>LR990077.1:7280500-7904333 GCA_905147235.1 Erynnis tages | reverse complement strand
CGTTAAAGATTAATTAAAATTACTGCATATTGATAAACTCTTTATAGATAACTAAATTGAACTTTTGGTATATAAATTCTTGAGTACCTACTTATCTATTCTTGGGATATTTTACAGGTTCAAGTTTTGTATTGATAAAACAGACATAAAAGTGTGGAATGCAGTGATATTTTCCAGATGCGAAAAGTTTATGGAAAACATTTATTGTGAGGTCGAAAGTCTATCAACAGGCGAGCAGCATGACTTGTAGGCGGCACCGTCTTCGTGCCTCGTTTACATTTAACTATTGCTTTCCTAGGCATGTTATGGGCAAAAAATGAGATGGCGTAGTCTTGCTTTTTTAAGAAAAAATATTCAATGTAAAAGCATGATTTTTATGAAGAAAAGATTTTGTTGATTGTTGTTGATAATTGTTTACTGTGTACTTAATGTCTTGTGTTTTAAGTTTTTCTAGAGAAGAGAATTCGAGTCGACAAACTCTTTTATCCACCTCAAATATTGCTTTGGTTCTGTTTGAGTTTAGATGTACTGCAACAACTTCGAAACCTTTGAAGTTTACTACCAGGCTTTAATTATGTATCTATACAAGGTATAATTGTGTTTTGGAGGTACCTACTGGTGCCCTCATAACTTACTGTAAAGCAGTATACTTTTCACAGTAAGGTAAGGGAGGTGCGGTTTCATCCGACTATATTTGTTCTCTGAATTAGCTAAGCATTCACTTAATATCCGCTATTGTAGCGTCTATTTAATATGAGGTAATGCTGGATGCAGTTTATTTGCTAATAATTTAATATATAGAAAAATATGAAAGTTTATCTACTAAACTGGCAGTGCAAGCAAGCAAAGGGAGGCGAGCAACGCAGCTCAGTGCACCCGGAAGCGCCGTTAAAGGCATTATTATCCGGACGGTCGCGCTGCAAATAAATCGTCTGCGCCCTCTTTCGATTATCCTCAAATCTTCATTACACCTATGACGGATATATTTACAAACGTTATTGGGTTCAGCTTTCAAAATAGTATAATTCAGTTGAATTCGTTTAGTGTGATTACTCAAACATTTATGGATAATTATACTAAAACAATAGGAACATGAAGTACCTATATTGCGTTTGAGCGTTTATTGACGAATCATTCACATTTTAAAAATTTAATAACCTAGTATGTTACAAATTTAAGAATCTACACATAGATTTATGTCATAATTATGTTTCTACCTGAGTTACGAGTCAGTTATTGCGTTCGGGGCTGACGTATTTATTAGTTGCAAGAAAATTTCATTCGATATTTGGTACTAATGCGAAGCAATATAACTTCGGCTCAATATCAAACTTTTAATGAAACATCGACGGTATGATCGCCTCGTGGAACGTTTTTTCTTATATTAAACTTTCGAATTTTGTAATGTCTCTATCATTTGTAGTGTTCATTTTGTTTAATAAAGTCAATGATTACAATTTAAGCGTCATCTACTCCAGAAAGGCATTTAAGAGGTATAAGAATATTTATTTTTTAATTAATAAAATAATTTTACAAGTAATGTAAAGTACAGATATGACAACCTTTTTCACGTTATTTTATTTAAAGTATTTATAATTTTACGTGCTTTGTTTTTATACTTGAAACATTATCACGATAATGACTTTACTCTAACAAATAAATCAATTGTATCAAGTTCTATATAGAAAGTACAGCAGAACTCAGCTGTATTGAACCATAGTAAAACTTATATACCTTAAGTTTGAGACTGTATTTGGAGCGTTATATTTGAGGACAATTGCGCTCGCTTTCCTCAAAGTCTCCAGTCTATAAACTACGTTAAGTGGCGTAGTTAGTGAAGTTTTATTCGTGCGGCGACGTCGCCCACCGGATATTGATTTACAGAGGCCGATGAAGCTCGGTTCCGGTGCAGCCTCGTACACCACACGGGCTTTGTATGCGTCCTGGCTAATTAATTTTCACGACCGCCCATGCTATATGCTCGCACTAAACAAAATGTACCAGTTGAGGTCATTACGGCAATTACATCGCAACTTCCTCTTCACTACGTTATAATAATTTATCAAACACGACGGAAAATTCTCGGTATAATTGCGTTATATGAAAATGGAGAAAGGAGACCACAGTTTGTATCGACAAATTGACTCCATTACTAGTATGTGGCAAACAAATTGACTGTCCATTTAATTTTAAGTGCTCGATTGTAATGGGTGTAGTGTTATTAAAACGAGAGTATGCTTTCAACAGCAAAAACGGAACCTGCAGTTTTAATGCGTTTAAAATTTGATAGCGCTAGCATGATAAAATTAGTAATTATTTTGGAGGGATTTCTAAGCAGATTATAAAATGATATCGAATGATACCGACCATACCTATATTTTAAAACGTAATTCATACAATACCATTAAGAAATTATGGAACATTATAATGAAAAGAAAATACAAAGACACTTTCAGGCGTTTGAAATAAGCTTAATTATGTTCCTATATATTTATTACAAGATGATCTGTGAAGTTGATGCACTTGGTTGTAGTTAACTTTTACCCATTCCTTGTTATAGTATGTTTAGTAGCCGACTACTAGTATTAGAACTTAGGACAGATTTTGGACATCGTATACGTGTGCACAATTTTGGACGTTATATAACGTGCCGCCGGCCAAAGATTTGAGGCGAATGCCTGGCGTGACGGTAATCACAGTGGATCCCTGTTGCTTCTGGGTTAGCCTTTAAATTGGAATGCGTACAGCAAACAGGCGAAGGTAATATACGGTTTGAATTCATTGTATTTTTACTATAACTTTCAGAACCGAATGAATTATGTTATGAAGATTTTTGTTTTCAAAACAATTGTGCCTATTTCCATATACGATACCAGCCACCATAATCTGTCATGAGGAGAGCAATTTCTTGTGTTATGTTGGGGAATGTGGATGTCAGAAAAATAAATAAAGAAAGGCTGAAAAGATTAAAGAATTAAATTTTATAAATAATTAAGTTGTAATTAGATATCTACTTTGATTGTTTAAAGTTTAAACAATCAAAGTATCTAATCACAACCTCTGTGGTTGTAGTGGTTTGTTACTAATGGGCAAATTTTCTACGAGTTGTCAGACTTCTTGAATTACCTAAGTAGTTAGGTATTTGTGCCCATTTACTTATACATCCTCCTTTTTTAATTAATCGATGTTTGCTTTGATTTTATAACCAACCATAGATAACACAGATTAAAAGAAGACAGAAGCCTCGTACGTGCATTTAATTTCATGCGGCTGAAGTAGACAGAGGATTTAAAGCAAAAGACTAGCATAGCGGGATTTCTATGACCTATATATATATACCTATACCTTAAAATCAGTATGACGACGGTCTTACTATTACGTGCTTTCTATTTTGGACGATGTATTACGTTGAATGTGTAACGAAGACAGGAAGCGGAGATTTTGAAGCCAAGCATACCTATGTATTATCTCTATGAGTTTTTATGCTTCTGGGTGAAAGTGGCAAATTCTAATTTTGAAATTGTTCATGAAACACTTCATTGTATATTTTCAAAACAGTGCCAACTATTGTAACACGATTATAGGTGGTAGAGGCATAGTAGTTAGCCTTATATTTGTGGTGAAAATCTTAGTTGGCATGAATAACAACACGGGTGCGTTACGACCTAAGATAAGATTTTTACCCTATTTGCATTTAAATGTGAGCCGTGGGCGTGTCAAACAAAAATAGATGCAGAAAACTAGATGAGACTAGATTTCATTAAAATTTTAAAATAAGCACCATATCAGAATCGACACGTGGCTATAGTTACTAAAAATACCTTTTTTCTTAAGTCCATAATACAGACGTGCCACTCATACCTATGCATTAATGCAGCTGTGATGAGCAGTGAACCCATGTAAATCAGTCCCCGCAGACGGAATCACAGTGCTCTAAACGTTTGATACGCGCGACATCAGAGGGGCGTCACAAATGGATGAGCCGGGAACACCACACAGAACACGGATCATACACGATATTTGTAGATATTATTTGATTTGTGTGAATGGTCTTTTTATTTTATTTTGAGAAAACCTTATATTTAGGTACTTACTCGTATCAGTTTAAATTCTCTTAATAGTTGCACGTTCAAATTCATTCTGAAAGTTTATTCTAACAATTTGGCGATTGAAAGAATTCAAATTCACATTATTATTCAATTTAAAAAACGTGTATCTAAACTTCGAAGATTTTCCACTTTTTCGTGTATAATTAACATTTTTTTATTAATTATATTTTTTTCAGTTTCCACTTCCTAATGTAAAGATAGATAGGTATAGAAGGATAAAACTAGAGATCGAAGGAGAAAACTTAACAAAACACTAGTGTAGAGAGTCTTACGATCATTTTCCCGACTTTAAGCAAGAAAAAAAGGCTACACAAAAGTTGCTGTTGCAACTGATTTTAATAGAAAGTAACAAAAGATATACATAAAATCCATATCAGTCGCACCGATGTATTGAATATCAAAGCATATTAGTTGTTAGTCCACGGAGGTAATAGGATTAATTTTATAGAGGTATAATTATTATCAGCCTGAATCGGGTCAGGCTAGCGAGGGCGGGCGCGATTCTCACACTCGAGAGATCACCTGAAAGTGTACCACTTAATAACTCACATCCTCTCTCGGCTCACTGGGCACCGCTGGATCGTCACATATCTCTAAATATGACCGTCGGAGCGTGGAGTTTCACCAGTCGTTGATTGAGCGCAAGCCCGCCCTGTGCCTGTGACATATGTTCAGTCGGAGCAACCCGGTGGAAAATGTTATCATATTGGAGCTTATCGTAATATAACGCAATAACATGGCTGTGGAATGTATCAGTGTGGTATTTTTACGTAAAATAAATCTATGTTATTATTGTAATTGATGTATTAATGTTAAAGTTGTAAATTGCAATCAAAACAACCGTGTTGCGTTAGTAAACTGTTTTGTTTACAAGAAGCATACATTATGTACCTAATATAGATGAATTTAGAAACAGATTTGAATATTTTTTTAATAAAAAAGTAAGTTACAAATAGTTTATAAATAAATCTTGGAACCTTTATAATAGTACACGCTATAGTAGGTATAAAACATGTTTTATTTTAATAATTTACATTTTAATGTCCCCAGTGTCACAAGAGTTTGTATCGCGATATTGTGGAAGGTTTACTTAACGAGAGTAAAGTACATGGAACTATTGAAGAGTTTAATAATATTCATTGGGTTGGGGCAATTTTCCGGGCGAGCGACGCCCCGTCTTTGATCAGCACCGACTATCCCGAGAAGTCAAATTGACGAAGTAACTATAGCTTAACAAGTCCTTAAAGCTACAGAGAATAATTTGATTTATTTTAAATTCCACCTCTCAATATAATCCTCAAAGCTCAGCCGTTATTTATAAAATTTAATACACAACGGAGCCAAATTGCCGTAAGTAGTTCGGGAAACCGCACTGAAAGATCTATCAGCATCACTAAAAGCATTTTCCAAAATACTTGTTCCCAAACGTAATTCAATTTTACACCCCAAATAAGACACCCACAAACACGTGTAGGTTGATAATCCCGTCGTTTATCTTCTCACGTATTGGTGTTTCGAAGGGACGGGAGCTGGTCTGGGAGTCGAGGGTTATGGTAGAAGGGTGGAGGCGTCTTGGTAGGTGAGGTGCCTTTTAAACATTATTTCCGGTTTGAATGATAATTATGCATAGCACAGCGATCACAATAGGCACTTCTAAGACTTAAAACTGCTTACATGTGGTTCACTGGGTTCCAATGAAGCATGATGGACAACAAAACCCGTAAAATATATCCTCAAGCTTTTAGTTATTCGTTCATATTATTATTGATATTATTCGTATAAAGAAATGCGAAATATGAAATTAAAATAAATCCAATTCTCCGAAATTTATCATCAATAAATTTTATCACTCATAATAATATTAAATTTATGTGTTGTGGTAAATTTGGGTCTCTCCAGTTTATTTGCATTGCGGCTGTGAGAATTTGATTAAAGTTTATAAATAATAAAGGTATTTATAGTGCGAAAATATATCATACATTTTCCTATACATTTTTGTAGGTATTGTTATGGTAGAGTGATAAATTGGATTTATTTCAGAAAATCACAGTAAAAATGTCTTACGTCCCCTAGTAAATGAAGATTCGGGAGGTAAATTATTGTTTTTTATAGTTCACATTATGTATATGAAATTTGATAAATTTGAATACCTTCCTTATACATTTCTTTTTCATGTTTTAAACTTTAAAAAATAGATATAAAGTTCCGAATGAAAATCTGAATAAAGAATAAAGTCAGCTTCTAAGTGGATGGAAAAGTGCCATTCTTATTTTGCTTGAATTAAATTGCTGATAAACAGTTAAATAGAGTTAAGGATAACCTCTCGTAGGAGGTTTCATAACCGCCTTTAGGAATTAAAGAATTTATGTAAAGAATTAAAAAAAGAACAGTTTGTTGGTAGGAAAAACTAAAAAGGAAGTAAAGAAAAACACTTACCCTTCAAGTGTTGCAAAGTGGTCCAATTGGCTTTCCACGTCAATCGCCGGGGGAACCCGAGGGCCCTCCATTCCGCCACTTGTGAGTACATTGATAGAGACTCTTGTCTTTGTCAATTACTTTGTTACTAAATGTTTGTTTTCCCACACTACAGTTTCGTAAAAACTTAATTCACAACTGATTTATGGTAGATTGTAATTGAAAAATATTTGAAAAATGGATATTTCGGGATCAAAATCAACCATAAAAATATTGAATATTAAAAGAACAGACGAAACGCTATTCGCTCCATTTTTAACTTTTATAATCTATCTACGGATGAAATTTACATTTATAAATTTTAAAGCCGTAAAACTGACTAATTTTCCAAAATAAGGAAGTTGAAAGAACAACTTAAAAGTTTTTAAAAATCGATACAACAGTGTTATTGAATCGAGCACAATTTTATTGCGTGTGCTGTATGCGAGAACCGGAACGTGTGTGCGATCAGGTCACGGGTTGGGGACGTCCGGTGATGTCGCACCCTTCCGGTTGCGCGCGCGCCACCGACCGTGACATGTACCATGCTCTGATAAGTGAGCATAAAACCTATTCGTGTTGCCAGTTCAACAAAAGTTATTGAATCGGTAACACTGGAAGTGGAACGTTGTCAAATTATAACTCTAGCCTAGGCTTTTAGGTGATGACCTTTAATATGATCCAAATATAGTTACCGAGGCAAAGAAGTGTTTCATTATAATTTTATTGTTAGTGAAACGTTATGGATATACCGTTTCACTAACAATCGTCGGAAGTCGGAAAGTAAAGTCGGAAGAATCAAGTCAAGCCAGATTTCTCCGTCTGCCTTGAAGTAATCTTATAGTATAATTAAGGCCACCATTTTGTTTTGTGGGATGTGTTGGGATCATCGAGAATAAATAGAAAACCATCTGATTACGGAATGTTCCCAAGGAAATAAAGAAATGTAATTTTTTTAACAACAATTCGTTGCAAAAGTTAGTAAATAACACATGTACCTAAAAAGTAAATTTTAATGATCTAATCCGTAGATAATTAAGTTTTCAGTTGTATAGTTAAAAATATTATAAAAAATTAAGCAGGTATAAGGCGTTAATAGATTTCTTGAGCCCTGAACCATAAAAAAACAAGACAGCTGTCCAATGCAGCAAAGAAGAGCATCTTTGAATAATAAATTAACTGCTCCATTCTTGTTGCCTTTACTAAAATGTTGATTATTTTTCGAATAAAAATTAATAGCAGATGTTTATACTTAGCTGTACCTATAGTTCTGAAGCTAATTTGTAATTAATGACATTCAATTAATGTAATGTGGTGTGAATACAAGTTTCAGCAGTTACTGTAATCCACTGCTACTGATGTTAGACAGATTACCCTCTATTAAGGTGGACTGAGCCCTAAATTTTTAAAATTGTGAAGGAAAACTGCAATGTGTCACTAATGAGTGTGTGATTTGTCAAGAAGAAAGTGTTTAAGATTGTAAATAAAAAAAAGGTCAACGCTTATTTCCCCACTAAAACTTAGATTAAATTAACGCAATCTATAAAAAGTCTGTCTTTTAGAAAGTACCTATACATACCTACATGTACATTAATTAAGAGGGTCTTAAAAAGTAAGAATGGTTATGAACTTTTTCAATATGTACGAGTACCTGAATAGCACAAGACTACATGTAATAGCGGTGATAGCCCAGTGGCTTAGAATTCGACCTCGAATCGAGGGGTCCGGGTTCGAATCCCAGTGGCGCGCACCAATGACTTTGTAAAAAAGTTATGTGCGATTTATAAACTTAAATGTCACCTGCTGTTACGGTGAAGGAAAACATCGTGAGGAAACCTGCGTGCCTGAGGGTTTACAAAAAAAAAAAGTTCTCAAAGGCATGTGAAGTCCACCAACCCGCAGTAGGCCAGCGTGGTGGACTAAGGCCTAAATCCCTCTCATTGTGAGAGGAGACCCGACCCTGTAGTGGGTCATTAATGGGTTAAAACAAAAACATGTAATAGGTAGACTAGTAGTAATTTGGGGTGTGTTTCTGTACCCACTGCACTTAATTGTAAAGGCACTTCGAAACACTTAAGAGACACAGTACAATGTCCAGGCTGATCTGAAAGCCTTGTTAGTGGAGTCCACTTGATGTTATTACGGACTATTAGGTTTAGTGCGAGTCTAAGCACTCAGCAAGGAGATATCAACTAGTTTCTGGCCTCCTCCGGTCAACATGTATATTAACAGCCTATGTCAGTAACCCATTAGTGACCCATCGCAGGGTTCTGTCTTCCTCTCACAATCAAAGGGATGTAGGTATTAGTTTACCACGCTGGCCTATTGCAGGATGGTGGACAACTTATAATACATATTTCCAGACAATTGTCCGACGGTGTCAATAGGGAAATAATAAGCGTGATCGGTGGTACGAGTACGGTGCCAGTAATATAATCATTTTTTATTTTTAACAATTGTCTGGAAAGTTCGTATCTATGTCAAAGAAACAAAATATCACATGTTTTGTGGATATTAGTGGTTTTTGCATATAAGAGAAACAAATATGCATTTATTGATTCATTTTTTCTAACATTCATGTTTATATTAGTCATAGGATTAGTAGGATATACCTATCTACCTGTGTTTTGTAGTTAGTCTCGTAGTACACTTATCTAACAGGTAAATGATTGAAAAGTTGTTCCGAATTGTAAGCTAATGTTAAGGTGTAATAATATAATATGTCAGATGTCGCGCATAAGTAATAAGAGATAATAGCTAATTAGTACGAAATGCAGATTCAAACATAATTATCGGTAATTCAGTTACTGAGGTCCTAAACAATTGGGTAAATACCGATACACAATCTGACTAGCTTTCTAACATAACTAATAATATAAACAAAAGAAAATCATATCATATAATTACACATTAAAATCGAAAGAAATGACAGAACCACCAAAATGTAAAAATGAAGATAGGAAAAGCTAGGAGACAGATAATAAGAGAGTCAGAAGTATTTGAAAAATGATAAAGAAATTAGCATGGTTGTCATTTCTATGGCTTATGTTTAATCACTTTTTCGTATATAAGTACTATTTAGTACTACCTCTTAGCTTTGTTTTGTTTATATAGTAATTGAGTAGTAATCGGGTATGCAGGCCACCTGACGTCAAGTGGTCACTGCAGCCCACGTCCAAACTTAAGTAGAGAAGAAATCCTATCTGAGGTTTTATGTGGGTGTTTTGCTGCTCATGACAAGTAAGATGTTTGCCTCAAATCAAGTATCTCCGGTAACCAAACTTCCCGAGCCGACACACAAAACATGAAAAACATCCTGTTTTACAATGTGTTAAGATGCTAGAGGGTTAAGAGGCAATAAAGTACCTCCCCGGATGGGCTACTATGGCACTCCCATCTACAAATATTTTACGAGGAACCCATCGTAGTTATTCAGTAACCCATTAATGACCCACTACAGGGTCGGGTCTCCTTCTCGGAATGAGATGGATGTAGGCCTTAGTCCACCACGCTGGCCTACTGCGGGTTAGTGGACTTCACATACCTTTGAGAACATTTTTTTTGTAAACTCTCAGGCATGCAGGTTTCCTCACGATGTTTTCCTTCACCGTAACAGCAGTCGTAAAACCCATCGTAGTAAAGGTAAGTAACTAACTTTCTGTGCATTATCAGCAACACAAACTTCATCTAATAATAATTAGTTTGAAAATATTAATGTAGGTGTACGTTTAAAGCGATATTGGCGAGCGAGGCCACTGTACAGTTTGCACGCCGCCGCCGGCCGCTGAGTGCGTCCAGCGCTGCTAACTCAATATTCGTTAATTGCATCATCGCACCACTTGCTTACTAATTAACCGCGTCTCGGCTCCTGCGCTAAGACGCTGTGTCGGGGTATACCTATTTGATGGTTCCAGAAACTGGTCTATGTTTCATTATTACTACCTATTTGTATAGATATCTATATCAGATTTACAATCAGAGTTTACGAAGGTTTTTTGAAACAAATGCACTAATACATACGATAGTTACAGAATTAATACTTCATCACACAAATCGGCAGACAATATATATTTACTTTTACTTACACAGCCATACAGGTTAACGATCAGGTAAACAAGTAAACTTATTCATGATATTAATACTCCTACTCGTGTATAAAATGCGCATATTTGCCTAAAATTTGATTCATAAGTGAATCAGTAGGGCAATGTGCACGGATATGCGCTCGGCTGGCCAACGCTGTTGCCTAATTGTTTCCGATCTCTTCTGAATAACTGCTGCATTCAATTGACAAAATTTTAACACGTGAATGGCTGATAAAAGGCTGTCCCCTAATTCAGCAATCTGTTGAATGTTCAAATTGTAGGTATATATATATTGATCGAAAATATCATACCTACGCTTGTCAAAATATTTCGATGATTTTCTTGATTTGCAAGTAGTGAACTGAGATACGAAGTTATTGGAAGTTTTTAAAAGCATGATAATTTTGCGATGATGGTATAATTGGGTTCAGATTATTAAAATTCAATATCATTTACGAGTGACCTATCGCCGTGGGTACCCCACCCCGCCCGTCTGAGACCTATCTAAGAAACAGAGCCTACCTATAGCTTGCCCTATTATTATCATAGAAAAGTAGATGCCTGATAAGTTCCTTAACAAAAATACTGAAATAAAGCTCCTTTTGTGCCTAACTGAATTGATATATCATGTTCTTTTTACAGTTTAGCTGTAATGTCTGTAATAGGCTTCGTATGCGACTAATAGGTTTACCGTCATAGCCTTCGCGTCGCTGCTTTGATTACGTTAAATGCAGATTTTCCTCAGACAATAAAAATCTTTTAAAGCATTTTAAATTTTTGATATGAAAAATAAATTAAGTTGGTATGATTCAGATACAATTTTCCGTACTTTTTGAGATACTACAAGAGTTGTGATGATTGCTACTAATTTATGTTTATTTCGACTATAATTTTTTCTATTAAAAAATAACTAAATAAGAAATATTCACGCATAAAGATTCTTTCAGGTAGCCTAATAGGCAAGAAAACAAAAGTTAGCTATTATTCTTTATCTAGGGAAAGTTTCATCATCATTGTCATCATTGTCAGCTCTATGTATACAGTGTGTTGCCATTCTCTTCTTTGACCCCGGTTACTTGCGTGCATTGTAGAACGCAATTAAATTGTATAAAGAGCATCTGTATGTAACAAAAGTAATAATAAGATATAATGAGCACTAAGTAGGCTTTATACTGTGCATACCTGTATCTATCACGTCCCTTCCTGGAAATAATTAACGAAAACGTTTTAAAGCAGCATCAGGTGCCCGAAATCCATTAGCATGTCACTATAAAATTAATACGCGTTTGTTTTTCGCAAAACTTTATACAGAATCCATTTATTGCTTCATATAAAAGCCGGTCCCGTGTATTTACTAATTAGTTTAAAGCTGCCTTGTAATGAACTGAATAATTTGGGTAGCTCTTACGGGCCCTATGGATAACGGTACACGCAAATGACTGACGACTTTTAACGGTGCTATCATGATGTGATGAAGGTTGCATGAATGATAAAATGAATAAGAAAATGGAAATGAGTAAATTGAGTAAGTTATGATTAAGTATACAAATGGATTTGCGTATTCTATCGAATAGTTTATGGGCTTAACATAAATAATAATTGGATGTAGTATTTTCAGAAAATATACAAACCACGTTTGAAAGTGCAAGCCAAGGCGGGTCGTAAGTAATGACCGTTTCCGATAGGGACCCAGAATGTTTATCGAGACATAGATGGAAAAGAATTGAAAGGACAAAATATACTTAAAATACTTAGTTACAATTATTGCAATTATTTTATTTTCTAAACAATTAAAAAATTATTAAATTTAAATGAATAGATTGATTTATTTTGTCTTATAAAAGACTACCGTCGAGCTACATATGTACATATATATTTTTTAAATCTAAACAATCTTAAAGCTTTTTAAAAAAACAATCGCCTCCGTTTCACTACAAAAAATAAATATAATAAAAAATCTACACTACTTGCGTGTGTATAAAACTAAATTATTTCCTAGCTAGATTGACTGGCTACTTAAATCTAATAACAACAAATACAATACAACTAACCAATAATAATAAAACTAAATTACAATGTAAAATTCTAGTGATCGGAACCCGGCTTGTAGGCGTGGTCCCATATATCCGCGAAACAGACACTAGAGTGGAACCTATAGAACATGATTAGGGGCAAGCTGACGTGGCCCAGGATGGTCCACAACACTTTCCCGTAGAAGGAGTATCGTTCGTCCAGGCTTTCTGGAGACTTGTAGGAGAAGGTGTTGACCAGCCACATGCCGACATTGGCAATGAGTAGGAACATGAGGAGTTCCCGACCTGGCTTCTGCCGCCGTAGTTTCTTGCTGTTGCTACAACGCCGGATGCCGTCGATGAGCAGCGTGGTTTGAACGATTACTTGTATCACCTAGAATTGAAAATTGACTACAATTAATATAACTGTTACAGTATGAAACTATGACGTGTCATGAAGACTAATAGTAAACGCAAACGGATACAAGTGTTATGTTTAAATAATATTTATATTCAGTGAGATTGCAAATGATTTTTCTGCAAATTATATCTACTTACCACTCGTATTCGGTGTAAATCAATTTCAATTACATATTTCGAGTAATTTAAGGATTATTTTCTCCTAGTGAAAGTTATACTGTTGGAAAAGCTATGAATGTAAAAACATTTATACAAATTAATATTAACTGTATCACTATTTTTTATGAAAAATATTTTTTTCCCGCGAATTAATTTTAAGCTTTTGTCTACCTTCAACATGACAAAAGCAGTCATCTATTTGCGAAGCGAATTAATAAATAACATTTAAATTTTAAAATTTAAGCAGATGTTAACAAAAACTTAACTTACCATCAGTATAGTATCAGCGCTTTTAACCACGTTGATGATATTGAAGGTCGCGACAAGAGAGAACACTGTCTCCATAAAGAACGCTGGTTTACAGATGAAGAGTAATACATCGTCTAGGAGGGACATGGAGTGCTCGTTCACGTCGAGTTTCCTTATCTGGTTATACGCTAACATCGCTCCTATCAACATCAGAGCGTGCATGCTGAGCCGCGTGCAGTCGTTCAAGAGGTAGCCGAGTTCGAGGAAGTAGTCCCTGAAAGACAGTGACGTGAAGATATAATGGCCCACACGGTTGTTCACTTAGCTATAACATGCACTACATTGTTTGCTATAGTTATTTGGAAAAGGGAGATCATCTGCCTCCTTTTACGTCAACTCGGTGTTATACGAGTATGGCAGCGATCTAGAAAACTTCGTTAGCGTGATTCAGTATCCCGTGGCGTCATCTCTAGACGAGTGGCAGAAATCGCCACATTTAAATATTTAAATTTAAATGTGGCGAGTTTTCTGTAATTAATATCAATCTTGTGACGGCCGAAAAACGTATTTCTCATGTTCAAGGTGGTAGTCATTGGGGCTTGTACCTTGCTGCTATTCATATAACCCGCTGTATGTTTTCAGGTCTTGTGATTCAGGAGGTCTAGTTGCTGGAGTTTATTTATTTTACTCTACAATCACAGCCCTCATGAGCAACTTCCTTACCTACCTAGAAAACCTAAAATTTGCTAAATCCATCAAACATCTGCCGCTTTTTACTTATCTACCCTAAAAATTACTCACTCTCCAACACTGCTAAAGACGAATCCAATGATAAGTTGTCCTGCTACGAGGACCATGAATATCAGTCCCAGGAACAAGCCTTTGTTGGAAGCGTGACAGTCCGCATATATCACGATGTTGCTGGTAAAGTCATTGTGTTCACTGGCTGTTGGTATCCTGGGAATTAAGTAAGGGTTCAAATTAGCATATAATGTTAGTTAGTATCATAATTATAACACGTACACTTGTAAGAATGCATTATGGGTGTACCTTTATAAAGGTAGGCACGTATTTTATTTTAAGCAAATAATTAAAATAACCAGTATTGGCTCAGGTACATCTATCTATCTCTCATTAACCAAGATACTTGAGACGGTCTCCATGATATTATTTTTATTGTGTGTATTACTTGTTACATGTAAGTACCTATATTTATAAATAAACAAGGTATAAACTTAATAATATGTACTAGTTCTTTGACGATGACAGGGTGTACGGTAAAACCCTTTGGAGTTAATGTTTACACCTTTTTATTTAAGCCTATGTATAGTGTTTTTTTTGTTAAATTTAATAATAAAAAAATTACTTACTTGCATATGGTGGTGTTATCTTCAACGCTAGTCGAATCTTCCTCAGTAGAACTATCTTCATTTTCGCAGTGGCCAATATGAGCCCAAATTATGTAGTAGAAGGCAACTGAAAACGAAAAATGTATAACCTTTTCTAATTTGCAAAATAAAAACAATAAATTTATGCATTTTTGAACCGATTTTAGATCTTGTAAACAAACCTATCCGACATAGGTTTAATTGTTGGTCATGGACTATGTGATTCTCAGTAACCCATTAATGACCCACTACAGGGTCGGGTCACCTCTCACAATGAGAGGGGTGTAGGCCTTTGAGAACATTTTTTATGTGAACTCTAAGGCATGCAGGATTCCTCACGATGTTTTCCTTCACCGTATGTGATTAATTGTGACAAAGTAACCTGCGCTGCGATACAAAAATATACAAATCTTTTACTGCGAAATGTACAGAATATGACTAGCTACTAAAACCTTACTTAAAGGTCAAAAGAAATGAAAGTATCTCAAGATTACGATTTTTAAATAAACGTGTAAGATAATTTTATAATTTTTTCTTACTTGACGGTGATAATGCTACTATAAGTCGAAACCGTCAACGATTTTATTACGGAGCGCATGTCTTTAAATTAAAGCAGTACTTATTAGTAATTATCTTTATTTTCTAGCCAAAACGTACCTATAAGAATATTAAATTCCACGCTGAATGGATACAGATAAGGCGAGAAATTTTCCAAGATAGAGTTTATTGTGACCGACGCTTGGCAGTTTTCGTTGTAAAGATCGCTCACGTCGAAGAATCGCTCGCTGTTCAATTGAATATGGTCTGAAATAAAATAATGGAAAAATTATTATTTAAGAAACCTTCGGGTCAAGGGCTTCACTATTCATAAATAATGTCACATATTCATGACGGGTCATTTGGTGCAATAATAGGTATGAATGTACGTATGTTAAATTCATATTTCCAGTAGAACATAAATTCCTTTTGTGAAAGGTCTTCCCTCACAACTAGGAAAGCTGCCTAGTTTTTTTTTATAAGTTGAGCAAGCAAACAGACAGACGGGCCACCTGATGGTCAGTGGTCACCGTCGCCTATTGATATGAGCAACAGTAGAGGAGTCGCCAAGTTTTGAAAAAGAGTTCTTTTTGTGCCCTGCTTTAAAGAAACTCATGCCGTAGTCTTAAGAAGATTATTTCGGTGGTAAGATTACTAATAATTTACACGCATGTGAAAAAGACGACCGGCGACCGTGAGAAACAGTCTGTGGATTTACGTAACGTTACATACATTTATTTATTTGTGTTGTTCTTTTATTACATCTTTGGCTCCTATTTTTTAATGCTATGGCGTGGGAAGTGTAAAAAACAGACTATAACAATATTAAACGGTAAAATGTTAAAATAAAAACATACCCAATCCATTTTTAAACGACATATTCTCCACTCCGTCGACTCTAGTGTCATTATTGTTATTGCCATAAATAGAATTAGCGTAAATAGTTAATGCCAATATGGTTTCTCGTACAATAGTTGAGATCCAGAAGCAAAGGCTGCTGCCAATCATGTGCATGAATCCGAAGTAAGCCACACCCTATATAAGGAAGAAGTCTTACCTATATTAATTATGTGCAACATACTTATCAACATACGAATATAGACAACGTGAATGCTGTGAAAATTCCTGTTCAAATCTCCGAGAAAACAATAGCTATAATATTTATTTCTATTTAAAGCAAGATTTATCACCTTGGAAACAAGTTCATAACAGAAATCCCAAAACAAAAACACAGGAAATAAATAACAGTATAATATAAAAACAGATATTATTAATATATTTAAAATTTTCCTCACCTTTGCTCGTAATATTATGACATTGGAATATTTGAAAATAAAGTAAAGTTGAATAAAACAGTATATGGGATTCATAAAGTCATAAATTACTTGAGTAATTTCTATACACTCATCGTTATCAATGTTGTCATCGAAGTAGTAGTTCAGTTGTACGGTGATTAAAAGAATTGAGTGAATCAGGTGACCAACTGCAAAACCTGAAAAAGAAATTAAATTTTATCAGTATTTTCTCTTCATTGTCAATGTTCTTCTCAATATATAACGATTTAGAAGTAAAGGATGCTGTGAAAATGTAGTAAAGCTAGATTTAGACTCAAAAAAACCCTAATTCAAACTCAAATCACCCAATATTTTTAAGGCAAACAATTTTCTGTAATTCTTCCAACAAAAACATTTTTGGTATAGAGAAAAATATAAATTTACCAGATGCGCCAAGCTTAAGATAGAAACTTCCAGAATGCCTGCCGTGGCTGAAACAGTAGTTGTGTTTCAATGGAATAAGTAGAGCTGATGGAACTCCTGGGGATTTGTAGTTTTCAGGGGTTCTGTCGCCTGAATCATTCGGTCCAAACACTTCCTATTGTGAAAACAATACAAATTAAATATATGAATTTCTTTAGCACGCTGCATTAAGTGGATTAGGACTTATTTTAGCAAATAAAAGCTTGGTTTGTTTCTATAAAAAGTATTCTTACATGAACAATTATGCAACAAATCCAATAATTAAATAAATGTGCTTTCTATACCTCTTGTTTTCTGAAATACTCGGCAATATTTTCCTCGTGTAATCCTTTTAACTTTTGGTTTTTAAGTGCAGTTGTTTTATAGAGATTTATATCAATTATCAAGAAAATTTGATATATCAGACCGATTGACGTAAGTGCGATGTTGTATATCTGAAAAACAAAACGATTTAAAATTTTGTCCGGCTATTACCGATAAGAAAAATTTTGGATGAAAAACAAAGTTACCGGAGAAACGGGTGGCTCTACAAATGAATCAGCTAGGTAGAACACTATTCCGAGGGTGACTAATAGTACGGCATACATTATGCTAAGTATCACGGTGAGATGTTTTCTGAAAAGAAGAAATACTGTTAGAAATTTATATTCCACGAAATAAAGTAAAATAAGATTCAGGCATTATTTAAACTTATTTTTGTAAGCTACTTTATTCTAACATGCTTATTAATTGTTTGTCATTGATTTTGACTGTTAACACTTTGACTGCTAACACAAGTGAAGAATTATCATTAAATATTTCTGGGGCAAGCGTAATTCTGAACCATTTTGGATGCGTATTCATTTTTAATTTAATTGAATATTCAATTTTTGAAATCGTTATTTAAATAAAATAAGAACCACCGGTTGTTGGCTCTCATCAATGAATTACATCATAATTACGATACTGTATTTAAAAATCATTGCTGATTCAATCAGCAGAGTCAGTGCAACCTTTATGATGTAAATGAACTTTACTATGATAAATAGCAACACAGCTGTTAATCTAAAATCACTATTTAGACAGAGTACTTTCAAATATTTCTGCTTAAAAGAGTAAAATCTGTATTTTCCTTAGAAATGAAACAAACAATACTTAGTTGTTAAATAAGCCTAAATACCATTGTTAAAGGGTTATCTGTTATTGGATACAAAATATAATTATAGGAGTAAAACATACACGACGCCTTTATGAATCCGCCATATTAATACAATCAATTAAAAGTTTCAAGATATCACAGAACTAGTTACCTATCTCAAGCTCGTAGTTCAAAGCTCTTTAAGTGCAAAGAAAGGAAATAAGTGTAAGTAATGCAGAAAGTTTGATTCGCAAACAAGTAGTGCAATCTGGAAGTGATATCCGAGTGTAATATGATTTGAAATGTACGATGTACTTGAAGCGTAAGATTTTTAAAATGAGGAAAAGAACAATTTACATGAATTAGCAGCAAGTGTAATTTCCGCAGTCTTAAACAATTTTTAAGTATCACTGACTAACTTAGTGAGATTAAGTTAAATACTATGTTTGCTATGCTTTCACTTCTAGAACAAATCACGCAATTAGTTCGTTGTCTATTAGTCTTCGACATTGGTCGAAAGTGTACAATTTCCTTACAACTAATCATCTGTAGTCACTATCAATGTTACAAGTAACGTTGGGTTAACTTACTTGGTGAGACGCGCTTTATCTGCGGGGCTGGTGGGCGGCGGCGCGTGAGTCTCTATCGAACGTAGAGATTGCGCGTCCATAGTTGCTACGGAGCGCTTACGAGGTGTGCCGCTACGAAGATCAGTTAAAGATGCGTATCTATCTGCAAAAGACAATTTTTTTTAGGAGAAAGTAGTTCATAGTATATCATAGTAGTTCATAATATATTTAAGAATATAATTATTTCTAAACCAACAAATTTTGATGAAGTTGATTGATTGCTTTGAAATACATTGAAAATAAAAAAGTACTTACTTAAAGATTTAATGTCCCCGTTTCGCGGATTACCATTATAATAAAGTGGGCTACTGCGATCTGTTGACAAAAATTAGTAGGTATGTAAGTATAAAACTGTAATGAAAAGCACAACATCATCATTCACAACATTGTAGAATGTGCAGCCATGGTAGTTCAACCGAGAGGTACCTTATCGCCACTCTTATAACTCGCTGTGAAGCAGTATATTCAGTATTTTGGTTGAAGAGGTGTTGCCGGAAATATGGACCATTTGCGACGACCATCTTAGCCTATGTGAATAGCAATGTAGTCACATACAACGTTAGATAAGATTTCTATCCTGCTTTAGATTAGATGTAGCTATTGTACGTTGTAGTAACGACTTAATAAGAGGCGTTCGTTTGCTACTATACACAAAACATATTTATCTTTGTATCTAAGATTTACAATAAAATTTGCCACAAATCTGCAAACCAAGTCGACCTACTGAAAATCGGTTACAATCCGTGAGTCGACAGATAAATCAATTTGCGACATCGTTTGGCAAAAACTACGCGGTGGGGACCGCTTCGTGCTACTGTTTGTGCTGGTATATGGATGACTTCTCATCCATCCATTCTCTCCAATTTATATCATCTAAATATTATTGCTAGAAATGAAAGTTGCATTAACGAGTACATTGAAAGCTGTACTTACATGATTCCTATAATTATTATAAATGTGAAAGGTTGTGTGGATGGTTTGTTACTCTGTCACACAAAAATGGCTGAACAGATTTCGTTGAATAGATTAACATATAGCATACCTACTTTTTATTCCTCTCTGGACAAAGTTCTATAATCCATGCGGACGGAGCCGCTAGCAAAAGTCTAGTTGTTAATATTCAAGGAGAATGTTTGTAAGTTAAGCTGTACCATAAAATAAAGAAAGTCCGACGGTGTTTAATCATCAACCCTGTACAATTCTGATCCACTCGGAATAAACAGTGACGCAACCAGTTAAATCGTATCAGTCTATCGTATCGTAAATTCATTAATTACCAATTGTAGAAGGCGTCAGTTCATCTTCTCTGTTGGGTAAGAAAAGCTTGGGCAGCCTATCTGTAGATTCCTGTAAATAAACAAAGAATATTAGTTCTTCAATTTCGTGCTATTGGTGAACCTCTGATTTTAGCAATATCATAATCATGTACATCTAATTGTAAATCGTTATATATAAGAAAATAATCGATATATAATAGTATATCTGTGGTGAAAGGTTTCAAGAAAATATTTGATTACTGATTACTTCTGACAAAATGGTTACATGTTTCGGGGGTGGTGAACTTACGGGTGATAATAGCTTAAATGTAGGTATATTGAATTATTATAATATGTAAGTAGTACTACCTTACATTTTTTTGATTTTCCATAGTCAAACAACTTGCATTTACAAAGTTTTCTACGGTTCATATTTTACAAATATGTAAATTTATCTTAAATCTAAAGCATATTTAAAATGCTTTAGACTGCAAACAGAAGTGATAAAAATCAAATAAAATGCAATTATAAAACCGCATGTTTATTACGTTCGAAATACGGAAAATATTATGAACATCGGAATTTCGGGGTGCGTCGCTACATAATGGTAAAAATAGAGATAAAAATCCGTTGTGTGGACATCGAAAGCCGAACAAAATCGGATTAATAACTTCATTAGTCGCTTGTTTCTCTCGATCGACACCACCTGTATTTCACTATAATCCCATTACAGGGCCCGCGTTCCTCTCCGGCAAATTTCGGCTGACTTTTTTGTTTAACGTACCGTCATAGAATGTTTATTGTTGTTGCGGTGTGTATATCTGCAGCAAGCCATTATTTATTATTATTATTTTCACACTGGTTGTTGAGGAATAGTATATTTTCTTTTGAACTGCGTCCATTGGCAGTGTGACTGCAACTCTGCAATCCATCAGTGACCTACTGCAGGACCTTGTCATTTTACAATGGCAAGGAAGACTTTAGGTCTGATTAACAAACGTGAAAGCTTAGTAGACGACCGAGTTGGTGTATTTATCTCTTACATTGTATGTAGGTTTTCTCATGACGTTTCCTACACCATTACAATAGGTAATTTTTTAACAATGACTTTAACACTATTAACTACTTAGTATGGGACAGTAGCAGTTTTGTTTCGCTTACCTATAACAAGCGAATGTGATGTATCACTGTAATCTTAAAAGAGGCTATGTTATATAATAAATGGAAAAAATCTCCTAGAAATTATCAATAGTCAAATCATGCCCAGATTCTGTAATCGGTACCAGCTAATTGAATACCTTATCGGCCAAGAAAACATAATTATGTATTTAAATTGGTATAGGTGTACCTAAGTTATAAAGTTACAATCACAATAAGACATAATACGAGTATTCATTTCCATTAGAGTTTATTTATTTTCTCCATCAACTTTATTTCCGTCTGCGATTTGATCTATTGATTGGCTGTAAACACTGCTTCATTTAACCAAATGACGTTACGTAACGTTTAAGACCTAAACGAAGTTAATGTGTAAAAAATAAAGCAAATAGACACAATAAATACAAAAATACTTAAGTAGAAATCACTTACAGTTCTTTACTCCATAACTTATATCCAAACTTTAGAAGTTATTAACCATGAGATACTCAACATTCTAATGGGTATTGAGAATGTGTAAACATTTATACTACAAGTTATCGTTGGAACAGGAAACGTGATTTCATTATATTTACTGTCCATTTCTGGTGAATCCGTTATGTGTAATATATTTATAGATAGTACGACAAGTTCATATATATAAATTTCTTTTCTTTGAGTCGCGGTCAAATGCAATAGATTAGCAGTTTAGAATGCAAATGTATAGGTCGTAATGCAAATGTCCAAGTTATACCTACAATCTCGGGTGCAGTTAATTGGCAATTACTACAGTAGTATGAAATAACGTAAAATTGAACCTTCTACTCTAACCAGTATTTCTTGGCTTTATGAATTTGGATACACACACATAAGATACACAGATAATTAATAACCTGGATTGAATTTTTTATTTCTCCAAATACTAATATAAAGTCCACGCGGATGAAATCGCAAGCAGGAGCATGTAAAATAAATCATCATCATTACTTTCTTGTACAATACATCCCCTCTTTAAAAAGCCTTTCTTTAGCCTAAACGGATTAAATTTATATTTATAAAGAACTTATAAAGTTTTTATAAAGTTCTTTATAAGTTTAACTGTTTGTGAATTTTGTGAATACAATTACCATTGACGATGACAATAAAAGCAATTTTAATAACACACCAGACCAACTCATATAATATTACGTAAAGCAAAAAACCAAAACAGCGATTAAGACGGAATCGTTTAATCCATATACGTGTCAATAATTACAATTAATCAAATCACTTTGATATAAAAGTAATTCTCACGATTAAAATATGATTAGCAGTGTGTTATCGTCGCTTGCAAACATACTTGTAGGTATGTTCAGAAGGCGACTATAAACGTTAAATGAGATTCTACGAGAGTTAATAGTTACGTAAAATTACATTAGTTTCAATCTCCATATTTTTATGCAACGATTCATTCAACACTGACCGAGAAGGAACACAAAAAAACCGGTCGAGCCGAATGGGTCTAGACACTAACCAGATCTTATAATTTCTCTAAGGGTCTAGAGAATTAAGTAAGTAGCTATGTACATTGTTTGTTCCTGGGGTAGTTAATACATTCCACAGATAATGACATACCGCATATTCATAATAAAATGTACATCCGCATAATTTTCCGTGCGACATGCAATACCATTAGGGCTTTAAATTCTATTTGAGTGAATTATAGTCCAGCCCCTAGAGTAGGTCACAGAGTTGCAGCTAAGCGATGGGATAAATGGGGCAGGTTTCTATAAACGGCTATCATTTATGACTGTGAAGACTTTGAGATTTTAGTGATGGGGCATTAAAAATGATCATGCTATATAATATATTGTATCAGGCGTTACTTTGCGGAAATCCATTGTTATTTAAGTTGTATTTATATTTCTTTGCAACAATCCGCACACGTGGAACTTGTTTTGGTATGGACCCACCACCCTCCCTTATCTCTCTGAGTAGGTATATACCATAACAACTTATTCCAATAGTACACGACACGTGTTTCGCCCCAAAACGGAGCATCATCAGGTGATGTGGACTCTACAACGCAACGCCTCTCTCAGCAACCAACCGTTGTAGAGTCCACATCACCTGATGATGCTCCGTTTTGGGGCGAAACACGTGTCGTGTACTATTGGAATAAGTTGTTATGGTATATACCTACTCAGAGAGATAAGGGAGGGTGGTGGGTCCATACCAAAACAAGTTCCACGTGTGCGGATTGTTGCAAAGAAATATAAATACAACTTAAATGATCATGCTATGTATCAAAGAAAACTCTATAAATAGATACCTACGTAAAAAATATCACGCAGAAAGCACGTTACGTATTGATATCATAATAAAATAATTATCTCGCCTTGTTTTTAATATAATAAAATTGTACTGAGAATTGAGTTTAATGAATGAAAGGCAGCTTGATCTGTGTATGGGAATTTCATTTCGTATCCGCAACGTTATAATAAATTGAGTTTGTTCGTGTGACTGTGTGTAAAGGATGCCGGAGATATTTTATTTTAGATATTAACGTCCTCATGAATAGCAACGCATCTACGTACGACCTCAGGGAGGGTAGATTGGCATAATAGGATAAAGGTTGAATGTGGGTATTCCATGGAATTCTATGACCACCATTTAAAAATAGGTTAGGTGGATTCTCCTTCAAAAGTTTGGCACAAATTTGTTATTTTTTTGTCGATATCACGAACACTACTAAACCGACTTTGATGAAACTTTTACCATTCCCTAAGTTGAGAAAAATGCAAACAAACAAGAACGATCAAGATCCGTCAATTATTTTTGAAGTATGCGAGGACAAACATATCTACATACATACATACATACATACATACATACATACATACATACATACATACATACATACATACATACATACATACATACAAACATGCATACATACGTACGAGGTACACACCTATGAAATTTGGTATACTTGTTTGCAAGCCGTATTCGACCAACCAAAGCAGTTAGAGGGTTTGAAAGGTCGTTGTATTTTACCCTGCCCAAATAAAATAAAAAATAAGTTAACGAATGCTAGTGTTTGAATGCACGAAAATTTAAGCTACAGGCAGTATCGAAGCTCGTCGCTAGTTCGAATATAAAAAATAAAGCGATTGAATTTTCATTAGGCGAGGCGTTGGGGCGGCACGGTTGTCCGCAGAATTTACAGTGTGGGAGTCGAAGGGTGGCAGGGTGGCTCGCGGGCGGATGGACTCAAAAGCTTTACAGTTGGCTGCGCAAGAGTGACCCTCGCAAACAGGCCCGCCCGCCCGATGGAACGGTGGAACCCTTACACACTTGATTTTTTTTCACAACACAATATTTATTGATAGTCTAGATAGCTTTATTAACATTCACGTATGCTCTGATAGGTTTTGTTTTTAACAATTTAGGTAAATGTCGATTGTTGTAGATAGCAGTTGAACACATTATTTAACGTGCATTCGCAAAAAATAAAAGAAACGTAAAGTCTCTATGAATGCACTATTTAATAATTATCTAAAAAAAATTACTACACAAAAGTAGGATTTTTAATTTTCTTCGAACTAAGAATACGGTAGTATTGTATAATATACATAATTTAACCTTATCGTTATTGCTTACAAATTTTTTGTAAAAAAAATTCTGTATCCAATCGTCCTCGAAAATAATTACATTCATGAACAAATTCTGTATCTTTTTCGGATATGAAGAACTCAATCAATCACGCAAATATTAAAAGGAGATTAAATTGAAAGAAGATTAAAACATGTTTCGTTGGCTAAGGTATATTTCGTTGGAGTTTTTGATATTATTTCGAATGTGAAGTACGTATTTTTCTATCACGAAAATTCAAAAGATAGCTTCATTAACTGCTTATTGCTAAAATACACTTGTGTTCTTTTTCTATCTGGTGCTTTGACCGTCTTTGTATCAAGTAGTCACTTAAAAAGCGGCACGGGCAGATTTTGATATATATGTATTGACAGATTTAAAACTTAAATGAAAACTATTATCTACTCCTGTTACAAATGTAATGAATTCTTCGAGCATTTAAAGAGTACACAGAAACACAGTTTCGTATATCCTGTTTACAGAAGTTTATCCATTCAACTCCCCCGAAAACTCATTACACCTCATTGCGCTCATATTTAAATACAAATTCGACCTTCAAACTATGTACGTTGGAAAAATAAAATACGCTTTGAAGGCAGAAAAAATCTATTGATTATTAGGGTTATGTAAAAACGCCCATTTATTAGTATTTTATTTTGTTGGTAGATTAGATAAAGAGGTCGAGTCAAATTTTTAAGTGAGCTGAAGATAATATATTAAAACTTAATTTTTATCGTAAAATTATTATACAACGTTTTCTGTACTTAATTTGTTACAGTACTTAAAATCGTCGCTTGACAAAGATTAGTAGTTTACTTTGATGAAACCACAACCTAAGAACAATCAAATGTAACGAGTATGTTTACGAATATGTTTGAAAATACTTTCTTTATTAGTTTTCCTTCAAATAAAAATGTATTTGTTGTAAATATAAGATTTCCGATACGGTACTGTGACGTGTTATAAAGGAAAAAGTATCTTCAAATAGACAAGTGCTTCTAACATACCACTTAAGACGCGCATTAAAAAATCAATTCGATAAGAAAGATAACGAATCGTAATTAATATAAAGTTTATACAGATTAAAATATCACGTCGAATTTAATCAGTGAAAGCGATTTATTTCTACGTCATAATAACTGAAAGATATAAAAAATATGTATTGTTATTTATGACCATCTCACACACATTAACTTCAACTCACATGTTAGCTACTGCGTGACACAATTCGTTAGGTACTATAAATCATTTAGCACATGTAATATTATTTCAGTACATGAAATAAAACAAAGGGCACATTAAGTCTCCTACAATGTCGTAACATTGTCCTTATAAATTCGCTTTACATCAACATGTATTTGATATTTCATATCTTATAGTAAAAGCCTCAACGAAACTTAAATTGTAGTGCCCAATTTCGTATTAACAATAATCTACCAGATTAAATGTTTTATTTTACGATATTGCTTGAAGAAAGTCGCATGTTTTTCCAAGCGTCAAGGTGAGATGAAACCGTTGCAGACCAATGTTACTATCGATAAATGGCAGCTGTTCAATTTTGTTGGACGATGTAAAACAGGGCTTCTATCTTTCTTTTCTCGCGAACGCAAGCGGAGTAGAGAAACACTAGCAAAATCAAAACCTAACACGAGCTGTGATCCTGTACAAGACCATCGCTGTCGGGGTCGCAGAAGAATGCGAAAGAGTGTCTGTTGCTTGAACATACAGCAAACGTGGTATTTAAATCGGTAGGATTCCGGCATAATCTCTGTCGATCCCCATCCGGCATTGGGCGGGTATCCATGACGGATAGGGCTGGTATACCCGAAAATATAAAAAGAAAAGAAATAGTGCACTTACATTCCTCGCAAGATCAGGTGCGTACATGACGTTCCGTGGAGGGCGGCGGCGGGCGGCGCGGTTGGCGGTGGCCGTGAGGAGGTTGCCCGACACTGGGCCCGGCTGCGACATCGTCCGCCTCCTCTCCATATGCTCTTCGGTTTCAGCATCGTGCAATGAACTGTTTAGTACCTATAATTATTTTTGCCATGTAAATGTAATAAATCCTGTCCTAAAATACATATACAAAATATCCCTTTTTGAAAAATGAAACCTGCTATTATACTGACAAGTATGTATTTTATCCTCTTTTGTGACGATAGATTAGAATGTGAACTATGGTGATTTTATTGGAGAAATTATCCCGTTTTGTTCAGGATATAACTTTTTAAGTCCAATTTTCTAAGTAAAATATCATTTTTTGCTAATGCCCAAAGTGTTTTAAGGCGTATTTTAGAATAGTCAAGAGGACCTCATACTCAGTTTAAAAAAAATAAAAAATCAAAATATCCCCTTTTGAAATGACCCTCCTCATATATCCTGTATGCTAACTTTTTATTCCGCTCTGGATAAAATTCGTAACCCCCGTGAACGAAGCTGCAGGCAAAAGTTAGAGAGAGTATCAAACAATGTTAAGTTTATTAATGTGGAAGTTTAAGGTGAAATTTTTTTACTCTTGTGAAATACTTTAGTAGCCTCTATTTTTTTCTAAAGGGTATAAGTACCGTGACTTTGTTGTGACTTAAATACTCATGTGTATTATATTATACAGTTGCAACTGCAATTATCGTGCATTAAAATAAATATTTACGTAGGCTGCTAAATATTTTATCAGTGACTGATCTGGTCTAGACATCAGGATGACGCAAATTTTATTGGAGTCCTTAATCTATTTATAGGTACGTATCGTACGTAAAGCCGTCACTAGGTCATGAACGCGCATAGTATAAGCTTATAGCCTTATTAGAAGAACGACTATTACCTGTTATACTTACAATTAAACTACTTTGAATATTAAAATATTTCGTCTGCGTTGCAGATAACAGTTACTCATTGTGTTTACGATTCGATTAACAGTAAGATTACCTACGTCTTATAAGTCACGCGGGGTTTTCCCATGTAAAAACAAAATGTAATGAGGTAGGTATTAAAGATGTATGAGTATTTTCATATGGTTGAATATTTCAGGCACTTTTTATTATAAGCGTTGTAACAATAAATACTAGAAAACGAAATATATAACGCGAACGTTACAAAAACAAAAGATTAAAAGGTACTAGACCAGACTACCAGACCTTATCCAGCACAACAAATTGAAAGTTTTTCATTGAAGTGCGGGTGGTTATTAAATGCTTATATTTTGAACAGATGAAGTCTGATTTTACGTTCGACAGAACTGTATCTATATCTAAAAAACTGCATTTTTAATTACATACTTGAATATAAGACTATTTTTACAGCTCTGATAAGACATTTTGTCACGAGGGGTAATCGTCATCAGTCACGAGGGTTAAATATTATCTATTTTTATTCGGATTTGGGATATTTTTTGTCTTTTGGGCTATCCCAATGTAATGTGTTAAAAAAATTATAAAATATTTTACATCAATTATTTTTTTAAGTTTTATTTATCTACAACTGATGCCTACTAAAATGTTCTTCGTTAATATGATTAATCTCAATGAATAAAATTAAAGCAATATTAAGGATTAAATATCGGAAAATACCGCGACGCTCGTCAAAAGCAAAAGAAGAATTAAATGCGGTCGGATCATAAATTACCCCGGTATTTTTAATTCCCATAAGTCTCAATATATTTTCTGCAAGTCATGAATGATAACACTTTATTTTTTGTTATTTAAAGCAAATTAGATGTTTTTTAACCGACTTCAAGAAAGGAAGAGGTTCTCAATTCGTTTTTTCTACGTTTTGTGAAAAAATATCAGAAAAAAATAAATTATTATATTTTATATTATTTTTTAATAATAATAAATTAAAAAGAGCTCTAATTGAAAGCTGGCAACGCAGTCGCGACTCTCCCGGTGTTGCTCGTGCGGGCGATGGTGATCACTTACCATGAGGTGGTTCGTTCGCCTGCTTACCAGCGGTTTTTATAACGAAAGGTACTCAGAGTACTCACCCCTGGATCCTTGTTTGGTTCTGATGCACTCGGCCCATCATCTTCACCGAAGTTTTGTAATGAACTTTCAGAGTGAAACTTTTTGTTACCTAACTTCTTCCTGTTCACTATTTCGTCCAAAAGTTCCTTATTAGGAACGTTTGCCTCTGTCATTGTCCCTTTTTGTTATCTATATCCACGACTCTTGAAAATAATTCCTGTAGGTATTAAGTTTTAATCTAGCACAAATCACGAAATGATTGACTTGTTAGCACAGTCGGTTGTGCGATTTAGATTGCAAATGTAAAAAAATAATTCCCATATTTATCTTTTATCATATGGGTCCGTATCTATAAAGAAGTAATTATCGTATCTTTATACGACTTCCTTGAGTTTTTGTTCATTCTCTACATTTCAGTGTCTGGCTACTGCTAAAAATAAAATTGTTAAATGAATTTACAGCACTCGTTAAAGATTAATGTATCTATTAGTTAAAATAGCTGGATCCTGATAGTAAATCGATCGGAAAACTAGACCATATAATACATCTTAACATCATATTATTATCTTAACGCCTCGAATTTCAAAATATTTTTTAAATAAAAACGTAAGTTTAGTTTTTACATAATCTTTTATGTCATAAACACACAGATTAATTATTTCCTAGGGTATAGTACGCTACAAAAGATACACCAAAATATACGTATTTTGGTAGTATCTTTTGTAGAACCGAGTTTGGGTAAAAAATAAGCAACATTAAAATATGCTTTAAATTTTATTTATTTTTATATTGTCTAGATTAGTCTAGAGTGACAATAATATTTAACTCTGGACCGGTCAACTGTGGGTATTGCCAAAGGAACATTTTGCGATGGTTCAGTCAACTGGACAGTCATCTGGACCAAGGGAAGAACCAAATTATATTTCATATGTATGTTTACATTTTGTTTTCATCACACTTTAATCTGAGAAGGATTAAACATATACCTACATTAACTAAAAACGAAAGTTTTCACGCGGGTGTCACGTTTGATGATCTTATCACTGCATTGATATAGCACCGCTATCGTAATTAGGTATTATTACCTTTATTGGGATTCACATACCGTATTCATTCTTAGCCCTTAATGCATCCATTTACGACCTAAGATTCATGCACATAAACTTCAGTTCAATACACTAGGTAAGCAACTTCTTACTTTAGGTTGGTATTGCTACATTTTTAAATCCGAAACATATGTAATTATGTACATCTCCAAGACATTCATCATCTATAATTTGATGCTAATGATACAAAGTTTAGTTAAAGAAATATTCTTTATTGCCGTAAATCATTTGTAAAGCTACCAAACAAATGTAAAACATAACAAAAAGTACTATTCATTCATAAGTTTGCTAAGAACTTCTTTCAGTTCAAGGGAGAACTGTGAGATTGGCAAAGCCAGATCTTGCGTGGAGGATGAAGCACTTTTATCCTGGACTAAGTAGTCAGATGGAACCACAAACAGTTGCTTCTTATCTCCAGGTTCCTCCATTGCCTTCAGGAAGGGCGGCATTAATAGGTGTGGCCGCAGTTGGAGCCATTGGTAGAACGATTTCGTCGATCTGGAAATATTTGACGTTTATAACAACACTCTTTATTATGTACCATTACACCAATATATTGTAAAGGACAAAAATCTTAGAACTAGGGGCAATCCCCAATGATTTCCTTCAGACAACCATTGGAAAACGAGTTTAAGAGACCAGAGGTAAGGAAGATATAGGTAAAGTACACAAAGTATATCACAAATTCCGCACTGACTGCATGATGTGTTTAACATCGTCTGCAAAACTAATTTGGCGTTTTGGAACTAATAAAATGGTTGGGTCGCCATCTATTGCTGCTGAAATGATCTAGGTTATTAGAGAACTCTCGAAGCCGTAAGGTGCTTTGTGATGCTTTGATGAAATCACATCTGTGATTTTCTCTCTCTCTCTTTTGCATGTTAGTAGCAAAAGAAAACGGAAACTCACGAAAGATGCTGCACTTCACCCCACACACACTCCATAGTGCGCAGATCCTCTGGTATATCGACACAGTGCCATAGCTCTTTGGTATTGTTCCTGGGCGGGATGTGCTTCATCTTATGCGGTAGACATGTTCCGAAAGCCATCGTATGAGCTGGGCTCGTCTCGGCATGGATGTCGTGGGCTATTTGCCGCTTGAGCGCATTCGGGCATGAAGCCTACAAGAAATTATATCTAGGTAGAGTTAAAATCATAAATACGCTTCGCACTAATAGCCACTAGGATTCCATGTCGTGGGTACCATGGAGACATACACAACAAGAACATGATAGAAATAAACCAAGCCTCATTTAATTTTTTTTTATCTTATACCAATCAATTGGGATTATAAAGCAGACATCTGCAAAGTGCATTTGCCAGAGAAATACAGTAAGTCTAAATGTGGTAAGACTATGTTGATCAGTAAGAGATTCATTCATTTCAGTTCAGTTCCATTATATATCTTCTGTCTCCACCAGTGTTCAGTCATATTAAGCCTAATCTAAGACGATACAAACTACGAGGAATAGGTACTTAAACACTGAACGTTACGTAGCTAATTTATTGATGTTTATATATATACTTCTTATTTTACTTGCACCAAAACGTGACCAATACTTTTACTCTGACCTCGTACCAGCAAAAAAATGAAACTTTCGTTCGTTTTTATAAGGTTTTCACTCATTGGAGTTTCAAAGTAAGGAAAGTTCGAAGCTGGGCATAATTTAAAAACATACTTTACCTTCGGCAGACCAACGTATTTTGCAATACTTTGCAATACACAGGGAAGTATTCTGGGATCCAACACAAGAGATCGCGATGCATGCTCATCGAACCAGACCTTAAAATAGATTTGTTTTAAAATATGTATGTGTAAACTGAATAAGTAAAATATACATGATGAATGATCAACTCGTATTTATAGTTTCTATTACTACTTGATAAAGATCAATTCAAATAAAACGGAATTGCTTATTCAAGTGAATATGAGTAAATTCCAATGTAAATTATTGCTAAAGTTAAACAGTGATAGAACGGGTGAATAACAAAATACTTGGAATAGGCTCTCCACATCTTCGGGACGTTTAATTTCGCTCTTGAACTCTACATTTCCCAATCCAACCCACCAGTCATAGAATTCCTTGGCGATCTATAAAGACAAGTAGTTGGTTTGAAATAGGTGAAGTTTAATAAATTGATAACTGCACTAATGTAGATTTTACCCTATCATAAAAACTATTAAGCGATTATAAGATTTTAATATTACTGGGACTATGTATAACATTAAATATTTTACATACATAACACTTTTAGATCAGAATATTTTCTTGTTTAATTTTTTTGTATTAATAATTTAAATTTCACTAAGCAGATTTAAGCGCACGCAAGTTTAATAAAAAAATACGTTTTTACCTTCTTAGCCATTATTTCTGCTTTCTTACTAAATTCATCCGAAGCAGATACTTCAAAAGTCTTTTGCTTATATTTGGAATTCCATTTGATCATATCAGTTTCTGATCTATTGCAATACAACATATCGAAGTGTGGATTCTTTATAACTTTTCTATAATATCTCCGTCTAAAAATTGAAAAAAAATTAAAAGACGAGTTGTTGGTTGTGATTCTAAAATCATAATCAATCATTAGGCTCCTGTAGACTTATAATATTTTAGGACCGCTGAGCATAAACTCAATCGTCATAGTATTCGTATAGTTAACGGGTGCCATTAGTAAGGGAAGGGGAAGATGTCAGACTAGCTGACATTATGACTGACGTTAACCGTACGAATTCTTTTACGATAATATTTGTGCTCATGGCACAGGTAGTGCGAACGGAATGTCGGTATTCTAACAAAAATAAAACTTACGGTTGAGCTTTGCTCAATGGATGAACAATTAAATCGTCGAGAGTAGAAGCCATCTCCTCCAACGATGATATTTCAGAGAAACAACTTTTAGACTTTGATGCAAAAGACCTTGCCATCGTCTTAGACATCACTTTTGAAAATGATTTTGACATAGTCTTTGAAAACGCCCTAGAAAATGACTTCGACCGAACTACTGATTTAGACCGTGAATTTTTTTTAATCTCTGACTCGCTTTCAGATGATTCGTTCCAGGAATCTTCCTCTTCTTCAGCTTCTTCGTCTTCTAAGCTCACGGTAAGGTTAAAATCACTTATAGAAAAAGCTGGACGTGAACGAGGCTGTAATTAATGTAGGTATGTACTAAAGTTCCGTAATTTTCTTAAAAACACGTGAAGTAAAGTGGGTTACCACCAAAGTTTTGTATAAATTCTTCACATTTGCCTTCGTAGCTGGAAGTATTATTTAAATGGTCGATGGGAGACTTAAAATAAACATTGTTAACTATCCACAGGCTATAGTAATTACTCACACACACCCACAGGTAGGATTGAAATCCATCTGAGCATAACTATTACAACAGAAGTCATATTACTGGGTCTATTACTTCTGTATGTACACCTATAAGGACTGATTACCTACATGTAGGTACACAAATATTGGTTGAAGCTCCGTGAGTAGTACCTAGTGTACCTCTGTTTAGTATTCATTATTGTTTTTTACTGGTGTTTTACCTACTCTCGTTTTTTGTTAGGGCCTTGGGTACACTTTCACAGTATTGCATGACCCCATACGTCTATTATTACGATATCTACAACTACGAATATTCTTAATTATAATAAATGATGGGTCTACCACAAACCTGAAGTGTCGGCCTAGATCGATAGAAATTTTCGGAGGGCACTAAAGATGAGACCTCTGATTGTGGCACGTACTGTTCAACATCCGTTTTCAGGTTACATATTTTGGCTATTCTTTTAAATATCACAGGTCCAACTAATTCTCGAACCGTATCACTTTGCGATTCCCAAAACTACGGGAAATAATATTGTTAGGTGAAGCTACCTACTAGTACCTACAAATGGAGGATGTATTTGGTAGCGCTATGTAGATAAAAGCGTTTGCATAAAAGAAATTTTTTAACTCATCTAAAAATCTTTTTCCTCTGTTGGTTATTACACTGTGCATTTACGTTTGGTGAGCTATGTATGTGTGCGTTTCGTTTCGGAACTGCTAAAACTCAGACTAAGGGTACAGGGCGACCTGAGGGAGGGGTACCTAGTAAATTGTAAATATTCAGCGTTTACGATAGCCGTCGAAGTCAGTATAGTATCACAGCGCGCAGCGGTATCAAATATGAAAAGGCCTTCACTTGGATCATCCTTTGATATCTTGTGTGTACAAACAAAGTGATATCGGCCGATGGCTTCACGGGGTTAGGATACGACTTCAATTTTATATTATCAACTAGTATGAATATGAATACTCCAATAGTCATGTTACAAGGAAAGAAGATAAAATTGTAGATTTTATCTGCTCTACATAATCAATATTCCAGAAGGCTGACTGATTACAAGAACTGGTTTTTCTGAAGGTTAATAATTTAGATACGTGTATGATTGCATTGATGTACTTAGATATAGACTATACGCATATATTTAATTGCTTTTTTAAATTCGATGGTTGGAAAATATTAACGATATTTTATAACACTCCCGATGTATCTGGATTTTGACGACGACATATTTCTATTTTCACCTGGTCATCTTTGTAAGACAATTCCAAAGTCCGTATAACGTTTTTCCAGTGAGCTTTTACTGATGCCTCATTTTTCTCATATCGGGATGGTGTAATAACCCTTATGTATCGCGGTTTGTCCCACTTTTTAACGAGAGGACGCTTCCCACAGGACATTGTTTAGAACTGGTGATGACAAAATGTTAGATGATGACAAAAGTGGTACCTATGCTGGAAAATATTTCATACAGATCTAAATAATTATTAAAGCCTAAATCATAGCAAAAACTTTGAAATGTCGCTTTTCTTTTTTCTACAATAAAATTAAATAATAAAACTATTCCTAAAAAAATCACAAACCTCACAAACTGAATAACGATTAGGTACCCACGCAATATAATATTATGTCATCATAGAGATGGCATAAAGTCTGATAGAAAATTATAAGTAAGTACACAGATATTTTATGTCTCAAAAGAAGGAACAACTATTTTCTATGCTTTTCTTTAGTATAATCTACCTACCTATTCAAATTGGATTTCGTCATGTTGCGGAAAAACTACGAATCATTTAATTTATTAAAGTAGGTAGGTATATCTATTACCAAATCAAGAATATTTCAGTTTTTTCGGTTTTGTGTCTACTAACGCCATCTAGACTGCATGTCTGAAACTATTACAAGAAATAGAGCTCTGACCGAACGCAAGCAAAATGTGAGGCATTTCACTGTTATATTAGTGTTACAGGTATGTGATAGATGGCGCTTTTTTCGTAGGGCTCATTTTAGTTGGGGTATGCAATGCAATGAGTAGAGCAACTACAACTTTAGGAAATTAATAGAAAAGCTATGATTTTACCACACTTGTAATTTTATAATAATACTATATATTTAAGCCAACAGTCCGGAAACAACTGTTTGCATTTCATGTACCTACTTAATGTTATGTATCAAATGTGTGAGAAAAAGTTTAAAATTAGTAGTTGATTAAATTGAGGTGATTTATTATGTGGCAACACTTAAGAAAAACAACAGGTGAATGTATTAAAAAACAACATTTAATGTTAACAAATAGTTATTAACAAAGAACTTATAACTAAGGTAAAAATTATCTTCCTAATTGTTCAGCATCTTCTATAGTATCAGGTACTTTAAGCCCACGCGTTTCTGGTTGTGTTAGAACCAATAAAGCTGCAACCACTGACATCACACCGAACATCATCGAGGGAATGCCACTCCAGTACACCATAAGAGGAGGTGTGAGAGGTGCCACTACGGATCCGATCCTACCCAACATTGAAGAAAAACCCAAGAAAGAATGGCGGTGCCTTGTTGGGTACAACTCTGATGTATACAGATATAAAGACGTAAATATCACCCCTGTACAAAACTTTCCTGTTAAATATAGGAATAACGACAAACCATACATACTTTTTGGTGTGAAAGCAAATGCCACGCAACACAAGGCACAAAGGAAGTAGCCCGCGAACAAAGTAATTTTTCGACCTATTCGGTCCAAAATTAATACTGCTGTCCAATATCCAGGAATTTCTACTAAAGCTATTAAGATATAATTGAGATAAATATTGCCAGATAAATTTACTGAATTAATCGATAAACCGTAATAAATAAATGTGGTTGTGATCCAAAATACAGGTGTGACACAGCATCTACGCAATAATATGGGTGATCTTATAACTTGTGAAATTAAATATTTTTTACTGCTGCCATCAGGTGATGCACTTTGAGGAGGGATTGCCGTTAAAAGATAACTCATGGCAGTGTGTGATATCTTTTTACCATTCAACGAAGCCGCAGATTCAAGGGTGAGTTTTGCTTCTTCGTTTTTATTTTTACTGAGCAACCATCTATGGCTCTCAGTGAGAAACCAGTAATATGACACCATAAAAAATATAGGCGTAAACAATGTTAATGTGAGTCTTCGCCATTCATACACACCCCATGCAATCGAGCCTAGCAATGCTTGTCCCATCGCAAACATTGATGACATTGTAGCGCTCGTCGGTACACGGAATTTAGGTCCGACTATTTCTGCAGCCAATATATAAGCTGCACTATACAGTCCGCCACCGATAGCAGTATTCATAAATTGCAACGTTACGTACATCGTATAGTTCACAGAGAATGCGCGAACAAAACCAACAAGTGCACAGTTGAATGCGAAAAAAACTATCGATATTCGACGACCGAAGATGTCAGATACGTATCCTGCCAACGGAAGCGCGACCATTCCACCCAGGCTGTTTAACGTCCCAGCCAATGCTCTAAGCCACTCCTGACATTCTAAACCAAAATCGTAAACTGCACTGTTGGTCCGTTCATATATGTAGTCTTCACATCCTATGATTTTGTCTCTATCAAATAGGGATGCCGGACACACTGCACTATTGATATATTTATCATCTGACACATTATCATAACGAAAGCAGTCCTCAAATCCAGTTGAAGTCGCCGGTATAGCGTTAAGTATCCACTCCGGTGCGTATTCTGGATTTGGTCCATCACACTGTGGCACTGCACATCTATAGGGAAGCCTTCCAGCAGTAAATATGTAATCTCCAGCCATGAAACCGGAACCGATGGCGGGAAAAATCAGTAAAAACAGGTTTATCGCCTGATATTTCCCGAATTGTCCTATTTGACTATTCAACACATCTTCAAAGTGCATTTTAAATTCACTTTCAGCATCTTTCATTTTTATTGGTGTTGTGTTACGTATTACCTAAGTTTTATTTACACGAAAATTCACTGAGCTACAACCATGTGTGCGCGGCGTATTAGAAAATGTGTTTCTGATTTTTCGCGGCGGCTTGCCAGCCATTAAGTAGATATACAGATGTCTATTTGCTTCATAAAATATATCACATTCTTATCTTTACAACGTATAAGTAAATACATACCTGCATTACTAACAACTAATATACTTTTAAGTTTCTTTTATCGTTTGAATTCCAGAGTCCTGAAATAAATAGTAAACATTTGTACAAAACATTCATTAAAAAACTATTATTCTTCATTAGTAATCAGCTGTTTTGTTGTAACAAGAAAATGATGCAGAATGTTGTGGTATAATATAAGAGATAAGAATGAAGAAATGTAGAGCGATGTTTATAGATTAATATTTCTAGACCAGCCGTGTTCTTGCACTATTAACTATAGCGGTTGACGAGAAAAAATAACTTGGTCAACTATTAACTAAAACTTAGTATCTATATGAACTACGCTAAATAAACATTTATCATCGTACCTTTTGGGTAGATTGTACCTATACTGAGATCTTTGCTTTTATACAGCGGAGAAAAATAAATTTAATCAGACAAGTACTAGATACTTGTTTTTAACCGCTTAAGTACCTACTATTCTTGAGTTACCTCACAAGTGACTTGTGTTGCTACCGATTTGACGAACTACATTTTTATCAATTTGGGTAAAGTATCGGTTTTGCATATGGACGTACTACTACTAGATAAAGATTGAATGTGTTTGGCTTAGAACTAGCCATATTTTAAGGGCATAAAATAGACCAAATTTCATCGACAAAGCCCCCTCCTTTTGAAATGGACGCCATTAGAATTTTGTATTATTTTTATTATGGGTGTCCCAGATAATTTCTTTTTCTCTGGACCTGAAGGGCATACCTTCAGTTCATACCTTAAATTATCGCTATCTGTTACGGGCATACCTTAAAATATCGGTTGTTCGAAGCCAAACACCCTGTATACTACTGTATAAGTTTCGCTCGAGCCGATTTTCTGTTTAGGTTATAGATACAATACACCATATTTTTTAAATTTGATTCATTATTTTATTGAACATTATTTCTATCGTACTATATAAATATTAACGGTCAATTTAAAACCTGAATATAAAAAAAAAAAATTTTAGAACAAAATTTTACTTTTTCACATTTACTAAGAAATTAATGTGTATCAGCCAATTCCGAAAGTCTTCTTCTAAGGTGTTCGATAGGTGCCGGGGTGTGATGTGTAGACGGCGCTGGTGGGGTGAGGGCACCCTGACCCAACTCGAAGGTGAGTCTTGCGTCCAGTACGGCGGGGTCGAACATACCCAGACTGCTGAGGTAGGGAGCTCTACGGTGTTCGGGGTGCTCTATCATCCAGCGACAATACTCTTTGACGCTCCTGTGTAAGCAAATAAGGACATAGATAAATGTTTAAACTAGACTTTATTCCCCTTTATGTTTATATGGAACTTACTGACTTAACTCTGATTTAATTCTGATTATGCAAAAGAATACGAGAATGTACTAAACAGTGAACAGGGCATTGATGGGTATATTGTAGGTTTTTTCAACAATAAGAGGCTTGTGACATCACTTTTACGACAGAATAATTATGTCCATAAATATTTTTCCCGCGTTAAAAAATATAGTGTCTAACGTTATTCGACAGCATTTTATAAATATTGCCAAAATACCTTTAAGATACTGTTTGCCTGAAACTCGTGATTTACTGCATGGTTTTTCTTCACCTTTGCAGCAGATGACATTTAATTTTTATAACAAGTAAGTGATAGCAAAGAGGACTACTCATAGTTTCATTAGGGCGAGGACTGTACCGTCCTCTCTTTATTTAGGTTTGACGAACTATGTCTACGAGATAACAATGATAGCCAAGTTTCTTGGGTAGCAACCTTAAATTTGTTATTCCTTCCCACACTGCCTTCAAGGAGACGAGGTCCTTGGGCACGTGGCGAGCTGATCGCCACAAGTTCTTCGTGTTGTTTCTCGGCGCTCGCCATTGCTCATGACGGGGCAAGTGACGGTCAAAGGCTGTCTCGTAATCCGGTCGGCGTTCTGCTTTTATATCCTTAGTTATTTCTCGTTCTAGAGCGGCGTAGCGAGATTTCTGAGAAAATGAAACTTGACAAAACAAGCTCTTCTTAAGATCTTAAGACATATCTAACTCTTACCATGTCATGCTGTCATGCTTATTAAAGGCATTCGGAAAGAAAAGTCACTAAAATTATACAGGATTGTATGTACTGACTGTAAAAACAAAATAAATAAATAGTTTAATAGCGTTAGACAATTAAGGTACACATTTGGTTTCGGAAACCAGTAGACAACCGCTTTTTTAAACAATTTTACTTCCATTACTCTACCAACATGTTTGTATATTTTACCGCTTAAATTTTATTTTACAAATAAATAAATAACTAATTAACAAAAACAACTCTGCGTAAATTAAGATGAAAGGCTAAGGCCCATAGCATATTTATTTGCTTTAAAACAAGCTCGGCCGTTCTGAGAAGCAAAACCTTAATAAAATTATTATTAAAGTTTTTTGCATCGAGCACGTTTCATTATACATTTATAATAATCTAAGGTTATAAAAGGCAATTTAATGAGACACCAGCATTTTATGGTTTTCATAAGATAGTTTAAAAGTATTACTAATAAATATAACGAAGTAATAAACAAGTTTTTAGATCTTCAAACTCTTTAATAAAGACTAGCTGTCCCTGTACCCTTTAAGCGCTTGGAAGTCTGTATGTGTTATTCCAAACTTTTTATAATCAAATCTAGTTTAATTCAAATTAAATTGAGTGAAGTGAGAGGTGTCAGAATATTCTATTATATTTTTTTGCTTTCTATAATTACTCTTATGATGAACAGTGAACTGTAACATTGTTTCATAGATATTGTGCAAGCTGATTTCTTAATTTTGTTATTACCTACTATATAGATAGAGCTTTCTTTAAACCGAGAAAATATTAAATGTTTATATGTTGTTGACATACTCTTAATTATGCTTACATCTTCATTTCCAGTGACTTGCGCTATTCTTTCTTCAACTGATGGCATTTCTCTGGGAACCACTTGCAGACTTCGCGCTACATGAGTGTTGAATTCTATCTAAAATTTTAAAATACAAAAAAATACAACTTCAGAAGACATGGGACACACTGGATGACTTTATAATTATTATAGGTACTTTTGTTTTCTAGAAACTATATTTCATACAGCTTTCTGTTAAAAAACAATTTTTATGGTATATATTTGTCCAAGTTGTTGTAGGTGTCATAAGAATGAGCAATTAAAATATTAATTCTTCTCTGCAGTATTGTAAGACTGCCACGTAGTAAGTAGCATTTGGTACACTATTCTTAAACAGTACCTACTCGTACTCATAGTTTCAGTCACTTGGCTTGTTATAGTTTGACTTACTTGAAATAGTTCCTTAATGGCTTTGGGCGTAAATAACTGTGACTGTTGGTCACCGCCCAGCTGCTTCATGTACTCACAGAACTCTTGAGAAATCTTGAAAGTTAAAGGTTAGTAAAATTTATATTATATATATTATATTTTTGACTTACGAAAATGAAAACTAAATTCTGTGAATAAATAACTGCCCACAAAACTGCGTTGTTTAATTAATTGTGAAATGGAATATATACGTAATATAGATACTAAAAATAACTTTTGTATTTCAATTAAAATTCATTCATTGCGGTAAATATCTCTTGGTAGTTTTTTTTTTAATTACAAACTAGTAAAGTAAACGTAAGTTTACTCGGTCCGTCAAATCATCAGCTTTCCGAACAAGACTCTTTTCGTCTTCTCTTTCAGGCTGCAAGTACCGAGTGGCCCAAGTAATCTGCTCCCGTTCAGGTTTTCTCAGAAATTGTCTATGAATATTATCTGTGTCATTTTCAGTTTCACTGTAACTAAAAAATGTTTAAATAGGTACAATAAAATCTTCAAGAAACGAAAAGTATTCAGTTTTTTTAATTGTTATAGTCATGTTATATGTCATGTAATATAAAGACGCTTTAAATTCAAAAAGACGCTTTTCGAAATTAAACTGAAGAAACATAGTAGGAACACAAATTTTGCATAGGTACTCATTTAAAATCGGTAATTAAAGAAAAATAAACTGATTTAGCATTCTTAAAATGTTTTTTTGATGAAATAAGATTTTACCAACTGTGAATTTTAGCACAAACGATAAGAAAAACATGGAATCATTATAATGGTTGTCGTGTGATAAAAATATCGAAAGATACTTCAGAGATATGATAAGATCAGCAGCACATGGTCGTTATTTTACACATTGACTGCTCAAATAAACGGATTTTCTGAATAAAAAAAGGTACCTGTTGTTATTTTTTGTTTCCATAAATAAATCAACTATGTTTTCTTTTGTTTTAATTTTCATTATATTAAAGTAACTCGATGTTCGTTGGCCATGTGGTTCAACTAGTAGTTTTTATGACTGGGAGGATTGCAATGCATTATTCTATGTTATCAGAGATTGTTATCTCTGATTACTGTTACTCACCTTGAATAGAGCTCTACATCAGTATCAGAGTCCAACTCTCTATCAATGAGTAACGTTTTTCGGTACGAGAGCAATGGTTTTTTCGTTATTTTTCGACGATTCTCTTCTAAAATGGTAAAACAAAATCAATCATACATCGGTACTAAATAATTGAATATATTCGAATAGTTTAGGAAATATCTAAAGGTGTGTGAACCGCAACCATAGCTAAGATAATGTCAACTTGCAGTATTATACAATCGATTAGCACTTCCATCCAATACTTAATATAATTGAAGTACGAGTAGCAATATTGAAAAGTGATCTGGCCTTGTATATATTTGTCTATTGACTGCAGTGCTGTATATGTTTCTGTTATTTTGCATGGCTACATTAAAATTCTACGTAAGTTTACTTTACAATTGTAGGATACTAGGGGAGTTCTTTAATAAGTTATCATATTATTTACCTTTCTTTGAATCAAAATCTGGATGTAGGTTATATTTTTCATCGATGCCTAATATGCTGCACACATTCTTGAATAGATCATTTGGCAATACTTCGGACAAATACGTAATCTCCTTTTCCTTGAACTAAACAAATAACATTAAACCTCGGTTATTTACTCATTTAATGAGTAGTAGTATTACTAAAGGGTACAACTATCATAAATTGCCTACACAAGATTATTCATTAGGTATTGAAAACAAATTTTAATGTTATTGCTAGAAGTTGCCGAAACAGCAAGGATCTTAACAACTTCAGTAGAGTCAATGCACGAAATGAACGTACTCGTAACAGCACAAACTTATAATGAAGCTTACATGCTTGTATTTCAAGTGAACTGTATTTTGAGAACCAAATTATTAATAGAACATTATTAATAATAACATTAAATATGGAAATATCAGAAAGCAATTAGATATAGCAGTATATATATAGCAATCATATGAACTTCATCTAGATTTGTCATGTCTGCAAGCTTTAATAAACCAATTTTTACATTCTATTCTGCTAGAGAGGATAAAAATAAACAAATAAAAGTATCGAAAAAAAAAACAAATTAAAAAAAACGTTTACGATTTAAGTAATGATTTTTTAGGATAAGCAACCCGTCCTAAAATATCTGGTAAACAATGAAATAAATATACTTATTAATTACTCACCGGTCCTTCGCAACCTGCATCTATCGTTTGAAACACACGCTTCCAGTATTTCTTGCTTGTATGCACTGCTTCTGTACTTTCATACTTACAGGGCTTTATTGCCATTATTTTTCTCGGTTCCCTTGCTATTTTGCGCTCACTTTTACTACCAGTCTCCATGACAGTTTACTGAATAAATAAGTTATTTAAGAGAACATTAACGAAAGCCACCTAGATTTTGTAAACACACATAAACCTCAAATGCTTGTTGTACAATCTGATGTTCTGTCTATGAGTACGTACCGTAGCGGCTCCATGGAAAATGATTGTTAAAATGTCTAGAGCAGGCATTTTTTCTTGAAAAAATTTTAAGGTTCACTTAGGGTATATATTTTTATTCAGTCTGTGCGGAAATACAATATGGAAAACCTAAAGTTACCAATATGGTACACCTAAGTAATTGAATACTAAGAAATAGATGCAAGAATTTAATCCAGTTCTTTTTCATATATCAGTACATACCAACATTAAAATAACGTTTAGTCAATAAACATCAAAATTCGTATTGTTTGGTTACGTAATCATGCAATGAAACGTTGTGTATTAAAAAGGATAATTTAAAGACGAAAAATTTATAAAATGTGCTAGTTTTCTGTCAAAAGTTTCTTGCATAATTATTATCGTATATTTTAATATATGTAATATGTTTTGTATATTTAAACTCCTATGTCCATTCTCTATTTTGTTAGCTCTATGATCTTTGAAAACGTTTCCATGCCTACAAATGATGGTATTTTAAGTTGTTATTATGAAATTAGGTTTTCAGGACATGAAAAATTTATGTTTACTCAGTTTTTCATTCCTTAACAAAGTCAGGAATATAAAAAGTGAACAAGGAACTTTGAAATTATTTTTTCTTGCATTTGTTTCGCTACGGGAATGCCTGTTTGATCAATACTTTGGCTATGCACATAAAATCTGATAATGGTGGTAATGAAGGATCGGAGATACCATGGTAACCGAAGACAACGTAAAAATTGAATAAAAATGTAATTGTAAAAGGATAGGTGATGAAGATCTTTTGGGATAGGTTTACTATTAGTGGATGCAAGAACAATTACATTAGTTTTCATTTGTTCTAATGTGTTCTGCTAAATCTTGACTTTTAAACTTAAAAGCGGAACAAATCATTAGGGTCCATGTTTAAAACTTGTTTGTTAGCAGGTTATTTATACGCATTCGTTTTACCTTGTTAGGTACTGTTACTCACATTAAGGTGCATGCAGTTTCTCGAAAAGGCATCAATTATTTAATTTTGAATATTGCTGGTAAAAGTTAAACAGTTATGCAAACTTAACGCCACGTCGTTCCATAATATTGTGTTAAGCGGCAGTTCCCTAAAATCTGCCTCAACGGTAGGCTTCCTTGATAAACTTGCAAAATCTGCTTGAAGTTGTCTTAAACTTATTGTACGTTCAAATATTCGTCGCTTGCTGCGATTTTTTTTGATGCTGCCTTCGTACAGTATGTCAGTTGCCTTAGACGGGTGGAGAATGCTTTAGGTATGAATTCCGAATTTGTCCGATTTTGTCCGGTATTGTTTGACTATCAAGTGGATAGTTAAAAAAACATCCGACGTAGCTGCTATCCTGTATACTGGAACCCGTATCTCGCATCTTGTACAGCGTGACGTATTAAATATCCATATAATGTAAAAAGTGACGAACATTTATGGTCCAAAATAAAATAAATATCAGGTTAAGGTGCAATATAATAAGAAAGAGAACATATAATAATTCAGCATAGTGGAGCAAAGATTAACATGGTTATATCAACTTGACGTCGCCGTCGCAGCGTCGCGCTTTGCCATAATATTGTGTTAAGCGCTGGTTCCGTAAAATCTGTCACAGTTGAAATTTTAGGACGACTTTATGATACCATTTCTGAAATTTAAAGTAATGTTGGTTTAAGATATTTGAGTTTTAATACACCTTCTTGAAATAATACTATAGATAGGTAATTGGTTTTTATTACTTATCGTATTACTATACTAAAATTAGTTTTTAAGTGCCAAAGCAATTATGATAAAAAGTCAAGTATAGGAAGCCAACTAAACGCGCTTCCGTAACAGAGGGAGCTATCCCTCAGGACACAGGAACGCTATTCCTGGTTTTTATTGATAGACAGCAACATTTTACGTTTTGAAAACCTGTCGGTTTGGCAAGTGACCAGCTATTTAATTGTTGATGCAGTCACAATAACATCAAGTCGTTGAAAATAATTAATAATTTGTCCATTACAAATTCAGTATAATTATAGAGAAACAACTTGTGTCAACTTGATGCTCTGGAGTCGTGCTGTGGAAATCTGTCACAACTAAGATTTTTTTCTTTTAGTTTCGTCTCACACACAATTGTGCTTTATATATCTTTGAATTATTTGAATATTAAGTTTGTAAATGGTTACGTTCATTTATTGAGATTGTTATTGCTAAGTACACCTTGCTTTGCTGCACCTAAAGAAGTTCAAATAATTATTATTTACTATTATTATTATAATTTTATCACGCACAACAGCCAGTTCTCACATATTTACTTTAGCTAGTGGTAGATTATCAGTTTTATTGAAAGAAACAAATACATTTCATGGCTTTGAAATGCTAATTTAGTTAAGCTGAAGCGCCTTAGCATTAACAGCTGCCTGCAGACGCTGTAAAAGTTATTTTTAATCAACGGTATAATAGACAGTATTTTAATGTGAAATTGTGATTTTTTTATCATAAATTATGTAATAAACTATATTTTTGGCTACTAGTAAAGCTTACTTTTTAATAAAATCTATTTAATTTTTTGTAAGATTAGCTAGCTGCATATTACGGCAAATAAAATGGGTGCCTTTTCCTTAATTAAATCGTTCATTTATTTTTATAGGAATACTATGTAAAAAAATTTTTGTTTATTGTATTATTTCCCTTGAAAACAATTAACAACATCATTAACATCATGTAGCCACATAACATAAGACATATAATTATTCTAACGGCTTATTTAACAAAAAAAACGATAATTTCAACTAATATTCGTATTCAAATTCAAAAGCTTTTATTCATTATTAGGTACAATTTGTGCATACTTAATGAACGTCATACATTTAACATTATGTAAACATCTGCTTTGATCGCCCCTCGAGCAAAACGTAGACAAAAATAAGTATGAATTATTTTATGGTGCAGTATGACTAGGCCCTACACATAAACATACAGGCTATACATAAACAGTCGATGTAGCATATTATATTTCCTCAGCAAATATTGTTACATTTTATTTTACATCATTGTCTTTATCTCAACGAGTAAAAGGCAGTTCGCTCTCTAAATAAGATTGCTTAATTAACCAAATTGTGCTTCGCTCAGAACTTATCTGAGGAGTTTAAAGTACATAGGGTTAAAATAATTCTACTTATCCTAGAACATTGGTTTTCATCTTTGCGCTGTTTTGGATATAATATAAAACTTACTTTTAAGACTTTGTTAATAGGTTAATTAAAATATCATAGGAACTATTGTAACAAAACCAATGTTCAAGGTTATGTAATTTTGGTATTGATACAGGTTTTCTAACCCGCCATGAAGCAGCATATTATTTATGTTTTGTGTTTTGTGTTAAATAAGAGGACTATCTTATTCCAAAGAATCACAGACAATTCTCAATCTCAGCGGACAGCACTTAGGTCCTGTTTCTGGTTAGAAATGGTTTTCTCGGACCAGCAGTTAATATTAAAATTAGTTTACTTCATAACTAATAAACTTTCATTAATAAAGCGTGTGTTACGCTGACGATTACACACATTCAAATAAATGAAACAATAATGTTTTCCAATTAGACGTTGAACTGCAGTGGTAATCTCGGTACGGCGCGGTATTCGGCACTAGAGGAATGTCATAAGCCACGACTCCGCATTAACGGGAGTGTGACGAGTGACGACTTAATAAGTTAGGTTGTTACCGACTTGTGTAAATTTACCTTAACGCCCGATATACCCGCTACACGCGTCCCTACATTATTCTTAGGTAACGGTGCGATTTATTTCCTCACATAGTATACGCAATAGCGACAAATTGTTATCAATAATGTTGTTTAGGGAACTGTTTTTAACCAAATATACAACATAGTAAATAATTTAAGTTTTTGATTGAGGGGTAAACTATAATTTTTAAAAAAATAGTTTGTATGGGGCATTGATGTAGAATTTAAAGGTCACTGTTATTACATACATACTAAATATATTGTTAATATGTAAGAAGTTTTGTAAGGGCGTCTAATGATATTATATCCTGTAGTTACTGTAATCAGTCTATAAATTGAAAATTAAATATATAATAGTAAGTTGTAAGTTTAAATGAATAACGTAATTTTATTTAAATGAAGGTAATGAAGAATGACCCGCGAAAGAAGATAACGTATATGAGCTGCGACCAATATGAAAATTATATTCATAAGAAACTATGTACCGACAAACCGTTAAGCGGTTTTCCAGAAAATAATAATAAGTTTTTTATGTTTTGTTGACTAATAAATTTCGCATCAAAGTTTCGATGCTTGATCCTGCCGCAAACAATTGTCTTTTTTCTCTACAATCGTTTATTCACTAACATGTTACAAACGCATATTAAAATACTTGATAAAATAAATAATGTTTTATCTGCATTTTTAGAGTATCGTTAGCGAAACTTACGTTAACAAATACAGCAGGTATGGCAAACAAGAACAAATGAATATAGTTTAGTGAGAGACCGCGAGGGTGATGCCGGCAAATTGTGATCTTCGGGACCCTTTCTCACCTGGTTAAATTGGATACAGATACGTAAATCACTATAATAGTTCCTTGACAAATACTTATATGTATATAGGACAAACCTATTAACCTAAATTTATACTTGTCTAAGGTATTTGAAAGAGTATCTACGTATATTAAATTATTGCTTACGTATATTAAAACAGATTTTACAAGAGATTGGTCAATGGTTTTATTTTCTTTTTCATTACCCTAAAACGGATCCGATAAAAGTCAAATGTCTAAATCATTATGGTAATAGATGTAACGAATAAACTCCTAAAGCTGGGTCAATTAAGGTAAATCCTTTCCTTTATCGGGCAAGTGCACGTTGCTCTTGTTCATGTTTTCACAGGTTACAATAATCTACAGCGTTTTAAGCCGAATAAAACGACGCCGTTTTACTTTTCAACATAAACCAGAAACCGCTAAGTTAAGTTTATTAAATATCTTAATATTGTATATGCAAAAATATAATCCCGTCAGTTTTTATTCAGTAAGTATTATTAAGTATAAACAGTTTTAAGCAAATATGAAAAATAAATGTATAAATAAAACTACACATAAAGGTTTATGAATAAACTCAAAATATTAAGGCTCCATCATTATTTTCACAGTATGCTAATCAAATCGTTGTTATCTAGGTTAAAAAGTCACTGTCTACTAATTTAATAAAACATTAGCCCTATTTTTAACAAATTTGACTATTCTTGTACTTATAATCCTTGTTTTGAAGAAATTTGTATAATTTTATTTGTATCATGAATGTACAATGACATTAAAGAAAATGAAAACATTACAATTGAAAATCAAAACTTTCATCTGTAAATATCTTAAGTAGATTGGGATTTTGATCTAATAGCTGTTTAAGTGACTTTTTTCGGCTCATTAAAGCTTCAGCAAGAAGTTTACTTGATTTTTTCTTGGGTTCATCAATTGATTTAGTATCACTAAACTTATTTTCATACAAACATGTACATTCGACGTTTGTGGTATCGAATTCTTGTGTAGAATATTGTGTTTCGGCATGATGATATTTTTCTTTCGTTTCAGCAAATGGTAATTCATTAAGAGCAATATTCTTTATACTAATAAGTTCCAAACTTTTCTCTTTTGGAGGAGTGCTGCCAAGAATAGCTTTGACCCTTTCAAAATTACTTTCACTAAAATCTAAATAAGAAGGCATAAATGGAAATAAATTTTGTTTTGTCCAATTTGCACATTTTCTAGCAGGACATTCTTCAAAACGCAGCATGTCATCAACTAACAGACGCTCATTAGATGATGAGCTTTCAGTTGAAACACAAGGAAGCGTCGGCTGTATTTCTTGTTTTTTAATTATCTGCGAATAAATAGGTGACGGTTGCTGTGCACATTGACACTCTTGTGATTTTAAAAACTTTTTTATATCTTCGTACCCATGACATTTTGCGTATACAAATTGACGATTTACTCGCATAAATGGAAGATCTACATCTGATGGTAATGTTTCAGAGCTTCCATATTGTGGTGGAATTGGATCTGATAAATCGCCTATTAATACAAACGGCTCAAGATCACACACTTTTTTTTCGCCCGATTTCTCTGCAGAATGAAAATTTAAAATACTTGTTATTGCATCATCATCGATTAAAATGTTTGTTTGAATTTTTGGTTGCTTTTGCATCTCATTAAGTTGCAAAACAACCATCTTTTGAAAGTCTATAAGAAACATTGATTGCTCGGGCAGGATTTTTAGAGAAAAACTGATAAATTTAAGAAATAATTCCAGAATCTTTTTCATTTTATCCTCCCATTGCTTATTTATGTCCGATACTTTTTGTTCCCTTTGATTAAAAGATTCTATGATATCTTGCCTCTCTTTAATAATCCTCATTTTTTCTGCGAGTTCTGTACCTTGATATTTTTCTAACATCATTTTTTTTATCATGCACTTTTTTCGTTGTATGCTCATTACATACATTGAGCTAGTAAGTCTTTCAGCATCAATCTGTCTACAGAATGCTTGCAAAGCCTCATTTCTATCATTAAGGGCAAAATTAATAAGTTTGTTATTATTACGTATTTCATTTTGTAACAATAACTTGTAGTATGTTTTTATTTTTTTAACTTCTGTTGTATACTTTTCTTTCAAAACCTTTTCTAGTATAATTCTTTCCTTCATAAGTTTGGATGGAATCTCATTATTTAATGCACTTATCACATTTGCATGCACACTATTTGTAACGTTAATAATCTCTGATTGTAAATGTGATTCTAAATCTTGTAGAGTATTTTCATAAAATTTATTTATTTCATCATTCATTGTTTTTCTTTTGAATTTGAATATATCCTGAAAAATTTCTTTAACCCTGATACGTTTTTCCTCACTGATCAATATATCTTTCCAAGATTCATCATTTTCATTTAGTTGTTTATTGAGGGACGACAAAAAACGTTTATGTTCTTTTTCCAGTACTTCATTTCCAATATCAAGAATACCTTCATGGGTTTTACCTCTTGTAATCTTCGATGTAAAAGGGGGTATTAGTTCTACTTTACCAATCAGAAGGTCGCTAGGTGAAATCCATTCAGTACCAACACTTTCACTCGATTCATGTGTAATATTTGTTTCCGGTAGCGACCTTTCTTTTTTACAGTAGTCATCATTAAAGTAAATATCAGCGTATGTGCTTGTCACTCTTTCGCAATCTATTAAAGTATTAATTATGTGACTTTCCATTACAAATTGAGAAATAATTAAATTTCAAGGATAAAATTAAATAAAATAATGTTATGGAAAAATCTGTTAGCAAAATATATCAATATGAAAAATCCATTTTTGACTTGACAGAGGTTTTTGACATCTAGGTATTATATTTTTTGGGACAATTGACTTATCCTTTAAAGATATATAGATAACGTAGAATAAAAACCTCCTATAGGTTCGTACAATTATTTCTTTATATAAAGACGGATGTGTTTTCCTTAATAGCGACAATTCCAGTAACAAATTAGTTTTTTTCAATTTAAAAAAAAATAAAACGTTTAAGTTCCATTATTTTTGTAATAAGTACCTAAAGGACAACGTAAATAATTTTAACATTTATGTTCCCTTGAATTTTTATAAAGAATTTTCGTCATCAATAAATCATCAATCAACCTAACTAATAAATAAAGGCAATTCCAGAAAAATAATACACCTTCAAAGGCGACGCCACATTCATCTATCTTCAAAAACATTTTCGTATCTATACACAAATCACTTAAAAGTCTCTATCCATAGGTTCTAAAAATACTCGTAGCAGTCGGTTATTCAAGTGAACGTGTCGACAGCCCACCGGTGATTATCAACGGTGATGTAAGGTACCCCTCAGTTAGGTTTAATTAAATACTTCCTTCGCCACCCACCCACTATTTCACCTCATGTTGTACCCGCCTTATCTCTCGCCGACGCTGAAACACGCAGTAAATATTCCTAATGCTGGCCGCAAGTAACGATATTGCACGTTTGATATCCGCTACTAAACGTGTCTAGTTTCTGATATTTGTGGCAAAAAACGGAGGATCTCTTGCTTCGAAACGCCCTGAACACAAGCATGTGATAATAAATTACTGACATATCTCGACTCCATTCTCATTACGGATGCGGCAATGTCCGTCGGAGTTTTGTCATAACTCAGTCTCGGTTAAAATTATTTCCGTTGGGTCTGATGAGAAAACTAGAGGTGGAGAACTGGAAATGTAAGTATTCGTGCAACAAGCCGTGGAATAACGACGGGACATATTTCATTCTTAACGAAGTTAAATTTCCGGGAAGGTCCTGTAAGAGCGTGCGTAACTCAGATAAAAGGCTACCCTGCCAGTATACCGGCTCTGTGTTTGTATGACATTTTAATGACGTAAATCGTTTTTGGACTCAAGTTATTTTCAAATTAGCTGCTTAAAATGCTTAAAAGACGTATAAGGTCGATAAACATAGACTAGGATTGTACGTGGTTGAAATTATTCAAACTTTTCAATATAGGTTTTCTTTTCTTTAGGTATATTATTATACATATGTAACAATTGGGTCACAAGAGTAATCATAACATTGTTTTTAAATATGCTTTATGCATTACGTATCTTAACAACAACTTTCTTAAATATTAAAAAAATATTACTAAAATATATTTTAAGCGCATGCTCTAGAAACGAGTAAGAATGAATTAACTTGTCTTAACTTCGCCGAACGTTTGACGCGTTTTCAGTGAAACAAGAGCCATAATTCAGAAACTGAAAACAACTTGGATTGTTTTCTAACACATCATATCGACAAATAAATCTTTTGGACGGTATCCGGTGTCAAAGTTAATTCCCATGCATAATTCATTGCCTCGATTTCGTGAGAAGAGGAAAAGTTTCCGAACTCAGGAGTGAGCGTTTACAACTGACACCCGTCGATTAGTTGGCGAAAGTTTTGCCGACAGTGGCCAATAAACAAACAATAAAACTTTGGAAACGTGAAAGAATTAGACTCGGTTTAAAATATGACACAGCGTTAGATCTTTTCGTAGTTATATGAATAGTGATCGCGGATAAGACTTGTATAACAAATTCAACGATAGCGCTTTTGAAGTCCATGTACATAATAGGTACTAGTATTTTAAAATTATTAATTTTTGTACAATAATATAATAGAGACTTAAGGAAAAGTTTAAATATAAACTACTTTATTAGAGTAATTTTAAGATGTAATATCATCGTTTTAATCCCTGAATCCCTAAACCACCATGATTGCCCTAAGGTATACAAGTAAAGTCTGGGTTAGAGTGCGAAAAGTATGCCTATTGAACTAACAATTTAGTAGGAGTACTTACCTATATTCGCGAAAGAAGAGACAACCTTAGAAACCAGGAGAAAACCATCAACTTACAAACTCTGAAGTACCTACTTACCTTCTATTTAAATAGTACCTACATGTGAGCATGTATGGGCTTCATTGATTCCTATTCTATCCTCATATCAGGTAATTTACTACGTACATGCTCGTTGCCTGCTAATAAATAAAATAAGAGAAGTTTAAATAACCACTGCTGTAAAAAGTCTAAACAGGTTATATTTTAATAGATTCTTTGAAGACAATATTCGCTCTACATTTTGATGTTTTTAAATGTTTCAATATCATATTTTAAGTGTATAACAACGTTATTTTTCGCAATTTTGCGAGGATCACCATCTATTATGCACCAGTGTACGAAATAACAGCTTAATAAAGATTAATGTACACCATGCCAAAAAATTCAGTCAGCTTTTTGTTTGCAAAGAGCATTCCATTAGATAAATATGTTTTCATAGAGGGGTTAGATCAATAAATGTACCCAGTGCCAGTGAAGTGCTTTAATTAATATTCGAAAAGGATATCAATAACGTTTTGTGTGATAATATCGAACTCATGCTTAGATAAAGTTCTATGTTCTAAGTGGTGTTTTCACTGAAACATCGTAACTTTAACGTATGAATTTTAGTGTGTGAAAAATCATTATATGCGGGTTATGTAGATAATTGATCGTGGACGTAGGTACCAGTAGTGATGTTATTTCCCAGTGCATCCGAAACAAATTAAGGAGTTGAACCAACATTAATGTGATGAATACAATTTTAACTCTTTTAAAAAAATCTCTTGCAGTCATTTTTATTCACGTTCTTACATGATATATTATATATTTGTATATGGAAGCCAAAATAATAGTTCAAGCTATACAGTTAAAATATTTTCAATATACATGATGTAACTTAAATGAAACAATTACCAGCTTAAAGTCATCATCATCGTTATGAGTGATCTGTGACTGAAACCAATAGTAGACAGTCACCAGTCACACTAACGACTCAATCTCAAGTCGATTCCAGCCCGTGCCGTTAAGAATACAATAACAAAGAAGATAGAAGAAAGACACCCGATCTTCAAAACCATAGCAGACAAAAACAAAAACACGAAAATATAAATGAACAATAACAAAATAACCTTTACCCATCTTAAACGCCGTTTTCGCGTCCCCATTGTCTATTGTTTCGCTTTATTATGTTACTTATTCTCTTTCAGTGGCCGTTTGTATTTCAACAAACGCTTAGTTTATGAATGTCATGTATAAGTAAATTAGTTTATTTCCTCCGGGCGACAATTTAGCTCACGCTCTTGTCACAAATTGTCGGCGGGGTAAATGCAGACTATTAAGGAAATACAGCAATCCGAGCAGCCCTTACCCCGCATTACTGCGCAATCTTACAGTGGCTAAATTATAAGCAACACCTTCTTATGCCGTGTTTGGGGGCAGTAACACGTACTCTGTTTTGTTTTGCAGCTATAAAAGCGTTTTGAAAGTTTGCATTTTCATAACGTTTAAATGCTTCAGACGTCCGTTGGATCACCGATCTATCTATTTAAATTAGGTTATTTTTTCGACTCAATTGTATGTTGGCTACGTAAAAAGGCCACGAATATTACGTTGGGTAATATGAAGAAGATGAAACAACTAAAACTACCGGCATTGCTAAATTTCGATTATACTAGTTAGTCGACCGGGCAGGCGTTTATTTTTTGTTAAGTTAAGATTTATCACATATTTCTAAAAAAGTAAACGATCCAGACACAGTTCTTGTAACCTTCCCATGTTTATCAGGACCGATATCATATACGACGCAGACTTATATTTTCGGACCAAGAATAAGCATTTCAATAACAAACCTATTCCTAATATCTGTTTCAATAGATCTCTGGAAAATGACGTCTGAGCTCTGAAATGCAGCGAATACGGGCACTGACCCCGGCGTTAAGAAACCGACGAATAAATTTACAATTCTGTGTGTGAGTTCAGCTGCACCGGACAAATGCTAAAACTCTTTCCCGTAAGTTGCTGTACTGAATTTAAATGTCGTAAACAAACAACGAGCTATAGCTGTGTACCCGTGTACGTATGTCCGACTATTTGCTGGACTTTGTTTACCATACAGTTTTTGCAGCACCGCTTCACATATACTTTACATTGGTAAAATTTTGTTTTCGTTCTGTACTACGAGACTGTATTTGTAACTTTCTTTTGGGTGATTTTAGGTATTCAAATCCGTCTTATAGAACGCTGAATAAATTCAGATATAGTAGGTTTCATTATTCAATGTCACTAATGTGTCTGTAACCCTTTAATGACCTACTGCAAGGTCGGATCTTCTTTCACAATGAAAAGAATGTAGGCCTTATTCCAACATGGTGACCTTGTGCGGGTTGGTGAATATGAGGACATTATGGAATACTCTAACTCTCTAAGGCATACAATTTCCTCGCAATGTTTCCTTGTGGTCATCTGGTGATCAAAACCGGACGGACCACACCAGATCACCTCGAATAAGAAGCCGATTTCTTAGCCAAAGGGCTATCACCGCAATGTAACTCCCATATAAATAAAAAAATTTAAATTTGTGTTAAAAAGTGAGTTTTAACTAGTTACCTATGAAACGTTAGTGCATACCTAATTATCTTGTCGATATAACTTTTATATCTTTTATATCTTCTATCTTGTCGATATAAATTTAACTAACCTGTACATCGATTGGCATTGGGTTAATTTTTTCCAAACCAATCCAAAAACTTTTTGTAAATTCGATGGAACTGAATTATATAAGAACAAAAATTTGATTTAAAAACACTTCAACCAGGGGTGTGATGTAGTGAAATATAAAACAAATAGCAATTTTACGGTTTGGCAGCAAGAGAATAACAACACTGCGCTCTCGGCAGGTGCTACGCGAAATTGATTTGTGCAGCGTCAATCTCACTCACAGGCCGATTGATGACAACTCGAGGTATATTGGGAATACGAGTACTAGGCTCTGCTTGCAACTTTATTCACGTGTTAAAAAAGTTTATATTATATGTACCTCTTATAAAATATATAAAGTTAGATTGGGTCGTTTGCTGTGGAATTAATATGGAGGATACAGCTTGTTTAATGATTTGGAATGAACCTTTTATTAAATGCATCTAAAGTTATGCCCATTATAGTAAGCAATAACTTATAATTATGTTAAATGTATGTAAAATTTAAGACCTTTAGTTTTATGATATAAATATAAATTCAAAGGCATTAAACAAGCCGTTCTCATATTTTCGTACAATACTACAAAACTCCTCTTGATCAAAGATGGCTTGATTCAGAAAGAGGCTTTTAAATGAACTACTTACAAAATGTAAGAAACTATTATCATTGACGGTACCTAATTAATTTATATCTTGTGTGTCATTTTCTGCCTTATGTATAAAATAGTGCATGATGACCTGTTATAAAATTATAACTCCCACTTTCTACTAGTATTTAGAAGTAGAAAAGTGCTAATTAAGAAGTTTTCAAGCCAAACTCCAGCTCTTAAAAAGTATTCAGCAGCAACTTTGACTCTAGATTTCTCGTAGAGACTAAAACGTGCCCCGAAATTCTCAGTGACTTTACTCGTATGATACGTGGATTTAAAAAGTCGATTTCAACGAGTTCTTTATCAACGTGTAGCACACCCTGTTTCTGCTTTCCGGAGTTCGCGCCAAGTTGTTATGTGTAAGCATGAAATATGAGTACTTAGTCGACGAGCCTGCGGAGTTGATGTCGGCTTGGGCCTATTTCTAGCCAGGTTCATCTTGGTGACATTCATTGCCGCTAACAAGACTTTCATTTTATTCGCAAATGGTCTATCTCTTTGTGTATAAAAAGGTATTCATAATGTTGATAATATCTTTTCGGGCTGAAATGGGGTGTTGGGATTTGAATTCCAGGTTGTTCTTGCCCAGTTTAATGAGAAAGTAAGTATCTCCTGTTGTGATAGATTGCATTTTGCCCATTAAATGGCACACTTTACACACAATTCAAAAAAATAATGAAATATGCAACTCTATTTTCCTTCCGCAAAATTTGCACTCGACCGTTTTCTGGGGACACGAGTGTATTCCGCTACTACTATTGTGTGTATAAGGAAAGTCCATAATGCTAACAGGCAAAAATCTAAGTACGAGTAAATAGTACAATATTTCATTCAAAATGTTTTACGTATTTGCTACGATTATATCAAAATAAGTCATGGTCTTAGCTCTGACAATCAAAATATGATTGCCGGATTAATTTTTAATCTTATACTGCACTTGTTTTCGCTCAGTAAAATAGGCTTTTATAATAATTGAGTACCTAATCTCAGAATAACAATAAAACGTATCGTGGTATGTTATACGTGACGATTGTATGTTTAATGCAATATCATTTATAACTGAGCAAATACATACATTGCAAGGGTAAACATACAGGCTACAGACTTCGTAATGTTGAAAGAAACTACTTCTTAACTGAATTCTAATTTATTCAAATTGCATTGTAACTAGAACTTTATACTAAACGGAAAACATCAAAGTAAACGACAAGTTATGCACTCATGCAAATGAGAGAATATTATTACTACTTGGGACTGTAGAACGCAGTTCTGTTGACCGATACGGCAATTCTGTTTAAAGGTCATATCATCTGAATTTACGTTTTTCAACGATATTTATTTCCCAAGCAATTTTCAAACTCTAAGAAGTTGAGTAGATGAGATATTTTAATGAATTTGAAAATGAACTTAGTTAATATCCTTTAAAATTAATTGATTCACTTGCGTTCAGCTAAGCCACAGAATGTCGACATGAGATTTTTATTAATTGTACCTACGCTCATTACAAACGGGTTCCTCAAATTAAGTGGTCATAATAACAACCCATGGACACCTCCTTGCGTGTAAAAACGCGCGCTACAAGTGTCCTGGGGTGATCGCCTCAAATAAAGTATCTCCGGATAATTTAACACTGTGTATGCCCCCAACAAGTCGAGCAAAAAAGCGGCACGGTCGTACCATCTTTTTCTCGAAGCAATTCAGGACATTTTTAACCCCCTATAACTCCATTGTGGATAATACTAGGAGCCTGATTTTTAGTAGCCAGGCAAGTATTGTATAAACACGATATAATTGAAATTTCATTCAATTTGAGCCAGTAGCTTAAGAACTGTAACTAGTAAAAGTTTCTTAATTTTGTCACTCACTCACCGATCATCAAAATTCTAAGGCAATTCTAGCAAACAAATTTAGAATACAACTAGTGTTTAGTGTATAAGTCGAGGAAAAATTAAAAAAAATGCAATTTCGGTCCAGTTTTCTTGATACACCAACTGCATAAATAACTTTGTAAACCCATACAAATGTACAGGATTACAAAGTTACATTTGCAGTAAGATTGACAATACTAAAGTAAATGAGATACCATCAAAACAATACTTGAAAAAACCACAAGTCTCGCAACTCAGCTCTTGCACTGTAAAAAGTTGTGAGATCCGTGTATGTATCCATAGATTGACTTGGCAATCGCAGTAACAATCTAATAATTTCATATTCATGTGTAGGTCTTAAACGTGTAGGTAGTATGTATAGTCATATTCATATGTACCTATTACGTGTGCGATACATTGTGCTTTTATGCGATGGTCAAGCCAATCTATGGATACATACATGGATCTCACAACTTTTTACAGTGCAAGAGCTGAGTTGCGAGACTTGGGGGTTTTTTCAAATATTGTTTTTGATGGTATCATATTTCTTCACGGCCCCAAACTGTAAATATAGGTACCAGTCAAACATTTAGTAGGTAATATTAAACGACAAAGATAAATTGGCAATGAAAAAGACATTAATATTAATGCCCGTTTTAATTTTTAACTCGTAATAATAACACTGTAACAATCTTGAAACAGGTAAAATATGGCTCGCTTCTCGAGTCAGCACGTATTGCGCCTTAAATCCTATTTAGCAGACAATTGCAGTCGCTGAGGTATTTTAATAATGAATTCTTTCAGCTCTCACGTAGTTCATATTGCCGTTGCCATTCTAATGAAGGGCTTCATAAAACGTTTCATTGTAGACGTAAAGGAAGTTTAAAATTTCGTGTCTTTGTAAGTTTTCCATAAATACGATGATTTTATTGTAATTGAGCGGCCATAGGGCGTGTATGCCACCTGATGTTGTCACTGTAGTCGATGGACGCAATCATTCAACCTCAAATAAAGAAAAACAATCCTAACGGTGATGTACCTCCCCCGGACAAGCTACTATCGGACGAGCTCATTTTGTCATAAATAGAAAATTATTTGTTACACTTTAACAGATCAAAAATAAAATGAAACAGATAAACAAATGAAAGGGATTAACGGTATGTTTTAGGTCAGTATGCTTGAAACAACCAAGTGATTTGTAAATTTATTGTTGTGTGCAACACTATCTAGTGCCTTTCTAAATATTTAAGGTTTGTGAGAAGTCTTTCAGCCATTATCATACAGGTGAAACATCATCGTAAAATTGTTTTTGTCGACTGCCTAGGTTACAGCTCAGCGCTAACTATATACCCGCTTTAGTGCAGCGTATAAAGTTAGTCTTCGCTGGATCGACGTCTTATTCTCTAGACGATCGTGTAAACGACTTATTCAATAATAATGTCGAGTGAGACGACTTCTTTGTAAGAGATAAGGTGATGGATTTTAATAATTTAAATATTACATTATTATCTAAGTTTAAGTTAAGCGTTCATGTAAAGGTTGTTCGACTATTTAGACCTGAAATTGCCCCTAATGTGGCATCCTGCAAACTTCTCCTTCTAAATTACAAGAACTTGTTTTCTTTAACTTAGCTTCGTGGCGAACTGCAAAGTAACTTACTCGTAAAATTCGGAATTTAATCATATAATTACCCTGCAATTTAGGATTTTGCCTCATACAACTTTCTCTTTCGTATCTTTAATTTTTTATAGATATCATTCTCATGTTGACACTACGTTTAACCAAGTCAGGCGTCAACCATAGTATACCTAACGAGAGATATGTATGTGATACTGCTTGCATAGTACTACCTAGACTATAGACTAGTTCACAAGTTCCGTGTCCGCATACGATAAAGGCATCATCTAAAGTCTCGTAGACAGCGGTGACATGTAGACAGTTGTGACCCTACTGGATTATGGTGGCTACTATGATATGCCTAGTAACTGATTAGGTTGCTTTATCTTGAAACAGTTTACAATATTGTTTCAACAATGCTATATTTCTGCTCCTATAATAGCAGTGATACTAAAATGTACCAATCATAGTAACCATAAAAACGAATTAATTGGCTCATTAAGACATCTAATAAGTCAAAATCATTGGGATCTCCCAAAAGAACCTAGTAGTTGGGCTGGTCGTGTTGAAATTCGCACGTTTATTTCTTGGCAGTGGTACCTAAATACAAGTGGCTCTAAAACCTGTAAAAATTTGTGTTGTTCTCACTTCATTCAAGTCATGTTAAAGGGGATAAAAGTGATTATATTTTGAAGATTATATTTTTGTGCCACAAATTGCTATGTTAATGAATACCAAAATAGCGTCGAATCACGTGGCCATTAATTGAATTATGAGCGGTGCAAAGTGGACCGTCTTCAAGCTGACCTGCGTCACCCGACAGCGCGTCAGGGGCTGTCACGTGCCCAATGAAGTTACACAATACGTTCCCCAAAACCAACAGACTGTTGTCCAACCTTACAACAGTGACATGTTCACATTCAAATCTGAACTTAAAAGTGGGTTATGACAGCGAATCGCAAAGGTTGTGACATTTTCACTTTATTCGTAATTCAGGTTAATGTGGACGAAATAATAATTTGATTATGAATTATTTAATGCTCAAAAGTTATGTTTGTTATGGTACCTACTTATGCTGGAAATCACGAAAATATGACAAAGAAGATAAAACTGTGAGAAGAAAAACTTTAAACTCGTCTTTTATAGTATAGTATCACATCAGTATTAATTATTACGTTAATACATAATATGGCTACTTTTACAAACCATTAAAAATAAGTCAAATTACCCACCCTTAGCAAACGCGATTACTCCCTTAATGGCACAAGGTGTGCAAACTCAGCTAAACAGTTTGATCATTTGAATAGTCGGAATGCAAGCAGTGCCTAATGTAATGCAATTCCACTATTCCACTGTGAGCATCGGACGCCCGCACAGGACTGGATTCCAAACGGGCATTTAGTCGGCTACATCTCGCTCGGTGCTTGATATTGATACGGCTATCTAGATGTTGACGGCTTAGCTCAGACTTGCTCTGCAGTTGTAATAATATTGTTTTACTTTGATTTTCAGCTATTGCGAAAAAATCTAACTATAAATTTATGTTACCAATTGTAAATGTTGAGTAGTTAAGACAAAATAAAAAACTTGTTCTGTGGGGGTGTGTTTGAAAGAGTAATAAATATAGTTTGAATCTTAGCCGTTTTTAAACATTGTATTAATTTACTGCCTCAGATATTGGTTCAGCTTTACGTAAATTAATTTTAAAGTGTCAGATAATCTCGTGTGGCCTGGCTGAAATGCACATTTCAGCCTCCTTGGTCTATGATTAGAGTAATGTATTATCTTGAAAAAATATAAAGCAGGTTTTTATTTTGAAAGCTAAAGCCAAAGTGAAGATTTAGTTACCTTGTAGTGACGTCGGGTCATGTTCGTATGCTCAATTTGACGGAGGTAGAGCGTGGCCCGCCCCGATTAGGACGCTCGCTCTAACCCGATTTGATTTTATCTGCGAACTGGTAAGAACATTATTGCCATCACATCGTATGCCTACCTTTATTGTTTTTACTGGGTTTCTAGTATTCGTCGTAATATTTAAGTTAGTGTACAATAAAAAAATTTATAGTTTAAAACAGGAACCCTTACAATGTAAGTGTTCCTGTTTTAAACTATAATATTTTTTATTGTATTATATGTATTGTATGTATGACATAAGCATGTCAAGCATTTTAAGTATAATACTCGCTAAATCAAACCAAATATAAAATTATTTGAAACAGATTTAAAAAGAGCATGTAAACTACGTGCTAATGTCAAAATGACTCAAAGTGTGGATCGAGTTATCTCGTAGTGACGTCGGGTCATGTTCGCTTGTTCGATTTGAAGGAGGTGGAGCGTGGCTCGCACCGATTAGGAAGCTCGCTCTAAACCGATTTGATATTATAGCTTGGAGTGGTTTTAAGATTATTGTGAACGTATTGTATGCCATACGCTTTTAGTATTAGATATACTAGGTTATTAATTTTATTCCAAGACTATACAGCGTAATAAACATATACCTACAGCTTAATATTTAAAATAAATTTGACTGTTTTAATAACATTACTTAATATTAACGGCAAGCAAAATAGCCTGGAACTAAAAATAACAATAATCGGGTAATATAAGGAAATGATTTTTGTGATAGCAGGTATTTATGGATTTTATGGTCATTTTTACCGACTTCAAAAAAGGAATTTATCAATTCGACACTATGTAATATTAACGGAACTGCACAATTTTTACATATTATGTTGGTCTTTTACGGCTTCCAAATAAGTATATCAAATTTCATGGGTGTATATATGTATGTATTACTATGTATGTATGTACACATATGTATATATGTAAATATGTTTGTCCACGCATATCTCCGAAACTAATTGGCGGATGGTGACCATTTTTTTGTTTCCTTTTTTTCAACTTAGGGAATGGTAAAAGTTTCATCAAAATCGGTCTAGTAGTTTCCGTGATATGGACTTAAAACTAAAAATTACGAGAAAAAATAATTTTGAAAATTTAAACCGATTCAAAAAAGTATGAAATAAAATTTGTTACATACTTTAGACCTACTATTTTTTGAGATTAGTAAAAAAATAGTTGGCCTAAAGTAATAACAAATTTAATTTCATACTTTTGAATCGGTTTAATTTTTTTTTAATAAGACAAACATTTATCGGGAAATGTTAATAATTTTGCTTTACCTCCATAATATTCTTGAGATTTGTACGAAGGGAATCTGAATAGGAATCTGAAAATAAAATAAAAGTCGATTATTTCACCGGTGAAGAAGCTGCTAATTTACTTTATAGGCTGTACAGATAATATCACGAACACACTGGTATAAACTTTCTAAGACTGCTACGTGTGCAAACTTGACAATGAACTTGGGAAGTAAAATCGTGTATATTGGTACAAGGCAATTGAAACTTTGCAAACACAGTTTTCATTATGTGTAAAAGAAAAGTATCTTTACCATTTCGTGAAAAAGGGCTTACGCTAGTTTTTGGTGAATCGAATGACTAGAGAAAAATTATTCGTCAAGTACAAAGTTTTGGATCGTAAAGTAGTTAAATAATATGAGCATCGACGAGAAATTTTACTAGTAGGATTAAATTATATTACAATAGTGTGATTTTTTTTTTAGGTCTAACGCAATACCCAGTAGCTACCTACATGTCCTACATGTTTTAATAAAGATGACAAAGTAATTCATTTTTTGATGTTTAATTTCTCAGACGACTGGACGTTTTGAAAACGTTAAAAAATTACTTATACTTTTATGAGATGAGCGGCTGATAAAAGCAGACCCTTAAACTCATAAATGTAACAATTTTAAAAAAAGTCGTATAGAGTATTATTTCTTTTATATCCGTGTTATATTTACACGACTGTATTCCAGAGTTTACTCGGTAGGTGAAGACGTTAGGACACCCGGTTGCAACATATTTCACTACATAAATCATAACTTTATTTCCTCTCACTCGCTGGCTCTCTCTCACTGACTCGCTTGAGAAGCGAGGTGTCTTTGAAACGCCTTTAAGAGTTCCGAGGCTTGCCGCAACAAAGGATTGTGAAATTAAATTAGGTGCAGATGGAACGACGGGACGTTGATAATATTTCTAAATGTACAATTTAATTTGTCCAGACTAGTGAACGCATTCTCAAATCGAGACTGCTTCGGTTTGTTAATGAAAATGAAACGTTGTAGGTTGATGATTTTTCTGAACAGTAAATTGATTTTACTTTTTGATCTTGGAAACCCAGAAGTCCTGATTTAAGAAAAGTTTGCGTTTAGTCAGGAAATAGGATTTTGATTTACTTGTATTCATCAGTATGAATGAAGAACTCGTTACCTCATGAAATAGCCGCAAACTTTTACTGCTGTGCGTCATTTTGTTCTTATATAATAATCCCACTTGTTATTATATTATATAATTATAAGTTATATATTATATTATATAATAACAAGTGGGATGAAGCAGCTTATTACATTCTGAAAATCATTAACTAAATTTAAGTCATGCTATTTTCTGTGTATACAGTTTGCATGAAAACGTTTAATTACAAATAAAATTATATGGAGATCTTTGCCTTCACTCTACATTGTGATACTCATTTAGTAGAGCTCGGGATTACTACGTAGACATATAAACTGTATTGTATCAACATTGTTGTAATCTTACGGAGAAAATAAACAAAACTTAAACGAAGAATCATCCAAGTTGTCAAACTAAATCATGTATATTTTCTGTTTTAAAGAACAGAAAATGATAATGTTTTGGCGCGAATGTGCCTGCGTAAATGAATAGTGCTGAGTTGTAGTGAACATGCATTCTCGTAAGCCCATAAGCGATACGTGTTATTATAATGAGGTGGTAAGGCTGTGTCAGAGACGTTTCAACGGTTCTTCCTGCCAATTAGCGTGGAAACAACGCGCCCCAAACAAAAGGAGTGGAAGGCTCATGAATTTATTGTTAGGTTACTGGCTTAAGTTATTTAAGTGTTCACGGAACGGACGTTATTCACGTGCGAGACGCGGCGCAGAATGCAGCTTCCTGCGACAATTTATCATGAATCTTTAATTAAACTTTAGCAGTGACTGCTCTGAGACTCATTGTGTCTTGTTATATACCAGCCTTATTGACTGTTTTGTTGCTCGTCGGCATTTGCTACGTTTTATAACATTACGTGAGTTATGCTCTTTCTTTGTTGTCCTTTTCTCTTATTACTTATAGTGCACGTTATTGTTTGTTATTTTGATATTATCAATGTGACAGATGTGGATTTTCTTAATAATTATGGAAACCTCTGTATTAACATTGAATCTACAAAAAAACCATAAAAATTAAAGAGATGAAAATGACCAATCAGCTAAAGCATGGTTTGGATTTTAACATAATATCATTCCTAAATTTTATATTTGTAACTTAAGTATGCACACCCATTTAACTTTTAATGCACTTACTAAAATTGTTTTTTAAAGAAGGTAATATTGAGTTGACCGAGATAAAGTTTCTCTTATGAGAATTACGTTTTGAAAATAATTGTTTTCAATTTTAATTATAATTGCAAACGGTGGACTCTTAAATGAATGACTCAGTTAGGCATACGTGCATAAAGTCTAGTCAGTCGGTTTGTGGAAACATCCTTTAAAACCAAATTAAATGATAAAGTTTCAAAGTTATTCTGAGTTCGTTTATAATACAATTAAGTACTTGTGCTGGTTTGCAGGCAGGATTCAATTAGCGGAGTTCGTGAATATCTTATACCTGTAAGACAAATGACTAGAGAAATAGTTTCAGATAAATGTAGCTGATTGGATACTTAAGAATAAAAATGGTTTTCAAAATTAACTGATACAGAGATACTAAAAAGTATTATATAATATAGAATAAAGGATTTGAAAAGTATTGGTAAAGAAAACAAAAGAATTTCCCATATAATATCATTTTATATACTTGTATTCGTATATGTATTTACAATATCAACAAGATTCACAATAACTGGCATAGTCACAATATTAGTTAATGATATATGTATGTATTGTATAGTAACAACATATTTTCATAATATATTTTTATTCTAATACTTCTATTGGAAGTTATAGATACTCTTTCTTAAAAATGAATTCGACTACATCTATTTTTACAAAATCAATCTGTAAATTTTAATAATTGAAACTTTAGGTACTGTGTACTGATCTTATTCTTCTATCGCATACAACATCAAAGTATTTTCACACATACACTTACACCTCATTCTAACCATTTCTTAAATAGGTACATATAAGGTTTACAAGCGCAAACAGATTAACGTACACTTTAGTTGTGTATATTATAAACAGGTTGTCCCAAAATCAATGGACCAACGGAAAATTGGTAATAGGGGAGGCCATTATCTATCAAAATCACTAAATTGTATCGTCCTAGGCCTATTGGTTTAATAGGTATAATAGTTTAAACATTGCTTAAATGTGTGAATTTCACAACAATATGATTGTGTAAAAAATTGTATAATGGAATTGTGGAAATTTATTTTTTAAATATCTGCAATTCACACTAATTCCAACAAATAAGCCTAGAACGATAAAATTTAGTGATTTTGATAGATACTAGTCCCTCCTATTACCAATTTTCCGTTGGTCCACTGATTACGGGACACCTGTATATTTATAATATTAAAATTTATATCGGCCTTTTGAATATAGAAAATATATAAATAACAGATTTTAAAAGAAAGAAGTAAAACAAAAATACACATGCATATACTCGTACAATTAGTTATCTAATAACTTTTAAAGTTTTTGAATTAATAATTCTTAAGTCAAAAATATTACGATTTAAGTAAAAAGATCCGTTTAATCTAAAGGACTTTCTAAAATACACTATAAACTTTCACAACAACGCATACATAAAGTACTTCACTACAAATACACTTTTTACAACAATATTTACTTTGCAGGATTAACGCATGGAGTAAAATCTATTCATCAACCAACCATTACCCTAAACGCGATTTTAAAAGGCACTAGTTATTTATAAAATAATGTTTTGATACGTTTCAAGACTCGTTGTATTTTGAAAATATTATTATTACTAAGCCCAAATTCCTTTACAGTTCTTTACTCTATTGAATAACATCAAAACCCTATTTAGCTAGATGAAGATTGAAGACCCATACGTACAGAATTTACAAATATAAACATATATCAAACAGATAAAGCTATATGGTCGATTTACATCTATTTAAAATGTAAGTACCTATCTAAAACACGCGAGCGACACTACAGTACATTATTTACGTATTTTTTGCAAATAATAATAGTATGAAAGCAGTATATTCAACGTTTTAAAAATATCAAGGTAACAAACATCGATACTACCCCAGCCGACACAAGACATAACGAACATAGAGCTTCGTGGTGGGTTACAGGTGACAAGGTCTATAACTTCCCAGGCCAGCTACAAATGTTTCACGACCCGGACCTATACCTACAATTGTATTTATTAATTATCTACTAAGTTTTTTTTGTACATCATCGGCAAATAAGACTTTCTTCCCGAGCTGCGCACGCGCCGTGCGGCGGTGCCAGGAACAGTTTCCCGTTAGCGCAGGCGCATAGCTGATAGATGTTCTGATGATGAGGATCGTGCGTGTGCGGCGTCGATGGAGGGAGCGGTAGCGCAGACTTTAGTTTTGGCATGTAAATGCTCGGCGCATCTAGCCTTATCTGTAACATTAATAAGTATCTATAGGTAGGTACTTAAAATAAAAACACCCCCTATTTAGCTTCCATCGTCGTCAGACCAGTCTGATGGAACCATAAAGTGTATTTTAACACAATGTAAGAATTTCAAACACACACAAAGAGGATCACATCATCAGAAACACAAGTGTCTGTTAATAGTTAATGCATATCATATTCATAGGTAGAGCTAAAGCCATAGCTATAACCATAACACTTATTCTTGCCTTAACTGTGAGTGACATTATTATTACAATTTTACAACGAACACAACATTGTTGGCACTAGGGGGAGGAATGAGACGGGAATCTTACACTGAATTTAAAATTTACTGTCTCTTGTAAGCTTGTAGGGTAGGTATATACAGAAATATACCTACCCTACTGACAAAAATGTTTTTAGACAACAAACCAAAAATATTCGTACAGTATACGAGTGCCATTATCGAATTAAATATTATTGTAATATTTCAGCCACTTAAAATGTTATAATGAATGCTGACAACTGCATCAATACATTTTAAAAGTAACATATTTGTGTCAAGGTCTGTTGGTTTTATATAATGTAATTATTAAAATTGGGTGAAGAATGGATTACTAGTACATGTTCGGCTAAAGCCATTAACTGAAAAATATTAATTTAGGTTAGTATCCAACATAGTGATGTGGACACATTACAATGGTTTGTTTCAAAGTCATTGCGATCTTTAACCTTAGTACGGTAGTATAAATTATTAGTAGGTTACAGGATTAGTACGATAGACTACTTACGTACTTATTAGTGAAACTTACCGCAACTGTCACGAAATGTAATCTGAAGGCGCCTAGATACCTAACAGACTAATCATATATTAGTGAAGGATACCGCGCCTAAACGGAACGTAGTCTGAAGGTGGTTACAGCTCCCAGACCTACCTCGTCTGACACGGAGCGTATTCTGAAAGTGGACAGCTCACATACTAACCACATAATTATTATTAGTGAAACTTACCGAACGTACCGCAGAGCGTTATCTGAAGGTGTATAAGCAGCTCACAGACTACTCACATATTAGTGAAACTTACCGCGCCTGCCACGGAGCGTAGTCTGAAGGTGGTGAGACAGCTCGCGGTGATGTCACCGGCGCGCGACTCTAACGCTATGCTCTGCGCGGCGTGCATTTCTAGGGAACGAGTTGGAGATTCCAGCCTGCAAATATGTCACTAAATTAGTCAAGTTTCTGGTGTAAACTTAGACTTCACTAACTATAGCTGATAAATTGTGGAGCGTATTCTATTCAACGGGTTGGAAATCTAAATCTGGAAATATGTCGTTATATTATTATATTATTTAGTGAAGATGCGGGTTCAAAATTAGACCTGATTACCTGTCTCCAGGTAATGATCTATTCTGTATTACATTTTTACAATTAACGCTTTACGTGCATGTACCTATAGATATGTAAATTTAGAAAAGATTTTATATCTTTTATCTTTTCTTTTATATACACCTTTGTTGAGTCGAAGCAATAAGGATATTTAGGTATATGTGATTTTTCGATATTTAAATAATTGATATTATGCTGTATCACATTTCATATTGCCCAAATAGCTTATATCTAACTAACAGCTAGATAAAATTTATAGAAATGTTATGTATCCATCTTATTTTCTAAGAATAATATAATCATTCCCCACTGAGTTGCTGAGTCGTATCTACATTATACGAGTACTCTAGGTATATCGCTCGTCATGTATCATTATTATCTGCAGTCGTCTGTTGTGCTCTACCTGCCTGTAATGACGCCCTTTGCTCGTTATAATCACCGTGCTCGCTACCTTTATGTCTATATCAGGCTATACGCTCTTTGTATACTGTCTTAGAAATTTTGAAGGGGCTTCTGAGAAAATTGTGCGTCGATTTGATATGATTTGAATATCAAAGGTTAATAAAATTGCGATTAAAATATTACACAATTTTCATTTGAAAATTTAAAATAAGCGATATTTCAACCACAAAAAAATGAAAGTAATAAACAAATCAGAATAAAATATATAATCAAGCACTTACATAAGTTGTTTCGACGGTGGTGCCTTCACCAGTGGTGTTTGCACGGCTGTGTGAAACGTGGCACCAGCAGGACTGGCGACCACCAGATTTTCAGCGCCCATTGTGACCGAGTCCTCAGAAGCGCCAAGTATTAGGACACCTCGCGCGTCCCTGACCTCAAGCTTCGCTACATTTATTTCAAGGCGGTCATGACCTGTTTAAAAAGAAGAAAGGTTGTTTTAGTAAGGTATTAGTTTGTTGTTATATATAAGCTGGAGAGGAGTGATTGGTTCATATTTCAGTCGATTCTAATATTTAGGAACACTATTCATGTATCCATTCTGAAAGACCCTCATTCCAACTGTTGCAAGAGTTGTTGTTATAGTTTAATATAATTGAGCTATTTAGTAGCTATTTAGTATCGGTTTCACAATCAAAATGAAATAATATTTGTAAATTTGAAAGTCTCACTTCTAAATTCATTTAAATTTTCATTCATTTTAACAGTAAACTCACCGAAATCTTTCGCGGAAAAGTTGGCTAACAAACGGCGAACATCTCTACAAAATTTGTTCAGCGGATTTTAAGATTATCCCGGAAAACAAACGCCTACAAGCACGCTAGAAATTCACTGCTACACGTTACTCTGGTTTGGTTATTCCAGCAACACTTATAAAAACGAAGTTTTGATTCTGAATGGAAAGAGAAAGGTTTAAAAGCTTACCCAGAAACAATCTGCTCTGTAGCAGACCATGATAGTCCCGAGTTAACACTGTAAAGTTTCTAGACGATTCTATCGAGATGGGTTGTCCTCGTCGTGACTTGATACTTGATGCGAACAGAGAATCTAACATCAGCGCTTGGCCTAGTAGTTGAAGTCCTCCCGGCACTATTCGTAGCTGTCCCATGCCTTCCTGGAATAAACATAATTAAAATGCTATTTAAATTCGTGAAAAAATTCCAATGATATAAAATAATGCTTATAACAATATTACTATAAATATTTAGAGAACAAACAACACACTAAATTTACATTACAATGAAAACAAATGAATTACATAAATTTCTACTGCTTGTATTTATTACTAATTTATTATTAGGTACTATTGATTTTCATAACAATTGTCAGGAATAGAAAATACAGGTCAATTTATAAACAAAGTGCTACCTGCTTTTTAATCTATACAGAAAAAAGTGTAATGTAAAAACACTCATATTTAACACCCTCTAACATTCATTACTATATAAAAGTCCATTTTTCCATACAATGTATGAAAAAAATATACTTACTGAATTAAAGTCTAAAACTTTCAAAACCCAAAGCGTGAGTGCGAGATTTATAATCATCATGAACATGAGGGCCATCACCAAAATGTAGAGACATTTCTTCCGCCAACCGTAAATACCAACTTTGAATTGGCTATTATAACTGTTTCTGATCGAGTCCGCCTTTGTATCACGACTCGCATTGTTGTTTAGAATTGGCTCCGGAGTGATTTTGTCAGCGTATGGGATCCTGCAAAAAATATGCCGTTAAATCGGATGACAGTTCCATTATATGAGCAATTGGTTGATAAAACTTTAACTTCAAATAAATGCGGCAATTTTTCCGTTGTTCAAACTTTAAAAATATCAACGTCACATACATAGTGCTCATAACCAACCTTACGATGTCTACGTGTGTCTATCATAAAAAAAATTGTTGTGACGAAGCCATTTTCTATTTTGAAGATTTTCGAAGTAATATACATATATGTAGATATAAACTGTTAAATATTGCCGAAGACTTGTATATTGATTCAGGCCGAATATATAAATATGTATATAAATATAAAAATAATTGCAGTCAAATTTTACATTCGCACTCATGTAAATTGTTAGGCAAATACATTGTACATGATGTTAATTTGAACCAAATCTAAACCACAACGAATTAAATAGTTAGTATGTTTTCGAGCCTCATTAATTTGCTGATTTAGTACAATTGACTTTCATTTCCAATAGGTATATTAAATACACTCACGAAATTCAAAAATACTTCAATCTGAGATCATCAAACCTTCAAATTCTTAAATAGGATTCGGACGGATCAGAATACAATGTGAAACAGTAATGCTTAACTTAAATTTTTCCCAAATCAAATGTCTCTACGATATACCGGTCCGTAGCAATCCGAAGCATTATTCTAAAAAGATAGTCTTGACATAGTGAAATTTTTCGCTACAACGACGGGTGCTTACACCGAAAGCGTTGTTTGAAACACATTTCACTTGCATAAATCATAACTTTATTTCCTCTAGCCCTACGGATCGCGCCAAATCCAGCTTTATGTCGCACACAAGTGTCTCGTATCCATCTTACAAAGATATTATTATTCAAATGTATTTACGATTGTCAAAACTACGTCTTATATTTTTATGAGTATTTCGAACAGTGTTAGGCTTTCGTAGGTGCTTTCGAGGTTGTTTTACTGTCATGTTTATTTGCTACGGTACAACTTTACTTGAGTTACAGCTTTAGCTTTTGAAGAGTACCTACATTGGATAAATAAAATAAAATTTAAGGCATTTATTTTATATCTACTCTGTTGTATATATATGTCCCTTATTAATTTTATTCAATATTCATCATGGTAAGTATTGTAAATTAGTAAGTTATTGTAAATAATAACTGCAGTAATGACCCACTTCAGGGTCGGGTCTCTTCTCACAATTATAGGGAAGTAGGCCTTAGTCCACCACACTGGCCGACTCCGGCTTGGTGGACTTCACATACATTTGAGAACATTTTTTTTGTGAACTCTCAGGCATGTACGTTTCCTCACGATGTTTTCCTTCACCGTAACAGCAGGTGATATTTAATTTTATAAAGCTCACATAACTTTTTTTACAAGGTCATTAGTGCGTGCCACTGGGATTCGAACCCGGACCCTCGATTCGAGGTCGATTTCTAAGCCACTGGGCTATCACCGCACCTCTATCAAGGATTTATTTATTAATTTAGCATATAATTGACATTTGCAAATTTTAGGAATAATATTATAATTGAAATGGCTACTTAATACATTATATACGTTCTAGTAGAAAAGTAGTATTCCGTTAGTGGACTATTGTATTAGTGGACGTCTGGCGCCCGAACGCGACTTGCAGTCCCTCGCGTATTAACGACAATAAAATAGTATATTTAACCTTTTTAACTGAATTCTTATATTTATGGGCTCGTTATTTTTTCACATCAACGTTTCTTGCTAAGTTCCTGGCTGGCTAATGTCTTTTTTATGTTCTGGTGCTGGGCTTGTATCTCACTTGAGTTGGGAGGCCTTGAGAAGGAGGCTTACTTTTCCACGTGACTTTCATTGCCAATCAATTGCTGATAGAAAGCCATATTGGATATTACCAAGTTTCCAAAGCTTTAGAGGATCTACCAACTGCTCTTTATCGAAACTTACCAGCTGTAATGGTATGTTGTGGGAATATTAAGCACAAAAAGAACGAAATGTGTCTCGATTTGTGTAAGATGATTTCATTCATGTTTATACATACGCTGGGATTCACGGATAGGACATTACTGGTATTCGTGAGAGTAGCCAGAATCGGTGGATCATAAATTTACAAGGATTCGAGTGTGACAGGAGTGCACTCTGAAAAATTCCGAGTAGCGGTCTTGCTGCGGACGTAAGGACGTTGTTTGGCGCACTTGCATTCGAATGCCGCTCTACGTCACAGGTATCTGATCGTAAATGCTGTCACACTATTCTTTTGTTATTGAGGCGACTTTAACTCAAATGTAACTTGTGCTTCTTGCACTTGTATCTTCTTTGATTTTTAGACATTTTGAAGTTAGCGCACGCACAGGACAAATGAGACGTTAAAAATGATCTTGGATAAGTTTGAAAGAAAGAGAGTTTAAGAGCATTTAAAGAATATTATTCGTGCTATAACTCTTATTAGGTGGCTCAGGAATTATTAAGTACCCGCACTAATATTTTACTTTTAAATTTGGTGCAGTGTATAATAAGTTGCGACCTTAGGAAAATTTTTTGGGAAAATTTTTAGTGTTTAACATTTTGTACCTAACTATAAATGAATATTGATGACTCTCTGACCCGAATCACGTCTAAATCAGATATTTTTGTCCTCATGTTATCCAAAGGATTGTTGAATGCAAAAATTACATGGAGTTATCGGGACGAGTGTCTCTCGGATTCAGCGTAATCCTAATACAATAAGAGCGGAGGCTTTTGGGAGAATTTTTGAGCGAACATTCAATTTCTAACCCCGAGACAAAGCTGGTTTGGCTTTCTACATGAATACATCGATATTCATAGAATATTTATAGCAAGAATTGTAAAACATATGAAGATAAAAACTCTTTAAAAGGTACCATCATTTTGAATCAGTTCCTATTATGTTGATTGCATAATGTGCATAATGTAAAAAATATCTGTTACTTTCACAACTAAAATACATTTTTATGAATATTCACAAACATTCGTGGTTTTCATATAGGGGTATCATTTTTGAGAAAACCAATGAAGATTAATTTCACCTCTACTAATTTGTCTTCTTATTATTCTTAGGCAAATAAATAAATAAACTGGAAATTAATAACAGCACAATTCCTAAATCCTATTTGCATGAATTCAAATAGGTAAGTTATTTGATAAGTAACAAGGAATTTTGCAATTCTCAATAACAACTAAGCTACACGTTAAAAAGCTCTAATAATAGGCAACACAACGTTATTTGTAAAAATTAACATAAGTCTACCGTTGTCACAACTTTGGCCCGTGCAATGCTTAAAGTTTTCTTTCCTTATTATAATTACGACGCTATGGAGAGAACTCGTATTATTATAGTACAACTGCACAAAGTACAGTCAGAAAGTTCTCCTAAATTATACAGTTTCAATAGAGTTAACAATAAAATAAATATTGTTCGTCCTTTTACAGGAAAAAGAAAACGTACTCGTAGTTGAACTCTGCGTGGAAGCGTTCCGAGTCCGTGCACTTTATCTCCCAGTCCACTCGTCCAACACGTTTGGGGGGTTTATGTGGCATTAGAAACCAATTACAACAATAATATTGGGCTTTTACAAGGTTTTTATCGGATTTCTCAAGAGAGTACGATTTGTTTAAGTGTATATATTAAGTGTATGTATTTATTCAGACAACGCAATTTTTAATTATTACGAAAAATGACGATTGGTATTTACACCTGGTAATCCACTAAAACGACGAGATGACATTAAATACATACTGGAGATAAAAGGTATAAATGGGGTGGGATCTAATAAATTCTCCGTGCGGAAGCGTAAACGATGTACGTAGTCGGGCACGTAGCGTTCCGTAGCGGCGTGTAGCCCGCCCGTAGCCGCTCTACGGAGAGGGCGCGTGCCGCAAATGAGGCATATTAATCATCTCCATCACGGCAAGTCGACTTCTGAGCGTCTTCCGCTACCAGATATGCTATAATAGGACAAGCTATTCTTTTTGCTAAAATGTTTTCGGAAAGCTTTAAGCTGCTTTAAAAGATGGAAAATGTATTTTCTCTGCATTTTATTCCTGTGCTATGTTTCAAGGATTTTTATATTTGTCGTCTTTTGTGTTAATGTTCTTATGAATTTCTTGAACAAATACATATCTAAAATAACTGATACGTTGTTTGAAAACACATTTAAATTCGCCAAAAAAGCACTTTACTCCTTAATAGCCCTCGGGGTGCCGTTTGAAGTTGTTACGCTATATTATTCGTATAGCGTGACGTGATTACTGGCGTTTTATATGAAAACCGTGGTAGAATAGTGGAGTAGTGCGCAGTGTGTGTGCTAATTGAGCGTTTCACCACGCCGCAGGAATGCGCGGCCGCTGCACATTCGTTAGCAATATTCCACTAACGAACCAAACTAATAGCCATTAAGTTGAATAACGTAGCACTTTGCGCTTCGAATGCCATACACTAGTGACACATGATTCCTGATTTGTACATAATATTGCAGCTCGCGACCTCGCTAGTGTCGGAGCGACGCATGAAGCGCTCCACGGATGAGTGCTAATTAGCTACAACTGAACAGTACTGTGTAGTATTTTACTCGAGCACTTGCTGCATTGATATATCTTTCGTGATTTCAGAAGCTGTTGAAATATTTTTCAATAACCTTGTAACACAAAAATTTGATAGAACTCTGACTCTGACTCTGTCAAATCACAAATGTGATGAAGTATATTTTTTAGCTTTGGCTTTAAACTGTGTAGGATAAGTCAATTTTTAATGCTATTTTATCTCTATTAGTAAGAGGTTAATAGAAATTTTTTAATACTGTTTTTATATTCATCGAATTGTAAGAACGGGCAGAATATCCCTTGTATGTAGAAAATAATATTAGCATTAGCGTATCAACAGAACCTTGGCACTGGCCAAGCTACACGATTTTTGTTTGAACATATTTTTGCCAACGTTTTAAAATTAGAAAAAACAGCTACAAAACTAGGCTATGCTGTGTTATGATTGCATGCCATGCCACAAATGCAACGCAGCGGCCATTACGCGGGCATAAATCAAATGCATTGAAACCTCCTTCCTCCTTCGTGTCGGCGAACCATCGCACAGAGACGGATATTCGAGCCTATACTCCACCAAACAACCCATACTTAGCATTCGTAATTTATACCTGGAACATCAATAAATCTTGCAATGAAAATATATTTTATAGGTTGTAGAACATTGTCATTCGTCCACCCAATGAAAGTAAAGTAATACATATAGTGAATGTGGGTAAGTCCGTATGGGGGGTAAGGCCGTCTAGTCTACTGGGCTTTTCACAAATTATAACAACTTTACGACAATGTACCACACGGTAAATTAAACAGTAGTCTATGCTTGTTCGAATAAACATAAATTGATCGGTAATATATAATAATTGATTGATTTGTGTTACCCTCATGAATGTAATCCAACACCGGAAAACAACAAAAACCTTATAACAATACTAAACGAATTAACTGTTTTATTTAGGACGTAGGTGTAACGCATTCTTTGAAATGTGAAATAGCGCTCATTGACTACTCCAAACTATAACAAAAAGAATCTGAGACACGATAGATACCGCCATTCGTATATTTTCATATCAGACGCATAAAAAATAAGAGCTTGTAGCAAAACGCTTATAAATGCTATACAAAACGTGCTAAAAATCAACATTTGAGAGGCATTTTAGACTGGCTGAATGGCTTTTGCATGTTGCATTTTGTAGGTAGTGAAGTTCGCACCGAACTCAGCCTCACTCAATATTTCCGTCCGCTTGAATACGTTATAAGTGTCACGACTGTCCAACTTGCAGACACAAAACGCTGAAACCATTTTTATGTCGGCACAGAAGCATAATGTCCAAAACTTTAAAATAATAATGCCTTTTATACTGTATTGTGGATCATTAATCCATATCAGATGACACTCAAGCTTTCCATTTTAAAACTAATGACAATCACAATCACCAAACTGAGTCAAAAAATGTATAAGTGCATATCATGAGTACGTACTACACTGATGTATACCTACTCGTACATCAGTGTAGTAAGGACGTTTCTAAGATGTATTCGGAAGTTTGAATATGAATCCACCACTTTACATGAATGTATTTACAATCATTGGTTTAGTTAATAGATAAAATGCAATTTCCTTTACTAATATTAGATAAAGACAAAAAAATAGAATAGGTTTTGTTAATTCTTTTATGTTTATACTCGTAGGAGGGTAACAGATAGATCCACTATATTGTATACTAATGTGACCATGCCAGTAACCCATTAATGACCTACTACAGGGTCGGGTCTCCTTCTCACAATGAGAGGGATGTAGGCCTTAGTCCACCACGCTGGCCTACTGCGGGTTGGTGGACGTCACATACCTTTGAGAACATTTTTTTTGTGAACTCTAAGGCATGTAGGTTTCCTCACGATGTTTTCCTTCACCGTAACAGCAGGTGATATTTTATTTTATAAAGCGCACATAACTTTTTTACAAAGTCATTGGTGCGTGCCACTGGGATTCGAACCCGGACCCCTCGATTCGAGGTCGAATTCTAAGCCACTGGGCTATCAATGCTATACCAATATGTGACCATATTGATATTTAATTTTCTAACATTTTAAATATAAGAAACGTTAAATAGATGGATATATAAACGGTATACTGGATGTATAACATATGTACGTTATATTTTACTTGTTAATATTTAGCACGTTGGATTATGAAGGTCGACCGTCGAACTAGCTGACAAATGAGAAACATTGAAATTATGGTATCCTGATCCCACATAATGACTTGATTGCGAGTTTATTAAGTGCTTGGACATAACCGGCGCAGTAAACCAAATAACTCGGCCGCAGAATCCGCCGGTTTACGAGTGTGTTTAACACTAGTTTTGGCTACTCAAACACGTATGAATACGAGTGTGATATGTTGCTCACTACTGGGTATGAATTTGAAAACGAATATGTTACGATGTGTTGCCGGAAATGACGCTTCACTATATAAATTTAGTAAGCGTTGTTGCATTTGATAAATGTACCATTTGCAATGCTCGGTTTAGTTAATAAATAAAAAACAGTATTCATTAGGGATAAAAATCGGATACAAATACTTGTAGTTTTTTTTACCAATATATATTATAAATATATCAAAGACTAGACGTCGATGACGACAGATTTGAACCAAAAGACACATTTGTATTTTTTTACCATTTGAAATATGTAATAACACCATATTAAACAGACAAAGCCGAAGAATATTTAACTAGCTGAACCGGTAGATAAAGCTCCGTTATTAATATTGTTTTTTCTCTTTAGATGCTGCCTGTTTTTTTTTTTTGTTTTAAATCACTTTGATTAACGTGGGTGAAATAGTTTTAAAATAATTATTTCAAAATATTTATAAATGTTTGAAAATAACTATTCTAAAATGTTTATATTTTATATGTACTATTATGATATGAAATTTGTTCAACCCGGACGAATTTTAGCAGGTAAAAGGTATTTACTATTAAGTATTAACCAAACTTACATCGGTAAACCACCTCTACATTTCTTAAGTAAATCATCGATTTTTACTAGCATGTGTTTTTGTAGTATTCATGTATTATAAGTAAACAAACTGATAAAATAAACGTTCTTTGTGTAGCATAGTATTCAAATTAAGTTTATGATAACTGGTATGACAAGAGCTAGCTGTATAGTGAGATATGGTGCAGCGAATAGGCACAGGGCGTCATGTTCGGGTTAATACCTTGCCTGAGAGACACGTCGGCCGGCTCAGCGAAACGTCAAAGGCAAATTGAAAATTAATTTATGCTTGCAAAATTTCATATAAAGCCCCCACAGATTGCCAATGTGCGACACGATACTTCATGTTCAAAGGATATGGTAATACAACACGAATTTGAAACGGAATCTGCTCAAATAACTGGTTTTAATGCAGTTGTTATTGCGAATTTTAAAAAGTTAAGTTTGATTAAAATAACCAAAATTGAACACGTTTTACTTTCTTATTGCCGCATTATAAAGGCAGACTAGAATAAACAGAATATTTTATAAAGAATTTTCTAATAACATGACCGATGCACATCGAGAACGACATTAGCGACCAAGAAGATATATCATTCAGATGTCCCTTTTTCAATCCATTATCCCCTTCATTTATGACGAAGCTTGTTTTTAGAAATAAAGGAAAAATTTCACTATGCATATTCAGAATGTTACATGAAGATTATATTCATAACTTTGAATGCTCAATGCTCCACTAGTAGTCTCTGAAATGCAATTACATTTATAATATTTTGATTGAGATTTGAATTGCTCTTCGAAATCTTAGTAACTATACATTTAGGTATGTATACTCAGTTATGGGTACCCATCTGTCTGTAAAGTTGTTATCTTCACTTCTAGTATACTCTATTTTATTTTAAATAACTAACATCAAGAGGCAAAACAAATATAAGATGTTGTTACTGTACGTTACCTAAGTTTTTAAAAAAAATTGCAATTACGTATGTACCACGGACTCCGTACTATAATTACACTATTTCTGAAAACAAAGTGCTTACACTTTAGTTCACAGTTTAACGATTGAAATGTTAACGCAAACCGCATACAACTTTAACTACATAAAGATACCTCCCACAGTACGTGCACTGTGGTATGATTGCCTCAGTCCGGAACATAATGCCTCAAAGACTAGTTTCATAGCGAGAATACACGTGATAACAGTTTAGTTGTGCATTCATTTTCAATTCTGGCACTGCGTAACTGCAGATGCGCTCTGTCAAAAACTTTAATCATGAAAGGTTTTCATCGCAATGTTTAAGTATCAACTAATACACAGCTGCTTTCATTGACAATCTTAGTATTATTAGAAATGTACAAATGAGTTGGCTTCTATGTTCCGTTGTCACGGCTTTTTAAACTTATCATTTTGATCAAATGTATAGAATCTTAGGATATGACAACACAACTTACTGAAATACATTTGAGTAACTTGAGGACTAGCCCATGTATTAGGACGATGAGATCGAAAGATACCTAAATAAGGCCATTTTTGTGGTTCATATAAAATGAAAAGTAAGACATTAACATATTCATCTCTTAAGACAAAGACATTAAACTTACTATAAAACAATTTAAACCCATTGCTGCGCCTTTACCAAATCGTACGTGACTCGGAGTGTTGAAGGCATCCGAGCCGAATGTACTCGGGAGGGCTCGCAGAAAGAGTCGTAAATACTCGCGACGCTCACTTATAAATTAGGATCATAAAGCAGTTGCCAAAGTTTGTTGGCGGCGCGGCGACCATAAAACAACGCGCCTCTGAGGGAACGCTTCTGTTACCCACTTGCGATCTTTCAATTTACCCGGATTGCCGTAATGAGATGTAATTTCACACTCACCCCTCTTGTAAAAAGCGATATGTCGTCTTTTCGAAGACACTTCGAACAATTGGAGTTTCTTTAAGTATTTATATTTATAATTATATAAATACAATTTATATAAATACAACTTAAATTACAATGGATTTCCGAAAAGTAACGCCTGATACAATAATTAAATTGTAGTTTCAGGTGTAAAATACTGTAAACTTATAGGTACTTTTGAGTGCTTGTGAAACAAGTAGATGAGTAATTACAAGTCGGGTAATTTTCATATTAATTGCATTTTATTACGTACATGAGTAGTTCCATCAAATTAGTTATGTCCGTGTTATGAAAATAATATAATTTAAGAGCATAATATCGCACATTAATCCAGTTTTGACGATGAAATATGTTGTTCACACATTGGTGTCCGCAAAAATTACTGACCGATGATACTAATTAATCCACGCTATGTATGTTAAATGTTAACACAAATAGATGAACATTATTTTGAACAAAATTATTTTATTATTGCTCATGAATATAATCCGCTGTTTCATACCTGTGGGGTAAATTAGAATGTATTTGAATTCACTACTGAAAGAAGTTAGTAAACTTTCTTAAAGGCAACATAGTAATCGATATGTAGCGTGTTGTTACTTAAAAGACTAAGATGTTGCATCACACGATGCTGGACGCAGGTATCCATTGGTTAAAAGGGACCACGTAACATCATGACCTGCATGATTACAACTCATTTGCTATCCTTACTTACAGAGTACACAGTATACTGCCACTTAGCGCGCCACTATGCAAATGTTCTTGAAAAGCATTTATTCTCTTTGATACAATTTGTTTACAGTTGAAAACTAGGTGTTACGGAAACGTGAACACGAACACCAATGTCTTTTTTGTTCTTATCCATATTTGTATTAGCACAGCTATTCGTAAGTTTAAATTACTATATTCGGTTGGAAAAAAATAATGTAAATTATACATTATTCTCTTAAAAAAATATATTTATTTTTAATGCTGACGTTTAAAAAGTAACAAATACTTTTAATACTTCATCTGTAAAATTTATCGTTATTATTAAAGCCGTGTTTCCAATTACCATTTTAATACATATTACACATCCTTTGAGTCAAAAGTACCTAAGTATCGACTGAGCTAATTTGATTGATCAAGTCAGTAGGTATAGGTATTTTTGCAAATAAAAATATTGAATTAAATTGAATATGGGCTGATGGTATGACAAACACAAAATAAGTCCTTTAAGATGTTTTTAAAAGTCTTTTTTTAAAATCTAGTCAATTAAGGAACTTTCATTCGTCTACAGATTTCATGGTTAGAGTTAATAAAAATTTATTTAAACCGAAGTAAATTTATATATACCTACAAAAATTTTGCAATTATAAATGTAGGCCGATCTTGTCAGAGACGTTAATGGTTAAATTCTTATAATTGCTTTCATAAAATATATGCAGCTAATTGGAAAACAATGCTTAAAAACTCGCCAATATGTCAAAAGTACAGAACAGATAATGAAATGCGAATTTCATTAAATTGCCGCTGACATTTGCAAAAGGCCAATACATAATAGCATTACGAATTAATGAGACGTGTTTAAACTTCTCTACGTATTCCATTAATGAATGACTGACAAATTTAAATTGCGAATTTATTAAAAATTATTTTGGTATTGACATTAGTCAACAAATTTGAATATTTGAAATTAATTTTATTTTTCAATTTTTGTAAATTTAATTAGTTATGTATCGTACGTGTATGCTGTTCAGTAGATACTATCTATTGTAAATTAGCTTCTTTTCTGTGTGATGGTTTTCTTTATTTTTGTATAAAAAATTTATTATACTCGTAATTATTGCACGCCGGTGCGCGGACGGCGTTTCTGTGCACTCACGAAATCTCAAATCAGCCATTTGTACCGACCTATAAAATGGAGGTTATCAATTCGACACGTACTGTATGTAATATTCTCGGAACTGCACAATTTTCACATAATAATAATTATGTTGGTCTATTACGGCTTCCAAAAAAGTAAACCTAATTTTATGGGTGTATGCATGTATGTATGTATTATGTACTATGTATGTATAATTGTATATACATAATATGTATGTACATATTGTGTATGTAGACATGTTTGTCGTCGCATATGTCCGAAACTAATTGACAGATCGTGTTTGTTCTTTTTTGTTTGTTTGCATTTTGTTCAACTTAGGGAAATGGTAAAAGTTTCATCAAAATCGATCCAGTAGTTTCCATGATATGGATTTAAAACTAAAAATTACTAATTTTTTAAGGTTGGTACCAAAATTTAACTAAACAAAATAAGTACTTCATACAAAAGAAACTAACGTCGCCTTTTCTTATTTAATTTTTTTTTATCACACAAAAGTAAATATTAAAAAAAATTGTAAAACGAAGTTCTCCATATTTACTGGTACTCAAAGTTTGAGCAAAGTCGTCTGAGGCGAGCTCTCATAAAGTTGGTAATGACAACTCGCCCGTTTTAAGTGCGGCTTAGGATGTGAAATTTTCATTAACCGAATAAAAATTTCAATTCAAATAGTAACATACCTATATTTTTTGCATGTATTCATTTCTTGAAGCTAATATTTAGATATCTACCAGCATATTAAGAAAAATGTTTACTATTCTTACTGAAAATTGATACTCATGAGAATACAAATGTTACATAATAATATAATATGTAATGCTAAGGTTAATACTACTTCATTTAAATACGGATAATAAAATATATTCTCTGGTGTGATAGGTACTTTACATAACTAAAAATTGTAAAATGTAACCATGTTATTAATCAAGACAATTTAAAACATGATTTCGGATTCTTTGAAGACAGTATTGGCAGTCTACAAAGTTCAGGCAAAGTCATACCGAGGGAGACTTATGTATGAATTCTATAATGACCACTCATTACATTACAACTGAACTGCTTGTTTTCATTTTACTTACTGGCCGTCTTGCGTCAAAAGATCATTGGAGCCCTTTTTTACGCGGAAAATTCATCATGACAAGTGTGACAGATTCTTTCTCTCAAAACGCTGATCTTCTTTTCTTCTTTACTCTACTTTGCGTCACCGTATGTCTGTTATATAATCAAACCTTTCCATTTCGATGGGAATATGTAGCTAGAGTTCTTACTTCCCATCTCCTCAAGTTTTCAAAAAAATACTGCGCGCGTATTCCTTAGTTCCATTTACTAGGAAGTATACCTCCCGTCCACTGCCTAGACCTCAATTTTGGTTGTTTGAGAAGAGTTATCAACGTCAATAAAATCAACAACTTTGTATTAGTATGCAATTAATTAACACCTTTATTTTTAGACATTATATTTAATAATGTCCTATGACGATTCTCATCTATAACTTATACCCTACATTCTCTATACTGATGTTACTGTGTGAATTATCGCAAGTCTGACGATTTAATTTTACAATTTACGTGCTTAAAATTTAATTCAAGGAAAAATATTACGTTTCTCGGCACGCCTACCAATACGCAAGTGCTACAATCGTAGGAGCAGGAAGGTATGTGTAAATTATTCAGTCGATACGAGGCTTGCTCCCGCGGGCTTTGAACAGAATACCAACATCTGATCCGTGATTGCGCACGATAAATCTATATCAATCCCCATATCCATTCATCTATAATTTTAACCTGCTTTAAAGAATTTCGCGGTTCTTCGTTTTTAGAGAATTAGTTTTTTTAGTTATTGGATTAGCTTTATAGTTTTTTGGCAATGTTTTAGATTAATCATTAACTAGATTGAAGTTGACGCCAGCATAGAGTATCTATTTAGCACCATACATGCTCCATTATAGATTGTATTGTTCCACTTATAAATACAATAGATACTAAAGTGAGATAGTTCCATCAAAATTTACCTAGTTTTTTAAAGTATCACATCTTGAAGCAATAGTTTTTTGTAGACGCAGATTATTTAAATAAGTAGGAGAGATCCAATATTTTATAATATATATTATGTTCAAAATAACAAGGCTATTTAACAAAGTCCTACCAGACTACTACGTACAATCTTAACCCATAAAGTCAACCGAAAGGGCGATTAAAATCTAAGTTACTACATTTCATTTCACTTGTAGGTACGTTTTAAACGCTTGTAAACTGCTATGTCTACATTTTTAACTAAGTACTTTATTATTAAATATTTTTGAAGTTGTTATTTTTGCTGTAAATTCAATCACAATTTTTTATCTTGAAACTTTAACCTGAAACAATTTCTGATGAAAAATCTGTTTATAGAGTAAAACTACTATTTTAAAAGTTTTAAAAAGGTTTCAAAATTATTAAAAAGGTCAATACTAAGAGGGGCAATATAACCAAAACAGTTGGTTCGCCATCGCCAAGTACAAACAGGCTGTGAGTGGGACGTGATGTGCAATACTAAGCAGCAGCCTGAGCCGCCCTAGCAGCTCACGAGGGTATTTAACACATTTACTCGTACTCTGACGTCATATTTTACTATGCATGATCACAGCTGGCGATGTATGACTTGTGAAAGAGATACCGTCAAGTTGTTCTGGCGAAACGCCTGATTTCAAAGGGAACTTTGCAAACACGCGATTATTTATTTATAGGTTTTTTTTTTACATTTTATAAAAACAGATATCTCCCGCATAATTTATTAGAAGATACTTACTATACCGCTTATTTTTTGCAAAGTAACGAAGAAAAGCTTAAACAGCCTTTACAAAATTTTTATTATCGGTACTAAGTTTTAATTGATTACTTAGTAGTATATGAACCAGATTTTTAATTCATATGACAATATTAAACTCAAAGTATTCAGTAGAAAAATGATACCTTCATCCTTTAATAATGATAACTTCAATTTTCTTATAAAAGAAATAATATTCAAAATATAAAAGATATTACACATTAATACTGAATATTTCCCGCGGATAATGAGTGGTGCATGACACTGCATTGTGCACTTATTATCGCGCCTGATTATATACTCCACAAGAATGCTAATGACTGACTTGGTTTTTTACTTTAACTATTTATTTTTTCAAATACATGTGCACATATAGTGCATATTTTTGCAGTCGATAATTTCTAATAAAGCATTCTGTATGTGAGTAGCTACCACGCCACGTTATGAATTATTGTAGAATAAAAATAATAGAAATTTATGTAGAAAAATCTGAGGAAAAACCTTGGTTAGTAATTATTACTTATATTTTATTATTCTTATAAGTATGCTTTAACTATTTATCGGTTGCAAGTCATCAGCGTGAAGTTAGAGTTTGGCGAAGCCGTATCCTTCTCAATCCAGGTTATAAACGTTTAGTAAACGCCAAATTTTACTTTTCCAATCCTCATAAATTTTAGAAACGTTCATATTTATAACAAAATTCGTCTTTAAGTACCAATTGCTTTTAAAGAAAAAACAATACTCAAAATACCGCAATAATTACGCGACAGAACTGCCGAGTATCCGCCCGCGGATAATGCATTGTGCGCTTATTATCGCCGCCTGATTACTTGTTCTACGAGTATGCTCAGTGACTGGCTTTGTTTTTTCTCTGCTGTCCCTAATGAAAATGTTTTATGGCTAATTGAACCTCCATAAATGTACTGTTTTTCTTTTACTGTCTTTCCCTAATTAAAATATTGTAAACGCTAGTAGAATGGACTTTCTTCCTACTGGTCTGCAGCCCATTAGTGATTCAGTACAGGGCCTGATCTCGGCGTACTATATCGTTGAATATAATATGCCTACACACGTCTTTAAGATCTTTATAGACAATTTTCAAGTACCTAAGCGATTTTTCTCGCAATGTTTTCTGCTTCTTCTTTTTTCGTCTTAGCGTTACAGCAGCTGCCATGTATAATTTAACTACTATTACTAAAATAATGATAATCATATCATTATATAAAATGCTTTGTCCGGAATGACTGAGAATCAACGCACAGCCTCAACCGTTGATCGTGTAGACCTGAAATTTTGAGGGTGTTCTTTGTGTGACGTAGGCAACCGATAAGAATTTTCCGGCTTTTTCAAAATTCTACCCCTAAAGGGTTGAAAATTAGAGGCAAAGTTTGTATGGGACAACGTGATTCTTGGTTCAATCTGCTTCAAATATTGCATTACCATTATTTAACAGAATTAATGGAAGACATAATTCATATTTTATTGAAACCCATCGCCTACGGGGTTAAAAAGGGATAGAAATTTATTTTGCGTCGAAGTTGATATTAGTGTTTTTGTTTTAAATAACATTTTTCTGTTTGAAAACTCAATCCGATTAAATGTCACCTGCTGCGAGTTCTTTCTAGAGGAGGACCATGTCCAGCAATGGACTACGAAGGGCTGAAAAGAAGAAGGTAGGGCTGAAAAGACAGCTGAATATTAATTATGAATTAAGAATGAGTCTTGAGGGGATCAAAAAAATTAGGGCTGTGCGCTAATGATCCCTGCCGGGACAGCTAATACATTACAAATTATAGTTTGTTAGAACGTACTAACTATCATTCGGATTTGTTTATGATAGCCACATCACATCCACGAGGAAAGCTACGGGTAAATTTCATTGCGGAATATTAGCTTTGATTTGCCTAGAAATCAACATTCTTATTTCTTTCACTTTAAGAAAGAGGATGGGTTGATATCATTTTTGTGGAGATATCTAACCGGCTGGAGGGTGAATAATCTACACATGTAAAATTCTTTGTTCTGAATGACTGAGGGATCAATATACAGCCTAAGCCGCTGACCGTACAGACCTTAAACTTGCAGGGAGTGTTCTTTGTACGACGTAGGCATCCGATACGAAATAATTTTTTGAAATTCTTCCCCTAACGCGGTAAAAAAACGGGGGCAAAGTTTGTATGTATACGACGTGATTCCTTAGGTGTCTCTACTTTAAATTTAGCATAACCTTTTTTTAACTATTGATGCAAAACAAAATTATGTAGGTACTAGACTTTTATAGAACAAATAATATCTAAAAGAAATTCTGCAGTGGTGAACACAGATTTTTTATTACCTTAATTTTTTATAACCATTCAAATGTCTATTCTTAGTCTGTGAATGTGTATTCTGTATTTGTGATTGTGTTGTATTTGTCCAAAGTAGTGGCATGGAAACAATTGTGTGAAGCTGTGGGAAATGTAAAATTATTATTATTACGTGTATGATTTTATTTTTAGGCGCATAGCGTTTTAGGCTTTGTAACTATAGTACATAATTTTATACTTCATGTATTTCTAGTTTGTAAATATTTACATTTATTTATCTGTTTCTTTGTATACCTTAAGCATGGTCCGATTTGATCGGCCCTAAAAATCTGAAAAAAATTAATGAAATTAATTAATTATTAATTATTGATTATTGTTATTTACTTTACGTAGCACATACAACAGAATTTAGATATTATGCAGTACCTACATATTATTATTATCAATAACAATTTTCTGAAATTAATAATACTAATACCTGTCTGATATATTATGCAAGCCCATATAAATACAATTTCAAGAAATTTTAATTCTAATTTATAAAGTCCGCATAACATAACACTCTCGTATTTAAAACAAAGAGTCAATACGCTAATGATAACAATAACCGAACTGTAATTTGCTGTCTCTTGTCGAGTTTTCCCGAGTAATCAAATTAATCGCAACTGAAATGATTTCAGTGTTTCAAATATTTTAATTGACAAACAGAAATTTTGCCGGAAAATAGCGTTTAAATTGTGCTCGCATTTGCAGGATGTTAATTCGATGAATAAATATCACATCTGAACAGCATCAAAAACCATTTTCTACTTATAGCCGCACGTCAGTTGCCAATTAAATACTGCAGACCAATGTGGCAATGCTCTACCGGACTATCAATGAAATCTTAATGGTTGAATCTCATCAATACTCATCATAAATACTTATTATAAAAAACGGGTCAGATTGGAAGCAATTCTAAATATCATCCATTATACAGTAATGAAGTGAAGGTCAAGTAATAAAAAGTACATTCTGCTGTAGGTACCTATTCATGAATAATTTCATAAAATTTTAATAACATTTTAGTTAGGTACTAATCATGCTGTTAATTTTTTACATTATACTACATGTCAGTTTCAAAATCGTTATATTATAATCAGATCGACATTCTGATATGAAGATTTCAATACACAACTAATTTTATTTGTTTACAATCAGACTGCATTAACTCTAATGTATTCATCTAATTATGTAGGTTTATAAGTGAAAATAGTGAAGGAATGCCGCGCGCAGCACTTAAAACTTTCCAGTAAAATCTTAATCACTAACTTTCCTTCAAAGAAGCAATTAATTTTATAGACAACGATTGGGTTTTTGATTGGTTTCCATATTATATCCTACTCGTTTAAATTGTAATTTAAAGATTTAGAAAGACTTCTAAGGAATGTAGCTTTATAACCATACATGTGTTGTAAAAATTAGATTTCTGAATTTAAAATAATTATTGCCTATAACTAAGTAAATAAATTAACAAACGATGCTTATAAAACTTAATAAATTTAATAAATTAGACTTAGTTGTTCTTCATTAAGTAATTGTTTGATGGAACACTAAACTTGCCTCTTATAAAAGAATTTAAATACAAGTCACGGTTTCATTATTGACTTCACGATTGTATTATTAGGAAAATTCTAGATTCTTTTCGGGAATAAAAAGGGTTACAGTCAGTTGGCTTTCCTGCCTGGAAGAGTTGTTTAACTCGTTAAAGACCCCACTGACGGGGTTAACAACTACCTAAATAATTAAACCGATGAGATAAGACTGGACTCCTAGTCAGATTGTGACTTCGCTGGAGAAAAGGTAGTTAAGGTTACGGTTACACCGTACTTTTTGTTGTTTGGTTTGATTACATCTGTTTAAACCAATAATTAATAATTATTATTATCATATTAAAAATATTTAATATCACTTGCTGGAACAATGAAGAAAAACATCACGAGGAAAGCTGTATGCCTGAGAGTTCCCAAAAATGTGAATGAACCGGCACTAGACCAGCGTGGTGGACTAAAGCCTACATCCTTCTCATCGTGAGAAGAAACCCGACCCTGCAGTGGGCCATTAATGGGTTACAGACAATATTTATCACATGTTATTACATCATAAATTTAAATAAAAGCGTGTAATAAACGTTGTTTTAAAACTAATTTAGGTAAAACTGCGTCTTCTTTTGTATAATTCGCTTCTTGTAATGTTTTTATTAATTTGTTATATTTGCTGTCAAATAGATATGTATTTGGATCTAAAAAATAAATTTTAATTAATATTACGTACATCATTTCGTTTAAGCTAAAAGTAAAATTCTTTAAAATATTTTACCATCACTGGATTTTTTTTAACTGCAAGCCAAGAAAAATGTAATATTTTCAAATCACGGAACTTAATGCATTACCCAACTTCGTAATACCTATTTAAATTCAATGTATGCAGGAATACTCCACTTTCAACAATTTTGAAGTAGTATTTCATGAGAATTGTCTAACTAAGAATTGTTAACAGACTCGAACTTTATTTCGTTGAGTGCAACTACTGAAGAACTGTAGGTGGTTACAATAAGGAAATTTGAATAGAAATGGTCCGCGGTCCACCGTGTAGGGGAGAAAGGGGGAAAACGGAGAGCGAGTGAATGTGTGTCGCGAAAGGACAGGCGAGTTACTTGTACAGTTTCCGTTAGTCACATTTTCCCAACAAGGTATTCACATTCGAGGACTGGAAAGTTGGCGATATCGTGTTTAAAATAGAACGTCAGGCACATCTAACTTTGTGATGCAAAGTGGACACGTCACCCAGACTTAGACGTGGACGTGGATTATTGTAATTCAGCAAGGCTCGCGTTACGTTGAACTAAATCTAAAGCAGTTTAGTTTAAATAGTTGTCTTTTAGCCGAAAATGCCGACTGTGTCAAAATATCTAACTATATTCCTATATTATGCAATATTCAAAAACCGTCTCATTAATATTTCAGAAAAAGCAGCTCTTTATTATAAAATAATTCTAATTCTTGTAGCTTTTAATTTTCTTTTACAGTACCTAATTAAAAGAGATTAATTTCATTACACATCCTTTTAAGTTGACTTACATGATCAACATGCTATCACTTCTTCATTTTATTTATCCTACAAAACAAACTCTCGACGTAACTAAGTCCTTAATCTGGTAGGTAGTTGCGTAACTATCCTGTCACGAAGTATAAATTTTTCATTCTGTCTGTCTCCACACGTCCCGAACTCACTCGGCGCGAGTGTATAAGTAACGGTAAGTGTACAAATTGATTTATTGAAGTTAAGCCGGTTTCCGAGTTGCGCCTGAGTATTCGCAGGCCTTTACGTTACAAAGATAAAGTGGAAATAAAAAAGAAACTTCACAAACAGAAATCCCCTTGTCGCGAGATTTACGAGCCAACGCACCTCCGGCGCAAATAAGTTATATGTAAATTTTACGTTCTGTTGACACGTACTGCTTAAATATATTTACCTTTTTATTGTATGTACAAAAGAAACAATTTGCTTTCTACATTGACAGTCAACTCTTTTTATGTCCCACTATTGGGCATGGGACTCTTTCATCAACAAGGAGACCTGGAGCATATTTCATTACGCTGCTTCTTTTCGGCTTGATGAAGATAGTGACCAAACAGTATCGGACTTCTTTATACGGGATGCTTATGTGATAGGCTTTTAAGGTGTAAAGACTGCTTAATATAATAGCGAACTCTGAAGCTCGAAACCGTAAATTTGGCACATCACGAGCGGTCACTCATCCAAGTACTGACCATAAACGACGTTGCTTAACGTTTTCTATCTAAACAAGCAAGCAGAGGGATAGTTCGGGCTTTGTACATTAACTATATAAACAAACGACACAATTGATTTACAAAGAAATAGGTTAATGATCAAAAAGTTAAAACGAACTACATTAGCGATCAATTTTCGTCTAATACAATTGTAGGAAAGTTTTAGTGAACTAACAATTTAGTTTATGAAACCTGGCTCAATAGCAGCCGAGTGAAGGTGAGCCAACGGCAATAATTATGAAAAGTCACGCGAACAATGTTTCAGATTATCGGATTTATAGACAAAACTGGTATTTAACACTTTTATCTTCATTTGATTTATTGTCCATTTACTGTCCTATCTTATCACTTCTTATTCCTGCATTTCATGTATTATTCGTTTCGTTTTTAGGGTTTCTCCACAAATTTTCAAGGGGATTTACGGGACTAACGCTCCACTGGATGTTCATCCGTAAATCCGATTACTTATCCATAGCTTTAAATTGTATAATTTTTACTTAAACTTCTAATTTTCACATCTTGTAATGAGTATCTAAAGTTGAGTTTTCAGAAAATGTTTGTTATTATTACAATAAAATAGTATTTTGTATTGTCTTGAGAGATGTCTTCGGGTGCAAATCCAAATCACATTTGGCAGATCAGATATCTAAATCGATATCTAAATTCCTGTGAAATTATTGTAATACTTTTTATGGTCTTACTCTTTTAAATTTTTATTTTTTATCGATAAATCCAAGACAGTGTACGAAACGTAAACGAAGACTAAGATTTATGGTACAACTTGGTCAATAGGTTATTTTTAAAACTACTGACATTGTATCATTGGCACTGCGACCCGTCTGCATAATAAATGGATTGTTTGTAATGGTTTTATGTAAACTGCAACAAACTATAAATTTTGAATTTGCATTTCCATTTATGATGCCACCCTTGTTCGCCTGTTACTTTTATTTCAGAAGCACAGCGGGCACACTGTTGGTTAATTTTTTCAACATTAGTATTTCACTATTGTTGTTCCTTTTTATTCATTTTTTATCATTTAATTAAGTATTTTTTAAAATAAATAACGATATTTAACATAGAAAAAATATTGCCATTTGGGCAATAGTTTCTTATATACCAGTTGGACTAGTGACCTGAAGGAGAACCGATTCAGAAGGCAAACGAATGAGCGGAGTGGCCTTGAATATAGGAGGCCTACCGTCCAGCTGTTTTTAAACACCATTACTCTTGCTACAAATCGACACAAGATATGAGAAAAAAATGTTTTATAGCAGCTTATGAAGGTGGCTATAGCCACTCTTAGCGACTCCAACATCTGTACCATCTCTTAATTTACGGCTATAATATTCTCTTAATTATACGGATTAACAATTTCATCTTTTTGCTGCTGTTTAGCACTTGTAGCAAACCAAATATAATTCGTGTTCAGCATTATCCTGTCGCGTTTGGTAATAAAGTGTAGTCCAGTCTGTTAATAGTTTATGTAATGTTAATAGTACACGTATGACGAACGATATCTAGTCCTACAATACTTATAGGTACTGTAATAGATGACCCAACAGACTACTCTGACATTAATTTTATAGTTTAATTAATTTTAGTTTACTTTAGTCGACTACCGAAATATTCTTTTAAATACAGCTACAAACATAAAATACGATGATTTTAGATCCACACATTCGTTTAGAATGGCGGATCTAAAAACATAAACCAATATTGCAACTTTTTACCGCATACCGTTTAAAAAGTTTAACTGCAATACAAAGTAACAGCAACAGAAGTAGAGGGACCCGAATGAACTTTAAGACAAAATTAATGGAGATTACAAAATTCACGGTCATTGAGCACCGCATTCGGGTGAACCTTTGACTCTTAACTTGCTTGTTACGCTAAATTGAGAGAAATAATAGCGCTCATTTGTTTGGTTTAAACGGTTAAATTTCTCCCTTTGTAATTGCCTCTTTACAATTAAAATGTTAGAGAAATTAATTGATGTTGTTTGTTATGAATATAAACCTGTGATACTCACTTTCGTCCCTTGTGGTCCGTGTAGACGATGTGGTTTCTTGCGGCGGGTATCTGTCGGTTGCGCCCTAGAGAGTGGGTTTCCATCCTCAGTCTGCAGTTGACCGTTGGTTACTCGTGGTTCATAGGAGAGTGCTATTTGCAGTGCGGTGGAGAATGGGGTTTACTTTCTGAGCCGCGAACACTTGCAAACTGTCTGTAGGTACAGTTAACGCTCCGTGGAATTATGCAGCGGCCGCTCGCCTGGCCGCGTTAACAACTTCGGATGGCCGGCTTGTTAGAGCTCACTGTTACCCCGACATTGTATACACAGTTTCAACTTCTTAGCTGCAAAAGTTTGACCCTTTGTTGATTTTGTCCGTTACAACCATTTTATTTTGGGAGATTTTTGACTATTGAGTCTTTTTAATATTGAGTCAAATTTTTCAAAGACAAAGACAAAACGTTTATTTGCACAAATATAGGTATAAAGTTGTTACAAGTTATTTATATCAATCTAAATTTTCCATTTTTAGGTATGCAAATATAAAGTAAATAAAACTAACAAATTAAATTTTATTACATTATCTTATGTTTTTAGTCTATATGTTATAGATTGCACAGGCTTCTGCAACCTAGGTGCTAGTTAACTGGTTTTTTTATAAGTACAAGTATTTGCACATCACTTACCTAAAAGCTTAAGAATGACTACCTATTTGTCAAAACGTTTAATGCTAACACTAAGCCTGATTAAATGAGTTTATTGAAAAATGTTAAACCACGTATTACTTATGTACCTAATGTGGCGAATCGTGTTCTATGTGAAACCCTAAGCCAGTCAACCTAGCACCTATGTCATATACTACTATTGTAAGGGTCACCATGAAGAGTCATATATGTTAAAAAAATATCTTTCCCACTTGGAGTATATAATATACATTATTTACCGTGTTTGAGTAGGCGGAGCTAAGAATCGAGGCGGGCTTGTTTGGAATCGACAAGGAGGTGGAGTAGAGGTCGTTGTTTATCAATAGCTGTTCTATACATAAGAATCGCGAATCTCTCATCGCTACAAAATTTTAATCTCGTTAATCAAAATTCTAATGAAATACTTAAGTGACAGCTGTTCACCAAAGCTGAGTAGGATTGTTAAAATTGTCTAATAAATACGTTACTTATTACGCGTACACTCTTAGAAGTCAAATATTTTGCAAATGTTAAATGTTTTCTCATTTCATAAATTATATTTCGCAAGACAGTGTACAAATGGGCTTTAATTAACTGGGGAATGTCGGCGAAACGGCAAATATGCCGGGATCGCGCGGCCACCCCGCGCCGCGCCGGCTACGCTAACTACGATTTACATTCACTCTCGCTTATTTATTGTACGATACAGTATCACAATCCCTTTTAATTTAAAGGCTCTATAAATTTTATTACTTTCACAAATTTCTTTTCCCTGACATAATTTCCTGCCTTTCTTACCTGACCAATATTCAATTAGTTAAAATCTATTTTATTTAGGTAAATTAATTATTTATTATATTTGATTTGAATTTAATTATTTTCCTATTTTATAGTCTAGACCAAAAAAAGATTGTTATTAAAATTAGCTATTATACTCACTTTCAACTGTCATAACTTTAACTCGATGATTATATTCTTTATTTAATCAAAGCAAAACACTAAAATAAAATAACGAAGAAAATATAAAAATAACAATACAGTTTGTTTTATACAGATAAACTTGATAACATTGCAAATAGATAAACTCGTAGCAAGCTCGGGTTCTACGATCGCCGCACGAAATAAGTTGCGGACGCGGCGAGGATACGAACGGATAGCTATGATCACCCGCCGCCAAGGCTCGCTGCCGACTGAGAGCACTGCACTCTTTACTCCACAATTATCCTGTTCAATCGAACATGCCACTCGAACTTACACCTTAAACCATAAGCAGTTGAACTTAATTTCCCTTAAAGCAGAAAAAAAGTTATGCGAATGATAATGTAGAGAGGATAAGAAGAACACGTTACGAAAATCTAATTCTTCCTACGCGAACATAATGACGGCTTTAGAACTGAAGGATGGTGTCAAGTTTCCAACTTTCATTTGATGACGAATTGCTGGAGTGAAACACTTTATGAAGAGGGCCCGAAGGTTCAATTTTCAGGTAGTGTTTGTACTAGGGAGGCGGTCGTACGGCTTAAGGGGTGGTGCGTAAATCACGCGCATGCGTCCGTCTTTTGAAAAAATTCTTAAAGTTTGAACTTGTATTAAGACTAAATGAATTGTCAATAGATTTGCGAACAATTTCAATTTTTGCACAATACTAGGACACATAATATTGCGTTACTTCTGTGTTAAGTTAACATTTTTGAATGAATGATGAAAGTTTCCTGCAAGTTTTGCAACAAGTTTCCTACAACCCTTGCACCCCTGGCACCCTCAGTGGAGTAAAAATTTACGTGTGATAAAAGATGGACTTCATGCTAAGACTCATCTCAGTAAAGTTTTTATTCGGTAAATTAGGCGGTTTAAAAGCCTATGAGCAGCACTTAAATTAATGTCTGTTGGATAAATACAAGTTCAATCTTTGTTTCTGTAATTATAACTGTCTGACATCAGATTTTGAACTAAGCACATAGTCGGGCCGATAAGTTAATTTCACAAAATATTTGATTGACACAAGTGGTTCATTATTATGCTTGAATAACTTGCATTCCAATATAAATTTTTAATGAGCTAAACAATCTCTAAGCAATATTATATAATTCTTACTCCTTTATTGGCATGAGTATCAGAGATTACATCAAGCATCAACACTGTGGTATTAGAAAAGTTTTGTAAATGCCATTTGCAATAACAAGCAATCTCAAGGGTGTATTATAGGATGGCCAGTGCCCAGCCCCGCGCCGTCGCTAATCCACTCCTAATTGGTGGGCAAAAGACTATTAGACTTGAAACGGCAAACCCAATACAATTACCACAACAAAGGATTACCGGTTCTATATTAACCCTATTAACTAAATTGATCCCGACATTTTATTTATAGACATTGTCTTCGCTTTAAAGGTAGTATCTAATCTGCAAAGCTAATAAATTGAAATGCTATTTTAGATCGTAAAATTTTCAATCAAAATAATATACAAAATATAAAATATTTTAAATTTACTAGTTTAAATCAAATCTTTGAATTATTCCAAAATGGCCATACCTACACTTTAATACATTTAGGTAACAAATATGTTTAAGTAATCTTTTACTTTTACCTACTTACTTAAACAAATCTTTGAATTATTCCAAAATCGCCATACCTACACTATTATACATTTAACAAATATGTTTAAGTAATCTTTTCTTTTACCTACTGACATTGCAACAACAAAGAACCTCAATATTTTCAAGGATATAAAGATATTGCTAAAAATCAAACTAAGGAACAAAAACATGTTCCCGAACGCAATATAATCTAAAGCTAAAGTCATCTCCGACATGAAAGGAACCCATCGAAATTCTTAAAGGGAAATATTACTTTGCAATCGGGAAATTCCTAGCTGAAACAACTCGCGGAGAGGTAACGTTCATTTCGACAAAAGACGAGCAATATTCCGTGCACAAAGGATAGCAGCCGATATATTCAATGCAGTGACACAAGAAATGGCGGCATAGTGGTAACAAAGCTCATATTGAAAGTTACATCGCGAGGAACGCGCTTCGCGGTTGCGCTCTTGTACTCGAACTAAGTACACGAAAATGTTTCATTTATTCAATTAATTAAACCTACCTATTCATTGCTAATGAACCGGCAAAGTACTGAGGTTCAGATAAATTCATGAAGGTAGTTTCTGAACTAATTGTGTTTTCGCTAATTTTAAACCTTATCAAAGGCTTCGAGCTATTAATAGCACTTTTAAAAGATAACGGAATTAGTTAATTGATTTCGTCTTTAGCATGAAATTCACACCCTATGATGGTGATCTCTTTTTCTAATGGATAAAAGTGATTTAAAAAAGATTTAAAATAAATCACTATTATTATTTGAACATTTATTCAATTTCATGTCAATTCAATAATTGACATTACGTGCATATTAGTGGTCTCAAAATACCCAGTGTTTTTTATACTTTTTCTTCCTGAAACAATAACACCCTTACTAGAATATTTTCCTACAATAAAGTCCCATCAGAGTAATTCGCACCCAAGGAAGATAATTATGAATTCCCGGTACAAACCCACAGGGTTACAACTTGATAAAAGCAGATCGTATGCGGCGCGCGTTACTTCGTTACACTACAATAGGGACATTTGGGACACACGGCTAACCAGATCATACAAGCATTGTTTTAACCCATTAATGACCCACTACAGGGTCGGGTCTCCTCTCACAATGAGAGGGATGTAGGCCTTAGTCCACCACGCTGGCCTACTGCGGGTTGGTGGACTTCACATGCCTTTGAGAACATTTTTTTTTTTTGTGAACTCCCAGGCATGCAGGTTTCCTCACGATGTTTTCCTTCACCGTAACAGCAGGTGATATTTAATTTTATAAATCGCACATAACTTTTTTACAAAGTCATTGGTGCGTGCCACTGGGATTCGAACCCGGACCCCTCGATTCGAGGTCGAATTCTAAGCCACTGGGCTATCACCGCTATACAAGCATTATTTTCCAGTAAAAGCTGGATTATTTTTAACGCACCTACCTAACGCTATTACATGTTGTTAAAGCAGATTGAATGCACCTATATTAATATAGCTTTTAAATTTCAGGAATGATTTCATTTGTTGCTGTTGCAGAAGTGTAGTTGTTAAAAATACTTAAATCGTTCATCTAAGCAAAACCTCCAATGGTACTTTTGCCTTATTGGAGTTGGCACGGTCTCACGTACCTCGATATCAATGGTTATAGTTCTAGGTGACCACTTAACATTGGGTGATCTGTTTTTTTTTGGGAAGAATATTATTAAAGCTATCAATATCAAAATTTAAACATTTTAGTTAGTCCACAAGGCCGTGTGTCCGGGCCGGCTGCGCTCAACCAACTACTAATTAACGCGGGATTACTAAACAGACCGTCTCCGGCTATTTACTGTTTACAACTGAATCGAAGACAGCGCAAATAATGTGTCGACCAGTGCCGTTCAGCCCCAATAAGATAGCTTCAAACTAGTTTGCACAATAGCGTTTAAAGCATTTTCTTTTTAAGTTTGTGTAGTTTATGTTATACATTTTGTTTACTGTAAATAGTCGAATTTCTAACAATAGGTATACAACAACCAATAGTTACATTTTAAATATCGACTAAGAATTATTATTAGCTTTATCTCAAATAATTCCGGACATTTTTAACCTGCATTTTGTAGTGTGTTTGTGTGGGTATATTTGCTCAAGAAAACAATTTTATCTTTGTCTTTATAAAAAGGAGAATCGAATAAAATACTTTTTAGTTGGAACTGAACTTTGTGGGAACTGAATTTTTGTGGGAACTGAACCCTGGTCATCTGGTACCTTTTGCCTTTTTACTTTTACTTTCAATAAAACCAGTATACTACGCATTCTGTTATAATTTTTTACAATATCTGACCGAAAATAGTAAAAGCGTAACGCTAACACGAAGGTCAATGTTGAACAGTGAATCAAATTTAGTATTCCATTGCAATAGTGGCTCGCCGCAAGTAACTGAGGAGCGAGTCCTCAGGGTTTCGCCTTTGCTTTTCAATTTCCCTTTCGGAATCATTCGCGCTAATCGAATACGACCGCCACGCCGCGCTATCATTCATTCATGAGGTTAATGTGTCTTAGCAGTCTAATCTTAACGACAGGTAGTCCGTTTCTTTTATTTTTGCATTAGAGAAAAAGAAGTAAGAAATATTTTCTACAGAACCCCATAATAAGTTGATAACAACGACGCTTCACTGATCGGAAAAAAATTGGAACGTGATAGATACAGCCAGAAAACAATCCTTCTAAGCCGTTTGATTAATAAAACTTGGATAAATATGCAGAAAAAAATATTTTTCAATAGCCGTAAAAATTCAAAGCAAGCTTAGTACAAACTCTCCTTTTTTCCTGTATATTCAGTACACCGCAAGTATGTCTCCTTTAGTATTCCACGCACTACCAGCTGGCCACAAATAACAGAAAGAGCAAGTCCTCAGGGCATCGCTTTAGCTTTTCAATTTCCCTTTCGGAATTATTGGCGCTAATCGAACACGACCTATCGCGCTATCGCGATCATTTATTCAAGAATATTGCTGAGCTTACTTACAATATTTATGGAACAATATGGGACATCAATTAACAATTGTTTTACAGTTGTATTGTGGAAGTTTTTGGCGTTTTAATTCTTTTCTTTTCAGATTACAAAATACGCAAACGACGCGCGCCAATATAGGTGAAGTTTGTGCAAGTAGCTAATGTTTTTCCGTGCCGATCAGTTTGAACAAAGGCTTGTAACAACGTGCTATAGAAAGAGATAGATAAACTGGCGTAAATGTAGACGTGCTATAGAAATACGATAGAAAGAAGACAGCAGGAAATATAGAGGCTCATATCCAGCAGTGGACTACGAAGGCAGAAAGGAAAAAAGGACAACTTCGTAGAGTAAAGACAATAAGAGAAATAGGATTGTTTGAAAAGGACCAATCAAGATATTTTGATTGTAACTCCGTTCTAATACCAATATTTTATCGTCAATCTAATTTCAGTAATATGCAGTAATTCATGGGAGAAGTTCATCGTTCGACAATAAGCAAGCATGTTCTATTATTAGGTTGAAGACACCGCCGGATTGGCAGGTTGAGTGACACCGATACTCTAAGCTCTTGTCGTATTTCAAGTAGGCTGCATATGTGTGTGCCCAAATACACCTTCTAAATGATGCGAATATAAAAATCAACTTGAAAAATATAGCTGGCCGCGGTTTTTTTTGTCTCGCTGTTTGGCACGGGTTTCTCCCTACAAATAGTAGTAGGCCTAGAGCATTGTCAAATTGTAAAGATTGTGAAAGAAGCGGTGTAGGAAAAATTATGATAAAATACCGATATGTATCACTCATTAGTTTTTACAATAATATAATAGAATTCGCAACAAACACAATTGAAACCTCATTCTAATGATAACTGTACGTTATCTGAAGCCCAGGAGTTTAATTTTCCTCTTCCCGCCATCCCGCGACGAGCTCATTACTACGCGACAATACTCGCGCGTCTCAGGGCCGCTGAGCCGACTGCATTCTGCTTAAAACAAAGCCTTTTTGTATCATCTTTTCTCTTTTGGTAATAAACAATGAATAAAATCTGAAAAAAGGATTAAGCGTGGAGATTTCTCACGTAAGAAGTTGGTTCGTTTGCGTTTGCTCCATATTTACTTACTAATGACAATTGGCCGCATATCAGAAGCCCAGTAGTCCCGGGCTTAGCTTATCACTGCTGCGACAATTCCCTCGCGTGTCAGATCTGATAAAACTTTTGCTTAATAAATAAATAAATCTTTAGTTTAGTCTTTTTTATTTATTTTTAAGTTACTTTTTTTCTAATATAAAACTTTTCACACTGTCTGTAGAAGTCTTTGTGTATGATTATATTTTTCCCAGTGTCCCACTAATGGGCAATATTTCCCAAAGTCAACTCAATCCAGAATAAGTTTAAAACTGCGGTTATTAATGAACAGTAGAAAAGTGAGTATTGCTGTGGCGTGAATGAGTGCGGTGTAGCGGCGGAAGAGGAAAATTAAACGGGCTTCAGCTTGCGTTCATCTCGACGGTACAATAACACCTTTTGAATATAGTTTTTATGGCTATAAGAAGACATTTCGCATTGTTAATTCTTATTACACCTATAGGTGACACAAAGAATAAAAAATAAAAACATTTTAAATAAATTAACGACTCAACTCAAGTAGGTACCTACGTTTCAACACGTTTGAATAGTAATTTCGTCTCGGTGTAAGTTTACAAACACTCACAAAAGTTTAAGCGAAAAAATTGGTAAATAATAAAATATATTAATCGAAATGTTCAGAACAGTCACAAGTAGGTATTTCTGCGTTTATTTTGGTTGACCATTGCAGTGAGCCCAGGTGGTTACAAATTTAAGGCCCCCAAATGCCTCCTATAGTAGATGGGAATTTTATAGGATAAAAGATTTCAACAATGTATTGACCAAGACTCGAGAAGTCGAGACTCGAACGTCTCGTTCATCGATCGGTTGATCCTGAAACATAGTTTTTTTATAATTACAAGGTTGAAATTTGATTTCTTTTCTTTGCTATAAATAATAACGCTATACACTCATAGCCGCACACTACCTAGAATTTTCTGTGTCGCGGGTGCCACACACAAGACCAAAATCAGAAATTCAAATTCATCATTCAGATCTCTACTCTGCTGTAATCGAACCCAGTACCCTCCACACAGCGCAGTGTACTTTATATAGGTACAATCAATATAATCAACAGTTAAAACAAAATGATACAAAATCGCGGAACAGCAGTTTGTTTTCCATTTAATTCTCCAACCTGAGACTGATATCAGAAATATAAAGTCCGTGGGGCATTGCTAAGATTTCAATTTCCTTTCCGGAATTACTTGTGCTCTAATCGAACACGCGTCAGGGGACACACGGGGGGAGCGTCGCAGCCGCAAATTACTCCGCTCTGCGTGAGAATGTTTAAAATGTAACATTCAAATACGCTCATGTTACACGATTAATGGATGCTCAATGCGCATTTGTTATTTAGGTAGTATCGACGATTGGGAAGATAATGCGTTCTAAGTTTTAGGTTAGAGTAATAATGAAGCGTAGGTACCTATTGATGTAATTTGGTTCAACTTTCAACTATTACAAATCTTTCAGTTTTTGATAAATTTGATTATGATTAAAATATCTTTTGGTGACACAAGTTTAAATATTATAAATCAATTGCCCAATTTACTGAGAAAGAATACCTATGACGATCTTATAATTAGCAAGCCCCCTCTTAAAACATAAGATAACATTTCCAGTTCCATTACTCAGAAAGAATACCTAAGAACGTTTTCAGAAGTAGCAAAACATCCTAGTAAAACCTCAGACAACAGGTTTACATTTTATTTTCTTTCCCTTTCTACAGCGTGGCGTTGCATGTCTACATTCAGAATTGTGTCGGTACAGAAAAACGTTAGCTCATTGATCGTTTTCTATAATATGTGTTCTATAATACTGTTCTATAATATATACGTGTTCTATAATAGTGAAATAAAGGAGATAGAACTCCAAAAATCGTAATTACATTATTTTAATTACAAAACATGTTATTGCGTCACCGAGTTGAAATAAGTTTTTATGCATGGAAAAGTCAGTAAGTTGTAGAGGACGGGTGTCGGGTATAGGCGTGCGACGGGCGGCTGCTGATTGTAAAGCGCTCACAGACGGAGCCTATTCGATTTCACGGCTCGCCGCCTCCGATATTTATTGTCATCGGTGCAGTTGTACGACACGGCGCCTACTGAACCGCGCTGAAAAATCTCCATTTCCGAAATCAGACGAAAACATTCCGACAGTCCTTCAACCGAACCAACAAAAAATCTTACCCGCGCGTAAAATCCACAAAGGCGTGTAGCCGACAGAACGCTAACAATCGTTTCATGAATATGTTTGTAAGCACACGACATCTTGTCTCGTTAGTAAAAAGTGATGGCGCCATACGATTTATCACCTGCACACGACACGAACGGTCTCGCGAAGCGAAGTTTCCTTTCTAAAAGCTGTCTTCAGTTACAAGTAATGGAAACAAACGTACCGAATTTAGCATTCTGTTTGCCAAAGGTCAAGGATTTGAAACAGGTCTGAAAATATTTTCGGCTGTGATTGGAGTGTTGTCTGTTTGAAATAAGGCATTCGAAGGCTAGATTGGAAACCAATCTATAGTCTTTTAATATTATGTCGGGGTATTAAGTCGTTTCTAAATAGAAATAGAAAAATTTTATAAAAGTCTTCCAAACATTCTTAAAGGCAAAGCTTTTTGGCTTTGTAAATCCTGGTAAATTCAATGAAAGGTCGAAAAGCAATTAAAATTACCTTAAATATATTTCCTGTACCTGTTCATGAAATTCTTATCTTACATTTTACATTAAATATATCGTAACATGTAATCAGGTCAAAGGTTATGAATATATAATAGGAAATCCAATGGCCTATTAATAGTCATTCTCAGCTAGAAACGTAAATTTAGCTGTGCTATATCCGCAGTGGTTGTAACTGGTATCGTGCCAACTCGATGGCTATGATTGCTTCCATTCGAATTTCTTTTTTAACATGTATTTTTAACTACTTGTATAAAACCATTTTTGTGCCGTAACTATGACATCGATTGAACATTTGCACGGACACAAAGAATATTTTTTGATAAAAGATTTTTGTAATATAATCGACAACCCCTAAATTTTAAATCTTCATATACGCTTGACACCCACACCCACCACATTCCTACAGCAGGACCAAGGTAGATGTGATTCCACTACCCCATCAATGCCAAATGTTAGTTCTTGTGGGTTAATAATACAGGTTCCATCGAATAGGAGCTTCGTTTTTCTTCCTTAGGACGTTAGTTCATCCAGTAGCATATCAGTGTCATCTTTTAGTCAAAACATTTAAATGTCAATTCATATCAATAGAGATCACTCTTCATCACGAATCATTTAGAAAAAGTAAGGAACCATAAATATCACCAAATTTACACCAATACTATTGCGATAATTATAAAGGTATAGAGTTCAATTAAACAAATCTTTTAAATTTCTGCATCACTGGAAATCGAACACATGAATCTTAGGCGAAGTATCCTGCGATGGAAATCGCTATGCTTATATTTTGATCATTATTTTTAAATAAAACTATTTAAACTGCTTTGTAGAGTATTAAGAACAGTTCCCACTGTACTGTCCAGCGACGATAAAATAAATCGTAAAGGCATCGAGTTAGAGGTAAAGAGAATGCCAGAGTTCGGCAAACGCGCAGGTAATCACGTGAACACACAATGCAGAATGAGATCTATTCAGAGCCACGCATCGCACTGCGCTCGATGTGTACAAGTACATAGTTCTCCCCACTGAGAACTGAAAGCAATATTTTGTTCGAAGCTGGGATTTTTGTCGGTTGCCTATGTTGCACCTAGTCCAACATGCAATTAAATAAATGATGATGCTGTCCATAGCCCAAAGGATCCCTTTTGTATTAGCTATAGTGTGTATTAGCTATCACCCACATTCAGACTACTCGGATATTTGAATAATTTCAACTAACGTTGTTTTAGGTTTTCAACTGAGGTTTTTTTGTTGTTGTTGAACGAAGTCATAAAATTATTTAATTACATGTTAAGTTTTGCACTGTCTTAAAATTTCTTGTGCCTTTTTAATTGTATTTCACCAACGATATTGAGCCAACAACGTAAGATATATATATAAATATAAATCAAAAATCAATTAATAATACTTTATTTGGTTTTTAAACCAAAGAAAGTTTTAATTATTAGTAAGTTAAAATTCTATCTATGATCCACTGCAGGTCTACAAATCATGTAAAATACATCGAACAATGCATATTATAATTCAGTAAAATATAAAACCAAATATATAATTTAATAAAACCTCATCAATATAAATTCTAGTGATAAGATATTAATAGATTGTTTTAAGTAAAAGCGCAATAAAATACAGTCCATAAAGTTTAACGTTGTATAATCACACCGGATATTTTATCACCTCCCTTCAGAAAGGTAATAACAGAGCTCAATCCACTTACATCGTGATTAAATTATCATTGCAAAGTCCAATTGGAAAAGCTAACACAACTTTATTTCACCACCTCTGGGATACTGCAAATGGTCTTAAGTTTTCTTATTTATGAAAAAAATATAAGAACAAAACCATTAGACCATTCTAGAACTTGCTACTTATTCAATGATCGATTTTATTAGATAATAAGTAGGTACCTATCGTTTATAAAATCTTAAGAGTTTATTTATACTTAGGATGCCAGGAACCTTGACACAAATCTTTATGACTTCCTTGAATTTGGATGTCAAATCATAACGAGGCTCCTCGCTTTCTTAGGAGTTTTTGAAAACCTATTCTATTCCTACTGTAAACTTCACACATTCGAATTTTATCCTGTCGAAAACAAAAAAAATCGCTTTAATCAACAATGAACGTAATTAACACAATCGTATAATTAAACAAGCTAAATTAACTCGATTTCATTTTTCAATGAGAAGGCGGTATTGCTTTTCATAACAGCTAATAAATTATTTTAATATTTAAGCCGGGGCAACTGATGTTGTTGGCTGTTTCCAACGAGATTACGAACTAATAACATTACAAAACAAGCTCTTTGCGGGTAAATTATGCATGCATTCGCGGATCATTACCACGGCTCCGGCAGCCTGTTGGCCTCCGTTCAAAATCTTATGAGCGCCCACCGAAACACTCAAAGATACAGTGGTTACTAAGCCGTTCATGAACGGAATAACAGTTTACACACGTAACTCTGAACGTACCCGTATGTGAAGTGAAATGAAATTATGTGAAGAAATTTATTTCAATGTTTTTAGGTTAATAGCACCTAACACAGGTTTTCGAACACTGGTTACAATCTTCCACTGCTAGATAGATACGGGTCTCCCACATCGAACCTTACTTATATAAATGAGATGCTTGTTTGCGAGGTCAAGTGGCCTATGGTTCGATTAGTACAATACTAATTCAGATCATTGAAACGCTTCACACACAAGCCCCACAGTACGATGTCCTATGTCGTAGGTTCCATGGACACTCACAAGATAATAACACACATAGAAATATAAATTTAAACTCATCATTCAAACATCTGCTCTGCTATAAATCGAGCCCAGGATCCTCCGAGCAGTAGACATTATATGCACATAAAAATAAGTTATATCATTTCTATATCTGGTATAATCTAAGCGTAAAGTATAATGATCACTTTAAACCAATTTAAAGTGAGTTAGATTTTTCAATTCTATGAATCGTTATATTCTTTAACAGGAAAATTAATAGCAGAAAGCAGGAGAACGGTAACATATAAGGCGGCGAACCCCCGGAGTATAGGATTAGCTGGATCTTTTTCAAATTGAGGGCAAACATCCGAGCCGATCCCCAGAGCCAGGACTAAGGTGAGCGAGTATTCGTTACTATAAAATCGTATTCGCTTACGTACTATGAACTTTGTGAACTCAGCTCTACATTTAATATTCATATTGAAGCTGTGGAAACTTTTATTTTAATTACTTATTCAACAAGACTTTTAAATTGTTGTTTAAGTTTAAATTGTATTTTATTATCTTAATCCGGTCAACCTTCGATGTAACTAATTACTATTAATTACTTATTGTAAGAACTTCGGAAAAACCTATATTTAAAAATACCTACTACAATACATATTTTTATACATAATTGTCACTTTCTATAAAAATATATTATAATCCATCGAATACTTATCAAGTTTCATAGAAATTAAAGGAAGCTGATTTTTAGGTGAAAAAAATGTTCTCGTTTGTATTTGAAAATCGATTTATAATTATGGTGAAATAAATAAAATTTGCATTCACATCACTTACCATCATACTCAGGGCCGCTAAGATAAAAGCCAGGGAAATCCTCGCGAGCGCTCAAATTCTTTGAGCGCGGTGGCGAACCGTCTTTGCCCGACGGGCGGTAATAAAAACGGCTTAAATAGGATTTTAACCGCGAGTTCCTCGCCTTAATTAAATTGGATTTGTGAGTGAAAGAAATATACGTAAAAAATTCGTGTCGATTATATCAGGGGAACGAGTTTTGGAATCCTTTTAACTAAGCGGATTAGGTCTGAGATTATTAGATATTTTAGTACAGCAGTCATGTTTGGAAGCAGCGTTGCGTAAGAAGGAAAGTCTCACGACAGGAAGTGACAGCCGGCGCAAACGGAGCAATGCCGGCTACGCGCGCTACGAGTGCTACGACGCGCGACGACAAATACAAACTCGACATTGACAACCCGCTTTTGTTTTTATATTTTAGTATTCTCGCTGTCTACAGGGGTAAAAATTATACATTATACTAAAGAACAAAATGCTTTACCAATTTTATATATTAATTCCGGTATATTTGTATTAATATCTGGAAATTACTACGGTAACAGCTGTAGTAACAGAATTTTAATTATCACTTACAATGCCATTCAGCCGCGTAAAATTACCTCATAAAACATTTGAAACAGAGTATAAAAGATTTAAGGCACTTCGTAATTATTAAATTACAACATCCGTTCCGGCCGATCGCGGGGGTTGATAACTGTAAATCAAATTAATACGCTGGCGTTACTGCAAAGTTAAACGTTGTTTGCCATTTTCAGTGGAGTCAATCAAAATTAAAACATTTTTTCGGTTTCTTTTTTGTCGATATAATTAAATCAAAGGCCGTTCGATATTGAATAATATTATCCCTCAATTAACATTCGGGATCGACTTTTAAGGCGGTTCCAAATGCGGCCCGGTGTAAGCAATAAAACCGCTAGTCCCTTATCCGTCATTCAGCCCTTAGAGATTTCTTCTAGGGGAATAATTTACGTTGATCGTCCAGAAGGGGAGCGTAACTGCCTCACTGAAACTTTAAGCTTTCACTCAGGACTGTAGCGGTTCGCGGTGTCTCAACTTTAAGTAATAAATTTCTATAGCACGATGAGAAGATTTCGATCTTAACTAATTTTATTCCACCTGCCGAAAGATACTATATACTTATTTATAGTTTTTTTGATAATGCGATTTTTATTGTATTAGGGCTCCGCCATCGCTATAGAGCTTTTGATTACATTCAAATTTATTAAAGGAACGTATAATTATAGTAATCTAAAATATTGCCTGTAGAAGACCTGTATTTTTATCGTATTGTATTTTCAAAAAAAAATATCTAAAACATACTTATTAAAATTATCAAACCAGTAGGCTTGTTCGCAGTGGTGTTGTTATATTTAAGTATTGATCAGTGCCACCTCTTTCCGGGTGTACGTACAAAATTTATTTACGCCATGTGGTCGCAGTCTTTTTAAATTTTACGGCGGCGCGGCGCAGCGGCCGACGCGATGGCGATGGCGTCGTGTCGATGAATGTGAATAAAGCCTTTGACTCCTTTTGCCGCATGCATTTCAACCGCGACACTTCCATTTCAGTTGACAATAGTTTACATGCCACTTCTGCCAAGAATTGTCTACACTATTGGAGAAAACATATTTTTTGTAAGACACCCTTTTACAAAAAACATGCTTGATTTCCTTTTTCCAAAATATTCTATAAGTAATTCAAGCTATAGAAAAGTGGTGGTCTTCAATTATAAACAGTTTTTAGTTGTTTTAATTTCATAAACAACCTGAATTTCTGTTACAGAATCCATAATAAAAATAAGTATAAACATAACTTTTCATGAAGTTGTTCATTTAAATTAGTATTGAACGAGATAGGCCTCCAGTTCTACGTACAAAATTTATTTACAGAATGTGTTGGCAGGCTTTTTAAATTTTACGGCGGCGCGGCGGCCGACGCCGTGGCGTTACGTGTCGTCTGTGTCGATGAATGTGAATAAAGCCTTTGACGCCTTTTGCCGCATGCATTTCAGCCGAGACACTTCCATTTAAGTTTACATGCCATATCTACCAAGAATTGCGAACACTATTGGTGAAAAATAAATTTGTTGTAAAAGAGTTGTATCTATTATACAATTATGCATATAAAATATTATACCAGACAGACGGGCCAGCTGTTGGCAAGTGGTAGTAGGTAGTGTTAGACACGTTGACGCTTTATAGCATTCATGGCTTTCTTTATATACTCGTATTCTAATATAAGTAAACGAGCTACAAAAGATCATTCACGCTACACGAAATTAAGTATATCTTGCTTTAACAGGATGAAGTACTGACATGAGATCCTCATGAGGAATAGGTTTGATATTTCATGATGCTAGCTTGATGCGTTCTGATGATCAAAAAACTGGTCTTTTCAAAGAATTCTTAACTATGTCTGATGTGTCTATTAGTATAAAAACGTTAATATTAACAAGGCCCAGTATTTAAATTTCGGCAACAGTGGTGGCTTGACAGTGGCTTACTAAATTAAATTATATTATTATGTATATTTATGCAAACTATAAATAATCTTCATTGAAAAATATAGTGAAAGAGTTTTATCACTGAAATAGCCGTATGGAATAGAATAGAATGGTCGATAGAATTTGTCGTTAATTCTCGTCTACGGAGAATCGCTTTTAGTGGCGTTGTTTGTACCGCGATGCGGCGGACTACGGACGTGCAGTATACGAAGTGATTTTAAACTGAAATCCTACGAAAACTCAACCACAACTTCCAATATTTCCTAGATATGGAGGGGAAAAGCAATACTCTTTTTGAGGCAAACATAAAAACTAAGGTTCGCATGAGTAGTAACACACCCACGACCAATTTGATGTTGGAGTTTGAACGTAGGTGTCCATGGGCTGCGGTGGCCACTTAACATCAGATGACCGCATGCCCTCATAGACATAGTACAGGTAAATTTAAACGTGAACTCGATATGAATTCTAACGTGCCAGGTAACAACCGATTACAGGTTTAAAAGCTAAAACATAATGCCGTTGAACTGTCCATAACACCCCGTCAATCCATTCGATATACTCGTAAAATGTACAAAGGCCTTTTATAAGGTTGACTCGTTTTTGTGTATTTGCTTCGGAACTGAATGCCCATGCCGTAAAGGAGAGTGCAGTGGTCGATGGTTGGCATTAATTCTTATTTACGGCAATTCGCTTTTAGTGTCGCTGTAAGACGCGTGATACGACGGACCACGGGAGCGGATTCACAGCTTTACGCGACGCTCTCCGACAAGCCGGAACAAACCACGTTTCAAGATTGTTTCTATATTTGGAATTCGAAAACAATAGATATTTGTTTATTTAGTCAGACTTTTTGAAAAATCTTGAATTTCGTTGTAAACAAGTATAAGAGTATTTATATATGTATTATATAAACGAAGTGTTTAATGCATGAGACCCAAAATATATAATTAACTACCGTCTTTAATTAAAAATAAGGATAACCTAGTAGATTTTAAAAAGGAACTCAAAACACATGTAACAGAAAAAAGGTATTTAGCCGAATTTCTATCAGAAAAGACCATAAAATTTACAACTTTAATAAATTGTAAATTTTTGTAAATTAAAATTGACAATTTTAATAAATTTTAATAAATAAAAATCATAATGAGGCTAAATTTACAATACTTTAAAGCTGCCTACACCCAGTGCTTCCATATGCCTATACGATGGTATAGGGAGACAGAATGTACTGACTAAAATTGGTAATAAAATAAAATATTAAAATTTATAAAAAAAACCATACTGCGCGCTAAACCAAAAATTTAATTAATAAACATAAGGTGCTGAGAGTTTTTTTTCTCCGGGTTTTTCTCTCTCGACCCAATAGTAGAATGTATAATTCTCGACCAATGTAGAATGTATAATTTATCTGTATGACTTTCATTAAGTGTGCACAAATTGTACCTAATAATTAATAAAAGCTTTTGAGTTTGAGTTTGAGTGGGTGGCACCAATTGAACCGATGAGTCCGATTGGGTAAAACAACTAAATAAATGAATTGTTAACACTACATGCCAAGTAGTGTATATGAAGTAATCAAATTTAAATAAAAAGACATGATTGTATTTAAAATATTTAATTTAATGTCATTAAGTTATTTATGAATTTAATTTTAGTTAGTTAGTTTTATTTACTTTATATTTGCATACCTAAAAATGGTAAATATACTCGTAGATTGATCTAAATAATTTGTAACTACTTTATACTTATATTTGTGCAAATAAATGTTTTGTCTTTGTCTTTGAAGAGACATAACGCGTGATACGACGGACCACGGGAGCCGATTCACAGCTTTACGCGACGCTCTCCTCTCTCCTCGGAACGATCCACGCTTCAAGATTGTCTCTACATTCGGAATTGGGAAACAATATATTTGTTTATTTAGACAGACTGTGTAAGAGACACAATAATATGTGATTATTATTTACTTTAAATAGAAAAAATAATGTAACAAATACTTTTCGCAACTAAAACGCTCTCCGACAAACTGAAACTAAACACGATTCTATACTTCCCTTTTTTTAATTTTAAAATGAGATGAAGTTTGAATTTTTAAATTCCAGTCAACATAAAAAATAAATGAAATTTTATAATATTACATTTTACATTTGAGGCTTACAATTCAGGAGAATAGAACAATATAAAAAGCAATACAGTCATATATTAGATATAGAAATATAGCTATATATATTTCTATTTTGTATACTTACGGGAGTGACATAGTCACTAGGTAACAAAACTCCCTTAAAATAAATACTTAAAGATTTAAAAAAAACCTAGCAACCAATTCAGTTGTGAAGGAAAGTGCAGTGGTCGATGCAGGTTGGTATTAATTCTTATTTATAGGGATGGGTTTCAGTGTTTGACACGCGATGTGCCAGTCCACGGAACTGGGTTCACGGCTTACGCGACACTCTCCGACAAACCGGAACGAATCACGTTTCAAGATTGTCTCTACGTATGGAAACAATATATTTGTTATATAAAGGACACATTCATTCCGTTAAAACCTTACATTTGTCTGAATAACATATAAATTGCAAACTTAAAAAACCCCCGACATAATAACGACAATTTTCATTGAACATATTATTTTGTAATGTGCACGTGATGCGCTTTCTTTTGAGACCCCACTCGATTATATTTGCAGACATTCGGTTATTCTTCCCCACTTTCACCCCCCACAACTTTTAAACGACTCAACCGATTTTTATCAAACATCTCTATGAACACTCGCCCGTAACTCATCTTTCATACAAAAAAAACTAAATTGAAACCGCTTCATCCGTTCGTGGGCTACGGTGCCACGACCGAATCACTGACAGACAGACAAACAGACAGACAGACACGTCAAACTTATAACACACCTTCTTTTGCGTCGGGGGTTAAAAAGATTAATAATGTTACGCAATACTTAATGTTAAATTATTAAGAATATTAGATATTACGAAGTATATGAATCAATATAGAAATTATAGAAAATATGTACAGCAAGTTTATGAAATTCCTTGGAACCAGGGAAGCGAAGCAGGCCAGTCTATTAACTATCAAAATATAAGATTAATCTTATGTGCCATATATGGTACAAGTGTCATGAAAGAGCCAGTTTACTAAACAAAAAATATATACTTCAAGTGAAAGATATCATGAGTTTTTGTCACTCAAATTATTATTAATTTATTTAAGTAGGTTACTTCATACGGAAAAACCTTAAACACGACATAAAAATTAATGAATTTTTCATTTTTTTAAAGTGTCACCTGGCTCTTTCATAACTCATCGGTATTAAAAGAGCCACCAAAGGTTATGAAAGAGCCAGTGCGTATTATAAAATGTTATTGCAAAAATTATACAAAACGAAAATTACTGCAGTATGAAAAAACAACAAAATGACAATTTCTTCAAAAAAACTACGAAAATTTTAAAGATTTTTAATTATATTAATCATTATAAATCGTTGTTACAGTAGTTTTACAATTAATCTAATTAATAAACAATTATTAAACATTATAATTACCTGTATAACATTATAATTATAGTTACCTGTTATTATATAATATTAAAATATTAGATGCAAATAACCTTTTAACAATAACAATCTAAAAAAAATTACAAAATAACAAATTTCGTCTTCTAGCAAAACCTACATAGAAAGAGTCGACTCTTTCAAGGCCTTTTTACCTAGCTCTTTCATAACCTATTCTTTAAATAAATATAACCCTTAAATAACGACAATATAAAAACTTTTTCAACTCAGTTTTACCGTATCTACTAGGCCAAATATATGCTCAAACTCAATTTCTAGACCGCGTACCTATAAAATATGAAAAATCCAAATTTCCACTAAAATAAAATAAAAATTCAGTGTTGTCAATTAAAAATATAATCTCCCACTAGATTTGATCCTAAACTACGGAAATAATGCAAGTGGCTCCTTCAATACCTAGCTCCTTCATGCCACTTTTCCCCTAAGTCCTATTTTTTCCCTGATACATAGATAGCGACAGTAATTCTTAACTAGATGTAAGCTAATTACTGAAAATTTCAATTTAATGTTTATCAATCTTATTTATATCATCGTCGCCCAAAACACCTATACTAGTAGATATTAGCACTCTAATGAAACATAAAAGTAGGAATAGTTACAATAAGTGTGTAATAACCTAATTACGAAACCATTAAATCATTTAACAAAGGATTATTTTATAGGGACAAAAATAAGCGTGGCGCGGGATAAATGTTCTAGCCATAATTTAATATTAATTTGTACTCGAAATTCGTCCGCTTATCGTCATCGGGTTGGAAAATAACGGAAGTGCTCAGAAGAATAAGACGGTGTTTTGAAGAGGGCAGTGAAATAATTAATCATTCTGCTTTTTTATGGAACGAAAGGTCGGAGGACACGATTGTTCCTTAATAGTAGGGTTGTTCTTTTATTACTAAAAGTGAAATGTTATGATCGCGCTTATCAAACGCATAAAATAACTTATGTAAGGAACACACGTTTTGTGCCTTAAGGAAATATCCGAAATGTTGAAAGCCACTGTCGTATTAAGATAATAACTCTTAATAATGGACGCTGCGATGCGCATTAATATTGAAGTAAATCTTATTAGGATTGCCTAAATACCGCGATAATATCATATTGTTTTGAAACTCACCATCCGCATTTCGTCTCTTATGCTCGAAAGGGTTTCATCCTCGGGGACGCTACGCAAAACCTCTAAATATTCATAATATTAATATGAATTCCGATTAACTCATAGAATTCAGACCTAAATTTCGTGTAAATAATTTACATTACTTTCTTATTTAAAGTTACCTAACCTTTAGATTTTTGCATTTCATTTAATAATAGGTACTGCTGTAAACAATGTAAATATTATTATTTATGTTTTTTATCAAACCGTACCACTAACTAATATTGTTACGAGCTATAAAAACGTCAATCAACGAATATGACTGAGCTTAAAATTAAATGTGCCTACTTAGGTATCATGGATGTGAGTGTTTTATATTATAATTATACTGATAGTCGAATATAACATTATTGAAGAAAATAGCTCATGAAGCAACAGTGACATTAAATAAATTTTTTTTCCAAAAATTGTAGCGTTTCTGTGGGTATGTAAAAGATATTTTCACCGGCAATACATCTTTAAGGATATTTGAATAATAAAATGGCAATATGATTACTTTCCGATCAGAAATGGTCAGTAATAAGAACATAACAATGGTAAACCGTAGCTTTGTTTGCTATTAATATTGGACACAGCTTTTGAGATGTAATTGAGGCGTTGATTTCCCTCGAGAATGGCAAGTTTTCTTGCGCCCGTCGACCCACTAACCTGTTACCGGTTAAAATATAAACAATCAACTACCAGTTCAATAATAACAATAGTGGCAACCCTTTTAATGACCTACTACTGACCACTATTTATACGAGGATTGGCATCCCTCAAGGAATATCATGTCTTCAATTATAATAGTGTTTTTAAAGTACGCCTTTTAACAACCTACCCCAAGAATTTATTTTATTTTATTTAGAGACAATTAAATATAAAATAAATGAATTAAAAAAATAAACGAAATAATATAATTATATTAACATACATAATTAAAAATCAATTTATTTCATTTAACATAAAATAAGATAGGAAAGAAAAATAATAATATATAAAAGAAACTACATGACGATAGAAACGGCCGACACTCTTGGTACCTTACATTGCAAAAATACTTAAGTTACTATTAATTTTCAAAACCTATCACATATATCGCAAAGCGATTATAACTGCACAAGGCTCTATAAATTCATGGTATAATAGCAATGCAGTATGGATAACAGTCTTGCTATTATTCATATGAGTGTGCCTTAATAAATTTAAACTTAGCACGCCGTATGGCAACAGAGCAAGTTCGCGGAAAACGCGAGAAATGATTACGGACATTACCTCCTGGCATAAAACACTTAGAATACAGAAGTCAAGTCTTATTGGTACAAGTAGATACAGCCATTGTCTAGTATGAACTTTTATCGTGGGGAAATTCTCATTGAGACCTATGAGATTGAGACAATGCTGCCACACGGTGTTTCCTCTCAGCACCACTTGTCGGGGCCACAGATACACTTTCGCATTCTTTAGCGCCACTGTCTTGTCCCTTTTTCAAATCTTACGTCGTATCTTTCGTTTCGTTTGCGGAGCTTAGTCTGTCATTAGTTGCCACAGATACATTATTTGAACTTTTTTTAGCTATATTTACCATCTCTATCATACCTAAATTTATTATATTGGGTATTTTTATTACTTCTTTATAGTTAAAGACCCGCTGCTCTTAACTATAAAGAATGCTCTGCGAGCATGTAGGCCACCTGATGTGGGAGTGGACACTGTTACCCATACCCAAACGTGGGTACGTGGGGAAGCCAGGTGAGCCACAATGACTCTACCATCTGGCTACTACCACTCTACTACCATGGTACCCACGTTTTCAACTGTTCTCTATTACTCTGAGACTTGCTGTCAGAGAGCAATATCTGTGTGTACAATACAATACATGGTGGATTTTATACTAGCACCTATATGACGTGACTTCTGTACTCACTCTGTACTCAATATGTTTTGTGTTACTGTGTAATAGTTTCTGCTAAACGAGGCGCGGAAAGTAAGCGTCATTAGTTGCTCTTAAACTGACGCATATCCTATAAGTTAGTTACTATTATTTCGTGTTGCGGTATTACGTGTAGTAGAATTACATGATATTATAATCGTCGGCAGACTTGTAGCTAGGACCCTTCTCAAGCGGTCTGGGTTCAATTCCCAGTGGCACGCAAAGTGCACTGAGCACGCATTGAGACCTAAGCTATTTTTAAATCTCTGGAAATATAATTATGCTCAATCAAAACTTAAAACGTAAATGACAATTTATGTTTTGTCCGAATTCGGAGACTTTTCAGGGAGACCATTACGGTCTCCCGGTGACTAATCTCTAATCCAAATCCGTATTTATTAAAAGTTTCATGTTTAATTCACACTTTTTTTCTATTTTCTGTCTCTTTATATGGCGCGGCGTTGCATGCTTATCTTCAGACTGGTATTGGTATGGAAAATCCTGTTCCGCGGCGCGTCGTGTTTAATACAAAAAGAAAAAAGTTAAACTACACTTAAACAATAAATGTTTCCTTTCACTTATATACATAAATAAAAAAATATTTTATGGCCACATAAAGCTGAACACTGAGTTTCCCACTATAAACATCCTAAAATTTCTTCAATTTATAAGCCGCTAGGATATTTTTTCTCCGGCGGCCTATTGTTCATTGTTTTATTGTACCTGCCGTGGTATTCGGTGTGCACAACCTTTCATACTACGTGCCGAATCGGCACGCTTTGAAAGCTTCCAAAGGAAATAAAAATATGACGTGTACGACCGCTGCCCTTTTTTCCTTCCGAAAATTTAATTTTCAGAACAAAACTAGTTATAGGTGGGTGTAGAACCATTGTAGAACGCAAAAAGATGTGCTAACACTTTTTTCATAGCTATCCCTTCCTCGTTGTCATAGGGACGTGGTTGTTGCAAAAATATATTTGAAACCAAAGCAAAAGCAGCCGTCGTAGTAATCAGAACTAGCAGCGCATCTAATAACAGCCTCTGACAGTAGCTTCTTCTGTTCAGTTTCATCACCAGTTTATATGAGGTCTTCACGCAGTTTTGCCAAATGAAAAAATATTTTAATATTCATAATATTTTCACAAAGTAAATAGTGCGTCATGTTGACATGGTTCTGTAAAAATCTAAGCAGGCGAACCCACGCAGTAAATGTCATCAAATTACCAATCATTATATATTTAGTTTTTTTACGTATTATATTATGAAGGGCATAAGTCACAGTCGACATCGATATGATCATAACATCTTACCAAACGTATTAATACTAATACGATAACACGTGCGAATATATACACGTTAAACCTGCAAACACTCTGCAATCAATTCTCAATGTGTCTAAGTCGTTACCATCCAACAATAAAATCAATGACTGTTGTTGCCGATACAAAAAACATAATAAATCGTCCTTTTGGGCGATTCATAAACACATTTTTCACGTCAAAAGTATCACAAACTGTTGTTAATTTTGCCTAATATCCATAACAACATTTACGGGGCTGTCATAACGGGGTCCGATATAAAGATGATGGATACCCCACGAATAAACGGAACCGGCTGTATAGGTGCTCGCAAATGTTAGCTGCCTGTCTACTTACGCTTATCAACACTTACATAACGTAGAATAAAACGTAATCACGAAATTTACGCAATTTATTTATTTATTAATTGATACAAAATCCACAGCTTACAGGTTAAATTACAACATTACTTATATCTAAATCCTAGACCCAAAAACGGATTTACATTTTACTGGAAGAACTTAAATTAATTAATTACAGTCGCTGAGTATACATTCATGCATGTTTATAATGCAATGTTATATAATGTATAGTGCAATGTTATATAATAAAAAATAAATAACAAGAAAATTGGTCTGTCGCTTTGTTTATCAGCGAAATAAAAATAGCAGATAGTCTTTAACACGATTACACACTCAATTTATTATAATTGTTACATACTCGTAAATATCAAAGATCAAATTTCAAGTGATGTTATTGCAAATTCTAAAGAAATTAAATAAAGTAGTAGGTACTCGTAATAACAGGATACTTTTTAGTTCATTTATAGGGAATAATTTCTCTTCAAAACGTACACATGCAGCCCTATGAAAATATATAAAACACATATAGACAAATGAAACAAATATATTTTAAAAACATTTAGGATATTTCACAACTATTTGCGAAATATTTCCTATTAACAGTTTGTATTAGATCTATTTTTTTAAAGTTACTCAAACTGTTAAAACTACAGTTTGAGTAACTTTATATCTAGGTAGTGAGTTTTCAAAAAACAGTGCGAGCAGTTAACTCCAAGAAAGATTAAAACGGGAACATTTGTCGGTACAGTATCAGTACGATCAATCATGTGTATAATAGCCGCGTCCCCTAGCACACGTTCTTAAATAATTTGTCAGAACTATCCCTGAGCAAGCCCCGAACATTTTCGAGTAGGTACCCACCCTCCTCTTCCGTGACACTTATAGAGGTCATTTTTCAATATTGACAAATATAGAATTTACAGTAAACAACACTTACACAAACACTCACCCGTGAACGTATAGCAAGTGTTAGTTTAACATCGAAATAAATTTACTACGCGCTACGTTACCGTAGCGATTGAAGACATTGATCGATGATAGAGTTTAAAAGAAAACAAAAAGTTACACAAGGTAACAAAACTTTCTTGTTCACAGTAGAATTGAATATAGGCAAACAATATTTAATACCTTTTTAAAAAATATAGGTATATTTTTGGATAAGCGATATAAGCACGTCATGATTGAATCCGAAAAATTTATTCTAGCGAACAGGTTGCAGCGAGCGATAAAGCGATTTTTTTTCAAATTGAAAACGATCTGAATGTCTAACCTATAGATCAAACGCGCGCTAGCACGAAACCATTACACTTTGTTGACACCAACGAATGCCCTTTTATATATTCACCCCGAGCACACAAAGATTGAGCCGTGAAATTGAAAATGGTTTCTATGACCAAAAATTTATTCCGTCCACGCTCTCGGCATATCATCACTACACGGAGCTTTTCTTGTTTCATGCGATATGCTCAATTTTTATTACAATACACGGTCAAAATATATTAACTTTTGGTGCAATTAAGTGCAGTGAATCGATTAAATATGTTGCATTAATGTCACTATTATGCAATGTATAAGTAGGATATGTATAAAGTCGCGTTCACTTTTATTTCAGGGAAAAACAAATAGATAATATCTACCGATTCAAGACAATAGTCTAGTTGAAAAAAAAGATTTTTAAATAAGATAAGTATGTCATTTCAAAAAAATCTGTGAAACAAACATTATACTGCCTATTGTTCAAAAACTTAAAAAATATAATATACAGAATTTTACCAACTGTCCCTTCTTAGAAAAAGTATTACGAGTGTTTACATGCATAACGTGAATCCCATTTACGTTGGTGTCACTAAAGGCCTATTTTAAACATTTCTCGGTCAACAGATGCTTAAGCAATACTCCACTGCTAAGGCCGACTGAGGCCATCTCATGCAATTTTGATGCTAAAAGATTTTATCACATGAAAATTTTATAATACAAATACCCAATTTTTGACTATAAACTCAGCTTTTACAAAAGATTTTAAAATGACCAGATGTAGAGTCAAGGTATTATAATGGGACACCCAAAATTAGCATCCAAATTATTTTTAGCCCCTAAATATTTGCGTCAGAACAGCTTTTATGTCACTCTTCTTTTAAAAAACTTACTTTCTAGATACTAGAAGTATTTTTCACTCTGCCTTTGGGTAATACCTATACACACATACATAACGAATTTTTTAAAATGTAGAATTTTTCAACTTATAGCTTCTTTTTAGCGTCAAGCTGTTTCGTGCAAGAATTGCGAAAGATCGAACTTAATCCCCACGGGCTGGAGCGCTGGGTGTGATAGATACTGGAAATTGCATAAAATCCATCAAGTCGCCCACTTTGTGCGCACTGCCGACGTAATAAACACCTCAGCTTTGTAAACCTAACTTTTATATAGTATAAAATTTTTTTTTCAACGGAAAATCAAAGCAACATGCCACGGTATGGCGAAGTCTTTGGTCATCGCAATCTAAGTATGTTGTGCACATTGTGTATTTTTGTAAATTCAAGTGTCCTATACCTCTTAGAATCAAGTACCTGTATCTATCTTTCTCTATTTATCAAAACTTGTTATGTTTACCTTACCCGTAATTAAGGTAATTACCTTGCCATATTTTTTTTATTTTATATATTTATTTTGGTCCTTTTTAGCAAGTGTATGGTATGCAACTATGGTATATAAAAGACTGTCCAAAATATAAAATCATTACATTTATTTTAGCTGAACGTTTCTGGACATAGAAAGGTTTAATCAATTTCTTTAAATAGTAACGTTTAATAAATTAATAAATTCCTTTACAAGGGCCAATAAAATAGTTAGGTACTAGAGATATCTTCTAACAAGAACGTCATACCCGCATTACCCTTCCCTTGAAAGGGAAAATAGAATCAGTAGGTCAGCGTTTCGTGCAAGGGTCTACACATGTGGCTCGGTATCAAAGCGTATGCTACACATATCGTACATATAGGTTTTATTTTCGTATTAGGTAAGTATTTTTTGTTTTTGACCTTTCATGGTAAATCTTGGTACATCTTTTGATTACATTTCGAACGTAATGATCAAACCTGTTTTATAGCGCATGGTAGAATCATCGAAAGTAAACAAGGACCTTACTTTAAGGACCCACCCAAATAACCCTCAGTCATGTTTTATGTTTGAATCCAACAGGTACGCTTGTTAGAAATTGAGGTGATGAAACTAACCTTCTGCTTACAATCTCATGGTGGTGGTGGAAACTCCCCCAGTTTCCTACTTCTAATTAAAAAATACATCGTTAATTGTTTAAATTTATTGATTGTAAAAAAACTACTGAACTTTGGGATAAGATTTAGAAGTAAAAGTATAGTGTAATTTCAATATTTTCTCCATATCTATATCCACATTCTAAAATGCAATTTAAAATATAAAACTCCTGATTTCATTAAGTTAGAAGAAGAAATGTCGACCTTGTACGTTTTGTTCGTACTCGTACCTACTTCACGTGACGGATTGGACTGCGCAGCTACCACTGACGTAACTAGCTAGACGTCCACTAAAGTAAATCAACCATTTTTAAGATAAGTTTTTTATAATTAAAAATAATTTAATTATAAAAAACGCTACTGTAAAATATCTACAACTCGTAACTGGTCACTTAGTTATTTGTATGTTGTTACATTACATATTATTAAAATGTACATCATTATGAAATAATTAGCAAAGCATAATAAGCGATGATAATGGGGTGTAGACAGACTAATAAAGTATACAAACATTAATGGTTTTTGAAACCCTCAATATTGTTTATTTCTTTTCTTTTCTTGTTTTCTTCCTCAACAAAACTTCTGCGGTAGCCACTGTTAGGAAAATAATTCAGATGTTATACCTACAACGGAACTACTTTTGATAACAAAAATACATTTTCGGAGAAAATCTTTTTAAAAGTACCATACTTTATAGGTCGCTATGGGACACACTGACACTTGTTACTCGATTCGAAACGATACCTACAAATGCCACGATCTCTCTGTTTTTATTCTTACCTTAGGGCATATCAATCTGGTAGAAAAGAATGAAACCACTATATTTTTATTCTTTGTTCTTTATAGAGGTAGCTTTTAATGGCCTTTTCTATTGTATATGAACAGCTAACGTCATTGGAGACCACCTACGGGTATCTGTTAAGTCATTATTGCAACCCGTATATTGTATGTAGGTATGTTCAGTACACCAACGTCGAACCATAGTAGAAGTCCAATTTTAGAGTAGGAAACACCAGACTTGAGGAACATGTTTACGACGAGTTATGAAGGCGACAGTAGGTTTCTCCCCAGGGGAACTGTAATGGTTTAACAAATGATCATTAATTTTATTTAAACTAAAATGCAGCCAAATTTTAAAGTCTCACACATATTCAACGGTTCCGAGAAACTACTTTCGAAGCCATACAATTAAGTTATAAATGATCGATACCCTCTAACTTCATATGTTCCTGATATACCTACTAGGTACATTGACGTTTGACGTGATGGATAGCCATAAACCTGTTTAAAACTTTACCAGTAACGATTTTAGCCGTACCACTGTTATTAGGGAAGTATTAAGGTGAAAATAAATAAAAACTCCCGAGGTATGCATCGATATTGTTTCTTGTTGCATTTAATGCTCTTTTTATTGGAATTAATAGCGTTTAAAAGCTCAGCTAGGTATAAGTTAGCGCCTCAAAAAGTTAAATAAAAGCTAAGTTTCACCTATTCATATTTACTCGACGACCCGAGTGGCTCAGTTGGTAAAGACGCCAGTGCGCTACGCGGAGGGTCCTGGGTTCGATTCCCAGCGGAGAAGAGATTTGAATGATGAATTTGAATTTCTGTTTCTGGTCTGGGTGTGTTGTGTTGTTGTGTTGTTGTGTGTGTCCATGGCGCCCACGACACAGGGAATCCTAGTGTGGGGCTATGAGTGTGAAGCGTTATTTATTTATTTATTTACTTAGATATAGGTAACTACATCAAGTACATGTAACTGAAAAAGAAACAGAATACTAGTAGTACAGAATACTATTTGGTATACTTGTTTGGAAGCCGTATAGACCCATAGGTAGAAACTAGATAGATAGAATTTAGGATTTTTGAATCTATTCCATACCTCGCTCGCCCTAATTTCGAGTGACGTAGAATGACATATCGTCCCTTCCCATATAATACGACGTGAAGTCAAAAAATGTTTTGACAAATAGGATAATTACATGTGTTCAGCCGCGCTCGTCCGGTCGGTGCGTGATGGATGAGTCTTATAACACGGCTCGTTGCGCCGCTCGCGCCTCCCGCCATCATCGCAAGATTCATTCCATACAATCCCTTACGTATGAATTCTTAATGAAACAAAAATTGCAAATGTCGTACGGTCTTTCAACCGTCCTCATGAATACTAAGGACGCTATTTGTACATCGTTCTCGTTCGCGAGATCGAGTCTCCCTACGTCGAGTCGTAACATTCATGATACCAATATATCATGCGACAAAGCTTGATTGGCTAACGTAACCGACCGACCAATTGACACGACAAAATTTAAACTCAGGACTCTGTATGAAGCTGTCATGCAACAAAATGTATGCAATGACGTTGTCGTTAGAGCAACTTTTGCGTGCAACATGGAAATGATGACACGGATTAAGGTCTTTTTCCTATTTGGCTGATATAACCGATCGAACAACCAACACGACATAATTCAAACACAGGGCTGTGTATTGAGCTATCCTAATTGATCATGACACTAACATCTGTACATCGTTCTTGTTCGCGAGATCGAGTACATCGCTCGTAACGCTCATGATACCGATATGTCATGCTACTAAGAAAACTCATTACGTCACGTACGAGATCTAGTCCATACGATGCGTACAAATCACGGCATGATTTAAAAGAATGATACATGTCGTCAGAAAACAATTGGGGGAACGTGACCCGAGCGACGTCGTTGCGAGGCGATCGCTACACGTCGCAGCCGCCCAATGCATACTAAGTAATAACGCCAGTTTCAATTTTACCTCCTTCACCCACTTGATATTTCATAGGAAGACGCCCTGGAAATAAAATTATCGTGTACGTTTCAAATCCAGTGCTTCTCCGCTCAGATGTCTACTATACTACTATAATATGATAAATGTCTAAAAGTTGAGGCTCGTATAATTTTAATTATAGATATAGACCTATAAATAGAAACCTAAATATACAAGACTTATGATAATGTTGATAAATTTAAGTATACTATCCCCTTCTATCCATACATATCAATTCATATGTAAACAGATAAAAAAATGGCATAGCTAAGATAACTGCGATAACTCTTACCGAATAGATACAGTTTAATCATTAGCCTAAAGAAGTGACATGTCGATAGACGCTTAGTTTAAATATTTCAACACCGTCAGTAATCAGTCACTAATCGGTAATCTTAACTTATTTTGCCTCAACACCTAAATAAGGATGACATGTGATAAAATTTGGTCGTTGCACGTACAACTTTAGTGTGCATAGAAGCGACTTCTTATAAATAACATATAACGTCTGCTAGTGCTGATGCAGACTAACCTGTGTCGTGAAATAAAGTACCTATAACGCAAACTTAACGTCGGTATAAATTTAGGTTCTCCAACCGCACGGCATTCGCCATCTTTATTCAAGATGCATCGTCACTTGCTGACTGTGTCTTAACAATAAAATACGAAGTTAAACTAATAAGCATAAATCGAACAATTCAATTAAAGTGGCTTCAACCATGACGCCGGCGGTACTTAGTATTCAAACGTATGCAAATTACAGACGTGCTATGCAATAAATGCCGACACACGGATCACAATTCGACAATCGTGGTAATACGGCGATTCTATTTAAAACTGCACCCCAGTGAGTAACTGTTGCCTGTTTCGATAATAATATTGCCGCTCGGCACAAATAGCTACGTATCGTATGTGTGGCAATTATTTTCCATATCGTATTAGATGAAAAACAACATTAACAATATTGAATTTTTTTTCGTTTCAAACACTTTATTACCATGAGCACTTGTTATTTAGTATTAATAAACATATAGTATTAATAAAAACTCATTTTAATCCGACGATACCTTGCTTGAAATCAGCATGTTCTTCGTGTCTTGTGTTTCGGTTCGCCAGGTTTGTCAGCATTGCATTCACTTACTACCTTGGCAGTAGTCCATTTGTTTGTACCCTCGATTAAAACTGTTAAACTTAAAAGACAGTGCTGAATAGCACAAATAAAAATTGATACATGTGAAAATAGCCCAAAATGGGTCACAGTCGACTACTGATTCCGCTTAAATTAATAATTACAATATTGAGTATCTTTATTATCACCGCCACACTTATTCACTTCTTTTGATTAACTGTAAACAATTTTGAGTATCATCTGAGGTTAATCTGAGGCTACATTAAAAACAAATTTGAAACATAGACGTTTGTGTGTTCGAATTGCGATAGAACGGATCTCGCAAATCGCTTACTGGGAAGACCGCCGAGCGCACTGCGATGGTCCTAAGCCGCTGTTATGTGAGTTCAGAGCACTCAGCCACTTCCAGTGTAAAATGTACCGCACTGTGCTGCAACCTAACTGCCTAAATCTATGAAAAAATAAGTTTTTTTCAGAGACAAAGACAAAACGTTTATTTTAACAAATATAGGTAGATAGATAGGGTACTAACAAATCATTTCAAATTAATTTATTCAATTATTTCAAGAATGTTATCTGTCAAGATAGAATATCAAAAATGGGACACCTAAAATTTTTGGACTTTTTAGAACTACTGTACTACGAGTGAGTATGTCCATATTTTTCCCTAGCTGACTAATTATTTTCTTACTATGATTTTTAAACTCATAATAAAAATACACAAACCATAAACCACTAAATGAATTCCACTTATACGTAAATTTTATTTCATGAAATCTCATTATGATTTACAAATTTTCAGTGTTTAACCAACTCTTGAATCAACTTCCTTAAAAATATGACTCCACCAAATCAAGTCATTTACAAAAACATTGCCTTAAATACTAAAACAATAAATCCATAAGGCTAGACAGGAGATTGTTACATGTATTCAAATACGGTGGAGCGAAACTCGCAAACCGCTTGTTGAAAGACCACTGAGTGCGCTCCAGTGAACTTAAACCGTACATTGTAGTGTGCGTCGGCTTACCCGTTTTCTTACTTATTAATAGCCTAATCCCACGAAATTGTCCACCAGAACATTAGATATGCTTATAATGAGAGTAGATATAAAGATTTTATTCAGAATCCTATATGTACGACTACGTGTTGAATGTCCACCGAAATATGTCTAATGCACAATACTGTGCATTTTCCTCTGTTCGAATGCGATAAGACTTATCCACAAATCGCTCACTGAAAAAGCTTAGACAGACTGCGCTAGAATAGTCTTAAATCGCTGTGAGCTAAAACCCCCTGTTTGTTACACTGCATTCAACTTCAAGCCCTATGTACCGATACCACCAAGTGTCCTTGATTAAATAGGTGTATTTACATCTACATCTATATTGTGTTTAATTTAAACAAATACTCTGAGTTACTTCTTAACTCCGATTAAGTTAGAATTAAATATTTGAATTGACCAACTTAACAAAATGATCACGAAAACAACTCAATTTGAGGTGACTTACACGCTGGTTTACTACTCGTACTTAAAGAAATCTGATGCAATTAAACGCTATTCTTGACTATAGATTACATAACACCTTAAATAAAACGTATTTACGGATATGGGACCCGCATAGCAATTAACTTGTTGGATATCGTTATACATACTTATATATCTTACGACAGAAGATAAAAGAAATGAGAAGGAAGCGAGAATGCCGAGATAAAATTGCCGTTAAGGAATATTGTATGGGCGCTACCCGCAAATTTTAATCTAATACGAATGTGATTTCATGCCATAGACTCCACAATCAAGGGAAGTTTATGCGAATATTTTATAGGTGGTGGAACCAATGAAGTACGCGCTGTAAGTTATCTTTCGCCACCCTCACTACCCGCCCTACAGCAAATGACCAAGTCTTTAACTATATTCAATTAAGGAAACAGCTAAAGGAACAGACAACTATACGAATATTGATGTTTAGTGGGTCGACTGTGATGATTTTTGTGACCATTTAGCTTACTTCACCATTAGGAAGTGAATTACCATAATTAAATAATTACTTTTAATTGAAACAAACTAAAATGGTGACGAAATAATAATTAATGTTTCAACCATTTATTATGATTGACACGTTAAAATAAAGTAATAAAAGTACATCGCACGCTGAGAACGAAAGTGACCCATTTCAAAATTTTTGTAAAATAAGATAAATATACAAAATGAAAAAGAATAATTTATCACATTTTTATTAAAAAATAGACCATTTATGGTCAGAAGAGAGGTCAGCAGGGGTCAGCAGGACGTGACAAGTTTAGTACAGTGGTGACCGATTACGCTTAACGTTGTTGTTTGTGTCGCTAAAGCAGAAAAAAAAGCGACATATTTTGAAAAAATAGCATAATTTTTTTAGTACTTCAACAAATAAACAGACCTTTATGAAAAAAAGTCACTAGTAATTACAATATTTTTAATACTATAGTAACCTATTATTCCCATTTTTTCTTCTAATGTTATTTTATATAAGTAAATAATTATTTTTACAAAACAAATGAATAACTTTCGTTTTCATATTAAAAAGTTATGGTAGATTCGAATAGAAAATGCTTAATTTGTCAGGCACATTTTCTTCTATTCCCAAGAATCGCTAATTTTGAGATAGGTCACTTTTGTTCTCAGCATGCGACATTAAGTTTTGGGGACCAATAGGTGCATATGCAAATACCTGTACCTAATTTGAATGAAATTATACCTAAATTTCAAGAACAGAACGGTTGGCAGACGATCTCGCCCTATTAAAAATAAGAATCGCATTAAGACCCGAGCGCGGTATTAAATTGACGCAAGAATGGAGATGAAATTGAAACTTTAAAAGGAGAACCTTAGAAACAACTGCATAATCAGCTTTACGTCGATTAATATCATCGTGGCCGCCGGCTCAGTCGATATTGCGAGCACAAAGAACTAAATTATTTCCTTCATTTCTTCAACATCTCTTTGTTTTAGATACTCGTACAACATCGCCACCCCAACTCAAAATGATTGAAAAGGATTCCTCGCCCTAATACTGTTTTATAAGCATAGTGTTTAACTTTTCTGCTCATTTATCTTTTGAATCACATTATTTTTTACTATCTATATTAATATCTACCTATTTCAACATATTTGATCGCTTTTCAAAAAATTTAGACCGGGGAAACAAGCGGCGGAAGAATCTTCAGTACTTTTTAACAACAACTATGTAATAGTAGTATTTAAACAACAAGAGCTATTTTAGTTTACACGCAAAACATGTTCAATCCCAGTCTCAATGGTCTCTCAGACTATCTATCGTTACCTACTCCAGTTCTTAAGGCCGCTCATAAACTCAAATTTACCATTCGAATAACAGTTGAAAATAGTCGAACGCGTTTGCCGAGTGCTAGTCAACATTGGTACCGTGCCAAACTATGCATGCAAGGGTAATGTAATTGTTTGCTGCGACGTCTAATGGCCCGTAACGACAGGACTATCAGACAACTACCGGGAATTCAAGAAAAACGTCCTGCTTATCATAATCCAGGAAAAGTTCTAATGCAATCGAAGATTTATACAACTTCTATATGAACAAATATTTGGATTGAATCGGCAAACAGCGGCCCACCTTATCCATAACTCATAAAAGAAGGAGCGGTCCAAACGGTGACTAGGAGAACAAACACGCAGCGACAAACAAACCTCTTTGCCTCCCTAGATTGCTTCAGACTAGAATTCCATTTGCCGACTCCGCTACTAATAAATATAGTAATTACATTTAACTTTAATATGATATTGGGAGAGCCATTATATTTATCATTATAACAACGTTAACAAACATGTTACAATGTGAGGAAACATGCTAAAAACTGAACTTGGAATGTTATTATTAACAATGAAAAGGAAAACTTATAAAAACTCAATTAAAATATTTTACAAGCAAAACCATCGACAAAGTTCAATATAAAACACAACATTCGTAAGATCTTGTCAGTCTTTGTTGGTGCAAGGGTAGACTGACGTGGTATTTTCATTAGCAACATTGCAGTAAGTAAAAACTTGATAAAGTTTTACTAAAGAATTTCTAATTAGAAAATTTACCTCTTCACGACATAGCAATATTTCAGGCCCGTGAAGGTATTTCCAATAAAGGACTTTGCCAAGTCATAATTCTCGAAAGTAACGTGTAATGAGATGAAGATATTACAACATTCTTATAAGATTGCATCCGCTAGATTTATTTTCATGGACATGCGAGTAGATATAACTCTAAACTTGTTGAATAATAAGAAACTTTAAGTTTTAATTTTAAGGTTTAGATAACCGGTTATAAAAGCGAATACCTCATAGTATTTTAAAAATATAACTACCTAGTATGGAAAATAAATATTGTAACTGGATTCCTAATTCAAACGTGAGGCAGAGAGCGTGGGCGAATGGCGCATAAATTTCACTTCGAGTTAAGTTGCAAGCATTACGAGTACGGAACGTAAAAATGGGTTAACGACGATTTCGTGGCATTTAATGTATTGGCACCTAATGTATGCAATGTCCTCTATATTTGACACATTTGTTTTTATTCATATTTACAAGCATTAGTTAAATATAATTACGTAAATTAATAGTAGACAATGTTTTAGCTTTATTAAGTTACATTAAATTTGTAGTAGTATTAGTTACTAAGTAGTTAGTGTCAATTATTGTAAGCTCACCACCAATAACTCAGTAAATTCGACCGGACTAATACATTTATCATGTTTTGACATTTCATTGAACCTTAATTGACTTCACACAGCATAGCAAAAATGCGTGCGTTAGAGCCCTAGTCGCCCACTCGGGTGTACATGACGCGGTGGCAACGTGTGCAATCGACGCCGCGTCGCCATCGCCTCTGATTGGATTAGGTCCGAAGAGCTGTCGCGTGATGCCGAGCTCAAACGTAAAATTTTACGTGACCACTTTCCGAATGCTTTCGTGACGCGATTGCATACTCGAACGCGTACTAGAGCTGATCGCTTCGCAAGCGTGGCAGTTATGTAAATCCGTAAAAAGTTCGGATTGGTGTCGATTGCTGGATTTGTAAATTACTCTTAAATTTAGTGATTGCAATTTCAATTGTATTTAAAAAAACTAAAGGTTGTAAAATTTTAGATTGATAACCATTTCATAACTACATACTTTTTCCCGTATCTATCGTAAATACATTGTGAATAATGAGTTAAATGCTCTTTTATTTTCATTTTAAACGACACGACGAAACCTAAACTAGAAATAAAACAGAAAACACTTTACGAGAACAAGAATATCAGAGCGTATAAAGCGAAGTTACATCAGTACAAGAGCGCAAGCATTCCTATAGATTGGACAGAGCAAACTATAATGGCCACTCTGATCCTCTTACCTTGATGGTTCGCTATCGAGCTGTTTTGCCGGAATTAAACTGGAAAATCATAGGAATTCTGTAGTTATATAAAATGTACTGTCGTTTGAATTAATGTTACCGTTAATATTTATTTTTAGAACTGTGTATTGTTAATGTAACTTTAACGCTACCAACAACGGATTTATTCATGATTTGACTAATCAGTTACATACCTAGCCTGACTTTCTGTATGTACTAGCTGACCCCGCAAACGTTGTTTTGCCATAAAGTTATCGAGCGTTAAAAATCGACTATTAAAAAATAGGGGTTGGTGATAGAAGGGTGAAAATTTTGAACATTATTGAAAAATAAAAATAAAAAAATTTGTCCAAGAAATAAAATAAAAATATTTACGGTTTTTAACGCTCGATAACTTATATCGCAAAACAACGTTTGCGGGGTAGCTAGTTTTATGTATAAAAGAATAACAATAAGTTGTGTTGATTATAATTATCATCATAAACCCTTTAAATCCTACCGAATGTAAAAATAATTAATGAACAAGGAAAGCAGTGCAGTAAACCACAATTGAAACAATTGTAGTGTATATTCGAGTTCCCGGCAAACGTAACGTATTTTTAAAATGCTAGGTAGAGCTAATGCTATGGTGTTCACGGCAAAGAATAATTTGTATGGCAGTTTAAGCCATGCACGTAAAGTCTGTTAATGAAGCAAGACAAGGAAGCGTTTATACTCATTATTTACGATCCCTAATAACTGGTAGCGTCGCTCGTAGCTTGCTGAAGAAACTCCGCCGTCACACTACCGCCTGCAGCGGACTCGCTTGGAATACTTATGACCCTTGTGTCAATATTATGGTTTTAATTCAAGTTTATTATACTTAACTATATAAGTAATTACGGCAAAAGCTAAATATAACAGTATGAACACAAAAAATTAAAAAATTAAAAATATGTTAGGTTGAAATACTACTTGAAATACGTCTAATAAAAAAATATGGTGAAAATACAAACAATTTACCGAACAGTTTAAGATTTGCTTCAATTATCTTTGTTATTCATTGAGCCTTTTATTTTCATCATACTTTTCGAAATACACTGTTACACACTTGCATATAAACAAACAAAAATATTTTCCCGCATACACTATAAGTACATACATAAATACATTAAAAGAAGATTACTTACATTTCCTTTCGTCTTATTCCCGATGCTTAACGTAATGTTAGTATTAAATGATCAGGTTGGGAAGCAAGGCAGTTAAACGATTTGTGGCGTATTAATAAAACGATTAAACGAAGCTTTCCGTGGTAATCTGAGAGCGACGAGCGCGGCAGATGGCCACAATTCCCAAACTTTGATGACGAACGCCTGCATCTCGCCGAGAATCAACCGACGATTTAGACTTTTGTTTCTGACTACTTACTCTCGAAAGGGATAAGTTCTTTGAAAGCCTTTTAATTTTCTTCAAGCGGTGGAAACGGCGCCGCCGGTTCTGCTACGACTCGTAGCAGACTCGACTCAGGCTATTTTATTGTCATCACATAACACCATAGGTACTTACATATTTAGAAATAAAAATAGTATGATAAATAACAAATTAAAAGATTAGATATAGATTTTTAAATCAAAGCAACAATGTTCATATTAATGAATTAACGGGCTATCATCTTTCGACATTCTTTTATGAAAAAACGAATTAAATATTAAAATATTATGCTCGTATTATATGTATGTATATGGAACATATTATATGTATATGTTCCTGTTTTATTATTGTAATACGATCAATACAAAAAACTAGAAAACCGACAAGCACGCAGGTAGGTAGTAAAGATTGTCTTTCCTATCGAGATGTCTTTTAACTTATACGTATTTATTTACTATTTGCTTACGGTCCATTTTGAGGCGCGCTTGGTTGCTTCTCCATTAACAATCATGGTAAACAGTTGAACCTATTCTCAAAAAGTTTTACTCTACGCACTGGTAATGATAGGCATGAGACTGATGAGCCGACCTCCAACGTCATTTGATGGCTCGTCAAATTGCTTCCTACATCGTTAAGTGCAGGAAATTGTGACTCGACGTCTACACTCTACCACTGACAGGTGACACTCGCGCACCTGTTCATTTTGAGTTAATTCTTAGGAAATTCCGTTATTGGTTTATTGGTGTGCAAACTTTCATGACTTCTCGAGCGTGTTAAAATTAAAACGTAACGAACACAACAATACATTTTTAAATACACGTATCTTATTGACTTATCTACGTCAATCTGCGATTGTCGGTCAATGAAATGACTAGTAGTAGCCAACATTGGAGTGGCGGCGTAATGTGGACTTATACGGGCTGATAGATTTATTTATTTATTTATTGATGATGATTAGATATGTGCTCGTAACTAAAGTTAAATATGTATGACTTTATGCCGTCTATCAGAAATCATATGATAATAACATACAAATCATATAATATATAAACTAAAATATATTCACCAAAAATTGTAATCGCTTCTCCATAACAATTATAGTACACAGCAGGGCCTATTAAGTGCCCTAAAAGCTACTCTACGGTAAGGCGTGAGACTGATGAGTCGAAGTCAATTGCTGTCCGTTTGATGAGTTGTCAAATTGCTTCCTATATCGTTAAGTGCAGGAAATTGTGATTCGTCGTTGACACACCTCGCTGACGGGCGACACCCCGCGCAACTGTTTATCATGGCTTAATTTTCATGAAATAGAATTGGTGTGCAATTTTTAACGAATCAACGTTTAAAATTTGTGGAAATCTATATATAGATACTCTATCTACAGCACGATTTATTAGATTTCTATAAAGAGAAAATTTTGCCACCTTAAATCAATAAATCGATCAAATGCATCGGGAGTGATGACCAAATCATGCAAGTCTTGATTATGAATGACTGACAACATACGTACATTTATTCGTATATATGTTATACATATTATAGATAAACACAATCGCATTTTTAAAGAAGCAGAATTAGACCATCAAATATAACAAGACATATCTATATTAATACAGATCCATAATATAATACAAAACTTCACTTAATACGAAACTGAAAATAGAAAAATATGGCATACCTAACAATGGTGTTAATCCTACGACCTGTTATAACCATAAAGGTTTTTCTCATAAACTTTCTTGTTTTATTTTACAAACTAACAAAACTTTATAATGAAAGAAACGCTCAGTCATGAGTTCTAGTTTTTAACACTTCCATTTTTAAGGTCTTGTTAGCTAACTACATATTTCTGTTTATGTTGGTTTAGGAGTAAAGTAACGTTGAAGACAAAGTTAAACAATGGAAGTGTTTTCAAATTTACATCCTATGTTATACATCCCTTATTGAAACATTTTACGTATATACTAAATTAATAGTTTAACGGTTTATTTTCATTCTCCAGTTTATATTGACAACTTTTGTTACCAAAATAGCAAAACCTACACTGTTTTTCCAATCATCGGTTCGCTTTGTTTTTTTTCACGTGCGATTTTTATGTATCTAATCAACGGGCGGTTTTGAATAAATATCAGAATCACTTTAAATCGTTGTCATGGTTGAAAAGTTCTTCAAACAACGGTTGATGAGACACATTGGCGAAAAGGAATTAATTAATTTCGACTAGGTTCTGCTTAGCTTAGTACTTCAATCGTATTTTTGGTACCGTATCTACAATAACTTTGCAGAGCAGTTAGATAAGCATTTTATAATATAATTCTAGAAAGAATAACTCCAGAACGGTTAACCTTTTAAGCCCCCTTTTCTTAAAGATTCGATTAATCTTTTTTTTAATTTATTTATGTACACACAGTAATAAAACATAAAAATAAAAAATAACTAGAACAGTACTGTACAATAAAAAATATCTTCCAGTAGACCCACTGGTGGAAAATTAATTTAGTGAAGGCCAACTTAGTGCGTGCCAAATTTTGTCAAAAATGTTAAAGAATAAATAAATTCTCACATAATTACATAAATATGCATGCACATAAATACATACATACATATTTTTTGTTTAATCAAGCATGGATCTCTCTAGACATCTTTTATAATCCAAATTTCAACTAACCTAACTTTATACTAACATCAGATTTTAATTGAAATCTGATTGGCGTTATTTTTGGGCGTTAAAGCGGTTAGGAGGATAAATGACGGACATTACTGGTAATGAATGTTTAGCGCGTAATCGCGCCGCGCGAAGTGCCGCCGCCATCACTTCGCAGCTGCTGCGCGTCATATTGCCTCCTGTACTGTACTGATATTTATCCGCTAACATGAAAAATAACTAATATAAGCAAATACTAAATGACATAAATATAATTCTTAATATATTTTTACATAATTCTTGTAAAAATTTTCTTTTCACCCGCCAAGCGTTGTATTCGACATTCAAACGCTTCTACATTTTTTTTTATCTGACAACAGACTGGAGTGTTGATACTTAATTAATGACATAATGTGAAATTCTAAATTAAATCCAAGGACAAGCAATACAAGCCTGAAGTACTCCAGCATTTTTCATGTAGTTCGTTTTATTAATTGGTAGAAGCATAGAACGTGGCCAAGAAAGGCAGAGTGGTTCATATATCACGTTTCAGATATGGAGAGTTATGGGTAAAACAGAACTGAGTTTGAAACATCTTAATTCTTATCGCTAGCGACCGCAACGTATGTATCTTGTGGAGCCATTGTGGAGCCTATATTGTGGATTGTCCGTGGTGACTGACTGACCACTGTGTAAGCGTTTGTTAAAATTCTTCCTGAGATAATAAAGACTTTTACTAGTGTTATCTTTGAGCGTAACAGCAATTAGTGATAATGAATGTTTAGGCACCTACATAAATGCGCCGCGCGAAGTGCCGCCGCCATCACTCCGCAGCTGCTGCGCGACATACCTATTGCCTCCTGTATCTACTGATATTCATCTGCTTACATAAACTTGTGCTTTTTTATTGTAATACTAACATGTACGTGGATATAATGATTTCAATTGTTTTACAAGGATAATTTTAAGTTAAATTAATTTTACTTAGAATAAAAATAAAAAATTAATAAACCAACAAATTGTATTTTGTACCAAACGAGAAAAAGTAATTGAAAAAAGAGCATAATGTTTTAATTTAGCTAGCGAAAGGAAGTAATATATTCAGGTCGAATTCAGCAGGGTTATAAGTCGAGCAGGTGAATGGCGCTAAATGTTTCACGGTTTAATCAAGCCCCAACGATCAGGCAAGACAAATAGTTAGCTCATCTGCATCTATACGAAGCGGAGCCACCGCAGGCAACAACGCATCGATATTTTAACTTAACCTCTTTCTGAATATACCTCCGCTAGGTATATTTAGTGCTTTGATGTGCAAATTTAAACAAAACGAACTTACTCGTAGACGTGCAATATGTAAGAGTTCTAAAATCAAATACACATAAACGACGGCCGAGTGCTCAATCGTACTAATGGCAACAACCGCAAGCGCAGTCTCCGGGGACGAACTAACTAAATATGTAATGGTTATTCTGAGCGCTTTCACAGTACGAAGGTACTCTCACCTAAAGACTATTGACCAGATAAATTCCCAACCGTATCCGAATAACACCACACAAGAACTACTTACTTATCAATATTTCATTTCGACTACCTTCCTTTATCGAACTCTGTAAGGAACATAGTTAATGCACAAATTATTACCAATTTCAAAAGAATTTTTGAAGTGCGAGTGCAGTAAAAACTTTTGAGCCTTATTTTCTCGTTCCAAAATTGCAGTGGTTTAAAGCGAGATTTCATTTGTATGGAAGCCGGTATAATCTGGAATAATACCGCAGTAGCGGCGCAGGCCTTCAAAGACGCCACTCGTCCGCGTCGTAGTTGCCGCCTGTAATGAGTTTTTTTTAATGCGCAACACATTCACACACCATGCCGAGTTCTACAGAATTTATCGTGGTGCGAGTGCAATTCAAAGAACCACATCATTTAAAGGAAACTGGGCTTTAACACAATCGATCCTTGCATAATATAAAAAAATATGAGCGAAACCCAAAAAAAATTTTTGTTACCAATTTTTTGTATGAAAAAGATATAGCCGCAGACATCCTCCGAGCTAGTGTGGGGAACGAAATCCTGTTGAAGCCGTCTTGATTACTGCGTCCCAAGCGCTACTCGAAGACTTACAATTGGACGGATTATGAGGAATTTAAAATACGATGACAATTTGAATATGAACTGAACACGGAGTGTTTTTTAAATTAAACGGATTCTTCTGCTGATGAGTCAACATTTAGAGGGTCTGAGAAGCTTATTGTTGTCTTGTAAGATCACTTTATGAAATAAATTCGTGTGAATGGAGTATTCGATACCACGCTGTGAAGTATCATACGAATTTTGTTAACAAACGCTGAAGACTCGTAAATGCGCATGTATTTAGACGCATATATTTTTAGCGAGAAGTACGGGAAGAAAATGTAAAGCGCGAGATGGTAATGCAATACATAATAGTTCATAGAGAAAATGTGTCGTTAGGCGAGCAAAGAGCGCGAGGCTGTAGGCGGTGGCAGCGTAAGGCATGCGAACGCAGCGGGAACGGAAGGAAGGCGTTGCTAATTACTCGCGCGCCCGAAGCACAGGCCTCGGAGGGGGACCGGCGGCTTTCTCCGACGGATAATGATATGTGTAAGTACCTAGGTGGATTTTTACCCTCAAATACTTTAAGATGTAAAATGTATGAATAACTCGGTAGGACGCTTCTTCTGAATGTAGCATGTGCAAAAATTGCTTGCAACGATATTTTTATTACGTGCGTTGTACTTACGTACTACTTGTGAATTAATTGTAATACTTGTGAATTACTACAGGTAAAATAAAATATTGCTATTCAAACAGTCACATTTTAATTTTTTTTATTATGCACGCACGCACTTTATGCTTAAAATTTCTATCAGTTCACCTTTCAAATTTCTATCAGTTAAACCTTTATTGTAATATACGTTGATTTGTGTTCATAAAATTTTAGGCAGAAAATATTGAACCACATTAGTGACTCATTGTCATGTTGTGTCCTCTCTCACAATAAGAAGAATTTAACTTTATAAATTGACTAGCTGACCCGGCAGGCTTTGCTCTACCAATTAATTTGACTAATGTCCAAAATTTTTTTGAGTCACAAACTTTCACCACCAAATCCGTTGTGAAAATGCAAAAAAATTAAATTAATAAAAAGAGCTTTTTTATGTTAAACGGTTTTATTAACAATAAAAAATGGTGTAGGTGTATGTACTAAAAGCTAAGAAATAATTCGGTAAGTCCTAGCTACCAGATCGCACCAATCTTCTCATAAATCTGGGGTATTGATAAGACAAAATATAAAATCGTTGGGCGTAGTGTATTCGGAGTAAATTAGAAATTTCACGTGCCCGTCACTAAAGTTATAGTAGGTACGTAAGCAACACGTCGTCATACAAAGAGCGTACTAAGTCGCGAGACGCCATGACTCCCGCCATTCATATCGTACTATTGCAATAACGGCCTCAAGCAGTTATTCCTTGCATAACCACTTTACTGCGGTCATTATCAGCTATCTCTAAAAGGATATGCAGGCGATAAATTGTTGAGCGCCCTTTACTCGCCCACATGATGCACTTACCTACTTAATTTAGATACTATTCTATTTTTTGTGTGATCATCCCTTAAATGCAGCTAGTAAACTAGCAAATGCTACTTTTAAAATGTATATTTTATCCCTAGTGGCCAAATAAAATAACTGCTTAAATTACTTGCCCTGTTCATAAATGGAGGACCTTTGACAATTTCACAATAGTAAAAGTTCAATACACAACAACACATGATTTTTGTCACCTTTGTTTCTTCTGTCGTACGAGTACTGACACGTTTTAAACAAATACATGGCAACATATTATAAAAAAAAGAGTGCTCAGAGTCACGAGACGCCTCGACTCCGCCATTCATAATAGTGTAATAACAGCTTCCAGCAGTTAAATTCAAATTCAAAAGCTTTTATTCATTACTTATTAGGTACAATTTGTGCACACTTAATGAACGTCATACATTTAACATTATACAAACATCCGCTTTGATCGCCCCTCAGGCAAAACGTAGACTAGGAGAAAAAAGCGGGCGGAAATAAACTCCCATCACTCTTTTAAAAATAAGTATGAATTATTATCATATTTTCAAAATGAATATATTCTGCTGATATTATTATTGTCAATTTTTAACGTTACCTGCATTCGAGGCCTTTTTCATAATCCATATTATAATATTTCAAAATGACAATGTGATGTGAAATATAAAATGAAAATAAATTTTGTAGGTATAGAACGAAGCGAGACGCCTCAACTCGCGCCATTCATAATATTGTAATAACGGCTTCCAGCAGTTATTCCGTACTTAACCGCTTTACTGCGGTCATTATCTATCGCTGAAAGGATATGCAGGCGATAAATTGCGGGCGCCCTCTGCCGGCCTACTTGCTTCAGCTAAACCATAAATTTTTGGGTTAACCTCATATTTCTATTAGTTACAGTGCGGTAATCGATCGATCGTAAGTAGTTTTAAGATATACCAACACCAATTACGGTGTTAAAACATTCGTCATAAGTGACCGCTTTTTGTGTTTCTCTGCCACTCATCTACATCAGAATAGTCAACTAAAATAAGTTCTTCCTGAGGTTGCTGAACAGTCATCATTGATGCAATCTTCCTTGAATAAATTTCGTATACTTTTCATCATAAAAAAATAACACGACAGTTAGATGAATTGTGATACCGTAATTTTTTATCATGTTATGTTAAAAGTCTTTCTGGAAACATTTTGGAATGTGAGTTACATGTTACTTGATAATAAAAGTCCCCTGAATTCCATAGAGATTTCGTCGAAAAGCTTGAAATACAGTACCAACCCGCAGTAGGCCAGCGTGGTGGACTAAGGCCTACATCCTTCTCATTGTGAGAGGAGACCCGACCCTGTAGTGGGTCATTAATGGGTTACTGACAGACAGTACCTTCGGCAACCATACTTCCCCGACTGAAACACAAGACAGGTACAACGTGTCACATCATGGGTTACACGAATGGCGGTGTTTCAGCTCTCTACGACCTAAAACACCTAAACCTACACCAATTTTACTTATATGAATTCAATCTTTATTACGATCTCGGCAACCTATTTCGGTGTATCTAAGTGATATCTCAATGTATATATAAAGGGAACGCGCCTCTCCTTTAGCAATAAAGAGACCATTTAATCGAAGCTTATCTGCCCGGAAGCATTCATTAGATGATTGCAACGTTACTGCTGGACTCCTTTCGAGAACTCTACCCATTAACTTATTGAGGGAAGATATAAAAATGTCTTGACCAACTCACAATGGCTATATTCTTATGGTCGTATGCTTTGACCTAGTATTTAATTTACTATTAAATTTTTAGTTTTTGATTGAAACAAAAGAAGGCCTATATTGTCCTTGTTTTGGCATTTTTTTTTGTCATCACTTTATGTTTTATGTCTATTATTGATAAATTTTATCAAATTAAATATTATTTTTAAATAAATAAATGTTGTGTTTTCTCGTTTACTCTAAGACACTTAGTCCAACGTTGTGCTTTAAACCAAATAGACGCGTTGCAAAGAATGCAGAAAATCGTGAGTTACAAAAACGCTCCTAAATCCACATTCCAGATCCTATATAATAACAAGGCACGGAGAACTCACGTATAAATCGAATTATATAGAAAAGGTACATGAATAAGAGCAGACACGTTTTGGCAATCAACAGTCCTAAGCTAACACTTGTGAACGGTCAAACATTTTGATAAACAATAATCTTGGAGTAAAACAACTCGTATCAAAATTATAAAAATATTATAGAATTATATTAAAGAAAATAAAATATATATAGTTTTAAAAAATAATAAGAAACAAAAATTAAGCCAACTCATAGTAATATTACTAGTAAAATTACATTTCGCAGTAAAATAATGAAAAAATTCAGTCAGTTTTAGGGATTTTCGGATGCTTCGGTCGTCGTGCCCCTTACAATTTTATTATATGCTACACACAAAACGTTACTTTCATAAATGTAATAGTATGTAGTGTAAAAAATTTCAATGAAAATTTGAAAAAAAAACAAACAACGGCAGTAGATAAGAAATAATTTAACATAAGTAATTTAAACAGCGATACATGATAAAAAGTTGGGATAGAATAATCCAGCTAGTGTTAAAACTGGTATCGGTAATTTATATTTTAAAAAGGCATCAATATAAATATGTATTGAAAAATGCAGCGTAAGGTGAGCAGTTGTAGTGAACGAACAGTAGTGCATGGGCGAGCGGGAGGGTCGCGGCGCCGGCAGGTGGCTCAAATTACCGCATTTGTTACACGTTTACACGAAACTGTATCAATATTTCATGCGGATATACACGCGCTATCGCGTCTACATTTCCCTAAAAAACTCTACGTTTTCTTTAATTACCTGTTTACTTGAATTGATTTGTTTTATTCATAACATTATTATGGTCATATTGTAAATTAGATTTTCGATTTCATGTTTGCCATCGATCCATAAAGACATTTCCTAAATCACTTTGCCGTAGATCCATATCGTAATTCACATTTTTAAAAACAATAATATTATGAATGACTCAACTTGCTTAAACTATCACTGTTATAGTTATGCTATTAGTAACTAGTAACATGAAAATTTATTAGCTGAAAGAAGTGTTAGTCGTATGTATATTTCTTAGATACTGCGACATAGAAGTCATCGGTTTTAACTAGGTACAGTCAATTCGCTTAAATATTATTTCAATGTCGTTCAACTGCAGTTCGGAATCCCTACGATGACAACTCATTCAAACGTAAACGCGAACTACGAGTATTTCCATAAGAAAGGCATTGCAAAAGTTTTTCAATTTTCAAGTGACGCAGGTATGATGGAGAACTTTTGATTGGAACACACCACGCCCGTTCTATTCATGTTTATTGAAAATATGAATTTAGTTTTCAAATCCCACGTATGGGAACTATGTTACCGGACCATAATCGTGAAGTATTGAAATTCATAACCAATTCCGCCGAGAGTAAGAAACATATACGAATGTGAACAGAAAAACAACAAGGTAAGGCTCGGTTTAAGTTAAAGGCTAGTGTAATACCTACCTACCAAGCAATTAGTAAAAATAGCAAGGAAAAAGTGTCTGTGAGTATTACAATGATCTGTCGCGAAAAAACCTTTTAAATTGAGAGATTTAGTTGTGAACAGAGGACGTTGAGCACATTATGCAGCATCACGCCGGGATCATGGGGATTGCTTGGCACGGGAATTCACGGGATCGAGCGCGGAGTGTTGGAAATACACAAAAATATCCTACTTTTAATTAAAAACTGAAAAATACTTACTTGTTATATGTTATAAATTTATAGAAAACTCTGATGGCGTGTTTCCTAATGTAAATAGCACCATCTGTTATTGGGTTACGGAAAATCCACGCAACCCGCTACACAGACCTTTGCTTTTTTGAACAGAATATAAGGTACGTACATTGGGCACAAAATTAAATGTAAAATAAAAAGTGCTGTTCCTCATTTCTCTAAGTTTAACTAGAAGGATGCATGTCCAACAACGCAATAACCGTCCTTCCTTCCTTTCAGCCCTTGGTAATCCACTGGACATGGGCCTCCCCTAATCGACGCCACCCCACCCGGTCCTAGACCCTCTGAATCCAACGGCTTCCCACTGTCTTCTGTGTGCACCATTTACCTAAACGTGGTTGCCATTCGAGGACCTTTTTTCCCTATCGGTTGTCAGTCCTGCGAGCGATGTGGCCCATTGCCACTTTAATTTGCAAACTTTGATAGCTATGTCGGTAACCTTCGTTCTTCTATGGATTTCAACATTTCTGACTCTGTCAAGTAATGAAATACCGAGCATAGCTCTCTACATTGCTCTCTGAGCGACTCTGAGCTTGTGGATTCGGCTCACAGTAAAAGACCACGTCTCTGTACCGTATGACGTCATCACTGGCAACACACATTGCTCAAAAGCTTCAGGCACTGAGGTATATCAGACGGTATATAAGACGTGTCATAGGTTCCCAAACGCTGCCCAGCCGAGTTGGATTCTCCGAGTGACCTCTCTCTCGAAGGTGGACTTACCCAATCGAATCGTCTGTCCCAGGTAAACGTACTCGTCTACAACTTCGAGAGCAGTGCCTTCAACAACCACTGGTACGTGTGTGACATGGATGTTAAACATGATTTTCGTCTTGTCCATGTTTAACGCAATAACAGGACTACATAAATTTCAACAAGTGATTATTCAGGTAGCCGGTTCGCCGCTTCACCCAGTTTTCCCTCAACGAACCTCACAATTTCTCGTGATGCTGCATAATGCCATCTACACTCCATATACCAATTTAGACTAGATCAACCATTTTTTGGCAGGGTGAATTGTCCTGGATAAAAACGGTTGGTCTAGTCTAAAATCTGAAGAACATGTTATCGTTCATATTATAAGACGAAAATGCCTGTTGTAAATAACATGTCAGTAACCCATTAATGACTCACAGGGTCAGGTCTCCTCTCACAATGAGAAGGATGCAGGCCTTAGTCCACCACGCTGGCCTAATGCGGGTTGAGAGACTTCACATGCCTTTGAGAACATTTTTTATCACGATATTCACGATATTTTCCTTCACCGTAACAGCAGGTGATATTTAATTTTATAAAGCGCACATTACTTTTTTTACAGTCATTGGTGCGTGCCACTGGGATTCGAACCCGGGACCCTCGATTCGAGGTCGAATTCTAAGCCACTGGGCTGTCACAGGTAGATTATAATAATATAATGTTATGGACCAAGTGATTAATGCGGGCTTTATAGCATAGCTTAAGGTAAAACATAGTAAGGTAAATAAATAATATATACATAAATAATTTTAACCCTGTCTGGGTCAAGTTCTTAGGTCCATGTGGACGAAGTCGCGGGCGGAAGCTAGTGTGATATAAAGTCATAAGTAATTACATATGTACCTACCAATTTAAACCTATTGTTACACTAGGTAATAAACCCACAATAAAATTGTCAAACAAGCTGGTTAAAAAGTTACACTGTTTCTAATTTTAAATCTATATATCGATATTAAGTAAGGCTTTCTGACATTTTCGACGAATTTACTCCTATATCGATAGCAGAGTTTATACTGCAGTCCCGTTTAATTCCATTGTCGTCGCTCAATTCTGTTTCAGACAACAATCCCCACGCAATCCCCACGTGATACTGCATAATGTAGTCTGTAAGCCTTCACTCTTGCGACTAAATCTATCAATTTTTAAAGGAATCTCTGCTCATAAAGATAATTGGAGGTTTAGATGAAACTTTCAAATAAATATATATACTAGCGACCTTCCGTAGGACTAGGAGCTATTAAAGTTATACATAAATAAATTTTGATCACCGAACCCTAGCATGTGATCTAAGTATTTGTCAAGTAATTTCGCTACTTTGTAAACATATTAGTGTAATTGCAATATAGTACTTAATAAATATAAAAAAAAATATTTACTACCAATAAAAACTCACACATCACAACATCAAAACAAAATATCACGGACACATTTAAGTTATTTAGTAGGTATATATGTATAAGGATTGTGTCTATACTATTTAAGTTGCAAATACTATTTAATAAACGAGAATGAGCGTAATTGTATGAGAGTCAGTAACTCAAAGATCATTTAAAATGTCCTTCAATCTGAGTACCTACTATCAAAAGTGCCGGCGTATGTCCCCCGAGGCTAGCGTTTACCAGCCCAATAAAACTAGGATGAAAATATTTGGTGTCCTCCAATATGATTTCATCAGAGCTCAAAGACTTTACTACAAAGCTCGATATTCCAGCGAATGGATTTTTCTAGACTACGATTTCAACTCTATTTACGTAATATTCAATAAAGTTTCGTATCTGGTATGATTGCACTTTTAACCCCCGACGCAAAAGAAGGGGTGTCTGTTTGTCTGTCTGTCTGTGATTCGGTCGTGGCACCGTAGCTCGCGAACGGACGAAGTGATTTCAATTCAGTTTTTTTGTATGAAAGGTGAGTTACGGGCGAGTGTTCTTAGACATGTTCGATGAAAATCGGTTGAGTCGTTTAAAAGTTGTGGGCTGAAAGTGGGGAAGAATAACCGAATGTCTGCAAATATAATCGAGTGGGGTCTCAAATGAAAACGCATCACGTGCACATTACAAAATAATATGTTCAATGAAAATTGTCGATATTGAGTCGAGGGTTTTTTTAAATTTTCAATTTTATGGTTATTTTCTTATGCATGCTGAGAATTTTCTATAAATGCGGGATATTTGTATTAATCTCCCTTCATAAATAGATAATATTATATTAAAAGGTATTTTCATCAGTTTATTTTTGTTTGCTACTAATGTATTGTAACTTAATATTAATTAACTACTTTACCCATCGACTGACGTATCAATAAATTAGTTCTTCTCATCGAAGGACTTCATCGAATTAGTGGCTTTATGCGCATACGCGTACACTATGAGTTTGTGTGAAAAGATGTATCAAATGTAAGCTTATCACAAGAATTATGAAACGGAATATTTTAAGTAGGTACTTATCCTAAAGTTCAAAGAGCTGAAGGGTTACACTTGATAGAATGGATCACACAAATCCGTCTGTCCTTATCTGAAAAGTGCCGGCGTGTTGTCCGTTGGGACTCACATTTATCAGCCCTATAAAACTTGGATGAGAATATATTCGGCGTCAATATTATGATTTCATCGGCATCGAAAACACTCTTACTGTGAAATGCATTTGGTTGGTTGATGTGTTGCAGGTATTTTTGGGAGGTATAACTTATCGAATGAAAAAACCATAAAATTGTAAATGAATTATGAGTAACCCTTAGTATGTTTTACGTGTGTTAAAAATATAAGTTTTCTGCTACTGATTCTTCTTTATTTAATCTCATTTTTATAGTCTAATCGGTCAGTTTCTAGAATTCTTATTTAAGTCAGATGGCTTTGATAAAAACCAATAAAAAAGATTTTTTAATGCATTAAAACATTAAAATTTATAGATAGTAGGACCATAGTTGTTTCCCCGCCTGAAAAGAGCGACTTTTTAAACATACTGAAAAAAGGAATTCAAATTATATCTCATACTTGGGTTGGTGAGGTGCGGTAAAATAATAATTTTAGGCGACAGTCCTTACTATGTTGCAGACAGTGTTTTGGTCCTTTTTGAGGTTAAGAATATTATAATATTATGAAAATCGATCCACAATTGATCGAGCAATCGGTGATCATACAAAGATTTTAAAAATACATAAAGTGGAACAAAGAATCTCCTGTTTTTTTTTAAATCGATTAAGGAAGGCTTACGTCAAAACAACTGCAGACAATTGCTTACTTAAGCCTTCACGAACTAAATTAGCCAATAAGGTGCCGAAGTGAGCTATATGAACGGCTTGATTCACGTGTATATATGTGTTTTCGGGAAAAGGTGGCTAGTTACAAACTTTTCCGAAACTTTTACTTGAGTTAATCCTATGAGACTGTTAAGGTATATTGTTACGAACATGTAGGTAGTCACGAAACGTTACAATCCTTTCAATCAGTTATTACAATCTTTTATGTATTTAGAGTAATATCTAGGTAAGTAGGTATATTCTAATTTACAAACCACTTTTAGTTATACAACTTGCCTCCTCTGTAGCAGCTTTAGCTGATTTAATATAAGCTGCTTTTTAGTTTTCTGTACGAAACACTTAGTGATTAAGTGCAGAGTCGGGTTTCCTCTGAGGCTGAAAAATACGTATGCCTGCCACCACGCTGGCCTGTGGGAAGCCTTCAAATGCCTTTGTGATTATAATGCGACGTCTCCTTCGCATTAAAGACAACCCCGAACTAAACGTATTACTTATTCATAGACGCGGCAAACGATTCTGTGTTGCCAGCTACGGCAATAGTCGCATTGTCAAATTCGCACACAATAGAAAAAGATTTCACCAGCGCATACTATTTTTTTCATCATCAGACCGATTCATTCTACAAAAGGGTGAATGTGTGTAATCTCACAATTTAAACTATTTTAACAATTTTTGAACGAAGTGAAGTTGTTAACCTATAATGGCTATGAGAAACAACCTCGGAATAAACATATAATCATTAATAGGGACGGCGAACGATCCTCCGTTGCTACTCGTAGCTTCGGCGGCAGTCGCATTGTCAACTTCACTCCGGATTGAAACTAAAAGTAGCGTTCGGTTATTAGCGACCGCGACCTGCGACCCGCCATCGGGACCGCATCGTGAATGCAGTGGGCATGGTATGAATTAATATTTAACAAGCGACTGCGTTGCGCGACCGGTGGGCGTGGCCAGCGAGCGAGCCAGCGACCGCGACCCGGTCGCGCCGGGAGCAGTGGCAGCAGTGGCAGCAGTGGGAGCAGGAGTCGCCTCACGACCGTCGACTTGGGTCGCTTGGTCCCGGTCTCGCGTCGCGGTCTCCAAGAACCGAACGCTACCCTTAGATTTACCAGTGATTATTTATTATTTGATATAAAATCATTCAGATTCTACAAATATGTCTTATTAAAATAGATATATATTCTCCCTCGCATGAATTCGAAAGAAGTTGATAGGTTACGTAAACCTTAGGGATCTCATTAAAATGAAATTGTCCCCATCGATGTGTATAAAAAAATATTTAAGGTCAGAGTTCGAAATAATGGATTTATTGGATTTTTAGCAAAATTATTAATTTTATGATGAAATGATCTGAAAACAAAATTTTAGATCATAAAGTTATCTTCAAAAATTGTGCTTACAAGTACTTTTTTTCCTAAGATAAATCATTTCTGACAAAAATAGATTCTGAAATATTCTAAATAAAAGTTGTATATATTTACGTATTTACTTACCATTTCTGTAAGCATTTCGTCGTAACTTTACCATTATAGATTCGGTGTGGCCTATTCTAGAAAGTTTAAATTCCCAGGATTTTTGTTTTGGCGGCCATGATAAAGGAACATAATTATGTTTATGTCTACTTTGTGGTGAGATTTTGTGGTGGTTCACATTATGATCAACACAATATTATGTTTGCGTAACATTCTTTAATAAATATTTGATTTAAAAAAACAAGATGTGAATAAAAACATACTGGCTTACAGAAAATTAAGCAAAAACAAAAATATTACTATTATAAAATAAAAAGAAAAATAATAAGCAATACTAGTTTGATGTAGCAATTTTATTTTTGAATTAAAAATACTTCATTAATATAAATTATTAATCGATCTGAGTGCATACCTACAGTTGAAATGTTTCAAAAAATAAATCACTTAGCACTGGACGCTTTTTGCAGAAAATCGTTAACAAAATTTATCTCTATTTGTCAATATGCCATCACGTGAACACGATGAATTTAAATTTCTGTTTCTTGTCTCGGTGTGTGTGTTTTTGTTTTGTGTGTGTCCATAGCACCCATGACACTGGAAAACCTAATGTGGGGCTATGAGTGTGGAGCTTTATTTATTTATTGATCTTTTGTTTCCCGCTCACATTGAGCTCAGCGTAATTAACTTTATAGTCTGAATCCTTTGAAATTGCATATTAAACATTGTGTTAACTTATTATGTGTTAAACAGCAATTTTAATAAGTAAGCCAGTTGCACACTATAAAACTTATTTGATAAATTTTATACAAGCAATTAATGACTACCAAACCGATAGAATATAAAGTGTATCGCCTAAATATACATTCGTCAAACCGCAGGCTAGCACCGACAGCGCTCGCAGCCCTAACTAATACGAGCATATTGACACGGCGGTCGCCACCGCGTTAATTTATTATTTAACAAAATTATGCGAAGGTGCCAGTTAATGATAACGTTAACTGGAATTCATAATAGAGAGGGGGCGCAGCTGTATCTGGAGCACATCCGAGTTATGTCCCGCGCGAGACAGGCTCCGATTAAAAATGCAGCGCTTCAAAACGAGCTACAATCGGCATCGGCGTCGCTCGCGCACCGCTCCGCCAGTGATGACTTAAACCTGGAACGGCGAGGTTGCCTCCAGCCTATTACGAAAAGTTAGCCGCTTTCAGACGCGCAAAGTTTGTGTCGTGACGCTTGTGCATACTCGAATCACGTGTGTCGCATGGAAGAGTGCCAGAGAACCTGCGTACGACAAACGCCGTCGTATATCCGCATTCTATAATGTAATTATTTAATAACAACCCTTAAATTGTAATTAATGAAAACATCGTGCTTAAATTGAATATAAAACCCGATGAGCGAAGCGTTAACGACTCGACTTAAAGCCAATTTCCCGACTTTTAAATTGGGTCATTGACGCCGCGAAAAGCTGAAAAGCGCTTTTTATTTTTAAACTTTGGCTTCAGATCGATTGCAGTGCTCGCATTCATAACACTGAAACGTGGCCGGCGAGCGTCAGGAATGCAGCAAGTGTCGGTATTTTATTTAGGTGGAAAGCACAGCGATATCCGTTCCCGTTCTATTTTTGCGCTATATCGTATATTACGAGGGCCGCACGCCGTCACTAGGGCGCAGTGCCCCGCGCCTGAGTCGCACGGGCCACTCCACCGCCTGATATTATATTCTGGAGCACACCCGCCTTACTCGCTCCACAGAAGATATTTCGAGTGTTGTTTCTATGAATTTATCTAGTCTTAGGCATAGATCTTGTTCGGTGCAGTCGCTTTATCGGTACCCGTGGATTATATTTGTCTCTAATACAGTTTTTTAGGAAGTTTCGTTGTGTTTATGTTTATAAATAAGTATGTTCTTAAAACTATAATATTTAGGTCATATTGAAATTCTAAGCATGTGATAATTAATATTATATAAAAGTGATACTTCTTGTTGATAATGCAATTATAAAATTATGGGCGACCTGATTCCCGTGTCGTAAAAATTATTTGTTTATTCTTGTAATAGTCCTTACCTTGTGTTTTGAAACATAATTATAGTTAATATTTTTTTGGTTTTGAAAAACACATAGTCGTAGCTGATGTTTTAAATTGTTTTGAAAATCGACTAATAAAAGGTATCTTCTTACATTAGGTACATAGTGTCGTTGCGTTCGTTATTTGCAATTGGAGTTGTTAAAATTTTAGTACAAACTAATTTTGCAAAACGTCTACGCTGTATACGAACGTATTTTATCACAAGTGCCCGCTATTGTAGCGATGTGAAAAGCGTCACCGACAAAGGCCCGTCTAAGAAAGAATGCTCTAGAACTTTAGTATACTTAATTTAGTTTAAATACTTAGGTAGTGATATCATTTAAAACTTAGAAATTAAAATCTACCTTATTGCTTATAAAAATATGTTATTTTTAATGCAATGCCTTTTAAACTATGTATGTTTTTTATTGAAACCGACCACATATTTTTTTGTTATAGTAGACAACATACAATGTCACTGCAGACACTTACGAATTAAAACAGCACTTCTTTTTAGATGATACCCCAAGGCACACAGAGTTCGCCGAACTAACGATCTGTTGTGGAAAATAGCACCGAACCGCTGGACACTGCACCCTGTTAATGAATCGATTACTATTCTATATTTCGCTGTCAGAACACACAACATAGTTATTACAGAATAGTTTATCCTTCCATGGCGTGATGTAACATAAATAGCCGTGTTGTTATTTATCGATTCCTTCTTTCCATCAATTTTTCCTTTAAAGTATACTGGGTATAGGCCTCCCCTAATCGTCTTAACTCTACAGGTTTGCGACTTTTGAATTCTACAATTCCCATTGTTCTACCATGCTGTTCTACGCTGACCATTAGTGCTTTAGTTTGCTAACATTTAAGACTTATCGTATGTCGATTACTTTCTTATTTGTAAAAAACTAAAAATTTCATTAACTTTTCTAGTAACGAAATCTAGTCAGTACTACCGAAACAAAAATGAAAGGGGCATTTTTTCATGAAATGTTTCTAGATATATGGGAGAAGTGGCATGAAAGAGCCAGTTTACTAAACAAAGCAAAAACTTACTTATATGAATACTTTAATTGAAAGAAGAAAAACAATTTAAATTAAGTACAATACTTAGGTACTTTTAGTGCCAAAAACTTTAACTCGGCGTACCGGCTTCCAATGTTTGTGGGTGACAGGAAATCAGTGTTGCTACGTAAAAATATAATTTTCAACCAGATTTGATCCTAAACTAAGGAAATAATGCAAGTGGCTCCTTCATGCCACTTTTCCCCTTCATCTAAATGTATAGTAGCTAGCTCAAGAAAGGGTGGAAAAAGGGTAACCCGGTCGTTTAACTTAATCAATAGCATACGTGCATATAAGATGACTTAGAATAAAGATACAATGTGTGTCATTCAGTAAACCTGACGTAATTAAAAATGTATGTTTTTATTTCATACTTTATTGATGTCGGTTTAATTTTTTTAACATTTTTTTGTATGTAAGTTTTAAATAACCTTCCAGGGACATACTCAAGTAATATTTGGGGCTGGCTATAATCGGCTTCTAGCCATTTTAACAGCAATCCCATAACGACTGCCGCCGGTTTCGCTATAAAATAAGATTTCATTTGTAGCCGCTTGAAAAAAACAGACAGTTTAGTTCCGTCATCAACCTGTACAATAGATACTTACGACCTCAATAGAAGGCGCTAAGAAACAAAGTGCTTTCAGTGGAAGCTTTCGAAGCAACGAAAGCGGCAAAACGCTTGCAGTGAGAATATTTGCCGCTGCGACAGTGTTATTAACTGGGAGCACTCGGCCTATTAAGGGGCTTTTTTTGAAAAGCCCGCTATAGCTATTCATTAGTGCTCTTACTGCAGCGTTCATTAGTAGCGACGAGACTTATCCTCTTGTTTCTACCTTTTTTTAAAATAACAAATCATTTGATTGATTGCCCTTGAGTACGCTACGTTTCAAATGGGGTTTTCATTTTTTTAATTATGTGACTAATATTTTTTATTACACTTGTAATACAATTATCATACACTTAAATTAGTATCTAAATACCCCTTATTTATGTGTATATTATACAAATGCGTTAATATGGCATAATAATATTAAGAAAGTAAGGGTATAATCTAGGTATAATCTATTAAAATGTAGAGAAGAAAACGAAATGAAAAGGTGAAAGAAAACGGCATGCAATAGGTTTTGTTCTAGTCCCGAGACGACTCTACTCGAGAGCTTTGCTACAGATATTGCTGCCTATCTGTTTTGCATAAATTGCGATTTTCTATTCTATGGCCAAGCTAAGACTGGCTAAAATTGACGATTTCTGAAATTTTGTGTTTTACCGTTAAATAAAAGAGAATATGTATTCACATGCATGCATAATTTGCTCTGTATTTATGGCTATAGGTATGACATTAAAATCTCGGAGATCGTAAAAGCCGGCCGGTGGTGGTACGGTAGATAATAATTTAAAAAGCATGTAAAAAATCGTGTCATTTTCGCTCCGTATTTGTTGAGATTTCAAGTCTACTAGCTAGATAGTCCTACTCTCAAGTAGAAACAGGCCTTTGATCGGCGGAAGGACGAATGATGGAGAGCGGAGTCTCGGTAATAGGGTTGCCTTGGATACGGAGCCCAAAAACTATTCTATTATTCTATTGTTCACGTATGTTGCGATACAAATATAGACTGCGCCGCCGCACAGATCGAAGACTACGTCATCAATGTTAATAAATGAACATCCGCCGATCAATTCTGCGATTTACATTTGTTCGCCATTAAACTCTAATTGACATTAGCTGTTTGCTTTGTTACAGGATTATAGAGTTCCACAGTCAATGGATTAAGGTAGGGGTCACACGGGATGGGTAAAGAGGAAGCGGCAGCGAGTGGCATACACGGATGGGGTTGCACCCCCACCGGGGAGCCACCGCCCGCAGCAGTCACTTCAGACGAGCCCGCGAATACTAATTCGGGCTGTTTACCTCCCGCGCTCAAAAGAGGCTGGAGAAGAACAACCCTTTATGGAGTTCTAGTGTTTCTTTTAGTACTCGTTTGTCTCAATATCGCGTTGACACTATGGATCATAAGCGTGCTCAGATTAAGCACGGTAAGTTTTTTTGGTTGTAGTTTCTTGTAATTCGTGTCCATTGTGGAGTTAGAAGAAAAAAGAAGAATAAAAAACAACGGGTTGCACTCTGGGAGTACCGACAGAAGTGAAAACTTGAACATTAACGTTGTGCATTTTTGAACATTTGGAATGGTTAGGGAATAATCGCACGAATTGCTTTATTTATCCGTAAAAGTACTATGTGGTCGTCACTTTTTTCATTAATAGATGTACTTTGTTCAATTTCCATATTTTGAACACTCTCCTTCCGTCTTTGGAATTTTCGGTCAAGTAACGTGTCCTGACGCAAGTTTAACATTTCTTACCCATTCCAAATAGGATAAAGGAAAAACGTCATCTTCTTGTATAGCAGCAATCTATGTCTTCCCTCTTTCACGAACGTCCTGTAATTGTTTCTGCACTTTTTACTAGATGGCGCTAATCACAAAAAACCACTCTCACTCCGTGTTACGCGTTTTCGCTTACGCATTTTCGATCAGGGTCACGTGTCCTGATGCGAGTTTAATATTTCTTACCCATACCAAAAAATGCACAGCGCCGCGAAAGAAGTTTTCACTTCAAAAATAATTTTATGATTTTTGTTAATATTTCAGGCTGGCATCGGGCCTATAAGGATCGTAAAAGATGGCATCCATCTGGAAGGACAGGCGTGGATTGTGGACAACTTAATAGCCTCGACGATAATGTCGCAAATCGCTCGGCCCATCACCCTGCACTCATATCGCAATTTCACTATACTCGTTACTGAACCCGGGAGTGTAGAACACTCGAAAATGTTGATAAGTGCGTATTACAATTATATTGTTTATACAACAAATTTATTTCCATTGTTATTTGGAATATCAACATTTTTAAAGTAGTAGAAAACTGCACATTCTCGTAACTGAAACGATGGTAAAAAGTTATTTTGTATGCAATTAACCTTTAGTTTATTATGATATTTAATGTTATGTTGATTAAAAAATAACATTTCTGTGCAGTAGAACCATTGTCGTTTGCACCGAGACTGAGAGGTACCTACCGCCACTCTTGTATCTCCACATAAGTCATCTTTACGTCTCGTAATTTGGTTGTGGAAATTAATTCCTGTAGTTACTCTATTTGAGCCGACCATCTTATTCCTTTTTAATAGCAACATACCAGTTTCTACGTAGTTTTTCTTGGTTTGGAGTAACCACTTGACCTCAGGTGGCCTGCATCATACTATTCAATTAACTTGCAATGAAAAAAATCTCATTCCCGTGCAGTTCACTAGTTACCACAGTTTCGTTGTGCGAAAAGAACCCCAAAACGTCCGGTCAAGGCCTTTCAAATCTGGCTTTTCAGAACGTGACAGCATAGAGTGCAGTGGACGGACATTTCAAATTCACGATTCCCGTGGGAATGACGTGTTCCACGCGTCTCGAGATGAGGTTAGGATATTCTCCGAAAGCCTCGCTGTGGATGGTTCCGGCGGCGTCGTGGTGAAGAGTGCGCTGCAGAGCCCACTAGTCCGTGCACCGCCGGGCTATGACTTACAGTGAGTTATACTAATAAGTTTCAAGATATGCTTGTAAAAAGAACCACAACATATCATTTCACTTACTTTTGTAGGATACAACGACCAGAGAAATTCGGGTAACTTTATTAATTTTTTTGTTTAACTCATCGTTTTATACACATCTCAATGAGAAGTAATGTTCACCGATGACGTCACAGTTGAAGCCACGGCACCGCAAGTGCACTCCAAAGTCCACTTGTGCGTGCGCCTACCGACTGCGGCTCGGAGAAATTTCCTTAACATTTATGTAATTTCAAAGGCCTTCTTAATTACTTTTACCGAATGCTTTCTTCGCACAAAGGGACCAGGTTTGAACTCGGGTGCTTTCTTGAAACTTTAATAGTGTTGGGTACCTATTCTAGTTCCTTGAAAAACTTTATAAATCCCTAGACTAGGGTCCGCAACCTTGTTTGCGTGGTTAAGGTTGTCTGTATAGAGATGAGCCTTTTTAGGGCGTCAAACTATAATAATATTCCTAAAATATGTTACATTATCCGTGTAATTTTAAACGAGTTTTAATCTTCCATGTTTAATTTGGGAAAATTTATTTTTATTTTTAGGCTCGAATCGCTGACAAGACGCCTCGATATAAGGGCGCCACAATCCATACAGCTAGAGAGTAGAGCTGGAGGTATTGAGATTACTTCTCATACCAATATAAAGCTTGATTCAATTGTTGGTGCTGTAAGTATCTATTCACCATTACATGTCATTACTGACACGATCACCATTACCACATACGTCATCATAACCAGTTCAATCTTAACATTCCAGTGCTACCAGTATGTTTTAAATTTATGTCAGTAGCTTCTAAAACATAAATAACTTTCAATATTCATACTTTAATATAATACACTTAAATGAAAACATTTTAAATAAAAGAGTGCACGCCCCAGAAAGTTTAGGTAGCTACACGCTTTAGTTGAAGGTTACAAACGAAACGATTTTATCGTTCCGCATTTATCAACATGAAGGTTAAAATCTCCATTTTATTAATTCTGTCTAAGTCTAAAAATATTTTTAAGCTTACAACTGATGTGTAATAATGGACATAAATAAATACATCGTTTTAATTTCAGATAAAGATTGACGCGCCTAACATTATAATCAATAACCTAAAAGAAGCACCATTGGTAAAGAGTCCGCAGAAAAATCCAAGAGGAAAAAAGGTGTATCAACTATGCGCTTGCACATCCGGAAAATTATTCCTTGCATCACCGGACACCATCTGTGCCATACAAGATAACGACACAGAACTATGCCGATGATGGAACTCAACTAATCATATTATCACTTAGGCATACGTCGTGACTTCTATAAATTCCTATTTCTGTAGCAAAAGTATTATTCATAAGTACCTACTAGTCATAAAACGTACAAATGTAGTGTTTTGGCAAATATTCTAACTAATATTAAGAACTAAGATTGTATTTAAATTTAAGGAATCAGCATGGATTTGGAAATCTTCGTAGGTAAGATAAATATGTGAGAAACACCAAAGTAATTGAAACTTTATTGTTGCCAAATTGAACTGATTGTGAATTTAGTATTATAAATTTTAATAGAATTAAAGAATGGATTTAATTGTAAGATATTATATTTAAATATCGAGAGATGTTTGCACCCCGCACAATTTATATTTTAGTACACAAATATTAAAAGAAATATACTAACTGAAGTAGAACTGGACATTTTATTACTAGACCTAATAATAGTCAACATCTCTGTACTCAATTGCACAAATTGAACTAAGTACAGAAATGCTCGGAACACAAAACTATGTCAATATCATTAGATTAATCCATGATTAATTTAATTTTACTCTGTGAATGGCTGCAACTATTTTAACATCCCACGGTGTCACTTCGCAAAACAGGTCCAGGAAGAAGAGCGAAAAATAGTTCAACATGCTGTTGCAATGCAAAAATACGTATATTTTATAAATAAGGGATATAAAATTAATTACTGCTTAGTTGTGTTCAATTATGTTAGGCTGTGTTGTGGAATTATGGAAGATGTGTTCAAGCTGATGGAGTGGAAAGGACGTGGTATTAACATCAACGGCGAACCTCCGATTTGCCGATGACATAGTGATCCTGGCGGAGTCGCTGGAGGAACTCAGCATTATGCTCAGCGACCTCAATAGTGCCTCACAACGGGTGGGTCTTAAGATGAACATGGACAAGACGAAAATCATGTCTAATGTCCATGTCACACCCGTACCGGTGGTTGTTGACGGCACTGCTCTCGAAGTTGTAGACGAATACTAGGACAAACGATCCGAATGGGTAAGTCCAACTTCGAGAGAGAGGTCACTCGAAGAATCCAACTTGGCTGGGCAGCGTTCGGGAGTCTACGACACGTCTTGACGTCCAATATACCTCAGTGCCTGAAGTCGAAAGTTTTCGATCAATGTGTGTTGCCAGTGATGACCTACGGTGCCGAGACGTGGTCCTTTACTATGAGCCTAATGCACAAGCTCAGAGTCGCCCAGAGAGCAATGGAGAGAGCTATGCTTGGTATTTCTCTACGAGACAGAATCAGAAATGATGAAATCCGTAGAAGAACGAAGGTGACCGACATAGCTCTCAAAGTTTGCAAATTAAAGTGGCAATGGGCTGGCCACATCGTTCGCAGGACTGACAACCGATGGGGAAAAAAGGTCCTCGAATGGCGACCACGTTTAGGCAAAAGGAGCACAGGCCGCCCTCCGACCAGGTGGACTGATGACCTGACAGCGGGAAACCGTGGGATTCAGAGGGCCCAGGACCGGGCGGAGTGGCGTCGATTAGGGGAGGCCCATGTCCAGCAGTGGACTACTAAGGGCTGAAAGGAAGGAAGGAAGGAATGTTAGGCTAGTTGACAAAATTTGGAAATGAGTTTAAAAATATAGCTTGGTATCTATTTTACCCCAAAATAAGCCATATTACCTAAGAATTTTGAGTTTTTAGAAATGAACTCCAAATTGACATCGAAAAAGCCATCGAAAAAGCCATGGCGTCTTGAATGATGTCACGCCTCGCAAAACAAGCTGTTCGCTGTATACGAAAATGAAAGCAACAACATGACGTTTCGCGAGGCGTGACGTCACGCTTCTCTGATTTGTGTTCAATCATTTTAATGTCACGTGATTAAACGGCCAATTTTGCTGATTTTATTTTCTGTAAATATCGGTAATCTTTAATTATTTTAATGAAAAAAGTGTTTATTTGGTTACTACATAACATGCTAAATCATTAGAAACCCTATTACAACCGCTTAATTTGGACCTAAATGCGGAAAACATAGCAGAAGTACAACAAGTTAATTTCTTAGGGGTTTCACTAGATGCCCATTTAAATTGGAAGAGTCATATTGATAAAATAAATAATTAAATATCGAGCTGTTGTTATGCTCTATCTATACTGAGAGATACTTCATCTATAAAAGTTTCAAAAGGTTTCTACTACGGTAGTATCTATCCCCTTCTATCTATACGGCGTAATCTACTGGGGTGACTCAGTCAATGCAAACAGTACATTTCTTTTGCAAAAACACTGCATGCGAATACTATACGGTAAAGCGAGTGACGAATCAGTACGGTATTCACAGAAGAAAGTTTCCTGACGTTATCCGGTATATATATATGCTTGAAATGTGTTTTCTTGTCGTAAAAAACATGCACTTGTTTAAAAATAAAACTGCGTGTAAGAAATAATAATCAATAAGTTTAAATGGTCTTTAAAACAGTGGCTGGTCAAAAAAGGTTATTATACGGTTAAGGAATTCTTTAACGATAAAATAAAATAACAATCTCAGGTAGGGCAGAGGCTACATTTACAGTCCTGTAAAGCTGCTGACTACAAGTGCTTCCTTGTGTTTATACCAGGCAGGGTATAATCAGAGAGAATGCACTATCACACAAAAATACAAATAACGAACGGAATAATGAATGACGGTTCGCAATTTCAATGTAAATCATGTTTATAGATAAACAATTATAAAAATTAATGTCATTGTAGTAACGCGCGTATAAATAACTGAATTAATTAATTAAAACTATGTCGAGAGTTTTTTCCTCCGGCTTTTTCTCTCTTTGCCCAGTACCTAATGGGTGGCACATTGCATAGCCGATGAGTTCGAATAGGTAAAATATTAAAATAAATAAATAATTTGGACTACTGATCAAAATTAATAATTTAGCAATAAAATCATAAAATGTAAAATTAAGTTTTTAGTTATGTAAGACATAATTATTGTATGCCCGCATAGGGTAGACTGTTCTTAACTTAGTATAATTTTTGTAACATCTTTCTCAGGTAACAGTCAACAATAAACGTATTCTTTTCTTTTCTATGCCAGCCGATTTATTCTTATAAAACACGCCTATTATGAAATATTGTTCAAAATGTAAGGAAGAGAAAAGGGCGAAACCGCGAAACCCCAGTTAATACACACACACACACACACAGAGAGAGAGAGAGAGAGAGACACACACACATACACACACACACTAACCCCAACACAAGTGTACATACATCTGTTAAGCCTTAACAGCTATAAATATTCAGATTTCTTTTTCTTTTAAAAACAGGAAAAAGCAATCAATCAAGCCGCTAGCCGGAGCGCAGCCGCTGACCGCAGCGCAGTCGCAGCGCGTAATTACACGTGAGTTGCGGAACATTAGCCCCCTGTGCGGTTTGTCTCCCATGTCGCATGTCGCCTTTATTATGTGCATTTAAACAAAGATTACATCGCAATAAAGGGCACACGACTTGGAATAATTTTGTTAACAAGAAGAAAATATATCTTTGTGTTATGGGTGAGCATTATTAAAGTTTTATGTTAAAGACTAGAAAAAACATATCCACATATCCAACGCGAAGGAAAACATCATGAGGAAACCTGCATGCCTGAGAGTGACAGAAAAAAAATGTTCTCAAAGATATGTGAAGTCCACCAACCCGCAGTAGGCCAGCGTGGTGGACTAAGGCCTACATCCCTCTCATTGTGACAGGAGACCCGACCCTGCAGTGGGTCGTTAATGGGTTACTGACAAGACTACTAATACCTGATATTTTGATAGGAAGTTATTATACAATGGAGGAATTATTTTATTATGAATCTTATCTAATTATTCGTTGAGTAGGCTGAAATCCGATTGATAAGGTACCACGCATTACAGTTACCTACATGGTAGATCTAATTTCTGGCAAAAAGTCAAATGAAATGACAGATGGCGACGTTATTACCTAAGTATTCAGAAGCGACACATAAACCCTCAGTAATTCCTCAGTTATAATGTATGAAGTTGGATGACATCTTGGGTTGTAGTGAACATATCACATCAATACTTGTGTCTGTAACTGTGTGTGTGAAATGCTTTTGAATAAAAAAGCACTCCGTACGGATTTTTTTATTTGTTGGTCTTCACCCTCGCCTTTTATAAAAGAAGCTGTGAACATTTATTCCGGAACACTTTATAGTAACGACTCAATAAACAAAGACGATCAACAATCAAATATTTGAACTCCCTTTGATTCATGTTTGTCGAAGAATTATGTACCTTCTACTCGTACTATGAACCTATTGAAAGATATACATACAAGCACTATTTAAGGCGAACATCTTATGTAGGTCTGATGAGTAGCCGAACACCTATGAGTACATAATATGTACAACCTCAGATAGGATTTAAGGTTGGATGTGTGTTTCCATGGGCTACAGTGACTACCTATTAACATCAGGTGGCCAGGTGACTTTACATAAAAAGATTAATCCGTATTTAAATTTATAGCTGTACACAACTTTTATTATGTAGAAAATTTTATTTGTTAAAAAGACAAAAATAAAATGAAATAAACTTATTAAGGATAGCTGGAGGGCAAATGGTTTACGAAACCTACAACTATGGGACCTAACACATCGACGCGTGCCACGCCGTGTAACCCAAACTTAGAGAAAAAAAAACGCCATAACGACCTTATTTGTTAGGTTTTCAGAGTAAAAAAGGTATAAGTTTCTTATAGTATACTATAGTCAAACATAAAATACTTAGTTTGTATGAGGATGTGTCTCTGAAAGTTTTAACTTAGTTTAAAGCACAGAAGACAAGCTCAACATTTCTAAATGTAGGTACTCGTATTTCGATAAGGTACGAGTAGCAGTTATATTAGCTGTCCCGACAGCGACATACTATTATTATTATACGAACCCAGTGTTAAATTATTGTATCTACTTATAAGACCGAAAATGTGTTAACTAACTATAGTCGAAATAAAAATGCCTTAATTTTAAATATGACATCCTTAGGTATATAAAATTGTCCGGTAGCTTCGAGTTCAACGACTTGTCCACATTATGTAGATGAGGCCGCAGGTGGCCGTTATGTGGTCTCCGCACCGCACAGGATAAAAACTTCCAGCCAAACGACCCTCACTACTTCCAGGTGATACTCCATGTGTTGTTTACTTCTAACTTCTGTATCTAATAATTTAAATCGGTTCATATTGCAAAAAAATATTTGGAATATATTTTGAAGCAGCCTAGTGATAGAATAATTAAGAATACGTCAGAGAGTGGAAGAACATACCTAAATATGATATAGGTAATATGTAGATAATAGATAAAGGAAAATCCCATTTACCTGATATTTTTGAAGCAATGAAATGAAAGAGTACATATTACGATATAACTCCTGAGAAGCCCTAAATAACTTGTTGTTAAAATGGTTTTAAATAACTTACATACTTACTCCATTATAATATCATTAAAAAACAACGGGTTGCACTCCAGGAGTGCCGACAGATGTGAAAACTTGAACATTGACGTTGTGCATTTTTTGAATATTTTGGAATGGTTAGGGAATAATTTCGCATGAATTGCTTTATTTATCAGTATAAAAGTACATATCATTTCTGTGGTCGTCACTTTTTTCATTAATAGATGCACATTGTTCAATTTCCGTCATAGGCTTTTCGCTTGCATTTTCGACGCGAGTGTCCTGACGCGAGTTTATCATTTTTTACCCATACTTGTACTATTATGTATTCTGTGCCCATACCAAAAAGTGCACACGCTGCTAAAGATGGTTTTCACTTCAAAATTAAAAAAACATTTATGACATCAGAATTTTTCTTTATAATATGTATTAAAAAAATAAACAAATTAATTCACTACACCTCACTAAATTGACTACAATTTATCAGATTATGTTTCGAATACTTACAGCATATTTCTAATTAAATTTCAGCATAAATTATTGATAAACTTTGGAAAATGTTCACATAATTCAAGGGAAGGTCGGTAATGTGTGAAACTGTAAATATCAATTTCGTTATAAATGGGAACATTTTGGTGAACGCCAATGACAAATACGTCTATTAAAGCCACCTGATGCGATACCTGACTGCAAGTAGTTTTCATAATATATAGTGTGTAAATACACACTCCTACCTCTCATAAATACCACTTCCTACCTCTAATTTATAGGTGGTAGAAATTTTAAAATTTAGGCTTACGGTAACTAAAGACGTATTTTAGCCCGCCTTGAAGTATCATATTTGCCAAGTGTTTTTGTTTGGGTAAGGAGAGTGTTAGAGCTTAAGACACTGACACTGTATAAATGAGTCGACTATCGTAGCTCTCATAAGTAGCAATGCAAACGTATTATGTACGACCTCATAGAGGACTTATTCTATTTAAGGCTAAACGTTAGTAGCAGTGAGCTGTACTTTTGTTAAGGGTCACTGTGATCACCGTGACAAGCGACTTGCATGATCTTAATATCAAAAGACTTGCGTGCTCATTTATAAAAAAAAATATTTGAAATTCATTTTTGCAACAGAATATATTTTTTGATTCCATCCCCTGTTCCGTGACTTCCTCACCTGCCGCTTAATCATAATCACGCTCCATGATAATCTCACACCGGAGCCCAAATGAAGAGAAAACGACAAGAATTATTTTTCTTATCACCCATGTATATCTTTCACACTGTCTTCGAATTTCTTATACGTCATGTTTTTTTCGGAATTAAAAATTATAAAGCATAATAATCATATTATGATTATGCTTATAGTATGTTTGCTGAAAGTAGTTCTTTATTAGATTACTTGAAAACAAACAACATTTAAACCCTTGTAGAATTTGATTCGGTGATTGACTTCGGTGACTAATCAAAGTCAGCACACTCATGTTTCTTATTTTATGTTACAAAAAAAAAACGTAACACCCATTAAAATTTCAAACATCTACTATCTACTAGTGATGTGGCGGATATCCGCGGAAACAGACAGATCCGTATCCGTCATCTTTTTGGCGGATCTTTTACGGATCTTTTATCTTATTAATAACACAAAACACAAAATAATACCAAATTACACTACTAAACTTCTTTGTGGACGTTGTCTTTTACCTCTTGTATTAAACACACATGTATCGTCTATGCTGCCCAGTGTCACATTTAACTAAAAACAATAGAAAAACCCGCGCAGTACAAATCGAAACATGTCCTAGCTGTTATACAAAGCGTCAAGTGCCGTCAACTATCGTTGGTTGACGGCACTTGACGCAAGGTCACGCGCACCGACACCGATTGAGTAAAAAAATTAAGATCCGTATCCGTATCTGCGGATCTTGACGTCAAATATCCGTATTCGGATCCGTATCCGCGGCTATACATTTTTAACGATCCGATAACATCACTACTATCTACACAAGTTCCCGTGGTCTTCGTGGTGACATCGAAATCCGTTTTAGAGTATTGGTACTTCATGAAATCTTGGGTGATAAGAAAATAACAAAATGTGCATATAGATATTGCCCAAAACAACATAATGATAAATAAACTTATTTAAGAAAAGACATCATTAGACTGTCCTAGATGTCAATCAAATCCCAACTTGTTTATAAATTCCAAAAAACAACGATTAGTCTTACTCAGGAAAGTAACTTGTAAATTTTGTTTGATACTTCGTTTCTATAAAACATAACACAGGTGGTTAAGTTAATAAAGATAAACTTCGAATAAAATTCTACCAAAAACAAGTCTGCTACATTTTTATTTACTTAAAATCATCATGTAAAATATAGATACCTTATCTTCTTTTATCGTTATCTTCCCTCTTTTGTGTTTATTGATTCTTATTTTAATCAGACGCCACTGGATATAATAGTTTCTGACGTGAAAATTGAAGACTGAAATGAAGCCAACAAAAGATCGTCAAACACCGTTTTGTGTTTGACATTGGTTTACTCATTGTTACGATGAAGAGAAATATCGTTCGCCCGAGGGATTTTATAATATTCTGAAAGATGTGTGCATTATAAGAGCAGATTCCACCCGACCCTGCAGTGGGTCACTAATGGATTGTAGACAACATAATATTTTAATCATCGTAGTATTAACATATTCTGATACACAAACGGCGGCGCGAAGTTTCCCGCGAGGTGCGAATGTTTCGCCTGCAACATTCACGTACCTACTGTAATAACATTTACACAAGGGAAATTCAAACATCGAACTATTTGCGCATTTGCCCCAAAATGGAATTTCTTTGTGATCTTTTATACAAACGATAAATATTTTATGAACGATGTGACAAAGAGAACATATTTTTATAGGAGCGTCTAACATTAAACGTATCTCTCTTTTCGTACTCACAATTGAATACTTAAATGGACAAACATCGTTGTAACATATAACGAGTATGTCTATAAAAGATAGGGTGTAATGGAATGAAAACATGTATCGTACTAGACAGAATTTGTACTGTTATGACACCCAGGCAATAGATTTAACATTGAATATTTAGTTCTTAATTCGTTTGCATAGACAAGAATTTGGCCTAGAGAGTAAAATTTATATCTTACTGTACATTTAAGAGCCGATTATATGATTCTATATCTATGGGCCATATACCTGCGTTAAATCTTTAACTGATCAACTTTTTTGTGACAACCCTATCCTAAAATGGGAATTCAGAAAAATCGTAAATGCTCATAGTTAGGCACATTCAATGTGAATTTTCCCTTGCCTGACAAATCGAATCAGAACTCTACTTGAACCCCGACACGGCTCTGTTACGTTGAACACTTATTGAAACTGTTCTTAAGTGTTGTCCTTTTATGTAGGTACTCCATAAATGTTTGATAGGGCCATCTCGGGAAATCTCTGTCTCCATTCGTAGAGGGTCTGCAGTCAAATAAAAAGGAAATCCCAAATATTATTCTACGACATTTTCCCTGTTCCTTCGATGTAAACTTTTATTTTTATGCTCTAACGTATTCTTATCAGAAGTGAAACACACTTTCGTTGAGATTCACTGGCACACTGGCTCAAGCCCGGGACTAAAATTCCCACCCTTTTTATTATCTTAACTAGTCTTGCGACTTGCGAAGTTAAAGTACTCTTATCTTTCTTTGAATCTCGACATTCCAGAATTCAAATGAGGAATAGTAGCTTCTTAACACTTGCTGTATGTAGTGATATATTTTATGAAGGAAAAATATCATAAAATAGGAAATAAATATATGGTTTTTTCCTATATTGAAATTATTATAGGCTGATGGGATGGAAGCGCGCGAATTTCACACAAATTAATATTTTTAAAAAAGCAACGAGTGCCTGCAAGCTGGAATATAATAAGTCAAATACGATTTCGCGTGTTTTTATTTTCTCCCATAAACCTTTTACCAATCAATATACATTTTAGCAATCGATTCAAAAGTTTTAAAAGCGAGTGCATCCCGTCAGCAACATACATTTCATTCGTTTTATTAATATCGTAGAAGTACATTGTATAGAAGTAGACATTTTTAATCAATTATAGTCGAATTTCGACTACAGGGCGACTACTAGTAAATATAAAAACATAGAGTACAATTTTCAATTAAAACTTAGTATCCCTTAGCACGAGGGGAGGAAGGGGGAGGGGGAGGGGGAGTGCCCCCTCACCCCTGATACTACTCCCATTACAAGGTAATGCACAGTTTCGGAGAAAAAAGCATTATAACCTAACCTAAAACTATGACATTTTTAGGGGTTGGGAAGGTTCCCCCCAAAAAAAGGGGGGGTGAGAAGGAGACCAAAAAAGAGATGCATCAATTTTAATAATTGGATTTTTTTTGAATTGGAAAGAAAACATAAACGTCATACGTCCTGTGATTTGAAGGTAGAGAGGAGAAAACGCCTACAATTCGGTTCTGGCACTCGCCGGCCGCTGCCGCGGCACGCTTGTGCGTTGTTTTAACCGTTCTAACCTAACCTAACCTATTTTAATGCTTGTGGTTACCCTATTTTACATCTCTAGGTTCTAGTCTTTAAGTCTAAAAATTGTTATTTATGAAGCAGTCTAGTCTGTCCCAGACTATTTTTTACGTTTCATTTCACTGTTTTTCATTTAAAATTGACAATTTTTAGCGTTTTATTTACGTGATTTACCCGTTTTAGATTAGAATTTTTTTTTCGTTATTTTCTTGAAAACGGTGCATTACCTTGTAATAAGAGTGGTAGCATTATAATCGTTGACTAAAGCTCTATCAACTACAATATGTTTTACCTTCAAATTCGTGCTAAGAGATACTAAGTCCAACCCCAATTTTCAATATACAACTCTCAACTAACGATTTTCAATGTAATTTTAAAATTTATAATTTTAAGTCTCAATTTTCCCTATTTAATTTAAATTTTACAATAAATACAGTATGTTGGTTAAACAAGCATGCGAAAGCAAGTAAACTTTGTTAGTGTTGTCCACTAGATCATGGAGTCGACGGGCGGCACAAATTTAATTTAGTTCCCTGCCATACCCTAGCCATAGTAACACAAAGATAAGCAAACATACAGCTGCAGTTGCAAACGATTTATGCAACTTAAAACCAAATAATTTATACATACACAATTGTTTCGTTTGCCCACCAATTAATCTAAAAATTGCGCTGGAACACTTTAAAACTGTTCGACAAATTCATTGGTGCAAATCGAAAATTGATTTGAAAAACAAAAACTCTTTTTTGCAGTGGAAATTCGTTGTCATTTGCAATTTTTCCTTCAATTCAATATCAGTACTATAGTTAGTTTAGTTAATTTAGGTAATTTTGGTTAAGTCAGAATTTGTATTGTGTTAAATGACCCCACTACTGGCCGAACTGATATTCTGATTGCACCGTGAGCTCTAGTTAAAACGAGTACACTTTGTTACTGTGTGATGTCATAAACATTGTTGAAGGTTCTCCGCCTGGTCTTACAACATCCTATACATACTATTTGTGCAACAGCGATGCTATGCACCGTATATGACCAGCAGATTTTTTAATTAATTAGGTGCACACTGTAAAACATTTAGAAATATTTACTAGAAATACCTCCCGATTGTACCGTTGGTGGATTGCAGCAAAATATACATTTGTGACGTTTGGCCACTTCACTTTCTCCCAGGTTTGTCTTCAGCCTGTCTCCCAGGTCCAATGCGAAGCACTAAAGAATTCACTCCAACAAGCGTGGTATTAGGTTGTCTCTCTTCACCCCCATTTTTTTTAACTTCTACTGTAGGTACGGTTCTGTTAGCAATAGTAGAGACAGTGTATGGCATAATTTGATAAAATCTATTATTTATTAAAGGCCTGCTTTCAATAGTCACGTGTTTTAAGACGTTCTTACTGAATTACGCTGTACCTACAAATACGTGCCCGGGTGGTTTTTACGCGTCGTATATTTGAGCGGTGTTACCTACCTCATATTAGTATGCCATACCACAATAACCGAAGTCGAATCACAAAAGATTTTCGGAGAGCGACTTGCACAAGGGATGAAAGCCAACATTGTGTAATCAGAAGGGTCGCAATCTCTCTACCCCCTCGCGACTGTGTCGAACACGGCTTCATCATCCCTTTCTAGTCACAGTGACATTCGCTCCTCAAAAGCTTATTTCATTCTTGATTTCGCGACCTTCATTACATCCATAATGTCTCCTTTAAATCCCGACCTCTAACCGGTTAGCTCATTATTAGTTAATCTTTTACTTCACCCTTTATTATTACTTAACAAACATTAAAATTGCAAATTTAAAATTGTTCTTTCAAACAACTTTTTAAATTTATATATAATAAAACTTTTAAATAAATATAACGGAGCTTTGTCACCTTCTAGAGTTTATTTGTCAACATGTTCAGGGGAAAGTCAGCACTTTCAGTCAATATTTTCCGACGACATACTATCAAATCAATGATGTCAGATCCGATAAACATTTATGTAGACTGCTATCTTTTCACTATCACATATTTATGCAAATGCTTCGAAATTTGGAACGTGTTTCACCGCCAGCGACAAACAGCGACGATGCACGGATAAATAATATAATATAAAAAGCACTTAGATTAGTCCGTCTGGGCTAAAAGTAGGTCGAGTGTGTATATTTATAGTACAATGGCTTCATAATTATACCTCTCAAGGTCAAAGAGGAGTCATTAGATTCATTGGTCATTGTCAAGGAGTATTGATATTAAGAATGCAATGTTTTACTCAGTTTTGTTTTTATGTTTTTCAACAATTAATTCACGCTTTTCTGTGGCTCGATTTAATAACAATAATTAAGGAAGTAAATAAAGATAGTATTTATGTAAACATTCAGAACAACGGTTCAGTTTGAAAATTCATTTCCTTTCAACGTGTTTCACGAAGCAAATAATAACACTTATTATAAAAATGCAACATTGTGTAAAAAATTCAAGTCACTTCATTACCCATTTTGTCGACGGACATATTTGAAGTTATATGATGGAGCTAGGTCATGTTTGACGAAATATTCCATGATAATTGCTATGGAAGGAATGAAAGTTTATACAATCAAAAAAATTGTTTGTTGCTATTTGTATACAATTTTAATTACCTACACGAAATTATAAAGTGCACGCGGATAAATGAACAATTACAATAATACCTACTCTGTACACCATAATACAGTCGTAAAAAAATAGTATGACGAGCAAATTATTTTTGCAACATATACCATATAACATATTTACCTTTACGAAGTCGCGGACAGAAGCTGGTATTAGATATTTTTCGCCTTCAGATTAATCGTAGACGGGGAGGCCGCTGTCGATCGCTCGGCGGCACAATATCGCCAGCGACGTTTATACCCCGTCGCCCCTTAGGAGCGCCGCAATAGTTTCACGTTTGAATTTTCTTGAACAAACGTTATTACTACTTCAATGGCAAATGTTCCCCTGAAACAATTCACAATCTGAAAACTCTGATGTCAAAGGAAAGTGTACCGATGCGGACTGACGCTTTCGGCTCGTAACTTTAAAAGCAACGACATACCTTTTCAATTTATATCACGAGTGGCGGAGTTTTGCCGATTTTATTATGTTTCGGTTTCGTTGAAGATCGTATGGGGAAGTACCCACCGCCGCTCTCAGAACAGACCGTGAAGTAAAATTGTCCTTAATATCATAAATATCGGTTATCGGTTAAAGAACTGTGGTTGCAGGAGAAATGTTAATATTTGTTACTCTTTCACCCAAATCAGCTGTACGAATGTGGGTGAAGCAGTTAGGTTATGACCTGGATTAACATATTATAAGATACTTTTAATTCCTCCTTGAACTAAACTTAAAGACAAACATTGTGGGCAAAAGCTAATTTATGGGTTACTATTGAGGTTTATACCGTTCTAACGTGATTGCCTAACAGGTGGCCTGCATGCTTGCTACTTTCTTATTATAAAATAATAGGGTAAGGAAAACTATGGACGTACAAAGGTCGGTCTCAAGGCACCGAGTTATTCCCAGAACTCGTTAACGCTCCACATCAACAATGTAATGATTTTATCTTTCACATTCTATCACTGTACGCATATAAACGTATGGACAACATTTAATAATAAAAAATAACTATTATTGGGTGGATTATTATATTTTTTTGTACTTGAATGTAATCAATTTGAATATTATTTAAAATTTATTATAATTTAAATTGCTCACACCAAGCCTACATAATATCATTTACCTATTTCATTTATTAGAAAAAAAATCATAACTTGAATGAACCAAATACCAGTCATAAAAATAATAAATAAAATAAAAATTACTTAAAGTAAACTCAAATAAAAACGTGGTATTAACATCAACGGCGAACACCTCTCACACCTCTGATTTGCCGATGACATAGTGATCCTGGCGGAGTCGCTGGAGGAACTCAGCATTATGCTCAGCGACCTCAATAGTGCCTCACAACGGGTGGGTCTTAAGATGAACATGGACGTCCATGTCATACCCGTACCGGTGGTTGTTGACGGCACTGCTCTCGAAGTTGTAGACGAAGTTGTAGATGTAGTTGAAGACGTTTACCTAGGACAAACTATCCGAATGGGTAAGTCCAACTTCGAGAGAGAGATCACTCGAAGAATCCAACTCAGCTGGGCAGCGTTTGGGGATCTAAGACACGTCTTGACGTCCGATATACCTCAGTGCCTGAAGTCGAAAGTTTTCGAGCAATGTGTGTTGCCAGTGATGACCTACGGTGCCGAGATGTGGTCCTTTACTGTGAGCCTAATGCACAAGCTCAGAGTTGCTCAGAGGGCAATGGAGAGAGCTATGCTTGGTATTTCTCTACGAGACAGAATCAGAAATGATGAAATCCGTAGAAGGACGACCGACATAGCTCTCAAAGTTTGCATAGCTCATAAAGTACCGACTTACGGATTAAGGTAGGTATACCAAAAGTCGCGGATAGAGCCTTGTCTTAATCATATTTACTTATGCACAAAGTTTCCTTTGAAAATTTGGCTAAATACTACATGTTCTTTGGTGAGTTTAATCTAACCCAAATGTTTAGCCGAATAAAACAGTATTAAATACGTACAAGTCTCTCAAAATTGTAACCTAAAGCAAATTTTAGAGGCTGACAAAGGGTGTTAACTAACGAAGTAACGATTCATATTGTATTAAGCTTCCGGCAGTAATTAAGCTTTTGAAAACTCTTTGTAACAGAGGCACCGCGGGAAAACCTGTGGCTCATTTTATGAGAATTACATTGTTATCTACTTAGCACGTTTCCCATTGGTAGGTAACTTTTCGGATACACCATCCAAAATTTGCTTTGCCCCAATAGAAACAAAGACGTGACAACTGCATAATACAACAATTGTTTTGGACACATTAGAACATTGAAAAAACCGTAGCCATTTCAGTAACAATACGCTACGCTTCTCAAACATTTTATAAAAAAAAATATGACACTCATAGAACCAATATTCTGCCCTACTACACATTGGGAAAGAGTATGCATAATACTCGTATCAATAAACAAATGGTAACATAATGTCCGCTCGCACAGCTTGTTAATACGAGGGGGCTCATTACACTGTATTGACACCGACAAATGCCCCTTTACATATTCTCGTAGAGATCCCCAAGATTGAGCCATGAAATTGAAAACGATCCCTTTGAAGAAATTTATTCCAGGCACGAACTGCTCTCACACCAATGACGAGGAGATTTGCTCGTTTATTTTTATGAAATTATTGAAGCCGTCAAACAAGAATATTATAATGGAGATTCACAGAAATTCATTGGACTGATTACAATTATAATATACAATAACAAAACTTGTGAATTGATTGTGAATGAAAACGTGTGATTCAATCAAAATGTTTGTGGGTTTTAGTTTTTGGATATTGTTTAAGGGGTTTGCGTAATTTTCTTATTTCTTTTATGAGTCCGAGAACTTATAAGACCGTAGGGAGATCCAGTAATGTACCATAAAGTGCTGATATTTCTTCTGGATGAAGAAATGACCTCACAAATTTTTCACTTTTTTGCACTTATCTAGGCATATCGTTATGTCCCACTGCATGGGTCCTTTCTAACAAAAGGGAAAAGCAAAAAAAGCGGTAGCTAATTTTACTGTAGAGCTTACTTAAGTGGTGGCACTTAAACCATTAAAATTAAAAAATTATACCATCTATCCATTAAGAAGCTTTAAAAATATTCCAGAACGTCATTTTCATATTTACAACAACAACGAAATCAATTAGTCTAATAGAGTAGTCATAAATAAACTAACGTTAAAATTAATTGTAGTTAATATATTTTTCTTTATTTTCAGGCATGATCAAGGTGGAGAATGAGAGGCCTATCCATTCGACTGAGGCGTTGATTGGCCACGAGGGAGTCAGGCTGAGCAACATCTTCTATACATTCCCCTCGCGCTTCAAGATTGGCTACGAAAAAGAACTGGAACATTTCTTAGATGTTGTCCAACGTAAGTTACGCAAAGATTTCTTCAGGTACTGGTACTGGTATTGCTGATATTGCAGGAGTCAGGAATGTGGCTTGATACTTCAAAAAGCGTAAAAAAAGCTCTCTGTCGGCAGCTGGTTACAATCAATCGCCTGCGGAAATCATTTACCATCATGTGGCACGTCTGCCGATTTTGCTAGGTTTTAAAATTGAAGAAAATCAAAAAAATACCACTCTTTAACGCTATAGTTATTTTAAACTAAGTAATAAAACGTTGTCCTTTCCACTTAGATGGTGTTCCAATGGACGTGACAAACTAGCAAACTCTTGCCATCAGCAAACTCGCAACAGCTGCCGAAGAAAGCGCACGCACTGGCAAACCAATTGACTTAGACTGGAGCAAGGATGATATCCCCGCTGACTATTCTTGAACGCTGACAAAATGACACTCGATTGCTCCTACTGATACTGCGATTCTCATCTCGATCGTTACCACCATTCCGTGATAACCTCCAAGGACCAAATTATATTAATACATTTTTCATTCTTGTAAATATAAATGTAATAATAATATATTTTTCACATTTTTTTTTTGTTGTATTGTATTTTTATGAATATCGAAATAAATATATGCATTAATTTTTTGTTGGCTGTTTTCTTAATAATATGTAGGTAAGTATGTATCCTATCAAAGCAACTCACACTTTTCTCAACTCACACTCACATTTACAGCACTTACTCTTTTTTGAAGTTTTTGTTATGAAGAGGTAAATCGTATCGTCTTATAAAAAACAAATCTTCCTTAAGAATTTGGGTCCAGATAAAAGACTTTTACGGGCTCTCATACGGGGCGAAATTAAACATGAATACTTGCTTTTACCTTTGACGTGGAACATTCCGCTCCAATACATTCATTTTGAACAAAGGGAAATTTAGGAGGATAATCGAGCTTAGCAACATCAGCTCCCTAATCGTCAGCTGCAATAAAATAAATGGCTTTAATCAACGGTTGGAATTACTTCTACCAAATTATAATACATAATTATGTGTAACATTTTTCTTCCCAGGGTATATTTAACATTACCTTCTTCGATAACAAATTTTATTCACAAGACTTCAAACATACTTCAAACTGACACTGTTCTCTGTCAAGTATATAATACGTTTTATTTTGCCCTGCAATCTTTGTACCTACATATTATGCGCACAGCATCCCATGTGTTTATATCCTCGCCTCGCAAGAGTGCATTTCTATTGAGGCAAAAGATACCTCAAATAATCTATACTAATATTATAAAGCTGAAGAGTTTGTTTGTTTGTCCGCGAGAGCACATATCTAACTGTCATAGTTGAGTCACAATAACCGCTTTTATGTTCATAAAAAATATTAAATCGTCTGAAGAAAGAAACTACGTTAATTAAATGTTTATCGTAAATTATTCCTTATCCAAATTAAGCATTATGTTATCGAGGGTAATTATGTAGTAGAAAAGTACTTTTTGTTTTACTCCAATGGGACATACTTTTTACCCTTCTCTGCAACAAATTCTAAAATCGACGCGGGCGAAGCCGCGCGCACATTCTAGTTTTTAATAATCTAGCAGGTCGAAACATCAATGTTGTAAATTGTGTGGCCGAAATTTTCAGCGCATATATGCCAATATTAACGCAGATGGAACGCGTGGCCGCAATATCGCGTCCCTCACGACGAGAAAATTTCATTAACGCAGTACATGTTCAATTACTGACTAGTAGCAGCTATTCGATACAGTTTACTGATATCATATTGCTTTCCATTGATTGATAAATAGACTTTGATAGCTGAGAACTGGGTGATGATAACCTCTGATAGCTTCCGTGTTGCTTGCTAGGGATGTCTGTATATGAATATTACTATGTCATGTATCTCTGAACGTTGTAAGGCTGTGCAAAATAGTCGGAAGGGAACCGACTACCATGTGCCACCACTGCAGCTGCTCCGAGGACACGGCGCAACATACATTAGAGGAGTGCCCGGCATGACCAGTGAGCGCCGTCAACTCGTCGCAGTTGTGGGAGACGATCTCTCGCTTCCGGCACTAGTTAAGGCTATGGTTGGAAGCAAGAAAACTTGGGATGCGGTGTTCCCGTGCGCCCCTTTAGAAGATGGGAAGGAGGAACTCCAGCTCCATCCCACTTAAAGAAGAGGTCCTGTTGTGGGTCAGCGCTGTCGGGGCTGCGGAAGAATACGGAAGTTTACCCGAGGCCCCGACAATCAAGCGTTCTGCGGAACCCCGTGGGATTTTAGCCGGTAGGAGTCCGGCATCACCGCTGTTGGCCCCAACCCGACAGTAGGTATTCATGAAGGATTTCCCCACGTAAAAAAAGGTTAAATTTTCTTCCCGAGCGAAGCGAGGGTCAGTGACAGAAGTCTAAATTTAACACAGAAATCCCTTCAATGGGTTAGGTTAAGTTAATTTTTATTTCCCCGAGCTAAGCGAAGCTGAGCGAGGGTCAGTGACAGAAGTCTAAATTTAACATAGAAATCCATTACACGATGAACTTAGAGAACAGTTTTTAACTGACTCGCTGCGGAAAAACGCGTTTTGTCTAGTAAGAACTAGTTTTAACTGATAATCAATTTTGAGCATTAGTTAATTTTAACAAAGGCATTTAGTAAAAACTAATTCTAACTAGGGAAAACGCTTTCTATCTGAAAATTAGTTTAAACTGTAACATAGGTACATAATATATCTAAAAATTAAATTAAGCTGAAAGAATGAAGAATAGAGATAGATATCGTTATGATTCGTTCGTTGCAAATATCAACTGAAACGATGTTTTCCCAAAAGTCAATGCTCATATTTATAGTAACGGACCTTCTTACTATATTACAAATATTGAACGTGTATTAGTAGTAGGTACCTGTGCTAGTGAGAATATGTGGAAAACTGCGGGTTTGAAAAGGTCGCGATTGCCGACATTGTGATGCCACACCACAATGAGAGCTTTGATGAGAACCTTGATGTCACGTCCTCAGTGTTCATTTTGTTGACATTGATTCCAAATTAGATTTTCATTCCTTTACTTTACTTCATGTATGTATAATATGTAATATGTGTATTCATACTATTCTATTCATGCTCTCTAAGTCGGTAAAATAAAGTGAGTAAAGTCGGTAAAATTATTTTATGAAAAACACTAACTAGATACCTAAGGTGGGTGGACCATGGCATAGAAGGCCACCGTGTTACGGTGGCCTTCCATGCCATTGTTTGTTAACAACGGTTATTATTTCTTTATTTAGTGGATAAATAAAGCAAACAAGTTATTAAATAATACTTTTCATCCCATCTATTCGAAAAGTACGACTTTATTACCAGATAATATTTAATTTCAATTTAGTTGATACTGTTTTATTAAATTATAATATTAAAATAGATTTGCATGAGGCCCCTTTTATTTTCTCACAGAGGGTGATGAAAAGTAGAGTGTATCACTCGGGACAAAATATATTTTTGGCTCGGGTGACGTACTTTGAATCCGTCGCTACGTTCAGGATTCTACAAAAAAAACCCTCGCAACGCTCGGGATTCTAATCTGGAATCCCTCACTTCGCTCTGGATTCAAAAAACGCCCTCGCCGTAAAAATACTATTGTATTATAACGCAGCTTATAAAACAATTATTTTTATTGTAAACTTAATAATTTATTCATTTCGTTTTACTAAACCCCTTGAAACGTCCTTGCAAGGAACAAGGCTCCAAACAAGGCCGATATAATCAATCAGTCGTTTAACTTAAAACTAACGTTGTGACAATAAAAATATCCACTTATACTTAAACTAGGTACTTAACAAAGTCTTTCATGAAAAACAAGCATTAAATTCTTACAATTTATCATATTCTCATTAAAAATATTCAACGAATGTCACTTGAACACTATCGTAGAACTAAGAATGTAATTTTAGTGAAAATGTTTCGATACCAAATAAATCACAAAAAATAAAAAAGCGACCAAAATGGTCTTTGTATGGGTTCGTTCTTTGCAAGGCTAAAATGTTTATTTCCGTATCTTCTGAAGCATCAGTTGAACGGTAAGGAACAAGGGTAAGTGTTATTTTCTTCTATGGTAAGCAAAAATTGTGATATAGAAACTTCGGGGTATATTCGTAAAAAAGGCACTAATACGATATTCTCTTGGGCTCTTGTGTCCTAGCAAAGCCAACTGTAAATTTTTTGATCGGCCTTGCAAGGAACCAGCTAGACCTTCCTAGGCAAACTACTATTTTTTATAGTAAAATATAAATAAAAAGTATTTTTTTGTGTGTTTTACAATTTCAACCTCGTCGATCGTAGTCGACAAAGCGGTCCTTCTATTCGATGGGTGCTAGTGTAAGTTGAAGGAATTTGTCATCGAATGGCAGTAACTAAGGCTTATTATTAATTGGCCTAACATCGAGCTTGGCCTTTTATGGTCAACTCACCTTAGTAGATTTATTTATATATGGCTTTAATCTTTGGATTTCCTGACAGATTGAAGTTCATTCAGATCATTCGAATTTTTAGGTAACAAGTATTTAGGAAACTAATTTAACGTTGAAGAAATATTTTTTAGAAGAAATTAAACTAATTCTTAACCCAATTCTCGGAAACACTGGGCCATGAACTCTTCATCAACTGCATGATTAGACAGAAACGCCGTGACGAAGCTGGACTCTTCAAAATAAATTAAGTTTTCTTCCCCCGCTGAACAAATACAAATTAAGTCTTCGGTAAAAGATGGTAATTTATTGTTAGATTTGCGATCCCTGAAGCAAGATTAATAAACAAACAGCGTAAGTATTTAGGTGAGATCGGTGAGATGGGTTCACAGAAATAGGAAACAGTGCCTGTATTGTATTCATCCGTGTTAAAATCTTTAAATTATGAAAAATTTGAAATTGAATAAGATTTAATCTTCTTCAATGTAATTTAGATACCAAAAAACAGCGGCTTGCACTCTGGGATTACCGGCAGAAGTGAAAACTTCAACATTAACGTTGTGCATTTTTTTAATACACGTGGTCGCGCTGTAGTCGAAATTCGACTAAAATTTACTAAAACTTTCTACTTCTACTGTACTTCGACAATATTAAAACGAAAGATTTATAAGGTAAAGTACCTGTCGCTGACGGGTTGCACTCGCTTTTAAAACTTTTGAATTGATTGGTAAAATGTATATTATTTGAATTTTAAAACAATGAATTACTATAAAAGTTGGCCAAATTTAACAATTTCAATGACCTTTATGGGAGAAAATAAAAACACGTGAAATCGTATTTGCAGATGGACTTATTCTGTTCCAGTTAGAGGGCTTAGAGGGCACTCGTTCCTTTTTTAAATGTTAATTTGTGTGAAATTCGCGTGCTTCCATCCCTTCAGCCTGTAATAATTTCAAAAAAAAATTTTATTTACACATCTACACTAATATTATAAAGTAATACACTAATATCATTATAAAGAGAGTACTTCTAGTACGTAGTTTTCATTAATTAATAGATGCACTTTGTTCAATTTCCATATTTTAAACACTCTCCCTCCGCCTTACGAATTTTCTTACGAATTTACGAATCAGGTTACGTAGGACACGTAACCTATTCGTAAATTCGTAAAGTAGCGAGTTTAATATTTCTTCCCTGTTTCACGAACGTCATGTAATCTTTTTTACTAGATGGCGCTAATCACAAAATATGTAATCGTTTCTGCACTTTTTACTAGATGGCACTAATCACAAAAAACACTCTCACTCCATCTTACGCATTTTCGATCAGGGTCACGTGTCCTGTCGCGAATTTAATATTTTTTACCCATACCAAAAATCACACAGCACCGCTAAAAAAGTTTTTACCTACTTCAAAAAATTTCTCTGATTGGTGTACAACAATTACTAATATTTATAATTAGAAAAGTAAAAAATAATTATGTAGATTTCAAAAAAAGATGGGCACGGAAGCTTAAACCAACATAATTGCATCATGAATGTTCCTTGTGTGTTGAAATGAATTGGATTTCCATATTCCTCGGCCAGCGAACATTAAAAGGTTAATCGTTGGCATAAAACATGGTACAATAAAGAACGTTTCGCCGTTACACGAGAAAGCGAGTCAGACATCTCGCGTTATTATAGTCGTAAAGTTCGCCCTTTCCTTGCATAATGACATGACGAATTGCGCTCGCGATATTTTTAGGCTCTTTTATGCTGTTAGGTCATTACATTTTGGTTATGATAAAATTTATTAGGTGCAAAACGCGAAATTGTGAGTATGTACAATCGGCACGAATTTTTCGTCCTCATTATATATAAATCAGCCAATTTAGGTACTTTATAACGATTCATTTCTCAAAATTAAATACTTAAATAATGTTGTTACTTATACAGGTTACCCGTAAAACATGAGCAACCTCGCAGCAACTTGTGCCATAAGCAACAACTTTTGTACTACGACTTTTGGTAATTTATTAATTTTTAATTTCATACAAAAATATTTGTTAATTTAATTTCCCGTTTGAATGTTTCTAACTCTACGCGCATCGCAAAGATTACGTAAACAAACCGCGTAAAAACTTCGCGGGGGTGAGTTGCAGCGCTTCCGTCTTTGATTGAACTTAACCTATTCGCCCGCCAGTCGACCGTCGGTCATGCGAGCATTCATGAATGAAACATACTTTCGTAGACTTACAAATGTCACAACAGTGCAACAAAAACTTGTTTAACCATTTATTTTTTATGTATTGAGTTATTTTCGAACTCATAGAACAAAATTGTTGCTGGTGTTAGCTACCTAGTGCTGCGAGGTTGCTCATGTTTTACAGGTAACCCTGTATAAAGTTTTCACTTCTGCCGGCACTCCCAGAGTGCAACCCGTTGTTTTTTTTGTTACTCCTTCTTTCACGTCGCCATACCTACTGAGCGATCGATAGGCGTTTTTTGTGAAGATGTTTGAAGGACTGGAGAGTGACATACCTAGGCCTGTTTTCTAAACAGTTTGGATTATGCAATGATTTTTTAAACTATAGATTAGTTACGTTCATAGTAATTTACGTTTAACTGTTCCAAGCAATCCAATAAAATACGTCCATGGCACATATTGACAAGTTTTACTGATAAGCAAAACAAAAGATATGAAATAACAAGAAATTGAAAGAGATAGCTATAATTTTAATGGTTGCACTTCAAATGTTTCAGACGTCCCATTTGGGACGTATTTGAATCTTCACAGCGCGCGCGCTTATAACATATCTGCTTTTGTTTTATACAATATTATTGGGATTATGCAAAAAAACAGGGTAATAATTTCAGTTACCATCTTAGTATTAGAATTTTTTCTTTAGTAAGCACTCCGAAAAAGATTATAAAGACATAAAATAAAGAGCTTCACGATAACGTCATTTTCGTTTGAAAAACGTACAGCAAACCTTTTTTCCCGCCTATGAGTAGTAAACAGTCTGCAGTAGAGTGCGTGTCCTTTTTGGTTGAAAAAAGTTTGAATTTTAAAACAAATTTGGTGGCAGAGATAATGGGGAGCGCAAGTTTCGAGTAATAGGGGACGTGTGGCTGGCAAGCCGGTGAAAAAGTAATAAAGTTGTGCTGAGCGCAAAATAAATTCAACCACAAATATAAATACGATAAATGTTTAATATCTAACTATGTACATAAATTTACTTAAATCTTAATAAAGTTTGTGACATTGAACCCTTTTTTGAATCGTTTAAAATATATTTATTATATGATACAGTGTGTTTGGCTTCGAACTAGCGATAATTTAAGGGCATAAAATTTATTACTTAAATTATTCTATAGATTAAAACTTCAAAAATACTTAAATACTTACGCAATACTTTAAAGTAGACTTAAAGGAACAACAAAAAAGGCATTCTTACTTAAAGTTCCGCTTCGATTCAATTTCAGTTCATAATTTTATTCTCTTCTTAACTGAAATGCAAGCTAAGAGCTTAAAATAGTAGAGAACATTCCCTTTCGATTTTTTTATTGTTCCAAGTTCGAAATTTCATCAGAAAGTTTTGAATAGAAAATTTTAAGAGGCATTTTATGTTCTCACTAAAATGCATATAAACTAGACGAAGTAGATATGTACGTAACTACTTAATTATAAGTACCTATTGATTGAGATATTTTTAAATAAAAATTAAATTAGTTCGAAGCCAAACTAGACAAACCCACAAATTTTGTATAATGAGCCTATGCCTGCATGCCTTTAGCGGGTATAGGTACGTCAAATAACAAATCAACTTGTATATAATCGATTTTTTTTTGCACTTAAACGTTCTACAGAGATAAAAAAAGGTATTTCTTGAAGGTTTAGTTCAGCGTTTCCAATTTGTATTTGGTACCGGTTGTATTTACCCGTCACCGGACCGTCAAAATGAAATACCGCGTAACGATAAATATATTATGTAGAAGAAGTCGCCTTGAAGCAAAACCAGACCTTATGATGAAACTTTCAACAACTGTCATTTTCCGCGAACTTGGACGAATGTAAAAATTACCTGCAGCTCCATAGTACAAGTTGTGTACACTTAATAAACGTCATACATGATAGAATATTATATAAAAAGCAAAATTAAAAATTTTGAAAAACCCACGACGTTTAAAATTTAATTGAAAAATGATAAAATAATTAATTTTGAATTTGGTGAAAATTACAAAATCACATTTGGCAACCCTGAAGATCAAGTTATCAATGTCATTGTCAGTGTCATTATTATGTCAAATGTGATCAAATTTCATTTCATTGTGTAATGTCAAATGTCAATCAAATCAAATTTCGATCGATTATTATGTGTTGATGTTCACCTCGTGTATTTAAAAGTGGAAAATACATTTTAAAACTTCTATTAATTAATTAACTTTCCCAATACATTCTAAATAGACGTGTCTAAAAAATAAATATGAAGACAATATATATCCTAAGTATAACGTTGATTTCGAAATATGTGGTACTTATGTCTATTTTTTATAAAAATGCTGACTAAATGTGTAATTTGAATAAAAGATTCTTAAGAAAGATGGATTATTTTTCAAATAATATCTTTATCAATTAGCACCTAGGTACCTAGTCGATTTTAAGATAGGTATTCATAGATTTGAATAGTAATCTAAACTGTTCTAGACTTGCTTTGACTATGATGGCTGGTTGAAAATCAAACTACAACACACATTAAATTGCAACAATGAAAAGTATTGTACACGGGCCAATCTCGCAGTAGAAAGCGTTAGGATGGCATCTTCTAACATTGAACAAACCTCTCTCAACAAACAACAGTTGAAAGAACTGCAGGTATGCAATGTATAAAATATTAAATCTTTAAGTCATAATAACACCAACTACTGCGTAAATGTAATATTCTAGTTAATCTGGATGGTACTTTTTCAGTTCATACATAATTATATTTGCCAGATAATACTGTGTTGGCACTACAGTGATGCAGAATAAGTGTCATAGATTGCAGGCTTGCTAGAGGGTTTGAGAGAGACTAGAAAATTTTAAACCAATTATTAAGTCTGTCAGGAAAATATTCTGTTTTCTTTTTGCTTGTTTTATCTATGATCCTACTTAAATTATCAGTGTTTATTATTTTGCATTCCTGTTACATGCTATTATGTTATTACTTATTTCAGGAATTAGCTGAAATTGATGGATTTTATTCAACTAAGTTCATAGTCACTTCTGTAGATAAGAAAGAAATTGAGTTTTTGACATCGGTTAAAGCTCAGCATTTCTTGGAAAGTGGCCTCAATGACATTATCAACGTATGGATGCAACCTAGTGGGGAAGTCATTGCAATCAACATTCAAGTGACCAACACCTCAGAGACATATGCACCAAAAGATATAACACATGGCTCCATAAATTCAAAAGTATATCTTCACCATATTGATCAGGCACCAGTGTAAGGATAATAAATAATTTATAATTACAGACAAAACACAATTATATGAAAAACACTTATTTTAATACATTATTATTACTCACGTTGTATAGGTAAACTGTGGCATTAATTGTTTATGCAATGCCACTCACCATTTATGTGCAGTGCAGAATTAGACAAGGAAATGTCATTTTCCCAGTAATTTATAATATTGTACTAGAGTACATATTCAAGCTAATGGAGTGCAAAGGATGTGTATTAACATCAAAGGCGAACTCCCCTACACCCTTCAGACCTCTCAATTTGCTGATTCCATAGTGATCCCGGCAGAGATGCTGAAAGCACTCAGCAGTAGGCTCAGGGACCTTAGTGCATCACAAAGGTTGGGTTAATCAATGAACATGGACAAAATGAAATCATTGGGACTGTGTAGACTGTGGAAAACTAATGTTTTCAGGTGGCCCAAGACCAAGTGGAGTGGCATCAGATAAGGAAGGCACATGTCCAGCAGTGGACTACTGAACTGAAACTAGGAAAGATGAAAATGCTTTTAAAACACCCAAAAGCACAAAAATGGTTAAATGGCTTCTATCTATTCATGACAACCAAGACCTTTCTTAAAGTGTCCTTAAAGCATTATATTGAGCAAATCCTTCAAACACTGCAAGTTATCTTGATGCCCAGGACGAATTAACATGGTTTTCCTATTTATTTGTTTTTATATCTTCCACATTGTGAAATTAAAAAAATAATGATGGTCACTTATTTTTTTTATTGTAAGTAGTTACTTTTTTCAGCCCTGATACAGCCTCATATGTTCAGAAATTAGAGAGAGAAAGAGAAGCACGAGAAAAAGGAGAGATAAAGGACAATAGATCTTTCCTAGCAAAATATGTAAGCACTTTTTATTGTGAAAACTTTCTGATGAAACAACTTTTGCTTTCTTGTCATTTCTTCAGATAAGTTCAGAGCAGTCTTCAATATTTGAAATTACTACTGTCATTTCTAATCCATTCCTCTCATATTTGTAGTCATGAAAAAGGAAGAACCTCAAATAGATATAATAAATTTTCTCCATAATTTTTCCTAATTTAAATAAAATGCACTCTAAATACATCAATAAATAATAAATAAATGCTCCACACTTATAGCTCTGTTTTGTAGATGAACACACACAGCTTGTATATATTGCTAATCTTGTGTCTTAATTTAAAAATCTCTTCCTATTTAATTTAATTACTTTCTTTTAATAGTAATTTATTTATTTCTATAACTTTCAGTGGATGTACATAGTTCCTATTGCGATCTTTGTGATGTTATCAGGAGCATCAGCCCCAGAACAGCCTGCACAAAATACCCGTTAAGGTGCTTTATTTTAAACTAATCAACCAATAGACATAAGAAGTAGATAGAATGAGTTTGGTATGTCAATGCAGTTAGCTGAACTAACTGTTTTCACTTATTGCTATTCAGCATCTTTTTCTATGCATCAACCTTTGTATGTTATCAATAAAAAATAATGTACCATTTTTTTACAGGGAATGCAAGCATAGATGATTTGGGTATCTCCTACTTTTAATCTATTAGTAATTTATTAAAATTAAATGATATCAGCAATGTTAAAAGTTTTTTATTATGATCCCAAAGTTTTGTATTAGTGATAAATAGATATCTTAGGACAACTCAACTCACACTACTTTGGCTTTCTGGTCCCAAACAGTTGATAACATATTAATGTATTTTAAATACTTTTAAATTGAAAAATGTTGAAAATCACCCTGTTTAGTCTGTACAGGATAGATATTTTACACAAAGACACAGGATGAATACTTGTGCTCCAGCACTCTTAATGTGATGTTGGTAAATTCTTATTATGTCATAAATACTATGAATTACTTAGTCATTTCAGGTTCTAAACTACATATTAAGTTTATTATATTTTGGGGGTTTTCAATAATTCACTAAGTGTGCTTTTATAATTATGAAAAAAAAAAATTTGAGAAAAAATATGCAATCTGAATTTTATTACACATTACATGTGATAATATCAAAGGCTGTAACAAATCTTACAATTACAAAGTAATATTATGCATTAATGATTCACTAGGCACCAATTTTTTCAATTTCTTCTGCATCTTCAATGTCAAGAAGTTGAATTTTTTTTCCAAAATGATTCTCAATTTCTTTACAAATTTCCATGGATAAAGCTGAATCTATTAAATTAATTGCTATTCCTGCCTTGCCAAACCTTCCAGTGCGCCCAATTCTATGCAAATATGTTTCACAGTCAGCTTTTCTATTCATATCCATTGGCATGTCAAAATTGACCACAAGTGTGACTTGTTCAACATCTATGCCACGGGATAAGACATTAGTGGTTATCAAAACTTTTTCTAATCCTGCTCTAAATCTATCCAAGACTGCAATCCTTTGCTCAACTGTTAATTCTCCAGATAACACAGCGACAGAATGTCCATCTCGGGTCATTTTTTCTGATAACCAACTTGCAGTCTTTCGTGTATGACAAAATATTATTGCTTGTCCTATGGTTATTACTCCATAAATGTTGCAAATAGCCCTGTATTTCTCATCAGCATTCTTACATTTAACATAGTATTGCTTGATGTTGTCCAATGATTCTTCTTCTCTTAACAACCTTATTATGATTGGGTTTGGTACAATAATCTCTGCAAATTCCATAACTGCAGTATCATATGTTGCAGAGAAGAACATCATTTGACATGTTGATGGCAAACATTTATGGATTCTGATGCACTGGTCTTGATGCCCTTGTCTATCAATCATAACATCAGCTTCATCCAAAACAAATACTCTGATTTTACTTAAATCAAACATGCCAAATTTCACACCCCAGTCTAGCATCTTGCCTGGAGTACCAATAATGATATGATCAGTTATCTTAGTTCCTTTTGGTACTTCCTCTCCTCTAACTGCATACTTCAGCTTAATTTCAGGGCAAAACTTTGCCATTTTAGCAGCAACCTCCCCAGTTTGTATGGCTAATTCATAAGTAGGGCTGAGACATAATACTTGTGGGAAATTTTTTGATGAATCCACTCTGCTCAACATTGCCAAAACAAAAGCAGCAGTTTTACCAGTACCAGACTGTGACTGTGCTATCATGTTCTGAGGTGGATCTGCTAGAAGTGTTGGTAATGCAGTTTCTTGAATTTTAGAAGGGGCATTAAAGCCCATTGCGTATACACCTTTAAGCAAATTAGGTTTTAAATGCAATGCTTCAAAGGTTTTTACAGAATACAAGGGAGAATTAGGATCCTTTCGTTGAATTTCAATGTCCAATTTAGATTCAACCAAACCTTGTCTAATTATTTTCATCAAAAGCGATGTTTCTGCTGGATTGGCAACATCAGGGCTATCTTCCGATTCTGCCTTCTCATTAGGTTTCTTAGTTATACCTAGAGTAGCAACTTTGCTTTCTAACTCTTCAGCTTTCTGACCCCATTGATTGGCCATTGTATTCTGAAAAAAGGAATGTGTAATTGTGATATGAATACGAAAATTGTTTGTAAGTACTACAATAACCAATTATACGTGAAGCCTATATGACAACTTTAAAATTGAAACTTTCCCTACCTAATGTTCAGAAGAAAAACAAACAAACTGTAAGTAATTGTTCATGTCTGACTGACGCCACAACCAAAAGATTGAAATTATTTTTATAATTCATCTTTAAATTACTTACTAAAAGTCTAATGTCTCGAGCTGTGGGAAAAAAGGCGTTACTTCCACGGAGTTCCACGATCTTGCTTGGGTACTCACTACTCGCTTGTTGTTCGAAAGAGCGACTCTCTACTTCTCTAGCTACCTAGTAGGTAGGTATAGCAAATCAGTTGACCCGGAAAGTGACTTGACTGATGACTCAACTCAATGTCACTCTTTGACAGCTAAATGATTCGGTGTTGCCAATGCATTAGCATTTACACCCTAAATCTAAGACGAACCACAGCCACACCACGACCGCAACCACACCACGTGGTCGGGTGTCAAATAGTACTTATATGAAAAACGAGTACCGACCGCATGACAGTACATAATATCGACCACAACGCAACCACATTGTGCAACAACAAGGTTGCGATTGCTCTGGTTGTGCTGTTGCTGTTATAAATGTGATTAAAGTTTGTGAGGATCGATGAGTGGATGTTTGTTACTATTTCACGCAAAAACGGCTGAACATATTTGGACGAAATTTGATGTGCACATACTTTATAACCGGAAATCTATTCTATGTGGACGAATGGCCCCTCCACACGTTGGCCAACATTGTGCCCAAGTTATGCCCAAGTCAACTTAACACATTGGTAGGTCGTTCAGTTTGCAGCTCAGGCCAATGGGCGGACGAGTTTTTAGGACATATAAAAGTATTGAAATGTAAAATAAATCTTAAAGTTTCTTCAATGCTCATTGACATTTCAACTCTAAATATTAATCGTAGGTACCCAGAAGAAATCATTGAAGAGCCTAGCGTGCCAATCACTCTCGAGGCTCGTAGCAGAATAAAAGATTGGGCAACGTGTTACGTGTGGATGCACCGGTCATAAATCGGCCACTAACCCTTTGATCTTTTGCGAAAAACCGACAACACGCGAATATCGCGCCAAGTTGTGCGCCATCATACTGACCAAATGACCAACGTAGCATAAACTCCGGCCACCGTGTGGAGGCCCCGCGGCGGGGCCACTATATGTAATAATATATATACGCGCGACGCGAAGAACAATAAAAATGTCACTTTGATTGTTGTCAATTGTCATTGTCAGTTGTCAACTTGTCACTGTCAATCTATCAAATAAAATCGAATTAAATCATCAAAATAAATAATTTTCTTTTCAATGCATAAAATTATTTATACTTATTATTTACTTTGATAATAACGTTCTTTATTTACGTACAGTAAAGTATGTACTGAATTGTATTACGACCTGTTATTTAAATTTAGTAAGTTCACTTGTAACAAGTTACAAGCTACTTATAATACCTAACTATTCAACGATGGAGGAGGTTGATTCCATTATTTTTCACTTTCTACGTCATTTGAACATGTAAGTTGAGAAAACACCGATTGAAACTACTATTAATTCCAAATCAATGTATTATTTATGTCGTTCCTTCAGTTACTAGTGAGTAGCAAGTATCTCTTAGGTACTTTACTCTCTAAGAGATCTATGTTATTGTATTACTATGATCTACTTCTACCAACCATTTAGTAGCAAGATTGTATCCACCCAATTAACAATTCAGTGTACTTTGACATTTTTAAATGTAAGTAATAAAATTTAAGCTGATACTATAATATATCAAGCTACTGTCCAAAAATGATGAGACTATATATCCAGCTACTGTATGAATAATTTATAATTATTGGCTGAGACTATGTATCCAGCTACATAACCATTGAAGGGATTTCTGAGTTTAATTTAGACTTCTGACACTGACCCTCATTTCGCTAGGGAGAAATATATTTATATTTATAATAAGTTTATATTATTTAATTATACAATAATAAATTAATAAAATATATAAAGTTTATTAATAATAATAAATCGTTTAGTTGCAAGAGTACAGTTGTAGATGACCTTAATGGTCATAGATATTGGGGTTAACAAATAGTCCAAGTATATTCTGCCATAACAGGCATGCAAATACATGTACATAGTTGGGCATTAAGCAAAATTACAATTACATTATTCATTTACTATTATACAATTTCATGATATTAGCTACGTACATATGTAATCTATTCAATAATTTTCTTATAATGATCACTAAATGTCAATAGCCCAACGTTTTACAAAATAATGTCAATATTTTATGTCAATTGAATGAATTAATAAACACTATTATGAATTAACTAGCGGCCCGGTATGAGCTTCGATACATATAAAGTTAAAAATTAAAAAAAAATTGGAACATCAAATTCATTTATTCCAACAAAAAATATTTTACCAATAGCTAGCAGCTATTTTAAAATTTAATCCAAAACATTGGATAATTCATTGCCTCATCTTGATTCATAACACTGTCAATAATTGATTTATGTTGTGCAGTTTTGCTTGAATTTGAAAATTAATGGCATTGATAATGAATGATTGGTGCAGTGTTTTCTTAACCAATCATGATTTCTGTACTTCTGAAGAATATTCGCAAAACACATTCAATCAATTCATCTATCGATTGCGCAATTGTACAAAAATTGTTTGGTACAGCGATCAATCCGTTGGAACTGTCGATTTGTATTTTGCCATCACCAATTTCTAACAATAAAATTGTATTGAAAACTCATGGGCAGCTGGATCATTTTGGCATACCTACATATCAATGATGTACTGATGATATAGTTTACCACATCTCAAGATATAAATTTGTTCTTCTGGACGAACCATCAATAAAATTGATACGAATAAAAATTAAAAAAGTTTCAATTTTTTTATTAGTGGCCAGTTGGTACACACAGCGTGGGTATGAGACCTTTTTATAAACTTAGTATTTTCGTCATCTACATTAGCAAAATCCCCGTTAACAAAATGATCCGCCATTTATTGAATTAATTTGTTACAAAAAATGTGATAAATGAAGAACCGCTCTATTCTTGAGTTATAAAATTACAACGAAAAGTGGCATTGATTTTTATATACCTATATAGATTGAAGATAGATAGATAAAAACTAGGTACTGAGAAATTTTGATTGACAACATAAGGAATTAATATCTCAAAATTTTAATTGCAGAGACATCAGTAATGATTTTAAAAATATATGTGATTTGCCTGTAGAGAAGATTATTGAATCAGCATCTAGATGCATTAGTACAATAAATCCAAATTTGAAAGTGACTACAAAGTTGCCAACAGGTGTTTCCCAGAGAATAGAAGTGGCTGCTCAATTAGCTACAGTTTGTAAGGTAAACAACTTTGTGAGGAAATCTTGCTGTTCAGTGAAACTGTTCTCCATAATTTGTTGAAGGAATCTGAAGTCCAATAACCCACAAGAGGCAAGTGAGGTGGACTAAGGCTTATTCCTATATTCTTCTCATTATGAATTGAAGATCATTCCTGTAGTTGGAGGCATTTATAGGTTGCAGACATGTATTAATCTATCACACTTATTAAAACTCAAAAAATAGTAAGCCTAAAGTATGTAATAGTACATTACGATACGTGTGTCCTAAGTAGCCTATTATTGCTCGGCGTGAAGAATAGACAACTTTGGTCACAAGTATCGTATACTATTTTATAGCAAGTGTGACATAAACCCGCCCCGGACTGGTGCGGGCGGAAAGAGAAATAAGCAACTTAGGTCACGAAAAAGCGTGCGTAAATTGCGGGTTTGGGTCACACAATTGATTTACGCACCGTGTAAAAATAGGCAACTTATGTCACGAAAAAGCGTGCGTAAATTGCGGGTTTAGGTCAGACTGTACTATAAAAAAATATTTGATAATTTTTGATGTCAGTTTAATTTTTTTTTTCATAATTTTTGCTTTAAGTCCATATCACAGAAACTACTAGACCGATTTTAATGAAGCTTAGCTTTTTTAATGAAGCTTTTACCATTCCCTAAGTTGAACAAAATGCAAACAAACAAAAAAGAACGAAAACGATCTGTCAATTAGTTTGGAGATAATGTGTGAGGACAAACATATCTACATACATACATACATACATACATACATACATACACCCATGAAGTTTGGTATTCTTATTTGGAAGCCATAATAGTAACCAACATTGCCATAGCCAACATTGTAAAAATTATGCAGTTCTGAGAATATTACATACCTACATAATTATTATGTGTCGAATTGATAACCTCCTTTTTTGAAGTTTGTAAAAACTGCTAATTGAGTCACAAGCAGTTTGAGTTATATACTTCTAATTCCTTATATTCTCTTATCCTAAACTACAATGCAGTTGAATTTGTAACAATTTTTTTCATTAAATTAAACTTGTACTACCTATTTTTTCCATTTTATTAGGATTTGGGCTACAAAAAAGATGTTGGATACCAAACATTTCTCTACTACAATGAAACTGAACTGCGGCAAGTTTTCATGTTCCTGATAGAGAAACTTCCAACAGAAGACAAACATATTGTTTCAAGCGTGTCACCTACAGATAAAAAGCAAATGCTTATGAGGGATATAAGTATTAAAATTGAGGCAGAGCTGAATTCAATATGGATCCCACCATGTTGTGTACCCAATCATATAAAAGTTGGAGACTTCATTCCTAATTTAGGTAATATAGTATTTTTCTTTTATTCCTATAATTTTAGCTATAAATATATCTGACGACAATATAACAAATTTCCTGTATTTTTCACATCCTTGATAGGAGTCAATCATAACAAACCTGGGTCTCATCATATTGATATTTTTTTCTGGGTGAGAATAGTTAAATTGTTTTCAGAATACTGTAATGAAAATGATGTAAGTGAGGAAGAATTAATACAAAAATTAAAAAAGATATCAAATATAAACAAAAACACTGAAAAAGTTATTGTTCCTAAAGTTGATTTTGAGCATCAAGAAAATGCTGAATATGTTATACCAGAAAAAGAAATACTGCTGACAAACAAAAGTTTAAAAGAGTTAAAGGAAACAACAATATTGCTAAAACAAAAATTGGACACCCTAGAGAGTGACAGAAACGTTATGGATGTTGAATATGCTCAGGTGAGTGTTTTAATGCCAATGACAACTTTCATTGAATAATTATCTTCAAAGGTTATCTTTATTAAAAATTGTCACTTGAACATCAATCGCTTATTTATCTGGCTCGACTTAATAAAATTGGTTAGAGTTAATAGAAAGGTTTATTTCAGGCACAAAAGAATTGTGAAAGAACTGAAGGACATTTGAATAATGTTCTGAATATATTGACTAATATAGGTATTACTAATATAGATGAAGAGATTCCAACCAATAATATTATTGAAAAAGTAAACAAATCAATTATCAGCTTACATAGACAAAGTGAAGAACTGACATCAAAAAACTTGTTTCTCAAAGTTGAAATAGACAAAATTAAAGCATCAAAAACTCTTTTAGAGGTGAGTGATTTAAATTAAAACATATATATTTACAAGTTAACAATGATTTTTTCATTGAAATTCTAATTTTTTTCATCTTATTTTAGTCCGAAAGAAACAAATGTAGAAAAATACTTCTTGATTTAAAAGAAACTATTAAAAGCATGAAACAAGAATGTAGTAAAAAGGAAGAGCTGAAAACTCAACTGCATTCAAAGTTCGAAAAACTGAAGGGTGGAAATAGAAGGTAATATAAGTTATAATGAAGGTGTATACATAATTATAATGTGGAATGGATGGATGTTTGTTACTCTTTCACACAAAAATGGCTGAACAAATATGGATGAAATATATAAAACATTCATCCCTGTCTGGATCAAAATGTTAGATCCACATGGACATAACCGCGACCATAGTCTAGTATTTTTTTTTGTTTAAATATGGTGACATTAGATGTACAGAATACATTATGGACATCACTTTTTCCAGAGTTCAGTTTAAAAAAAAAATTAATCTAACAATCACAAACATATCAATTATATTGTATTATAATTTAGCCATAAGATACATTAATTATGCCCTAAAACCATAGTTTTAGTATCATAATACTTACTTACTTCAACTTAGTGCATAACTAGTCTTACATGGATATTTATATTTTCTACCTATTTAGTCCTTCCTTACTAATAATGATTTTAGAACATACTAAAAGTCATATTGATTGTAGGCATATTTATACCAAAAGAATTTTGGAAATCATAGGTAATGTTGACAAACAAAATATGGAAATAAGAAAAATATTAGATGATACCAGACAGTTGCAAAAAGAGATTAACACTTTGGAAGGTCAACTAGACAGGTGTTTTTCTATAGCTGATGAAACTCTTTTTAAGGTGAGTACTAGTCAATACTACTAGAGGAGTCAATTAATTCACCACTGAATCAGATGATTTAAAATTGGATAGTTTGGCCATAAATTGTCTTTTTAAGCATAGATTGTTACCACTTCTATGCTTCTTGAAGATTACTTAGAAACAGTACTACTAAGGACCTGTTTGATTGAGGTTGCCATCTTTTGTTGATGTGTTTCTGTAATTGCCCTGGACATTTCCTAAAGCCAGCTACTCACATACCAATTGTTGGGCCAATCTAGGGCGCGCAGAGTTGGAGCAATATTGAGACAATATCGGACTGTCTCTACACACATGCTGCAATTCAGTTGGCAAGTAGAATTCGAACTAGACACACGTTTGGAGACCAGTTCTATCAAAAAATCAATGTTGTTGATGTTTGCATGTTTTCAATTTTTTTTCTTAAATGAAGTGAAATCCATATTTTTATCAAATTCACCATAAACCTCTAACATTAGTTTAAATGTTTGGTTTCATAAGTCTCTATTGTAATAATTTTTATTTGTTTTATCCCACATGTGGGCCTGCTCCTTATAAAATATATTTCAATCACTCGCGTCCAAATTTCGCGCTCTTTCTCTGCCGCCATCTTAGTACGTGCACTCGCAACGCTAGCTGCCAAGAGATTGAAGAATGAAATTGCCTCAACAGATGATTTCGCGCCCCTGCACCCCTGCCGCTGGAGCAATCTAGAAAATTGCCGCAACAAGCCTACTCACATGACAATCAAGGAAGCAATTCAGGGCCACGCCCACTTTTCACACTAGATTGGCCCAACAATTGGTATGTGAGTAGCCAGCACTACTCCCAATATTTTCCCTTTAATTAACCATAGCTTATATTTTAAGGATGCGAAAAAGGATGATCAAGCTAAAAAGGCATATAAACTGTTAGCTCTACTGCATTCAGAGTGTAACACCATTGTTTCCTTGGTGAATGATACTGGAATATTAGCTAGGGAAGTGGTGGATTTGGAAGACAACATTAAAGCTGAGAAATCAAAGAAGACTGAAGACATACTACAGAAGATACAACTAGATTTGGCAAGGATACAAAATGAATCATAAGTATTAATTGATTTTTCTACAAATATCTACAGTGCATAATAAATACAGCCTAAACAGCTGACAGCCGTTATATTATTGCTAGTCATTGCTTTAAATTTTGTATTTGGATAGATGAAACCATTACTGTTAAATTAAAAGTGTGTACTTCCATGGTTCAAAAGACATGTGAAATCCCTTGGTTCAGATTGTTATCTTAAACATGGTCAGTACTTGGATGGATGGCTTCTATAGTAATGTCAAACACTCGCTGCCCGCGGGGCTATAAAATGTGGGACTACGACATTTTATAGCCCTGCGGGCAGCGATTGTTTGACATTACTATAGTAGCAAAATATGTATCAATATATAGCAGACATTTCTTATTGAATTATTTGAAATCCTATAGGTGGTCTGAGAACATGTTAGAAGTTAGGATAAAGCCGCGGATCCACCGCAGCGCACGGAGCACACGTAGCTCAACGCTGACAACGCTATACACGCTATACAACGAAGATGCGAACGAATGCGTCGATCCACAAGACGTGTGACAAAGGCGCGAACCCACCGCAGCGCACGGGGAAGCTACGCACGTGTGTCAAGCTTCGCTTTGCAAGAAAATATACGTGATTGACAGCAGCGATAGCCCAGTGGCTAAGAATTCGACCTCATAATCGAGGGGTCCGGGTTCGAACCCCAGTGGCACGCACCAATGACTTTGTAAAAAAGTTATGTGCGCTTTATAAAATTAAATATCACCTGTTGTTACGGTGAAGGAAAACATCGTAAGGAAACCTGCATGCCTGAAAGTTCAAAAAAAATGTTCTCAAAGGCATGTGAAGCCCACCAACCCGCATTAGGCCAGCGTGGTGGACGGCGGCCTACATCCCTCTCATTGTGAGAGGAGACCCGACCCTGTAGTGGGTCATTAATGGGTTACTACTATACGTGATTGACGTTGACACACGTGGCGTTACGTGTATGACTATAGCGTGTGCTGCAGTGGAATCGTCGACCCACGTAGGTAGTCAAACAAATGAATTCGTGCACTGTGTGGCCGTGCATGGGTTCGCGCCTTAACCCTATTTTAAGCTATAATAGGTGGAGACCACCTAAGGAAATTAAACTTTTATTTTGTCAATGTGTTGGCAATTGTGTAGCTGGATCTCCACTGAAGTAAACAACATGAGTTGGTAATGCAGAAGTTGCCATTATTTTTCGGTCAATGCAGTGCATACTATTTACACTCTTATTCTTAAGAAGCTTTGTTTTGAAGATTATATTTAAATTGTTTTGTGAATTATTTAGGTAATCATAATATAAGCAAAATAATAAAATATTATAAAGTTTTAAATAGCATTTATTTTATCCTCTTAATATGTTATCTACTATATTTCGTATAATTATAACATTTTTTTTTAATATACATCATAATACCATTACTGTCTACCTACGTTTTGGTAATATCTCTGGGGGCACATATGTTTCATCTGCCTTCTTTTGTTCGTTCTCAACTGAGTCTTTTTCAAGTTTCTCTTTCTTCTCAATTTCTAAATCAATCTCCTCCTCATTTTCAAAGAACCATAACTGCTGTTCTTTGTTTTTCATTTCTATTTGCTGCTGTTCCACTAATTTAATGCGTTTTGCTCTGTCCAGTCGATGTGCTTGTTCCTCAAGTTTCTCTTCCCTTATCTTAAACCAATTTTTGAACATCTGAAAAGAATATCGTAATTTATAATAGAAATCAGAAGCCAGATCCCTATTCTTACCTATTTTTGTTGGTGGCTCAACACTGCTGTTTGCTGTAGAACCACTACCCTTCTCCATCAAATAACATTGACATTTCTTTAGGCTAGCCTTTCCGAAACATTTTATGACCTGGCCCAGATATTAAGGTATTTGCCCAAAATGACCGACTAACGCTGAAAATTAGTAACCAACCTTCAGATCACCTACTATTCGGCCAAGTTAACATGACATCTGGCTATACTATACTATATACTATACTATGTACTCTACACTTCTCCCGCTTCACCGCGCAACCCCGTCGTCACCTTTCCAGTACAGTCAACAGCATGTTAATGTTGCACGATAATGTTAAAGAGCACTTTAAAAGTATCAAGTTATTATTTTGCTATGACATAATATTTGTTATTGGATTTTTGTTAAGTTTATGTTAATATCTACTTAAAGAAAGGTTCTTTAAGTAGATATTAACATTTCCATTAAGTTAATGCAAATTTTAGAAATTACATTTTTATGTAAGACTAAATATTTATTAAATTCGTTAAAGAAACGAAACCCAAATTAATTTATAACTTAACCTTTATTGTAACTTCATTTATAACTAACTTGTACTTATAAAAACAAAAGATAATCTAAACAAATAGGTAGCTATGTATTTTATTCATATCCTAATAGTCTAAGATCCCAGTATACAACAACCTTCACTGAGATGTTTATTTGATGAAACATATTTTATATTCAATTTAATATGTCAATAAATATATTGCATATTGGGTTGCTTAACAAATTTCAGTTCAGGATACGATTAATTAATAATTAAAAAAAAATTTAAACATTTCACCGGTTTGTTTATTAAACAAATTCTATACCAATCGAAGGTATGATGCCCATAGAATATGCAAACGTTAGGTTGTCTATTTTTTTCCAGTCACAACCCTCGGTTGCCAGGTAATAACAGGTAAATTGACACTAATAGCATTTTGCACCAGTCTGATTATTGAATGAAAATTAAATGAAAATAAAGATCATTTTATTATGAACACGGTGGTATAGGGTTGCCTGCGAAAAATCAGTCCCAAATTGTGGTTGTCGAATTTAGAAAATTGAATTTCATTTTTAACAGCTGTTGAAATATATTGGCAGGATAACTTTACTCTTTATAATATGTTTCTGTGTTTGATATTTTTGAAGTTATACTTCTTTTGGCGCGATGGAGAAAAATGATGAGAGTGAATTTTTACGATGCGCGCGCACACCGCCACCTAAATTTAACAGCATGAAGTTAGTTCTAGGTGGTATGAAAATTGATAACTATGTTCAAGTTGTATATTCTAGTATTTTTATATGTAGAACACGTGTTTCGTAAGGGTACAATTAAACAGTGTGAATAAATAAATATTATTTTGGTGTTTTTATTAAATCAATTTCATATATGATGGTGATACTAATAATTTATTATTTATTAGTATATCTATATATATATATATATTGAATATTAGTGATAAAACTGATTTGAATAAACTGTTTTGAGTGCATTTATAGATTTGAGGTTAATTGTCGGTATGTATAATTTATTTACATCGTTAATTAAAAATTATTACATTATTATCTAATTATTTAAATAAAATCTTTTTGATTAATTTAATATTTATCGTTAATCACTACTGCATTTTAGTTATTTTTTTCCATACGCCAAAGAAGTATAACTTCTAACGCGTGTACATAAGTACACACACTCTTTTAATTTATTTTAAGCAAGGGATTATTTTAAAACATAGAAAAGCAACATGTCTCCTGAGCACAAGTATGATTATAAACATAATCTATGTTATAACCCAGGACTTTTTTCTTCTTGGCCCATAACTCAAATTGGAAACCACAGACCACTGTAAAGTTACTGATTATGTAATTACTGCTGCCCATAAAAATTCAGATGCAAACAGACTTTTCAACTGTAAATATAGGATATCAATTGCAAAGCAAAGTGCATTACTACTGAAATTTGACATACCTCTTTTTGTGAAGATATATCCTTATTTTGTACTTTATTGATGGCATTTTCAATAGATGTTTTAATTGACTCTTCTAAAGATAAATCTGCTTTGGGACTCTGATTAAGAATTATAGCACAGCTTTCTAAGACATCTTTACTATCATCTCCTGCCCCTGCTAATTCTTTCTTTACTATTTCTATAACCTCATTATGAACTTTAAATGACTTTTCAGTACTTATAGTTTTGCAGGCCAATAGTAGCCTGTCATACTTTTTGTAGCAAAGCCAACCAATAATTTGTAAATTATTACTTGTGTTGTCATTTAGGCTCTTAGATATCAATGCCAATGTTTTACCGGACAATAAAGAAAGGTCTTTAATGTCAAAATGGTCATCAAAATATTCATTTCTCAAGAATTTTATTCTGATTTTCTTTTCTTCCACTTTTATATTTTCTTTAACTGGTACTGGCTCTTCCAGGTTATTGTCCTCAATTGTACCTAGATATTTGTATGTGGCATACTGACACAGTGTACATGTGATCTCATTTGAGAAATCTTCCTGTAACATTACTACAGCCGCTACTTCAGCAGCTAGCTTGTAACTTTGAGATGTGATTAGTTTATCTAGTAATATATTAGCAGTGTAAAAATCTAGAAACAATCCAAAATTCAGAGGATCCTTCAACACATTTACCAATTCCTGGATATCACCATACTCAATGTACTTTCTAATAGTGGCATGGTGTGTAGATTCTAATGTGTTTCCTGTTTCTGCTGAGAGTCTCAACTTATTTAATAAATCCCGGAGTTCCTCAATATAACTGGGGTCCTTCAGAGCATTCGCAAACAAGTCCACATCGATGGCACTAATCACTCCTCTCGACGTATAGTTTCGATCCAGTATGTTATAGAACTCATGTAGATTAAGTTTGTCTAAAATGGACGAAGAGGTTTGAACACTCCAAGCGTCATTGCATTTATATTCATTGGTGAGGAAGGTTTGTTGGGGCACAATTGTAACTAAACGTCTGTGAAGAAATCTGCGCTGGATAATTTTAAACATATTTTTTTGTTTTCAATTAAATTTTTCTTTTCCGAAACTGTGCTGATATATACGTTGTTATTGCGTTATATTGTTAGAAATTTTAAAATGACAAATAACAACACATAAAATTATTGTATCGCACCAGACAGAAATCACGTCAGAACTGTGACCATAGAGGTACCTATTATACTAGAGTAGGGGAGACATACGACTGCCTGTAAGTGGAAATGTTCGACACTTAGAAAGAGATATAAGATTATGACACCCTATCTGTCTCTCTACTAACGCATGCGCATAAAAAGCTTGGTGCATTCGCGCGCTTAACGCATAGTTACGCATTAAACAGTTTCAATACCTAAAATTGTTTCTCGCTAATTGCACATGCGCAAGAAGAGAGAGATAGAGGGTACCGCAATCTTCTCTCTCTTTTTAACCGAAGGACAGTTGAAAGCCTGGCTTCCCTGCTCTGGTATAATAACTCTATGCTAGTGACAGGTCATAGAAGGCGACACGACCCCATGGACGACACGACACGACCTACAAAATATATGTATGTCTCTTACCATAAAAAATGTAGGCAGCCGTATGTCTCCCCTACTCTAGTATAATAACTCTATGACAAGAAGAACCACACATAGACTATAGAGTAAAAAAAAAATTTAACACTACAGACATCGAATCTATAGTAATTTATCAGAAAATTATATATTTGTGGCGCTTGCAGTAGAGACTATGGGTCCGTGGTCTTCCGACATGAAAAAGTTCATGTCGGAAATGTCGACCACATTGGTTCTTGCCTCTGGTGACCCAAGAGCTGGCGGCTATTTCGCTCAAAGGCTGAGCCTGTGTGTTCAGCGTGGAAATGTCGCCAGCGTCTTGGGAACGATGCCTCACATGGGCACTTTAGATGAAATATTTTTATTATGAGTAGATTTATTTAAGTTTCTTTTTAATTATTTTCTGTATAAAATTAAATAAAAAATATGTAATCGACAGGGAAACATGAGGGTCGAAATTATTGCTGGAGCGAAGAACAATCGAAACTCGTTGACTACTGTCAGAGCTGTACGTCAAGATTGGCATGCTTTATTTAAGAGCCTCATGTCAACTCAGATGTCAACGTCTAACGTTTGTCACTGTCACCGCAATAAAACAAAGAGATAAATTTTATTAAGTGTGTGGGTCTGTGGGTTAGTGAAAGAAACGAAACGAAATTACGAAATTTATTCTGCAAATGTAATTTCTGTCACGGAATTTTGTTTCCACATGTAGTTTAAAGTTTAATTTTATAGAGCCAGTACTACTAGTTACTCATTAACATTACAATCATAGCTAGCTAAGTAATAAATATTTTCAATATAGAATAAGCAACAGGACTGTGCACTAAAAAAGATGACAACTTCGTAGACGAAATGAACTTTATTAGTTTTTTTTAAATATTAATCTAATGATGGCAGATATTTATATAGCAGTTGTGTGTTCATCTAATATGAACAGAAGTATGGAGGCCCACGCGTTTCTAGTGAAGAAAGGATTTAAAGTCAAATCTTTTGGCACAGGAGAGAAAGTTAAATTACCTGGTGCCTCAGCCGATCGCCCTAATTGTTATGAATTTGGAATACCTTATGATGACATTTACAATGACTTACTTGAAAAAGACAAAACTTTTTATACTCAAAATGGCCTTCTCCACATGTTAGATAGAAACCGAAGAATAAAACCATGTCCAGAGAAATTCCAAGCCTCTACTGAGAGGTTTGATGTGATTATTACCTGTGAGGAAAGAGTGTATGACCAAGTGATAGAGTGGTTTTGTTCAAGAAAATCTATCCATAATCAACCAGTTCACGTTGTTAATATTGACATTCAAGATAATCATGAAGAAGCCACAATTGGAGCCTTCTTGATAAGTGACATGGTGACAAAGATGGCACAGAGTGATGACTTGGACAATGACCTAGATGAACTATTGCATGATTTTGAATCTAAATGTCACAGGCCTATTCTAAATAGCATTATGTTCTATTAATTCTATTTTGAATGTGACAAATGTACAAATGCAGACAATATTTACACTTAAATGAAGTTATCTCCATATCCAAAAATAATATTTCAAGAAATTTTGATGCTGATTTATAATTTTGTAACATACCAACGCCAGGAATGATGTTTTCCTTTTATAAAATTAATACTGATCTGTATGCTCACAAATTAAATAACAGCTGTATTCTGTCTACTGAATATAATTCTACACAAAGAAATGAATTTCTATAAAAAATCTGTGATTGTTCTTGTTTTTTTTTTATGATTAGTTGAGAACTAAGTGGTGGTCACTTGGCTAATGCAGTATATAGTGCATATTATGTCTATAACTTTTTATAATTAATTTCTGCCCATGGTTAACATTTATATTCATTGACAAACAGCCACAGGATCTATGATCAAATCCATGAAGCATCCATTTTTTATTTTCTTATTGCTGATTTTTGCTTTTCAAATTGAAATGCTGTTACAATAATAAATAATTTTATATATTACTGCTATTATATATGTGTACTCAAACAATAAATCTTTTATTTATACCTGTAAGTTTGAAATGCAAAGATTTAAAAAAAATCTATCCATGATAAACTTGAGTATACCTTAGTGTTGCAAACCTATTGATGCCCCACCCACACACTTGAAATAGCATTTTTATGGAGGTATCTTGAAGGAATAGTTTTCATTATAAACCTAATAAATTTTATTTATTTACTTGGAATGTCCAGTTTAGGTATACATTTGTATTAGTCTTAAGAGCTGGCACCAATTTTTTTATAGAGAAGATTTTTGTTAGATCACCTGGCAGGTACAAAGTCCCACCGAAATAAACTGTCTTTCTGAGTCTTCTTTTTTAGCTGCAAATAATACCCTATTAAAATTTCAAGTTGCCTCAAATACCTTATCTGGAACAAAAAAAATAATATTTTTAAAAATGCATGGCTTGAATTAGCCCCGTTACTCACCAGCCAGGTCTGCAGTTCCGTGTTGAGGTATAATAGAAGGTATGAGACAAGTTTTCAGCTTGCCTCAAATACCTACCCAAAAATTAGTGCCAGCTCTCCTACTACATTAAACATCTTATCAACCACGTCGCCAGCTAAAGGTACCTATGAAAATTGTATTTAAATATTGTCATATTGGCGACATTGCCAAACCGTCGTAATGAGGGTTATTTTTATATAATTTCAATACAATTGATCCTAATTAAATCACTTCCAGTTTAACGCCTATTTAATATTAATTCTCTAACAAGGTGGGAGTCTCAGTGAGAGTTGAAAAGCTTTCACAGTAAGAAAAAGCCCTATTCTATTCTACTTCCACACAGGCATAATCCGTGTTGGTATGTTGGTGGACTACATACTGTAATATGTAACTACCTAAGTAATCTAATATTATTTATTTTATTCTCTTGTCTTATTTGGTAAACAATCTTGGTAATACTTTTTATTGAAAAAAGGTTTAAAATTTCTTTAAAAAATAAATTATAAGTACCTAACTACCTACATAGTTATGACAAGAGAATAAAAAATTAAAAATCATAAAGTACTCTCAGTCTCTCAGCACTCTGAGTCTGTGATAAAAATCTTACTATGCTATGCATCATCATCTATGCATGATGATTTTTTTTGTTAGTGATGGCACCACAAAATTTAGTTAAGGAAACAGGAGTACCTACCTAAATAGAGAAAATGTGGACGAGAATCAGGAAAATTGAAATTAAATTAATAATAAATGAAATTAATTTACAATAAATATAACATAGGTACCTAACGAAAAATTCTAACATTACGAGTAGACTAGGTACATGTGTTACTAAATAATTTTTGCAAAATCTAAATTTTCTATTATAAATAATGACAGAGCTTTATAATAAGGGAATTTAGAATAAAGTAGACATAGAATAGAATCTAAGAAGAAGTTTGGTGTACAAGTATGACCCATTCTCATTCGTTTTAAAATACTGGTGGATTATTTATTCAGTTTAATTTTAGAGAAAGAACCATCCACTTCCCTGATCAATTGTTTTGCAAATTATCCGATCCTCATTTTTAATAAATTCCTCAACTTATCATTGGCAAAAGGCCGAGACGCTATCAAGAGAAAAAAAATCTCTAAGGTTATATATATTGACTGTCAGTGTCAGACATTAATTTGACAGTTGGTTGACACAATTGACAATGACAGATTATTTGATCGAATCGAACGTTGAGGACGCGATCGTCGACTTTTGATTGAGATTTACCTATTTTAAAAATACGGAAACATGGATATGGCCCACATAACTTTTGTGTAAATCAGCAATCAGGTCAGGCGTTAGATACATACATTTTATTGACAGCATTAACAAAATGAACAATCTCATACGAAACCTGTGTTTGTTAGGGGGTAGACCTCACATTGCAAATATACATACAACAAGTAGTGCTTTAGCTTGGTCAAAAATAGATGTTCCACGAAAGTTTTTGGAAAATAATAAAATAATTTACCCCCCTCAAGAAATTGGTGAAGAAAGAAGGCCTGCTGTAAGTATTTTGTAAATTTGGGAAAGTGGTATTACATAGACTTTTAGGTTAGTAAAAGATATTAGTATCACCCTTTGCAATTTAGTAACACATGGGCAAGTTTGGCAACCAGTTTGGACCCCAGCACAATATCAAAAATAAATAAAGAAGCTTTATATTTTACTTGACCTTTTTTACTGACGCTACGATAAGTACCGGCCGCCATTCAGATTGATATATTTGCGTTTGATTTCTTTGAGGTGAACACTAAGATGTTCCAAATTCAAAAAGTGCATGGAAATAGTAGATTGTGTGACAAAGGAGCAAAATGATATCAGTGTGCTTTCGTATTTGAAATAATGTCCGAATCTAGCTCATTTCTAACAATCCGTGAAAATTGACAAAAACGCGGACTGTAGTTCTGTCGTCTTTCTTCAAACAATATTTGCGTTCGATTTCGTTGGAGCTGAACACTAAAATGTTCAAAATGCAAAAGTGTGCGGCAAAGTTAATTGCCGCGCACTTTTTGAACATGGAACTAATAAAGAGGGAGGAAAAACTCATTCCTGCCCGCTAAAAGTTTCTAAATAGAAAACACTAACTTTAGGCGCACTTAAAGGGGAGCAAACTCGTACTTTTCAAATAGATGGGTTGAAAAGTTAATTGCCGCGCGACTTTGGAACTTATAAAGCGGGAGGAAAAACTCATTCCTGCCTGCTAAAAGTTTCTTATAGAAAACACCACCTTTGGGCGTACTTAAAGGCGAACCAAGTCGTACTTTTCGAATAGATGTGATGAAAATTATATTATTATCTACGTTACTCCAACTTATCAGTAAACATAATATTCATCAATAAAATTAAATGCAATAAATATCAGTTTATTAAAAGAAATTAGTAAAGCTCTTACACAGCCCAACCACTATGAACTTTTAGATGTGGTTGAGACCAATCTGTGTAAATGTATTAATAATGTGTGCTTGCTGTGTCAGTATCTTTGTCAGTGTAGTTATCTTTTTTATACAAACACTGCAACATGCATAACACATTTAGCGTCCATAAGATTTTTGTGGTTAATGACTATAAATACATGGATTTCTCCAAACTTAATGATGTCACCTTTAGGGGGAGGGGGGCACCTATGAGGGGGCACCTCTAAACATATTATAAGCTCTGCTAACTAAAATTTATTTAACCTTGTGTGCTCCCATATTAAAGGGCAAACACACACTCACAACTGATTGTTGTGACAGGCACATACATTTTCATATGTGTTGATGTATGTAATTTTCTTTCAGTTTGTTTGTCATCAGAAAACTAATTTGAAATATAGTCCAGAGAAACTTTGGTACATAGCATGTTTTGTGCGAGGAATGTCTGTTGATGAAGCAATCAAGCAGTTAACATTTGTACAAAAGAAAGGTGCTGGATTTGTGAAGGAAGCAATTCGTGAAGCTCAGGAAATAGCAGTGAATCAACACCATGTTGAATTCAAAAGCAATTTATGGATATGTAAGTTTGATGACTGAATTATCACCTGAAATATCAAGTGAGATTAAATTTCTTAATAGTATTGTATGCACCTGATGTCAATTGATCCACTAAGACAGCCATCTTTGTTGTCTCCAATAAAGTATATTATCTTAAGGTCAACTGCCATAATCCAGACTCTCCTGAGAAAGAGTAAGGAGTGTGAGAAGGAAAGGAATTCATGAACAATATGAACATAAACAAAAATACTTACAACTAATAAACAGACTGTTAATGTTTCAGCTCAATCATTCTGTGGCAAAGGAATTGTAGTCAAAGGGGTAAGAAGACATGCCCGAGCAAGGTTGGGTGAGGTCCGTCATCAATTCAGCCACTATTTTGTGACACTTGAAGAAGGAAAGCCTCCTATTGATTACTACAAAAATAAACCATTACCGGCACAGCAACAACTTGAAAATTGGTTAGATAATATGAGAAAAAGGAAAATTATCAATTCTTATTAGTATGTTGCAGCAATATAGTTTAGAGTAAAAATATACCTAGTACTTATTAAAAAACCTCCTTTATTGTTTTAATTTCAATTGATTTTTTATTTAACAGTATTTAATCTGTAATTAATATAATAATATATTACCCAGAACACCTTAATTGTTAGTTATATTAAAGAGAAATTGCAACACACTTAATCACTTAAAAAATCAAATTCTGCAAGTTAATTATTAAATAAAAATCCTAATTCTTAACCATAACAACCTAACTGCCTAGCAATAGTAGATTGTATGACGAGGGAGCAAAATGATATTTTTACGGCGAGGGCGTTTTTTGATTCCAGAGCGAAGTGAGGGAATCTAGAGTAGAATCCCGAGCGCAGCGAGGGTTTCTTTAGTAGAATCCTGAACGTAGCGACGGATTCAAAGTAGGTACGTCGCCCGAGCCAAAAATATATTTTGTCCCGAGTGATACACTCTACTTTTCATTACCCTCTATGAGAAATTGAAAGGGGCCTCATATTCTACTGTAATATTATTATTTAATAAAACATAAAGTAAATTGAAATTAAATAGTATCTCATAATAAAACAACTAAAAAGTTATATTTACATTTAAGACATTTTCGCAATTATGAAAATTTATTGTTATTTACAGTTTTATTAGGAATACAGATTGTAAATTTTATTTTCTGCGTGTTTGAAATAATGTCCGAATCTGGCTCATTTCTAACAATCCGTGAAAATAGACAAAAACGCGGGCTGTAGTTCTGTAGTTCTGTCGTCTTTATTCAAACAATATTTGCGTTAGATTTCTTTAGCGCTGAACACTAAGATATTCCAAATTCAAAGAGTGCGCGGAAAAGTTCATTGCCGCGCACATTTTCAATTTGGAACTTATGAAGGAGGAAAAACTCATTCCTGCCCGCTAAAAAGTTTCTTATAGAAAACACCAACTTTGTGCGCACTTAAAGGGGAGCAAAGTCGTACTTTTCGAATAGATGGGATGAAAAATTATTTGCTTTATTAATGACACACAATTTGTTATTGTTTTGCCATATTATCTAATTCATTGTACTTTATATTGCAGAATAAGCAAAAAACTTACTTAGAAATAACGCCAAAACACCAGAAACATTGAAATTTTCGCAGGAACTCCAACGCACGTGTTCAGTATTTTGACCATAGATTACAAATTAGTGTTGCCTCAATAAAACTACCAAAGTCAAATTAAAAAATTATATACTGCGAACGTATTGGGACTATGATTTACTTTTAACATACAAAATCTGACCTTCAGTCCTTTGTCAAAATATAGTGGTACATACCGTCCCAACAGTCCGTAGTACGGGACACATATATACCATCAGTTCTGAAAGGGTTAATGTTATTGGTACAAAAACTCTTTTTCGTACAGTCTGACTGGAAACCAATTGGGACTTTGTAATAAAAATATTCAAATTTGTCAGTTTCTGTTTCATCGGACTATAAAAACGATTGAATAGAACATTATATAGCTTGAACCCTAGGAAAGAGCACTAGTATAGAACACATTTGTGTTACGAAAATAAAGTATAAAAAGAATTACTTACACATGAGAAATCAAAGATGTAATGTGTAAATATTTTTATATGGATAATTTTAGGGTTGTTATTAAGTAAAAGACACATGTATATTAAAATAAAATATATGTATATGAATGTAAAAAATAAAAATAATTATTTGCCTTAAACATTAAATTCTTAAAAGAAGAGTATTAACATAATAGTAATTAAGTACAAATGATAGCACATGCATAAATTTATTTACAATTTGTATACAAAATACAACAATAATAAAAAGTCATACACTTAGTGAAGTTCGAGTATCTGGCTTTTTTGGTACATATCCATACAAAAATATAGATCCAATAACCAATATAGTGCCTATTGCAAATTGTATTGTCAAATGAAAGGCAAATATATAAATAGATGCAATGCATGATATAATAATTGCAACAGAGGTTGCAAATCCTTTGAGTATGTTATCTGCATATTTCACCACAACTGCAACAATTAATCCACCTGCAGCTTGTAACACTACAAGATACCAGACAAAGCCATCAAACCCTTTTAGTAAGTCTCCCATAGAGCCTTTGTTATCAATCAAATATGTGATTAAACCAAATGGCAGAGACAGTAAACTCAGCTGTACATTCCTCATCCAAACCTGAAATAGAAACAACATTGGATTTACTTACCTATATTATGTCCCAGTTAATATTTAATATCTATGAGCAAGGTATTTTTAATTTTATGTATGATTTGATGTGAGATTATAAAAATGTCATGATACTCACAGACACATCAGATTCTTTGAGCACTTTTTCAAAATAGATTCCTGCAAAACCAGATATAAAACATGCTGCAAGTGCTGCACCAAATCCAAGTATTTTGGATTGTGGGGGCAAATTTGAAGATTCAGCATTCTTTGTAGTTTTCTCTGTCGTTGAAGACAGTTGCACCAGTGCCACTCCTGCAGCTAGCAATCCCAATGCACACCACTGCCATTTTTTTAATCTCCTTTTTAATACAATCACAGCAAAGAATGCTGTTGTTAGTAACTTTAGTTGATATGTAACCTGTAATATTTAAAAAACAAAATAGAGATAAGTATGCAGTTTAATTTATATAGGTACATACATACCATAAAAACACAAACCTAGTGTAGGTATGTGTTTTTATGATCAGTAAGAAGCTGTTAGCAAAAACGCCTCAGGTAGGTAAAATTCTTTAGTTCAGTTACGGAAAGCTTAATGGACTCAACATTTTCCATATCCATTGCAGTAGGGTTATCAATTTATTTTTTAAAATTCAAGTAATTGGTGCTTGACATTATATAAGACCTCATTTTAGTCACTGGTTTTTATAAATATACTACTGCTACAATAAATGGACAGACTTAAATATTACTAATTACCTGATATGTAGCTGCATCTAAGTTTGATGCAGATAAATAGAGTAAATTATTCTGTACAATATATAAAAATGATGGGATTAATACTCGCAGTGTATCTTTGATATTCAATATGACTGTGGCATACATAGTAAGGAGACCTTTTCTAACATTACCAGATTCATTCATGACTAAACCCACACAGATAACTAGCTTCACCACCTCTGCCATAAAAACAGCTGAAAAATGAAATTGAATTTAAAATATCACAGTATTGTACAAATTTTTGACCTTGGCTCATATTTTTCATTTTTTTTGTCATAAGTTTATGGACAATCACAAAAGGGACCAAATCATTAGCTGAAGTTGTGAATTGATGTGCTGTATTCAGAGAATTGAGACATTAGCCCCAAATTTTTAGCTCTGGCAATGACTGGCTCTGGCAGCAAAATACCTGGATTGGGTCCTGATTGTTAAGGCAGGTCTAGGCAGGGCCAGACAATTATTCTTGATGGCAGATTAAATGCAGAGAACCCCCTAAACAAGTACCTTATTGGTGCTCCTAATAAATAATGATTAGTTGTACCCTGCTGACCCTGCTGTTCCAAATAAAATGTATAAATATGTGTCTCCAGCTATCTAGGTACATAACAGTTGGTTCACTTGTTATTAAACTTTTTTTTTATGTTATTTATTCCCAGTCCCACCTTGTAAGTCCACATCATTAGGTATGTGTGTTTACCTTAGGAATAATTAGCTTTTGGTTGTACTCACCAGCAGCTGAAGAGAACATCACTACATCTCTTGTTCGAGCATACCTCATACTAAGACCTAGTGTAGCATTTTGTAAGGTTAACACCACTAGACTCACATACTTAATGTAACCTGGAAAAACAAGTTCATTACAATTTTAATCATAAGTAAGTTTAATTTTATCACAATTCTAGCTCTGATTTCATTTAGATAATAATTTACAAATAAACTAAATGATAATGGCTATCTATGCCATGACACCAATTAAAAATAAATGAAGTTTAGGTGATAAAATCATGTATACAACAATAATACATATTCACAAATATAATTAAATTTTACCTATTAACTTCCTATATTAAAAATAAACTGGAACGCTCAAAATAAAATGTTATAAAAATAGCATAATATTATACTTTTACTGACCAAACTTAGCCCGTTTTGCTGGCAAGTATGTTTGTGATTTTTTACTGTCCCCGTCCATATTTTCTGTATTCAGTTGAGTGTTAACTGTTACAGGCTCTTCTTCCAACTGAATATCTTCTGTGCTTGGTCCTTCAGCTGATGGTTTCGTGTCATCTATTGACTTCATAGGAACAGTGTACTAAGTAGCACCAATATTCCTCTGCATTACTAACGGAGATCCCAAGCGAGACATGAATAAAATTAATAATTTTTAGTACTATTTTTAAACTGCCGTATAGGTTCCTCAGAATGTCCTAATATTATTTGAAACAAATAGGAAAATCTTATTATTTACCTGTGCAAACGCCTTCCAAGTGTACGAGATCCTAAGAAATGTCTGTTCAACAACGACAACAACATAAATGATTTCAATTCTAACTCTAACCTATTCCTACTTTTAGCTTTTATTTTATGCAAGTAAATTTATCTGTATTTTGCCGGCGAAAGAAAATATCCTACACTATTTTATCTAAACTACCTATTTTCTTTTTCCGTTAAGTTAAGTTGACGTAGGCAAAAAAGAAATAGTGTGAGTGACAGAGTGACAGAGTCAGTGTGACCAGAATTTTTTTTACGAAAATACCGAAGCACCTCAAAAAAATACCGAAATATACCAACTTTCACAGGGAAAATATACCGATAAAAATACTGATTTTTCATAATTTTAAAGTTTCAATCATCATCACAGTATATGTCAGAATTGTATTTTAACACCTCCTTGATATTTTACACCTTGCTTGTTTATTGCTGATACATTTTTGTTTATAAATCTGTTTCTTTGATCCGTTTTTATTAAATTTATTATCTGTAAAAATATGCGCTCGCATGCAGCATTCGATATTGGTACCTTTACATAACAGAGATTTACTGAAAGTAGTTAAATTTTTGTACTTGAACGTGCCATCACTGTTAGAAATTTTCCCAACTTCCACCCAAAATTGTTCACAAGAAACTTACTTGGCGATCAAGTTTAAGAGTTCTATATTCTTCATCAATTAACTGCATTAATGTTCTGGCTGTACTTCGTATGGGAATTGGGAAAGTTTCTATTACATTTCTTCAACTGCGAAATTCTTTATTCACGGCAGTGTGTTGGTCAAGAAATTTCAGTTCTTGGAAAACATTATCGTTCGCGGGGACGCGCGGACGTTCGCTACGGTGTTGCCATAACTTTTTATCCAAAATATACCCAAAATACTGACTTCCGCCAATATACCCACAAAAATACTGATGCTTGGAAAAGTCGATAAAATATACCGAAAAAGTAATAAAATACTGAATATGGTCACACTGGACAGAGTGGTGTACATGAAGTTATAGATTTATACTACAACTTCATGGTGGTGTATGTATATCTATCTAGAACTAGATGTAAACACAATATAATGTAAGTCAAAAGTTCAATGACAGACAGTAGCTAACGAACCTTAAGGAGGCAACACATTTACGTGTCGTGGCTTGTCGTGACGCGCTAGAAGCACATCGGTTCATACATTTATTAGAACGCGACACGACCTACAAATATGTCTCGATAACCACAATATATGTATGAAATCGATGTGCTTCTGGCGCGTCACTATACGTAAATGGGTTCCAGCCTTAGAGAAATTTTAATTATAAAACATTGGCTTTGATAGCGTCCATACGTCACTGGGTTTTAAATATATGAGACATAGCACGGCTGCTTTATTATTTCAATCAAACCAGTTAGGCTGCCATGTGAATTTTCATACTTAACGTGTAACTTAGCGATTTCATTCTTGACTTTACTAAAAAGATTATAATATGTTATCGAAGAAGTAATACGATTCCAGTGATGAATCCAGTCCAGTTGACTGGAAACGAATGGAATGATACCTCGTTCACATTAGTCCAGTCTAGCATTCCAGTCCAGCGCTGGAGTGCTACTGGAATAATGTGAACCAGAACTGGAATGTACCATTCCGGTGATCAATCCATTCCAATTGACTGGAATGACGGTCTATTTTTCAATCCAGTACGCCCATTCCAATGCCACTGGAAAAGAGTGAACAGCAAATCCAGTGTTTGATTATAGGTACGTTGCACAGTGTACATGCATTGTTGTTTTTTTTTAATAATTCCTAACAATAAAGTTAACTGTTTCTACGTTGAATATTGTTTGAAATTAACACGTTAACAACTTCTCAAAAATTTATGTTGCCATTCTCATTGCCAATCTTCAAAGATATCTGATTTCAGCTGTTGCAAAAGCGTTGTTGAACCTCAGTTTTCATTTCCTTCGCTTATCCAATTTCTCACCCAAATCCGCTTTTTTTCTGATGTCTCTGTGATGTGATGAGCAGGTTTAAAACCGTAAGCGATCACCGAATGGTCAGAAGCACATTGAATACCGATGTCCAGCTGGAATGGTCACGCCTGATGAAGTCTACGCTCCGACCAACACCTGCCCATATCCAGGACTCCGAGGCCCTTCAGCTGGAACTCCGCAATAGTTTCGCATGCCTGGAAACATGCAGTTCAGTGGTCGAGTACACCATCAGGTGGTAGACACTGTCCACGAGGTTAGGCGTATGTTATCGATATTTTAATTATTCTCGGTACGAATATAATTATTATAATGATACGATTTTAATTATTATAATTATTATTTGACGACCCAAGTGGCGCAGTGGTTAAGACACCGGTGCGCTGCGCGGAAGGTCCTAGGTTCGATTCCCAGCAGAGCAGAGATTTGAATGATGAATTTGAATTCCTGTTTCTGGTCTGGGTGTATTGTGTTCTTGTCTTGTATGTGTACATGGCAACCACGACACAGGGAATCCTAGTGTGGTGCTATGAGTGTGAAGCGTTATTTATTTAAGCGTTATTTATAATATATTCTTCCAAACATCGAGTCAAATCGATTTTAATCGATTTTATTTTTCTCATTCTACTCCATAGATAATTACTAATTTCTTGTTTTTTACCAGTGTTGCTAACTTAGGGGTTCCCCCCTATATTTAGGGGCGAAATAAGTGAGATGGGATTTTTTTAGGGGTCTGAAATATTTAAGGGTACTTTCAAGAATTTTTTTGACTCTAATATTTTTAAATTAATAATATTAATATTTATTTCTTGCCCCAGCTACTTATAATGCCAGCTAGTACGTAATTCTACAACCACTCCGTGGTGACTGGCGGCAATACTAACGCCACTGGCGGTCATTATTGTCTGTGCATATGGCGGTTATTGTTGTGTATAAAGTATAAGCCTCTTATATCTATGAAAGAGCTTTTTTTCATTATTTATAATAGAAAATAATCTTTAAATTTTGTAAATAGTAGTAAGTATACATATTGTTCTTTTAGAATAGAATTTATCGTTATTATATATTTGTTGTAAATTAATTTCATGTATTATTACTAATTTCAATTTTCCTGATTGATCCTTTGTATCCAAATTCCCGTCAACATTTTCTGTATTCCTCCGTTATCCCTAACTTGACGATTGGCGATACGTAAAATTGCTTGGTGCCATTACTAACAAAAAAAAGTATAAGCCATATTTTTTAAACTTGAACCATGGAGAATAGAGCTAAGGAGAAAAAGTGTCCGTCAAAATGCACTAAACTAGGGTGGCGCACCTTTAGCGGGAGGTATAAATTTTAAAGGAAGCTTAATTTTGAATATCTGAAAATTTATGTAATTGTATTAATTGAATAATCTAAGTTCTCTAAGACTCTAAGTTTATATTTACTACATTATTTGTACTACGCAAGTAGTTGAAATTTTCAATAAGTATAACTACTTAAGTCGACAATAATAAATTTTTTAACTCGGCGTTTTTAATTCGTTTCTACATTCATACCATACGGATAAGGGTTTTCACAAAACAACGTTTCCGGGGTCAGCTAGAATTTATATATTTTTAGGGGGACAAATAAATAATTAAGGCGATTTTAGGGAATTTGACACAAACTTTAGGGATAAATATTTTTGAGAGTTGGCAACACTGTTTTCTACTGAGATTCTAATTTCTAATTTTCTATCTTATCTACTCATACTCTATGACTCTCATGTTATGCAATAGAGGGTTGCTGCGGATTTTTCTCGGGTGTTAATTTAAATATCAGAAGTTCTTCAAAAACTAAAAATGGGAAAGCATTTCGGTGAGCTTGCTAAAATTAGAGGAATAATTACATACAAATTGTCGCCCCATGAACAAAGAGCTTATGCTGGAGCCATTTCCAATGGCATACCAAACATGTTACGCAGATTCCGCGAAAATGTATTCAGAGTAGCCCCACGTAAGTATTTTTATATTGAAATTATTTGGATTAACCTTATTATTAAATAATTGTAGCTATCAACTATGTAAGTGTAAGTAAGCCAGAACAGAATTGTAGGCGTTTTCTCCTCTCTACCTTCAAATCACATCTTATTTTGGGCTAAATATGAAGACTGCATGGTCAAAATTATTTATTAAAAAATTCTATTTTTCGAAAAATATTGAGATGCGCCAGAAATCCTTTGGCACACTTGCTTGTATCGTCGAATAGAAGGTCTCCACCAAATTTGAGCCAAATCGGATGTAAAAGTTATTCAGAAATGATAAAAAACTTAACAATTTCAAACCCCCGTTTCACCCCCTTAAAGGCAAAATTTCTTTTACTCTTAAAACACATCTTATTTTGGGCTTAATATGAAGACTGCATGGTAAAAATTTGGCGCCTCGGAAATCGTACTCTTGCCGGTATTTTAGCTAGTTATTGTCAGGGAAGTTAGGGAGCTCGTAACCGAAACTATTGGATATCCGATGTAAAAAAATATTCGTAACTGTAACCGAATCCGAATTCCGAAACAACTGCACAGTTTGACTGTACAGTTAAAACTGAAGGTCTGTAGCGGGCTTTAAAAATCATAAATGAAAAGTTAGGATTTTTTTTAAATTTTGTACGATGTACGATAGTAGTGTACCATAGTACATTGTACGTAGGTATAAAATTATTGTACATGTACAATAAAAAAAAAATTATCGTACATGTACGATAATTATCATATGGTTGTGAACGCTGCCGCGCGCACAAGGCAGCATGAACGAAAATAAGGTTGAAGAGTTTATCAATAAGGTTGAGAGTCGTCCAGCGATATGGAATTCGAGGTCCAACAAGTATAGCAGTAAAATTGCAGAAAGGCATGGGAAGAAATGTGCAATAAATTTATTAAGAATTTCACAAACAAAACATAAAATTTTTGAAGGTTGTTTTCCAATATAATTAGTCTAAATGGTTCTAAATGGGGAAGTAATTTGTATCTTTCTTGATAATCTTAAGTAATTCTGAAATTGTTTTTCACTGTAGCCTTTTACTTTATAAAATTCAGTTTGTTGAGTTATACAAAACAATGTTTTTCATACCCCTAATCTATTTCTCTATTTTTCTATTTCTCAGTCTATTTTTCATACTCCTAAGTGATAAGGGTTGTTCCTAATATTTTTGTTTTATTTTTAGATAAATTTTTTTATTTGTATTTTTCAATAATGTGGCATTAAAATACATACTTAACCCTAAATTTTTACCCTTCTATCAACAACCCCTATTTTTTAATAGTCATTTTAGTAATTCAATAATTTTTCATCCCACTCGATAACTTGTATAGCAAAACAACTTTTGCGGGGTCAGCTAGTAATTTTTATATCTCACTTAATTAGATGTTTTTTTTTGTTTTTAATTCTTGATAATTTTGTGGCTGTGTTATTTTTACATTGCAAATTTAGTTTACCAAATAGGTGTTAAAAATGGACTATAAGTTTTATTTCCAGTGCCAGTGGTGTAATCGATAGGCGGCAACCTTAAAGTGAACATAAAAATTGATGTGGCATTGAATGAGTTAATAGAAGTGCGAGCCTTAAAATGTGTACCTTTCTTTCAAATAGTGTTAAGCGCTCTATTCACGATTCATCTTGCTGCACGTCCCGCCAAGGCCATGCACGATGCTAAATGATCGTGAATAGGCTTGACGTACGTCGATAATTATTATTAATTGTTTGCTGGACTTGCACGACCAATTTTGCATCCAGCGAGCGCCCCCACCACCGTGAACGCCGTGCAGATGGACAGTATTGGACAGTGAATAAGGACGTCCGTCACGGACGTACGTCACAGAGGTCGTGCGTGCTTGATCGTGTATAGACTTGCTGTACAGCAGATTTAGCATTTAGAGCTTGTTAAAACACGTCCTCTCATATAATACGTTCGATTTAAATGACACGCTTGATGCCGTGCTTGATGCGCGCACGATAGTTTGTATGCTACATCCAGCGCCGCGGCCTTGAGCTGACGTACAGCGGGGATGGATCGTGATTAGAGGGCTTTATATGTACCTCTATGATTCATAAAAGTTTTGAATCTGCGAAACAATATTAAAGGTTGCAGTTGTTTAAACATTCTGTATGCATTTGATAGACTCAACCCACCATTTGGGATATATATTTTATTATAAAAGATAAGTCTCTTGAAAAAATAAATTATTCTTGTAGAAAATCAATTAATGTAAAATGATACAAAAATTTTTTTTTCTGAATTTACAAAATAGTCAGTTTTTCATTGTAACAAGTAAAAACGTTTTTCCAAAAAAAAATCCCGATGGCTGTCATTTCAAAGAGACCTGTATATGGTGGGTGTTTTGTCCAAGAAATAAGCTTTATTTTATGTCCTTAAATTATTGCTAGTTTTAGACTTTGCACACTGTAAAGGTGCTTTTATCTCTTACAGCTATTTCACAGGCAATCTAATAATTTTCTTTCATCTCATGGTGTCAGGATATAAAAATTTGCTGCCCAGCTTACTTTAATTATTATCAATAGCCTTCTAATTTTCCTTCCTTCCTTTATTTCAGCCTTTAGTAGTCCACTGCTGGACATGGGCCTCCCCTAATTGACGCCACTCCGCCCGGTCCTGGGCCCAATGAATCCAACGGTTTCCCGCTGTCTTGTTCAGGTCATCAGTCCATCTGGTCGGAGGGCGGCCTGTGCTCCTTTTGCCTAAACGTGGTCGCCATTCGAGGACCTTTTTTCCCCATCGGTTGTCAGTCCTGCGAACGATGTAGCCAGCCCATTGCCACTTTAATTTGCAAACTTTGAGAGCTGTGTCGGTCACCTTCGTTCTTCTACGGATTTCATCATTTCTGATTCTGTCTCGTAGAAATACCAAGCATAGCTCTCTCCATTGAGCTTTCGACTTCAGGCACTGAGGTATATCGGACGTCAAGACGTGTCGTAGATTCTTTTGAGAATATTGTAAATAAAACAATATTTTCTCTGTAGAATTTTTATATTAAGTGAAATACATGTCAATACTTAAAGATGTCATGTATATATTCAAATAAAATCAACTACTATGCTTTACAGCCAGTATTTTCAACACGCCCCCTTAATCTTTTAATGTTAACTAAGCTATGTATTAACATATAAAGATTACAAACAAAAATAAAAATGTTTCTCACATATCACAATAGAAGAAAGTAGATAAAAGGGGCATGATTAACAACATGGGTGCTGGAAATATTATATTCAGTTGTACGTTTGTTTTGTTGTTGTAAGTTTTTGTTGTCATTTCTGTAAGTAATACAGTGGTTAATAGTACCTTTCAAATATTATAGTACTCGCTTAGCTGCTAACCAATGTGTTTTATCATAACAAGAGTTAAACTGGCTCAAGTAACTAGTAGCAAATGCAATATCAGGACGCGTATGTGTCGCCAGATATATCAAAGAGCCTATAAGTTCTTGATATGGGTATGAAGATTCATTTTTACTGCTATCAGGTATTCGTTCCAACTGTGTATTCTGCAACGGAGTACGTACCGACTTACAGTTCTCCATTCCAAATTTACACAAGAGTTTCTCAATATAGGTGCGTTGACATATCTTCATTATACCATTTTCATATGAAACATTCATTCCTAAATAATATTTCAGTTTTCCCAAGTCTTTCAAACTAAAACGCGATTCAAGTTCTGTTTTGACATTTTCAAAAGTGACGTCTCTTTTATAAAATAAAATTATGTCATCAACAAAAACTGCTAAAATGACAAGTTCCTTTCCAAAAAGTTTTGTATAGACACACGGCTCAGAGGGCATTCTTTTAAAGCCTATTGAGGATAGAGTTTTATCCAGCTTAATGTTCCAAGCTCGTGGTGCTTGTTTTAAGCCATAAAGCGATTTCTGTAACAAACAGACTTTTTCTTTGGAGTCTTTAGAGAAACCGGGTGGCTGTTCCATGAACACCTCTTCTTCTAGCTCTCCATTTAGGAATGCAGTGTCTATATCCATGTGTCTCATGTTTAGTTCCATCTTAACTGCAAGAGCAAAAAGTGTTCGAAGTGAAGACAACCGGACTACTGGAGCAAAAGTTTCATAGTAATCTAATCCCGCTTGTTGACTAAAGCCTTTAGCTACCAGACGGGCCTTGTATTTTACAACAGTACCGTTTGCATCTCTCTTCAATTTATACACCCACTTGCAGGGGATTACTTTCTTTCCTTTTCTGTCTACCAATTTCCAAGTTTTTAGTTTTTGAAGAGAATCATATTCCTTCCTCATTGCCTCACCCCATTCTTTAGCATCTACAGCATTTATAGCTTCCGCATAAGTATTGGGTTCATCAGGCTCAATTAGTGACTCGCTATCTTTGTAAGTAAAAAGATCTGGTGGCTTTCTAACTCTAGTAGGATACCGCCTTGTCTCTGTATCATTTCCTACAATTTCATCAGATGAATGATGTTCTTCACGAACAGGATCTGGAACCTCTTCCAAATCTTCACCTTGAGCATCTTCAAAAGAATCAGACTCTTGGATTTCTTCTTCCACAGGAACATCAGAATTTTCTATATTATTAGAGAAATTAAAAGGAATAGTCAGATCAGCTGCACCAATATCTTCTTTTGATTTAGCTTTATTAGGATCATAAAAAATGTTTTCAAAAAATGTAGCATCACGCGATTTTATAAGTTTCCTTGGAAAACGAGCATTTCGAAAATAGTACGTATTTGGATCTTCTGTATATCCAACAAAATAGTATTCTTCTGCCTTAACATCTAACTTCTTTCTACTACAGGAGGGAATTTGGACCATAGCTTTACAACCAAACACTTTCAAGTGTTTTAGTTCAGGTTTATTGCCATACCATTTTTCATAAGGTGTTACAAAATTTAAGGCACGGTGAGGGCATCTATTTTTTAAATACACAGCAGTTTCAAAAGCATCTTGCCAATAAGCTTTAGACTTTAGGCTACCAGCCAACAAAGACCTAGCTTTTTCTATAATTGACCTATTTGTGCGCTCAGCCACACCATTTGATTGTGGGCTATATGGTGCAGTCGTTTGATGCTCTATTCCTTGCGAATTTAAATAGTCTGTAAAAAACTTATTTACATACTCCGTCCCGTTATCCGTTCGTAATGCCTTAATTTGTTTTCCTGTTTGTTTTTCAACCAAGGCTTGAAAAACTATAAACTTGGTCTTCACCTCCTCTTTAGAAGCAATAAAATATACAAAAATTCGTCGAGTAAAATCATCTATAAATAGAAGAACATACCTATTACCTTGTAGCGAGACTTCTGACATAGGGCCGCACAAGTCAGAATGTATAAGTTGCAACGGCTCTGTCGCTCTCGTAAAGGAAACCTTTTTAAAAGATTTACGTGTCTGTTTCGCTTCAACACAAGTCATACAAGGTTCCTTATCTATTTCGGTAAAACTAATAATAGATTGATGTTTAAGCGAATTCATTGCGTAACGACATAAATGACCTAGCCTTGCGTGCCATAAACGATATTGTGATGATCCATCTGCAGTAATTAATGATACGTCTTTACGCGGAGTATTAACAGTACAATCTAAAGTATACAGTCCACCACAAGTCGAACCATGCAGAATTGGTACATCTGAAATTTGAGAAGAAACATCTGAGTTATAAATGTTACATCCACTTTTATCAAAAACAACAGTAAAACCTTTCTCTACAAGTTTCATAACAGAAATTAAGTTTGCTTGAAGTTTTGGAACATATGCAACATTACCAATTGTATCTATTACCTTAGTTTTGGTACAAATAGATACGTCGCCAATGCCGGTGCAATCAATTTCCTCACCATTGGCAATCGTCACCCTACCGTAAACGTTTGGTCCAACAGATGTCACCCAATCTAACCTTGATGTCATGTGCCTTGTAGCACCAGAGTCTATGATCCACTTGTCAGTCAGCGAAGCTTGGCTAAAAACATGTGCACTGAAGAGTTTAGTATCTTTTGTTTTCTTCCTACTTTCCAACTTCTTACGTGGACAGTCTGGACGTTTGTGTCCTAGCTCTTGACAATCATAACAAATAATAGGCTTTTTCTTCTTCTTGGGTTTTGAAGAAATTGTTGCTCTTAAGGCTGTCTCAGATTCCGTCTCTCTTGACGAGGCACTTAAAAGTTTTGTCTTTACTAGGTTACTAGTTATCACTATGTTGCTATTTTCTAAGCCCATAATCATTGGTTCATATTTCGCAGTTAGCCCACCAAGTAAAATTGCAGCTACTGTGTCATCTTCTATATTTTTACCAATATCTTGTAAATCTTGGACTATTGTCAGAACAGCATTTATATATGACTCCATATTTTCAAAATCTACAAGATTTAATCTGTATAGTCTACGTTCTAAACTTAACTTTCTGCCCATACTTTTATCTTCATATGCTAACTTTAAGGCATCCCATGCTTCCTTTGCTGAGTTGGAATTACGTACATGAGTTATCGCAGGACCATCCAGAGTTAAGCATATCTTTGAAAGAGCCTTGCGGTCGTTTCGTATTTTGTTTACAGATGTCGTTTTGTCTTCATCAGGATACCCCACTACCGTAGGCCACAAATCTTCCAGTAAGAGATAGTTCCTCATTTTAAACTTCCAGGTAGTATAATCATCTCTACCACATAAACGAATTGGTGGTAAATTCATACCTGAACTGGAGGTACATCTCTTCGTATCACCACTATCCATATTTTATTATATTAATATGTCCACTCTATTATTATTGGGCCATAATAACCATAATAAATTCGTGCTGATAACGTTTTGAGAATATTGTAAATAAAACAATATTTTCTCTGTAGAATTTTTATATTAAGTGAAATACATGTCAATACTTAAAGATGTCATGTATATATTCAAATAAAATCAACTACTATGCTTTACAGCCAGTATTTTCAACAGATTCCCGAACGCTGCCCAGCCGAGTTGGATTCTTCGAGTGACCTCTCTCTCGAAGTTGGATTTACCCATTCAGATCGTTTGTCCTAGGTAAACGTATTCGTCTACAACTTGGAGAGCAGTGCCGTCAACAACCACCGGTACTGGTGTGACATGGACATTAGACATGATTTTTGTCTTGTCCATGTTCATCTTAAGACCCACCCGTTGTGAGGCACTATTGAGGTCGCTGAGCATAATGCTGAGTTCCTCCAGCGACTCCGCCAGGATCACTGTGTCATCGGCAAATCGGAGGTGTGAGAGGTGTTCGCCGTTGATGTTAATACCACGTCCTTTCCACTCCATCAGCTTGAACACATCTTCCAGTGCAGCGGTGAAAAGTTTTGGGGAGATGACATCCCCCTGTAGTACGCCGTGCTGCACGTGGATGGGGTTCGTACTGTTGTCGTGTACTCGGACTTTCATGGTGGCGGCATTGTATACACACTTCAACACCTCGATATACCGATAGTCGATCTGGCATCGCTGAAGAGACTCAAGCACCGCCCAGGTCTCGATAGAGTCGAAGGCCTTCTCATAGTCCACATACGCTATGCATAGCGGCAGATTATACTCCTCGGTCTTTTGTATAACCTGCCGAAGCGTATGTATGTGGTCTATGGTACTATAGCCTTTTCGGAAACCGGCTTGTTCGGGAGGCTGGAAGTCGTCGAGTCTGCGCGCTAGACGATTAGTAAGGTCCATCGAAAACAGCTAATAGACGTGGCTCAGAAGCGCGATGGGCCTGTAGTTCTTCAGTTGGGTTTTGTCACCCTTCTCGAAAAACAGTACCACCACGCTTCTGCTCCACGCCTCCGGGGTACTTCCAGTGCTCATGGCGGAATTGAACAATTGCTGGAGCGCGACTTGGACGGGTTTGCCGCCCGCTCTCAGCAGCTCGGTTGTAATTCTAATTTTACAAAGATATAATTAAAGGCTTACTTTAATGTGTTGTGTGTTGACACACTATTAAAAAAAAACCTTGGTTTGAGTTTATAGGGAATTAGACCAGAATATATCCAAAATAATTATGTTATGCTTTCTGAAAAATTACTTACACAGACACTGTTTATTTTGTGACCAACTTTTGGTTAAGAGACCTGGCTTTTAATAATTAATTAGCTTCTCTTGTCCATTGATAACTATGTAAGTACATTATGTGAATTCTGATATCATTTATTTTATTGCAGCATTCATTATTTCATACTTGATCTATGAAGGCGTTGAAAGGGAACATCACAGACTATCACGAAAGAACCCGGCTGACTATGCTAATGATGAATAAATTAGTAACATTTTAATTTATTGAATGTAGTAATATTAAAATTCTTTTCGTTTTAAATCGATTTTTATTTAATATCAAAAAATATGAATCTTAGAAACATTTGATAATGTTTGACCTACCTATATAATTTATGATGTGCACTTGTGAAGGTTTGCAGAACGAACGCTATAGAACAGAGCCTACCTACCTACCTACCTACAGTACGGATATACAATATATTTTAAAAATATAATATATCCACAATGGGCTAACCATAAGCGCTCTCTTCACGGTCTGGTACGTACGTCCCTCCAAGGCCATGCACGATGCAAAACGATCGTGATTTCGTGAATAGGCTTTATACGTACGTCGATAATTATTATTAAATTTGCGGGACTTGCACGACCAATTTTGCATCCAGCGAGCACCACCGTGAACGTCGCGTCGTGCAGATGGGACACTGGACAGTGAATAAGGACGTACGTCACAGAGGTCGTGCGTCGTGCGTGCATGCTTGATCGTGTATAGACTTGCTGTACAGCATAACCAATTTATTTTCGTTTAAGGGTCTACGCAGACGTACCACAAGCACGCGACAAAAAAAATGCAGTCAGTTTATGGTCTCGTGTGCAGAGTAGAATAAGTATATGGGAATAGCACAGGTTGGTAAATGTCGGTCGTGTGAATGGAAGTGACAGTTTTCATACTATTTGACACCCGACCACGTGGTGTGGTTGTGGTACGTCTGCGTAGACCCTAAGTATAACGAACTTTCATGTGATTTTCAGATAGTTATTATTAATTTACGCCATGCAACGTACGGTACGGGAACTAAATTCAGGGAAGATTGGCAACAGATGGAGGAACTAAAATTCTTCTGGCATAGAGGGTGTGCTTCTGGAATATACATAATTTGCCTTTTTTAAATTGTAATAAAAATAACTTTGTAATTGTTTGTTTCTTTTTAATTCTGTGGCATATGGCATATTAGAAGTTCTTTGTGTTTATTTCTAAGGGCTGGCCGAAAAAAGTGCGGTCAGATTTGCTGGCGTACCGACGCTGTCAACACGAGTTATAGTTATACGTTGATAGTGGATTGTTAATGCGCGGCCATCGCGTGGTTGTTCCAAGTGTTTATTGTGCAGCTGTTCTGCAGGAACTTCACGCCGCCCATTTAGGCATTGTCAAAATGAAGATGATCGCTAGAGAAAGATTCTGGTTTCCGGGAATTGATTCAGAAATCGAGAATGTAACTAATTCGTGCGATCGTTGTATTGGGGCTCGACCTGCTCCTCCAAAGGTTCCTATTGAAAATTGGAATTGGGCTGATTCGGTTTTTGAAAGAGTGCATATTGATTATCTCGGGCCGATATATAATAAAACGTTTCTTGTTCTGGTGGATTCTTACAGTAAGTGGCTGGAGTGTGTCGAGGTACCTAATTTAATCGGCACTAATAGTTAAACTGCAATCCATATTTTCGCGCTTTGGATTACCGCAGTGTGTCGTATCAGATAATGCTAAAACATTTACGTCAGGCGAATTTTCTAAATTTTGTAAAGAACATGGTATTGTATGTATTGTATTGTATACAATGTATTTGCCAAAGTTGGAAAAGTATTATACGATGTAACCCTTCCGGGGTCAGGGATCGTTTGGAGGCGTCTCACAAATCAGTTGATGAATGCAAATACTTATACAGCTAGCCCGGAAACCATTGCATCCAATCCCGGTAGATGGACCTATGACGAATCTAATTTAAATACTGGTTATGATTAGAACCTTACAGTGCACTCGCCTCGGGCATCTCAAACCGCGCCTTCACCTAGCGAGTCCCCTGCGCGCGATTTTGCGGGCGGTGGTACGTCCCGAACGTTTTCGTTAATTATAATTATATTTTTTGATTTGTTGTGGAGGAATGTGGCATATTACAAGTTCTATGTTATAGCCCGCGCCAAACTTTGTGACCGCCTTGAATATAGTCGCGAATCCGAACTTGCGCATGGTATAGCCCGCGCCAAACATTGTGACCGCCTTGAATATAGTCGCGAGTCTGAACTTGCGCATGGTACAGTCGAGTGGACAATACGCAATCAACCAAACAATTTTCGTTTTCTAACATTTTTAATACTTATTATATTATGGCAATTTATTTGGTGATTATAAAGTTCGTGTTTATTTCATAGGTTATTTTACTTGTGCGTCCCGCTAATATCTGATTTTGTGTTCTGCGCAATGCAATGAGTCTAAGTTCGGGACGGTCACAAAGTTTGGCGCGGGCTGTATCTGTGGTTACTTGGTTAGTTTGACAGCGTCCGGCGTTTGGCGCCAAGGCGTGAGTTTTTGATTATGTAATTAAATGGTTTGACTAGAACGGGAATGGTGTTTTCCTTGGTCCTTCGTCTATATATCACAAATTCATTTTAAAACTTTCAAAAAAATACATAAATTTCCCAAATGATTTGCACCAAAAAGCAACATTTTTCCATGCTTTCAAATCAAACCAAAACGTTATAATTCACACAGGATGCATCAAAATGCAACATTTACGAAAATGATGTCAAAATCCTAGAGCTTATAATCAATAATTGATAATCTTGATTTTGTCCCAAAATTAAGAATGATACTTTGAGTTTATTTATTTATATAAAAAACTATAATAATTTTGTAATTCAACTTTTGTGACTTATATTATTTCTTTATTTTTTAATGAATCATTTAAGATTGAAATGTGACTTTTTGGTGTGGAGCTCCTATGTTGTATGAAATTTTTGAGAAATAGTTTTATGTGCAATTTATGTAACATAAGAAAAATAGAAAATAAATAAGTATGCAATAATGTCTGTTAAGATTTTTCTGTTGTGGATTTACCTTTATTTACCCGGCAACATAAAATTTAAAGTTACTTTTAATAAGGCCAATTTTACGGCCTTTTGTAGCTGTGGTATACAGAAATACAGTAGTATGAAAAATATCGAACTAAAAAGCTACGTAACTTTGGTACTATAAGAGGTTTCATTCAGGTTTATCCATTCATTCTGGGACACCTGTATATTATAATCAGTGTCATTAAATACCAAAAAGTAAATTGCCTACTGCCAATAACTTTATAAAACACCAAAAAGACGGAAATTACAGTGATTGGCATCAATAAATATGTGGTCAAACTATAAAAATTTAGTAAGTACTTTGCGTCAGTGAAAAATCCTGTATGTTAATAACGCTATAAACATATGGTTATTTGTAAAAAGATGGAAACTTGCACACTTATTTGAATAAAAACCACTTTTTTTTAATCGAAACTTTCTCATGGAACCTAAAGTTTTTCTTAATTTTTAATGTAATTCACATACTACGTTTTCAAACCTGCTGAAAAGACAGCTGATGAATTACATGTTATACTTAAAAGATATAAGAAATGAGATAATCTATCAATCTGCTAGTGTAGCATGAAGTCTAAAACAGAAGTTTTCTTATTATTTGTGTTAAAAAAACCAGAGTACCAATCATTGGCGGGGTGCCAATAATAGTAGAGTTTACCTTATGTAGGTAGTCAGATTCAGTTGGATTTTGCTAAAAAGATGATATTAACATTAACTATTAATTATTCTGTGGTTGTAAATGTCACCGGAAAATAACAAGATCCGCAAGTTTATGAAATTTATAAACTTATTTTAATTTCCTAGGAAATTTATAAACTTTCGTAGGATTCTAAACGAGAGATAAATTGTATTATTTTACGGCCACATTTTCGCAAAGGAGACGTTTCACGAATGTATGGAGCCCCGGCCTGGACATTGTACATATTTAATTTAGAATCTACGTGATTAAATTAAGGTGTTTTAACCTTCGATCAACAATACACTAGATTTCGGGTCGGCGCAAAAAATACGTCTCGGTGAATAACAGCTCACTTGAAATGTGAGCTCTAATTTTATTTAGTTCGCTTGTAAAAGAGCCAATATAAACACGTGTCACAATGCCGCAATGTACATTCAAAAGTTGCAAAAATAATGCCCGAAGGAACAATTTAACGGCCGGAGTGTCTTACTTTCGGTAAGTACATGTAGAATAAGTTGTATTTTATGCTTTAAACTAACAAATAATATCAAATTTAAATCAAAATTGCCGATTTTATATCACCGCTACAAATGTTTGACCAACGTTGGCGCAAAATTGTGTGTAACAGAACAATAGATGCATGGAGTAGATTTATATTGTAATAATTTATTTGTTACTAGATCTTTAAAATTGGTTAATACAAACTTTGTGTCTGTTTGTTGGACTTTCATAAGATACTTAGCTTTCCTTTTTTTATTTTAGCTTTCCGAGCAATCCGTTTACGTGTGCAGAATGGATCTCGACTTTCTATGGACATCAGTTTTAAAATTATATATTGACAAGAATGTGTTTCCTGGAGGAGATAAACACAATCACGAAATTAATTTACTCAAATCAGTGGTTCAAAAATTTATTGACGTCAGGTTACATTATATATGTAAAAAAGCTACCGATATTTAATTATTATTTTGATCTAATTATTGCACTAAACTGTACATGTATTATGAAGATTGTAAACATGAATATAAAGATATTGTGGAATTTAGTGATATTTTTATTTGTGACAAAAAACTATTGTCGATTCGCACTTTTACCACCCTTTGTTCCCATTCATCCACATCTGCACACAGTATGTCTAAACACGACCGTACTTTCAATATTACGGTTTGTGATACCCTAAAACCCAGAAGAATCCTTTTGTTCACATTTATCCACATCTGTACACAGTATGCCTAAATACGACTACAATACTAAGGTACCTACTAGCTACAACAGCGATAGACACCTTGGCCAAAAACATATTATACATACACATAAATAAACATACACACAACAAAACGGTAACAAAATAACATATAGGTATGTATGTATACTATCAAACATACTCGTAGATGCCCAAAATATAAATAATTTTAACTAAACTTTCGTGCATAATAATATACTAAATTATTTTTGTGTTCAACGCGACTCCATACCTTCTGTAGTTAAATTTGAGGAAGCAAACTGAAACGAAACCAAAGGATGTAACTCGCAACGTAATAACGGGAAAAAGTACTTTATTTATAGCTCATTAAGGTTGATTTCACATAAAATGTTTTTTAACTTATGTCTTTTCATTTCTAAGTGACGGGAGTAATTTATTGCTTTGCTCGTTTTTCGTGACGAATGATTGTAAGAAAAAGAATATTTTGAAGAATTGCTACCTTATTTCTAGGCGTCATGGTTGTAATTAGGTTGAACTTACAACTGTTTTAAAACGTTTGTCTTATTTCGTTAGTAAACAAATGAAGATGTATAATATGTATTCACGCGGACAGTATAAGTTTTGATTTTGTACGTGACCCGATATCTAGTGTATTGTTGATCGAAGGTTTTAACTAACAATTTCGACCAATATAGCTTAAATAATTAGTAAAAAAACATTAAAAACATTTAACACGGGCAACTCGCCATTATCATCGCCACGACACTGTCATTTGATTTGACATGACATTGACATTTTTGATAAAATGAAAAAGGTTAAAAACTCAAAAATATTAGATGAAATGAACTGTGTACAAAAACAAAGCAGACTACAGTGGAAATTGAGTGTGAAACAATCAAATCTATATGCTCAAACTGCGAAATGAACTCCTCCGAGTCCGACACCGAGAACGTCATGTTGACATTTCAGTTTTCACGATTTTGACAATTGACGTTTCAAAGAGCCTGCGTCCCTAGAGGTGCGTTCAGAACTCAGGTTCAGAAATCACAAAAATGGAAAATAGAAAATAAAAAAGCTATGATTTTATTGTAATGTAGTGTATTTTCTTGCATTTATACCAAATTATGAATTTTTCAAAGATTATTTTGTTAACAGCATAACTCATAGTAGCAATATAATATATTTCATTTGGACTTGACATTTAACCGTAAAATTAAATTACAATTAAAATATTGAAAATATAATAATTTTTGTATTTTTAATATTAGTTTTAGATTTTTCCTCGATTTTGTAAAGTATGTACTATGTGCAGGCCAGATATGAAACATCTCCTTTATCAATTTGCGACGTCTCGTGGTACATTTATAACTAACGGATATCAACGATTATTACGATTCTAAACGGTTTGACCAATCACAAAAGAGCTTTTAATTTTACCCTTCTTTAAAATACCAAATAACACACTGCTCTCTGATTGGTCAATGTTGACAATGGCAAATATGGCAATGCTTGTGTTCATAGACTTAGGTACACAGAGTTGTCAATTGTCAAACTGTAATTATATATCAGTTTCGATTACCTCCCTCTACCTAACCCCATGGACTTAACATACTAGTATGCTAAGTCCATGCCTAACCCATTGAAGGGATTTCTGAGTTTAATTTAGACTTCTGACACTGACCCTCGCTTACATGACGTGACTTATTCAAACAATCAGAGCGCACAAATGGCGTTTGGTTATTGGTATAAGCCGAACGGATAACCATTACCAAACAATCTGGTAATGGCGGCCGGTAGCGTCAGTAAAAAAAGGTCATGTAAAATATTAACCTTCTTTTTTTATCTTCGAATATCGTGCTGGGGTCCAAACCAGTTGCCATACTTGCCCGTGCGTTACTAAATTGCAAAGGGTGATAACGCTCCAGTCTCTTTTCTTCTTGAAAATACTTAATTACGTTGTACTAGACTATTTGTCGAGTATCACTATGAAGAACCTTCCCTCGTTTTCTAGAAGCCATTTAAACAACCAAAGATCTAAACTTAACAAAAACAACAAATAACAGAATAGTAGTTGTAACTAAACAGAATTAAAATTTTACGAAATGGAGTGCGTCGAGACAGCGCGAATGCTAATCCAACCAAATTGATTATTATTTTTGTACGTCGTACGACTACGTGCGAGTATAGACAGAGCGACGATATGAACGAGATAGCATGAGACCGTCCGCCATTTACAGATTGTTTCTTTATCCGCACGGGATATACTTATTATTTTATTATTAATATTTTATACTTATTATTAGTTCGGTAAGTTTATCAATTTGCGAAAATATGGGCGTAAAATAATACAATTTATTTCTCGTTTAGAATCTTGCGGATCTTGTTATCTTCCGGTGATATAGATAATACAGTCTGTGGATTTAATTAAAGGCAGCAGGTAAGGCAGGTTTGTAGAGTATGCCAATTTTTAAAGGCAATAAGGTAAGGCAGGTGTAGATGCTTCATTATCTACTACGTGAAATGTGAATGATCCATCCATCCGTCCGTCCACCGATCCGAATCATCCTACTCGTTTGAACGTCCGAATCCAATCTTGAATCTATTGTAAACGAGCGAGTAGAGTACTTACCTACTAGTGACTTAGTGAGAATGGGTTTAATAAAAATGTTTGTGATTTCATTTTAGAACATATGAATTTATTAGTTAAAGTAAAAAGTGATAACGTAATTTAATATCTAATTAACATAAGCTTATGGTGGAGACCCACTTGTTTGTGCATTTACAGTTATCCGCGTAACACGTATTTTGTGCATAGAGTTCGAGCGTGGAATTAGGCCACATAGCGATCTCTCCCTAAAATACCGCTGTTCTGGCTGTCGACGTATCAAGACAGACTACCAAGTGAGTGTGTTGTTTTGTGTTTCGTTTGTAGAAAATAACTCTTTTTTATTTTTTCAATCTTATTGACTTGTTATTGAATGTTTAGAAGATGTAATAGATAACGATTTTATAAATAGTCTATCGTGAGTCGATAATTATGTTTTCGTAAATGGGTCACCTCGCCATTCTTGTAAGATGATGTGTTATTGTGGGTTTACAATTAGGTAAACGTTTATTTAAAAGTTCTTTGATGTGTGTCAGTAGACACTAAGTTTGGAATGTGTTTATGGCTGTAGTCGCGAGGCGAAGCGGGAGAGTGATGTGCAGAAAGACCGCGGCCTAATGTGATGTCATCCAAAGGGGAAACAGAGGCCGACTCTGGCACCGTGTCGCCGAATGTACCTGTTGTAAAAAATGAACCGGTCAGTAACATTTTTAGTTCAATTTAAAATCAATATTATGATTTCTTTTTCTATCAGAAGGTACCTATTTACATCCTTTCATATTCAGTCTTAGAAGCAGAGACATGAAGAAGTAACCATTCTGCTATTAAGTATTTCAAGGTACTTTATTTTCAGCAAGAAGCAAACTCAATTGTTTACATTTCCAGGGATTGGTTAAAGTATTGCTTATCTGTTACATGCCCAGTATAAATTAGTACAAGTGGCATTCTCAGGTCTAAATACTTGCTTTACTTGTCGAAAGAAGTTTATCATGATTTTAGGAAATATTTTGACATTAGCCCCATTTAAACAAAAAAAACCATTCATACCTCATATAACCAATTAAGTTTTTTAATACTGTTATCTTCCCTAAAATCCCCCATCTCGCTCTAAAAAATCTCATCCTATATCTCTCTTTTCTCTATCATTTTGCATGAGAATTATACAGATACATAGTTGTGTATTAATTGATAAGAGGACTTTTAAGATAAGTCCTTATACCTATTGTCCAACCAATTTCTTTTGATTAAAAGCTCTACACCCATTTTGAACCCTATCTGGATGTATCTCCTGTTTGGGGCCACTGTACTGATCAAGATAACACAGACAGTAGTTTTGTAAAGTTTGGACATGTTACCCTAAAAAGTAGTTAGCTCTAACTGAAGAATATGAATTGACCATGGTTAAGATATATAATGATGAGAGAATTGACATATTGTAATCTTTATACTCTACAATCATTTTATATTATCATATTTAATTTAAGTAAATCATGCTTGTTATGTATGATTTATGTATCTTACTATATTTTTCTCTTTTTATCCACATCAAACCATAAATTTCAATTTTGGTTCAATCCCAAAGATTTAAATAAATAAGCCAAACACCAGAAATTCTTTACATCTATCATCCTACATATAAACCTTGTTAAATTCTGGCAACTTATTAATAACCATAAAAAGTGATGTGTAATGGTAAGCAAATACCAAAATATTATAGCATTCACACACACACACATCAACTAATTATTATTAATATAACTTTTTTATTTTAATGATTGTATGAAATAACATGATTATTTCTAAAAAATCAGATAAAGATTCTTTCAAATATTGTCTGTCTATTAGGATGTCCCTAAACTTGATGTCAAGTGGGAACAGGGCAACAGGTGCCTAAATGCAGTTCATAACATGTGCACATTGTTGCAAACAAATATAAATAAATAATAATTGTCAAGTTTGTTACCAAGTATTAACTTTGACTCATCACATCTATAAAATAAAGTATGGTGGAACCCTAGGAAACTTATCAAAAAATAACGAATAATTTGGCTAGTTAAAATAGCCAAATCAATCATAAATCAAAATCATAGATCAACTAGATCAAATCTCTTAGTGGAACCCTAGGAAACTTATCAAAAAATAACGAATAATTTGGCTAGTTAAAATAGCCAAATCAATCATAAATCAAAATCATAGATCAACTAGATCAAATCTCTTAGGGATTTGATCAAATCCTCATTTTTATCATTTCCCTGTGACATATTAAATCTATTCCTCAGATCTTGTGTGTTTCTAATGCTAGCACTATTTTAATGCAAAAATTTGTAAGGATGGATAGATGAATGTTTTTACTCTATCACACAAAAACAGCTGAATGGATTTGGATTAGAATACAGATAGTTTATCACCTGGATCAACATATAGAATACTTTTATACCTCTTTGGGTGGTTTTGAAATTCTTAAACCCAACTAAATAAGTAAGTCTAACCAAACTAAACTAAATAAATCATGGTCTTGGGCAAAAGCTAGTATACTAGGGCTAGCTATAAAATATACATACATGATTGGAAAATGGGTGCAAAGCTTTAAGGTGCAGCTTTTTCTTCTCTTTTGCAGGCAGCCACGGCCAGCAAAGAAACTCCAAAAAGGGGGAGTGGTACATTATTGAAATGTACCACTTGTAATAGTTTTAGTACGCTGAGTAGCAGAGCTCTGACTACACACATGGCGCAGTGTTCTCCAGACAACAACAATGTGGCAGTAGCTCAGAACACAGAAGCTAGGCCACATAGAAAATTATTTGAATGTGATGTCTGCAATATGAAATTTTCAAATGGTGCAAACATGCGTCGACATAAAATGCGACACACAGGAGTGAAGCCATATGAATGTCGGGTTTGCCAGAAAAGGTTTTTCAGAAAAGATCATCTGGCTGAACATTTCACAACCCATACAAAGAGCTTGCCATATCATTGCCCCATTTGTAACAGAGGATTTCAGCGACAGATCGCCATGCGTGCGCATTTTCAAAATGAGCATGTTGGACAGCATGACCTAGTTAAAACTTGCCCCCTGTGTAGCTACCGTGCACCAACAATGAAAAGTCTTAGGGTTCATTTCTTTAATAGGTTAGTAGCTCTTTCACAATTTGTAATATCTAATGTTTTGTTTTGATTATTTAATTGGATATTTTTTTACAGACACGGTATTGACCTGGACAATCCAGGTCCAGGCAACAACTCTGTTTCGCTCCTTGCGGCTGGTATAGCAAATGCTGCATATACGGATGGCACGATAGATCCAAGTGCAATGAATGCTTTAGGCGCCCTTGGATCTGGCCTATCCGTTTCAGTTGCAGCCGCCTACTCTGATAGTGGGGACAGCAATGGCGCTCGTTCGGTTGACAATGCGACACCTCCCATGCACTATTTGACTCCACATGTAGAAATATCTATGGCTGACAACAATGAGACATTCTCTCCAGGGCAGACTAACCATTTGACTAATTCTGGAAGTGGTAAGTTTTAACTAAAAATACTTTTTTATAATAAAATAATATCATAAATATCTACTGTGATTTAATGTAAAAAGGTTTTAGAAATATGGTATCTACCTATGATGGGCAATGCAAGTAAAAAATATCTGCTCCAATGGGAATGGAACCAGAACCCTCCGGTCGTCAAGCAAGTTGTGAATACATTATTCAGTGTTTCAATGTTTTAGGGTTTTATGGGTATACCATTTACATGTGGACCAATCGTTACATTTTCATGCAGTAAAAGCTTGCATATATTACTTAAATACATAGGATAACAAGCAATTTAAGAAGTAAGTTAACATTTTGCTTTATGTTTGCTACAGAATCACGTATGAATGGAGAGGGCCCTAGCTCACCACAATCTGGTGACAGTGCTGTAGCCAGCAGTTCCCTTGGACTGCCCACCAACATTACACCATCAATCACCCTTATACCTATTAAACAGGTAAAGTTAAAGCTTTCATTTTTTTTTGGTTATGATTAATATTTATTGAAATGAAAGGAAACACAAAATAGCTTTTTTGTTTTGGGGGTAGTTTAACAAATTCGTAGATATTTAAGCATACTTAATGTAGGATATAACTTCTATGATAGATCCAGAAGTTATTTCTAGATCTAGAAGTTAGTATTTTCTGTCAGCTATCATATTTATGACCACTGCCAATATAAGGGTATGTTGCCAATAATATAGGTATCTTTATGAGGTCCCTCTTAGTAATCTGCCAGAATGCAAGCCTCATGCACAGCAGTCCATATTAAAAATGTGCAAAGAACAGGCTAGGCAGAAAAGGCTATTACTATCATACTATACTATCATACTCTCCACTGCAGATTGGATGGTCAGGCAGCATAAGTCACCTTTCGGTTAGTGCAGCTGCAGCAAAATAAGAAATTAGCTCAGAAAATTACTTAATTTTCAATACTTCATAATAATTTAATACTTAGCAGGTTGGACTCCTGTATCCACCATCAATCATGCAGGGGTGATCCCCATAATTGATTCAAACTGGTTGTTAAACTATTGTCATAACTAGATCTATTAGTGAATGGCTTTGGCCATATTAATGACAATTAATACTCTGGTCTGACTGTCCACCTAACTCATATTAATCAATTTCCTTTTTTAAAAACGAATGTATTCTAATTTCTATATAGAAAAATTAATTAAAGTTAAGTCAGTTTTAATATGTGCTAGGTGCGCACAGAGTAACTGTAGAATCAAATGAAACAGATATTATAGTGAAATTAACTTTTATACAATAACCCCCTCCACACTATACACACTCAACATAGACACAAACACTTAAAGCACAAAAAAATCCATAGTGTCATCTCACTAAATTTATTATTTTCTATACTTTCAGGAGCCAAATGCTCAAGAGGAACCAGCCACAGGGGAGTCGAGGGACGGTGAAACCAACGGAGACAAGCGTGGCGTATCGTCCAGTCTGTCGTCCTTGATTAAGGTATCACCCCTCAAGAGCCTGTTGCGTGAAGATCTACGGCGACGTATATCGGCACGCGGACGCTCTCGAGGCTCCAACGTATGTAATTGTATCAATCAAATTGTAATTGTTCCAGTACATATTTGTGTATACAGCATGACTTGTAAAACGTCGTATCTCGCTAAGGGCGTATAGATAAGGTCAAAACAAATAAGTTATTGGCATGTTAAGCACTATCCGAAACGGTTTTCGAGAAATTTGCGATTAATTGAGTCTAAAGAAAAATCACTTGGCCTGCTAAAGTGCAGTGGTAAAAAAACACTAAAAACATCAGTTTCTTTATTGTTACTTGACAATCGTGGCTTCAATATAAATCAAAAGATGTATAAAACTGCGACAAGTTTGATATTATAATCCGAAATTAATAAACGATCTTCGAATATGGATCGCCTTGCCAGGTTTCCAACCTAGTACAGGGGCCCTAGCCACTGATTGTGTTAACTAAGTTTAATGAATAAAAACCTTTTTTTTTCCTTTGTTTTAAACTACACATCTACACACCTTGGCGGAAATACGACGCTTTACAAGTCTATTAGTATACAAGTATATAAGTATAATTATTCAGTTACAAATGCTTCAAAATTGATAAATTGATCATAACTTCAAGAATTATTTGTATCACAATATTAATTTTTAGTTATTTATTATTTGGAGGGTGATATTGATTAAAATCGCTCCTTATGGCTATCATTTACACCAAATAGTAGGTACTGGAGCAATTTTATTTAGACTAGCACACTCGGCAGGCTTCGCTCTGCCAATTATTTTGACCATCATCCAAACTTTTTTGACTCAAAAAGTCAAGACTCAAAAAAGCAAACCACCAATTTGGTGGTAAACCACCAATTTTGTTCACCTCCCCATTTAATGATCCTTTCTTTGTGGATGCTTACATCATAAGAGGAATACATGTGTGAAATTTTAAGTTTCTAGTCCTAAGGTTTGTACTGTGCAACTGCGTTACTATAAAACTTTCAAACCCTATTTTACCCCTGAGGTTGAATTTTGGAAAACGCTGAAATACGTAACTCATTATTTTTGTGAGTTCGACAATTCATACGAAATTTCATGTCAATAGTATGACACTTTTTAGCGCAAGGAGTAAAAAGTGAACTTTCATCCCTTATTTCACCGCTTTGGGGGTTGAATTAAAAAAATCCTTCTATAGTGGATGCCTACGTCATAAAAGTAGTACGTGTGCGAAATTTCAAGTCAATCACTTTTGCCTTTTATAAATACACAGGGTGAATTTACAAGTGTGCGTGGATGGGGAAATGCGAAACTATGAGGAATAGCAAAAAATGCTGAAAGGAGTCTGGGAACCGATGTTTTTTAAAAACTAAAACTGCTTCATTAGATTGTTGAAAAATAAATATGCCTAGCCAGGAATCGAACCCGTTGATTTTGAAAAAAAAATCACATCTAGTAATATTAATATGTATTAGTAGTATTTCCACAATTTTCAAGTTTATTAGAATTTTTATTCGTTTCGTTTTTTAAGTGTGTGTGAAACAAGCATGCAGGCCATTTGACGTTTAGTGGTCACTGTAACCTTTGATCACAGACATTCAACCACAAATGTAATAGGGATGCTACCTCAAGTTGTGTGTAGGTGCATTGCTACTCGCGAAGATTGGTCGTCGAAAAATAAGGCAGCAATAGGTATCTACTCAACCTAAACTAAACACAATGAAGAACATGTTACTATATGATTGGTATGATAATGGCGGAAAGATACTGAATTTATCACCTTCACCACTACAATCTGGGTACTCTGTGCTTGGTCTATGTTTGATCTGATTAGAAAGAATTATGAGTGAAAGACACGACCAAAACAATGTTTTATAACCTTCATATATAAAACAGGATGTTATAAACCACACTAATGTTCTAGCAAATAAAGAATTTGTATAATTTCATGATTATGTCATATCCACAGGCATCCAGAGCGTCTCCATCAGAAGGTGGCGTGATCACGTCTACGCACGGCGACGCCGCAATGTTGCCCTCGTCGCTTGTATGTACATTTTGCTCCATAACATTCCCTGATTCAACTCTGTACTTTTTGCACAAGGGGTGCCACTGTGACTCTAACCCATGGAAGTGCAACATATGCGGCGAGCAGTGTTGCAATGTGTACGAGTTCAACTCCCACCTATTGAGTAAGAGCCACCAATGACTGTTTGCAGGGGGGCCGTTCGACAATAACTGACTTTGTTTTAATGCACTTGCGCCAGTTTGTGTGCATAGTACGTAAGCATTCGAAGATACTTCACCTTATCGATTCACTTTGTTGAGATTGTAACATATCTCTTTTTTTTCTTAGAGCTGTTATAGTTTTCTCAGTCTTGTGATTTAATTATATTAAGTAAATGCACTGGGCATATTACAGGTGAAAGAGCTTCGAACTTGCTATACGCTGAACGTCCCCCCGAAGCTAATATTATATAAAAGTGCAAATTATGTGAGGGTTATTTAGTGGTTAGTAGTAGTTAAATGAGCGAAGATATTTGTATGGATATTTTAGTAAGTAAATGAATGTGGGTTTGTTGGATTCTATGAATTTAGGTAAAATCAGTAATTAGGTTTGTGTTGGAGAACCCCACATGGGAGTATTTTGAAAACATTGGTATTTCCATGATAATTATTTAATTGCATGCATTCCAAATTAAAATAAACATTCCATATTAAGTAACATTGTTGTATGGATCTAGACTTTGGCGGGGAAAGAAGTGATACTTCAAATTATATTCTAGAATTTATTTATTTTTATTTCATTTCACAGTACTTAATCGTACACAAGCGTAAAACGAGATATGTATAGAGTATTTTGGTGCGATAGTAAATTTTACAAATGTTTATTAGAAAGAATGATTAAGAGTGTACAAATTAATATATTTTTACATTTTGCTGTTGATGAAAAGATTATACTAAGGCAAAGCCTATTTATTATCCTGATTGTTTAATTATTGTGATTGCAGAACAGAATTATAAATTCTACTACATTCCATTTTTATTTTGTTTTCTATTAAAGCATGTGATGCAAGTCCACGACTAATACTTATGTACGACTTAGTTTATGTTGTTTTATTTATATTGAAATTAACTAATATTATAATATTACTGTAACAGATCTATTTATGTACTTAAAATTATCTATTGTGTAAAAAATCGACGAACTTTGCTACACGCAATATTTGCTCAATAATTTCAATTAGGCTCAAGTGACTATGGTACCTATGTGTTTAAACGCACAATGTAAAATGCAAATTATTCCACATTCCTTTGAATGTCGTTTTTATAATTTTAGTTCTTTTGCGTGCATATGTTGGTGCCTATTATTAAATATTATACATTGTTTCTTTATCTTAATTTTCAAAATACAACGATTTTAATGGGCATTCACACTGTTTTGATAAATTTTAATGTTAACACAGAATATTTAGAATGAAGGACGAGGCATTACAACTTAAAAAATTGTTTATTTTTTATTGTATATGGACATGCAGGCCACCTGTATGTTGTCACTGCACCTCCTGGACAAAACCATCTTAAAATAGCATAGGATTCCTATCTGAGATTGTATGTGGATGTGTTGGTACACATTGGACTAAGATGTTCGCCTCAAGTTAAGTATCTCTGGAACCGAGCTTCCTCTATCTGAAACACAGTATATGAAAAATGTGCTGCTTCTCGACAAGTTAAGAAGGTGGCAGAAAGGTTCGCATTCGAGTGAGCTTCCATGGCTCTACCACCTATGAAATTGTGCTCAAATATACAAAAAAAGTGATTACACCATTCCAAACTAAATCATGTAGCAGACATTAAAGTACCTAGGATAAATTGTTTGTCGTGCATAGGGTAATATTTAAATATGTTCAATACTACTTTAACGCCATTGGTCCGTTCCATTTATCTTAATAATTATGTAGATTCCTTGACCTGAAATTTACATTCCTGTAGCTTTTAAGTACTTAATATCGGTTGTGGTCTTGCCTGTTAAGTTTACGAAATTGACTAAGGTGGAACTGAAATTATGTTTACCAACGAAGTTATTTTTTGTTGTTAAATTTGTGCTAGAGTAGAAGTCGGCTGCGCGGTAGTCTGTCCATGGGCGCGTGGACTTAGTGAGTTACCTGAAACATGCAACACATAATTTATTTATAGAGAATCTTATATTATGCTGTTTCATTGTTGGTTATATTGTGTAGAATTGATTATTTACATAATTATGTACTTTTTGTTTGGTCGCTACCGTTACGCCGCGAATTAGTTATAAGAGTAGAAATATGTAAGAGCTATTAATATTATTAATTGGTAACCCCCATTGGGCGCCTTTAATTAATCCGTCCGTATCTAACGATAGATATTGCCTTTAATGTATATTAGAGTTAATATATTTATAGAATTTAGATGATAGTTAAGGACAGATCTTAACTATAAATATTTACTTAAATCCCAGAGGTTTACAGTAGTCCAATTTTAATTAAATGGAATAGGAAAGTTAAAAATGAATAAAAATTTAAATAGTCTATTTCATTTTTAAAATGTTAATAATTAATTTGTTGTTTTATTCATTAAAATTGTTTTATTTAAGTGGTTATACCGAAAATCAAATTTCTAATGTTTTTGTCAAAGTTTGTGAAGGTATATGCACTTATAATATTATTAAAATGCTCTTCTAACGATCTTATATTGGCATTATAGTTTTAAATTATTTAATTATTATTACTTATATATATTTAGTTTTTATCAAAAAATGCCACCAATATATTAAATCCTTTTTAAATAAAAAAAACTATCATAAAATTTTAATAAAATTTTTATTACTGTGTGATAGACTATTTATAATGGTAGTTTGGTATGAGATTTCTGAAACGATAACAAAATATTTCAGTAAAAAAATGTTTACATTGCAAGCGCCATTGCACTGTCGTTAAAGAGTTTTTGATACTCTGTTCCAGAGTGGCCTTTCATTTTTGCCACAAAATTATATTTCATACATTTTACATATAAAATGAATGCTTTAGTGTAGCAATCCTCACCTTAATACCAAAACACAGCTTACCAACTTTTTAATTTTGTTTTAAGTTGTTATGTGTCTTAAAATGTAAGATAGAAAAAAAGCAATTATTTTATATATTGAGAGTGTCGTTAATATTTTTGTTACATTAATCATGTTATTATAGTTAAGGAAAGTAACAGTCTAATTAATTATTATTATTGAATAAATTTTGAATGAGAAATTTTAATATCATCCAGTTCAAAACGATAAGTGATAGTAAACTATATCAAATTTTAGCAGATTGTGCCTTAGATCAGTAATAACTTGAATGTAAAACATGTTTTGGATATTTTATTTAAATAAATTATATATGTTTAGATGTGTGCATTTTGAACTGTTATCACATTAAATGGTATTTACAACATGTTCTATAAAGTATGAATAGTGTTATTTATACATAAATATGAAGAAAAATATTTGCAATATGGCTGTTTTGCTTGTTTTTATGGTAAAGTTTATTTGCAGTTGATAGATTTATTATCGTGTCATCTAGTTGCGATGATTTAGGATAAAAATTGGTACTTATTACCGACTATGTAATTTTATTTATTTACTTATTATAATAATTTGGTAAAGGGTCTAATAAAATAATAAAGTATATAATAAATTAATAATTTCGTTTTTATTAGATAAGCTTAGTAACATTAGAAAACCGGCACGCCCAAAGTTTGCGCCCTGCAGTCTATCAATCCTTAGTCCAAACGGAGCTATTGTACGTATATCTCGCCATGTTGCCGAAAAATTATGAATGTGTTTGTGACAAAATAGTAGCCGTCATGAGTCGTGAGTCGTGAGCGGTTGTGATATTGTACACTTTCGGCCAATGTATAACAACCGAAAAATCGCGCCAGACCAAAAAACTACGTCCGTTTACGAACTGAAAACTGACGAACCATCGCGTGGCCCGCAGCACAGTCAATGTCAAACCAACCAATTGTGCTCACGACTCACGACTTATGCCGAATAGGGTATTACGGCCTATGTCAAAAAGCTTTTTATATGAATTCGTAAGTCATAAAAACCCATAAAAAATTGTAAAAAAATTTTTGCAAATATGTAAAAAAAGACATCAATTTTTAAAATTGAAATAATAAATGTAAATCACCATTTTTCACTTGCTTTTAACAAAATCTATCAATATTACATAATTTTGGATTTTTCCTTGTATGGTGTGAAATTCCCTATTGCCGACTACTAAACACAAATTCAAATTATCTACCTATTGCGTAGGTGGTATAGCCATAGTAGCTCGTCCGGGATATCTACCTTGCTGCCTGCCAGCCTCTTAACCACGATGGTTTAAACAGGATGTTTTTCATGTTATCTTGTGTTTCGGCTAGGGAGGCTTGGTTGCCGGGGATACATCCTTTATTTGAGGTTGGATGCGGGCGTCCATTGGCTCATTGGCTGCATGAACACCAGGCCTGCGTGCCTTTTTGCTAATTGACTATAAAAAAGATCAAAATACACAAATGTTTGGCAGTAAAGGACAAGATGATCCGATCTTTCAAGGGCATACAATCCAGTCTATATTTGGATCGGATCTAAATCATACGATATGAATGCGGATCGATACAACACTGCAAATCGGATCGACGATCCAAACAGTAGCTTTTTAAATAAAATAATACAGGTATGATATTATTAGGTGGTCAATCCAACGTACCAAATTTAGTTCAAATTCATTTGTTTATTTATTTATTCAACATTTAAACAATTTAAGATTGTTTATGTTATCAAAATAAAATGTCGATACTTAAGTTACATCTTTATTATTAGTGGCGAGTGGTGACTACGGCGGGTAGAAAGATGACACGATATAAACAAAAAAATATCTCGATTTTTTGGATCGATCTTTTGGGTATCGGATCGAATGCATACGATCCGATCCGCGGATCGAGTCCAAAAAAGTCGCATCCCTGGGCCAAATATGCCGAATAGGCGAATACGCAAACCCGAAGGCGAATAACCATGTGAAGTGCTGCCATAACATTGGGTAATTAACGTGAATCTATTGAATGGGGATAAAAGCAGGAATGCGATTTGGAGCAGATATTTTAAAATATGCGGATCCTGGAATATTGTTTAACTTTTGTGTTGTTTAAAATCAGTCTCTATGGAAAGGGTGCTTAATGTCTCTCGTGACTTGTCCTTTAACTGGAATTAACAACAAAATAACGAGCACTTTTGACTCTTGAGTAATTTAAATGTATTAGTTACAAATGAATAGGGACGCCCTTCTAAGTCTTACATTATACGTCTCCATTAACTTACGTTTCTTCCATTTACCTATACTATACCTTTTCCGTTTCTCGTCACCCCTGATGAAGTATAACTAGGGATAAAATGTATTATATTGACAATAGAAATAAACTTTTATCATGTTAAGGATTATTTTATTTTTACATTATTTTCATAAATTTCAGACAACCGGAGATACCACGAATACAATCAAGAGAAAACTATTAATATCAATTTGTTAAAAGAATTCAGGTGATATATTATATTAATTTTATCCCGACTGAACCTAATAATAATTACGGTTTGGCAAATAGGCAGGCAACACTTTACTTTCGACAGCATAGAAATGAATGAACGAAAACATCAAACATCACATTGCATCCATTCATTCAGAGATTTTTTGTAGTTTTGTACTTAACTTTTGATAAGTTTTGATAGTTCATGTCACCGGTCACGTCTAACAAAGTTTTGTTGACTAAAGAAAACAGTTTTTTGTGATAAATTTCTAAACTATTACTCTTGTAAGATAAATAATTGATTGATATTTTATACAGTGTAGTTTTGCGAAAAGAAAAAGTGTAGAAAGTGTGATGGGAAAAACTACGCAAGTTGATGACGATAACAACCCAACTTCGCCTGAATCTGATCCTGCCAAGTTGTTGGAGGCAGCTTTACTACAGATGGATGGCATCATAGCCGGTAAGTGTAGATAGATATTAGTTTTATGGTGCGCTCCAATTAAGTCAAGACATTCTCTCAAGCTTTCCACGCTCCACTGACCATTAAGGTCTTCTCGGTTATCTCATGCAATCGTTTTAGAAAACATTTCCTAACATACAGTTTAGCAATGTCAGGCGGTAACCTTTTGGTACATATATTAAAAACAGTTGACAAAAATGTTTATGTTTATAAATCCTTGTGTATTTCTATTGACGATGGCCTACCATGTGTCCTTATAGTTACAGTATAAAGAAATTTTAGACAGAATTTGTCTATGAGACAGAAGTTAATTAAAGAATGGATCAAGACTAATCAGAGTCACAGCACTTCATGGTCTCACTGCCCCTGACTATTACTGCTCACTAAATAAAATACAAAAAGTTTCCTATTTCAGAGTAGGTTATTCAGTTCATGAGGATGGATTAATGTTTATTCTGCTTTCTCACGTAAATAGCTGATTTTGATGAAACATATAGGGTGTCCCATAGTTAGTGGACCAATGGAAAACTGGTAATATGGGGGACCATTATCTATCAAAATCACAAAATTTTAATGTCCCAGGCCTATTGGTTTAAAAGATAATATATAAATAATAGATTAAACATTACTTAAAAGTATGAATTTTACTACATCAAAATCGGTCCAGTAGTTTTCGTGATATGGACTTAAAATTAAAAACGACAAAAAATTTTTTTTTTAATTAAACCGACATCAAAAAAGTATGAAATAAAATTTGTTGCATACTTTAGGTCGACTATTTTTTGAGGTTGGTGCCAAAATTGAACAATAGAAACAAAATACCTGATTAGTACTAAAGACACCAACTCAATGATATTGTATAAAACAAAAAATCATTGCACCAACCTCAAAAAATAGTAAGCTAAAGTATGTAACTATTTCATTCTTTTTGATGTTGGTTTAATTTTTTTAAATTATTTTTGTAATTTTGTTTTGACTGATCAAACAATAATTAGTTTGATTATCAAGACTGAGATACATATTGAAATCATAAAATGGGAGGAGAGGGTGTTTAAGTTTGGTGGGTAAGAAGAAAAATTTAGAGTAGGTACATTGTGTTTCAAAGTAGAAATTAACCGTGATTAATTTTATTTTCGAGGTTTCGATATTTTGGCGCAGTTGAATGCATGGTGCTTAAGTTCTTATGGAAATGTAGTGAACAGCTGCAGATGTTTAAAACTGAATTTTATTCCTTTAAAAGCTGACCTGATGATAAGATATCCACATTAAGTCACCATAATAGGTTAAGTATATATAGGTATTAATTAAATTTAAAATTAACTAACCTTAAGAGTCAAATTACTTAAATTACCAATTAATAATATTATTATTAGATTACTGGTTTATGTAATGTCGTACCAGAATTTGGAGATTGAAAGAAAAAAGGGGCTGGTTTGTGGACTTTTGAAAACAGATGAATAGTTGGAATGAGCTACGTTAGGAAAATGTGTATGTATAGGGATGAAATCGCGGGAGGGTGCGAACTGTTGAACGGAGGGTGGCGTGGCGCCAGTCAGCCGCCGCTCGCCGCCTGGCCGGACGTCCCGGGGTCCTGCCCGATCGCGGATTTAGCGCACGCGCCATCTGTGCTTGTTGTCTTACACCTATATTAAATTATATTAAAACCCCGCGGGCCGCAGTATCTTAGCAAACTTCCAATTGTCGTTTTGGAATGAAATGTAGAAGGCGTGTTAGGTTAAATAATACGATTATTGTTAATACCCACTCCCAGATATTCCCTGAATAATTTTCCAAAATAAATTAACACATCTATTGTTATATTTTACGTAGGAAGTCTTTTCGCGTCAAGATTTTTGTTTCGGTTATCGCGGTAAATATTTCGTAGACTAAATACCTATTTACTTTCGTGTAAACGTATGTAAAACCTGTAGTTGGACAAACTTTGGTATTTTTATTATAAGCCCAATAAATTGCAGGAAATATATTTATATAAATATTTCTATATTTATAATATATTATATATATCTATAAATATTTCTATATTAGGTATATAATAAAACATAATATAATTCCTTTGGGACTTTGCCCAGTAGTGAAGTGAAGTTAAAAGAGGTATAAACACTTAAAAGATCTTCTTGAAATGGGATGCCTTACCTGTAAAGTAACTGTTTTATACGATTTTTTAATTTGTTTGGGATAGTAGGTCATTGCTCTGTTTCAGAAACAATTTTCACGAATTTTTCATGAGGCAACTAATTCTACAAAATCAATTAACTGTGGTCATTTTATTCTTAGTCTATCAAAAATAACTTATTGAAATTAAAAAAGGAATTACATATTTTATCTATTTAAATTATAATAATAATAAATGTAATTCTTTTGCACTGCCTAGACACTTTACTGCACATAAGTAAATATGGCTTATGGGTGAAACAAGGATTTGATGTCGGTTTAATTTTTTAAATTATTTTTATTTCGTAATTTTTAGTTTTAAGTCCATATCACGAAAACTACTGGACCGATTTTGATGAAACTTTTACTATTCCCTAAGTTGAACAAAATACAAACAAACGAAAAAAGAACGAACATGATCCGACAATTAGTTTCGGGGATATGCGAGGACAAACATATATACATACATACATCCATACATACACCCATGAAATTTGGTATTCTTGTTTGGAAGCCGTAATAGACCAACATACTTATGTGAAAATTGGGCAGTTCTGGGAATATTACATACGTGTCGAATTGTTGATAACCTCCTTTTTGAAGTCGGGAAAAATGTATTAAAGGCACCAGAACACCAATTAATTTGTTGCTGATAATAATATTTGTATTATGCATTTTTTCCACTGCACGCTCTTGACACTTTTCCATCCAGTCTACGGCTATAATTTACAGTGCAAAATTTTTTCTCCAGAATGACTCTTGCTTGCATAATTAATTTTTCACTAGCGGCCGCTGAACTTTTGTAATTATGAAGTTTCCGGCCAGTTTGTTATGAAGTGGTTTATTAGCGAGAAGTCATTCTTAACGGCTCAAATGAATTTAGTTACGAGTACGTGTAGATTAATCATTAATTATTTTTCAGCGTTTTCATAGTATCTTTTTCAAATCGCGCAGTTATCCTCCTTTTAAAATAGTATTCAAAAGGTATTTTAACTGTGTGTTTGGTAAAACCCTTTCTCCCTATCTGTCCCCACTTCATCCCTGTAGGCATACCAGACGACAGATTACGACAATTTTATCGACAAATCACTGATCTTAAGTATTTTTTATTAAAATTTAATAAAATGGCGCCTTTTTCACTAACGAAAAACTGATGTTGTAATTTCGCAATATGAACTCATGTACAGATGTCCAAGCCCTAGAGGAAGGAGACTGCAAGGAGTTTAGACTTCTGCCGCTTTATATTGCATGCAGACACAGAAAACAATCATTTTTTCACAAAAATATTGTGGACTGATGAATCCGAAAGTTTGACAGAAGTTTGGTGTTTCCTGGTACTTGGTTTAATTACCAAGTGATTTTTTCTAAATTTTAGAAACTTTATGAACTTTCTCATACCTTGTCGGATACGTATTAAAGTCAGGTACTTATTTATGTGCTTTATACTTTAAACTTTATTTCTACACATAGAAAAGTGTGATAATAAGAAGTCTGCACGGGAAACGTAATGTGTCACCGTATCCTCCGACCATTTTCTTGTACTTAAAAACGCATGTCCATTTATCTCCATATTAAACGTTCCTCACAAAGAAAAAATAGGACAAGTAGAGCTAGGATTAAAGGAAACAGGCTAAAGTAGGTCATATCTCGGTAGATCTTTTTTAAATATATTTCTGTGCAGCTGCATTCAGCGCCTGGCCTTTTTTATATTCGTATATTATAATTGCCCCATTCAATGCTAAAATACAGACAGGTACATTTTTGGTTAATATTATTGAAGTTAAACCGACTGATAATTCCATAAATTCGGAGGTCTACTGTTACAACCTACCTAGTCGACGCAATTCCGCTCGTCCATAGGCCTGCCGAATCCTAAACCTCTTCTCTGTCTTCTCCAGTTCATCACAGCCAAAATGTTTTCGCGATTAGAGGACTCTTATTCCTCATCAGTCATCAATTATTATCGGTCCTTTGAACGATGTGGTCAGCCTGTAATAATAGGCTGTAACATGTTAAATTTATTATTATTCTACTATGTAATATATACCCACTACAGGGTTGGGTCTGCTCTCACAATGAGAGGGATGTAAGCCTTATAGACTACAAGCCCATGGAAAAAAATTATCTATGAAATGAACCAACATGAATAACGCTTAGAAGACTACTACTATATCAGAAAATAACTCTGAGCACTATGCCGTCATTTCTGAGCGGTACACCCTGTACCTCGATGTCAGAGATAAGGCGATATGTACGGCGTTCATGGATAAAGTATCTGTATATGTATACAAAAGGAATTACACAAATGCCGTACAGTAATAAATGACCTATAGGTCCTAGTGTCCTTTAGATCCTATGGGTCATTTATTACTGTACAGCATTTGTGTAATTCCTTTTGTATACATATACAGATACAGTGTCGTTGCCAGTGTACCGTTGATGACAATAGAAGTCTCGCTCATATGTTATTAGTGTCAGTGGTGATGAATTAAATGTGCTGCAAGAATGCCGGGGTGCTGGCAGTGGCCGGAGCACGTCACCCGCTGGTGGTTGCTCGACGTCTGCCATGGCCGGCTCTTCGCCGATGATACGGATTCTCAGATACCGCAACGTAAGGACTCATGGTTATCTGTTATATTACAAATATTTTATATTCGTTTCGCAATGTTATATAAAACTTTATATATTTTGTACTTTTTAATTTTAAAATTATAACGTTTTTAAAGGCGATAGATATAAATGAGGAAGAAAGATATTAAAATTGAAAGAACGTTGTTCGTTCGGCTCTTCTCCTCGATGTCGCACTTCAATGCGTCACTATTTTTAATGATAAAATAGGGTATTTCGCACCATGCAAGGAAAAATCCAAAATTATGTAATATTGATAGATTTTGTTAAAAGCAAGTGAAAAATGGTGATTTCTGTTCTGAAAAATGTAGTATACATTTATTATTTCAATTTTAAAATTCAGGTTTGTTAATCTGTTTTTCAAATGTCAAAAACGCTATACGCCATGAAAGCTATCGGCGTGACGTCATTAGCAGTGTAAATAAACAATGGAGTATAACTTTCTGCCTTTACTGAGATGTATTGTTTACACTGCGAGTGACGTCACAAGCTGGGCGGCAGCGCCGAGACGTGTTTTCGCGGGGATTTTTGAAATTTAAATTGAAAAGTCTTTTTTTACATAATATTTGTTTGCAAAAATTTTTTTTCCAATTTTTTATGGGTTTTTATGACTTACGAATTCATATAAAATGCTTTTTGACATAGGCCGTAATACCCTATTGTTAGGGAGAATTCAGGAAGAGGAAGAGAGAAAAACATAATTCAGACCTTCAGTGGTGCTCGTGAAGAATTTACGCGGGTATGGAGTGTCTTGAGCCTATCTCAAAGTTAAAGAAGTCCGCCGATCACATTTCAAATCAAAATAATTGCAGTTTGGTTTACGTATTTTTTTTCTCTTAAACGTATTAAATTGGCGAAAATCTCCGTAGATTGTGAAAGTTTCTAAGATTCTAAGATCTAAATTCTAAGTTAAAAATAACTGTCCAATATGCATATTATTATGCTCATTCGTTTGATTTCAGAAATTACTTCTCTGTATTATCTGTAATCGATCTAAACGCTTGGAAGCGCTACCACTATGTAGGTACGTACTTGGTAAGTCAGTCGGGGCCTCGTGCCATTATGGAGAAAGATAAAATGATGGAGCGTATTTTTTGTTTTGGTGCCCCAGGCCAAAGCGCCATTGTTCCAAGGCGGATGCAATTCACTCGTTCCCTCGTAATTTGCGGGAGTGGAGTAATTTCGAAGAGGTTTCAATGCTTTCGGGTAATTAACAGTATTGTAATTCGTAGAATATTGCAATAAAGGTGTGAGCCTTGTATAAGTAAATATGAAGCTCAGTTGTAGATTTTGAAGTGAAAACATCTTTTAGCGCGGTACGCATATTTTTAGATGAGATAAAATCTCTGGACTCGCGACACCGTTACGAGACGCAGCTATAGAAGCATAATTTTTAATATAGAAAATGAAAGTAACTATGGAAACTGCCAAAAGGAAACATTCATAAATAATAAGTGTATTTTGTTATAGAAAAAGCTAAATATTATAATTATTGTGATTTTGGATTCGACATTGCGATTATTAAAGGACATTTAATACTTTAAATGTCGTTTCTTTTCTTACAGAGAAAATTGTGTTTTAATTGAACTGTCGTCCAAATCACCTAGAAAACACATCTTATAAGTTTTCACTTCTGCCGGCACTCCCGGAGTGCAACCCGTTTTTTTTGTTACAAGATTTTTGTTAGGAATGTTTTTACACCACAGTTTCTGTTGGTTTGCAAAAAACCCATCAATATTTCATCAAAACGTTTACTTACTAATTTAAGATTGATAAAATTTAATATCGGCTAATAACATAAGTACCTAAGCCTTATACACACGATATTATACTAAAATGTGTAGTATTTCATTCAGCATTCATAAAAAGTCAATATCATTTGAACTCGAAATAAAAAACCGTCAAAAACAATACTTGAAAAAAAAAACAAGTCTCGTCTAATTATGTATTATTATATGAAATTATTAGATTGTTTACTGCGATTGCCAAGTCAAGCTATGGATACATACATGGATCTCACAACTTTTTACGATGCAAGAACTGAGTCGCGAAACTTTTTGTTTTTTTTCAAGTATTGTTTTTGATGGTATCTCATTTATTATTGTATTGTCAATCTAACTGCAAATGTAACTTTGTAATGCTGTACATTTGTATGGGTTTACAAAGTTAGTTCTAGTTTCTAGAAAACGACCGAAATTGAATCTTTTTTTTTAATTTTTCCTTGACATACACTAAACACTAGTTGTATTCTAAATTTGAAGCTTCTATGTTTGCTAGAAGTGCCTTAGAATTTTGATGGTCGGTGAGTGACAAAATTAAGAAACTTTGACTAGTTATAGTTCTTAAACTACTGGCTCAAATTGAATGAAATTTTAAATATACCGTTTTTATACAATACCTGCCTGGCTCCTAGTTTTATCCACAATGGAGTTATAGGGGGTTGAAAATGGCCTGAATTGCTTCGAGAAAAGGATGGTACGGCCGTGCCCCCAGATATGCAGGCAACTCGTGACAACAATCAAGTTTAGATATTTTTCGAATGGTTGATCCCAGAGCTACTTATAATTTCCACTGATATTTTATCCGTATTACAGCTCTGTCGTGTGATCCGTAACAAGATTTAATCTACGGTGGTATTTTGATAAGATTGTATGTTAGCATTGTCTTTGTTTAAAAAACATAACATCAATTGTGCGTTTGTAAATTTTAGGACTTTTGAGTCAGTTAAGTTATTAGCATATAATACTTCTTGTTATTAAATAAAAGGTATTGCATTTGTAAAGATTCACAATCGAGGAGTCTCTGAGGCAAGCTGACCGAAGTAGCACTGACAATACCTTGCTAAGTAGGTATTCCTTACAGTAGAACAGGAAGCGATCGATGTTTAGTTTAGTAAGTGCAGACACTACAGCAGACTTAATCCTGCGGATTTAACCACTACTTCTGTGTCTGTCTGAACCTGCAATGTACGTGTTTCTTGTAATTACTTTAACTATAAATGTTTATATCATACGTTATGAGATTAAATAACAGTGGACAGCTTCAAAGCAACATTAGAAAACCTAAACGCACAGATAAATATTTTGTATCTATCTCTATTTTTGCGTTTAAGTAACTTAAAAAAATTTACATTCTAAAATACATTTATGAACTTTTTTAAATGATCTTATAGTGTCAAAGTGTCATTGAAATTGTTATAGAAAAAAAGATATTGGTTTGGCTATATCAAAGAAGAATGTAACGCAGCCACGATGAGGAAAATTCTTCAACGTCACGTTTTTCTGTTTTAATACCTACGAGTGACACACTTGGCTAACTAACATTAATTTAGAACAAGTCGTTTTAAACTTGAAGCTTCCATGTTTCGCCTGGAGACGACTGGAAAATCTAAATTATCTTAGTATTGAATTTCTTGAAAGATTCTCGCCCCCCTCACCCTTACAAGACTAGATTATGCATGACTTACTAATATTGGAAATCTGCTAATAGTCCAGTCTTTTTAGGGATTTAACCGGAATTCAACATAATTAGCTGTAAGCTCGTAAAAACTTTTATTTTGACATCCTAAAACTTCTCGACCGACTGTAGGGTGGCCGCGATTGTGTAATCCTAAGGGTCAAAGGTCAACTCAACAACTAGTAGCCTGGCCGACCTGAATAGAAAAACTGTAACTATAGTAAAATAGTAAGTTTTTACGTAAGTTCTGAATTAGTTTTTGTTCTAATCTTAAAATATTTACTTAATCAAAGCCGAATCAGATCGGTGCCACACTTTACTATAGATACCTAAATACCTATTTTTTTCTGAATGTGGGTAACAATGTAAAATTACGATAATGTAGACATTTGCGGGAAAAAAGTTTTCTTTCTTTTTCTTTTCGTTTGGAGATGGGGGGACGATCAAGCAAAATCTCACGACATCCCATTAAAGGAGAGGGGGGGGGGGGGGGGGGCGAAAATTCCCCAAAATCATCACAAGTTATTAATGGATGCCCCCTAATACGGTTATTGTTTAATGATGAACAGAGGCGGGCGGCACAGGCGCGACCACCGGGCCGGGGCGGGCGGCGCGGGCGCGGGCGCTCGAGCTGGCGCAGCAGCTCGCGTCCTCCCTGCAGCACGCCGTGCCGCCGCCGCCGCGACCCGACTTCACCACTGCCAGCGCCATCTTGAGGTGGCTGCAGCAGAACAATAACAACACGGTCACTGTGGTACGTTTGAATTTATAGATTGTAGAGCCATAACAGTGATTGTAGCTTGCTTGGTTAGCGCTATCGCCTCTCTTTTTCACTCTTAACCCGCTGTGAAACACGTTCTTCATGTCTTGTGATTCGGTTAGCCAGTTTTCCGGGCGTGAGTGACCGTGACTTACAGTGACCCTATTATATGACAGAAAGAAAAGAAGACCTACAAATTACTTTTGAACTGACCATGTTTTTTCGAAAATATAATATCTTCACCATTTAACCAGAGAATTTAAAAAACCGTTAATTTGTTACCATGGTGTTTTGATTTCCGTATCGCCAGTCTGGTTTCAAAGTTATCCAAGTTTTTAATTTCAAACTTGTCAGTCTGCGCGGCGCGCTTTATCCGTTCGCGAGCTACGGTGCCACAGACAAACAGACAGACACGTCAAACTCATAGCACCCCTTCTTTTGCGTCGGGGTTAAAAAGAGAGCGCTGCGTTTTGAATCAGAAAAAATATAATTATTGTTTGTTACGAACTTTTATAAATAACAAACTGTAACAAAAGGATCTTAATCTAAGAAAAGCTACCGCTACATTGTTCCGTAAAAGAAGTGGTACTAGCTAAAATAATAAAACCACTATTACACAGGTACCTACTTGAATAATAAGTCTTATTATTTCAAGTACCTATAGAACAACGCGTACTAAAGAACGATCATACTCTGTTGATTATATTATTCTCAACCCTGATTTACTCTTTGGCTGTGAATTTTAAGAATTGCTGGTATTCGTGTTTAATACTTCAAGTAATCTAGACTCATTCCAATTAATAGCTTGCCATCTATATACTTTGTACAAATAAATAAAATTGGAGTGTGTTTGTAATATAATAAAAAAAATGGGTTGCACTCCGGGAATGCTGGCAGAAGTGAAAATGTGAAGATGTGTTTTCTTGGTGATTTGGACGACAGTTCAATTAAAACACACTTAAGTTTCTCTGTAAGAAAAGAAACAAATTTAAAACATTGTGTCGTTTAATAATAGCAATGTCGAATCCTAAATCGCAATAATTATAATATTTAGTTTTTTCGATAACAAAATACACTTATTATTTATGAATGTTTCCTTTTGACAGTTTCCATAGTTACTTTGACTTTCTACTTTCTATAATCTTGTATAGCTGCGTCTCGTAACGGTGTCGCAGGTCCAAAGATTTTAACTCATCTAAAAATATGCGTACCACGCTAAAATAAGACAGATAAAAATTGTACAAAATGTTATTTTGGTATATGTACCGTGTATAATATATAATATGCATTTAGTAAAAAGCGGTTATTTCAGTAGGTCTGAGAATCGGCTACTGTCTATTTCATACCCCTAAGTGATAAGGGTTGTCCACACCTAACTTTTTATTTTATTTTTTGGACAATTTTTTTTATTTTTTAATAATGTGGCAATAAAAATACATACAACCCTAAATCTTAACCTTTCTATCACCAACCCCTATTTTTTAATAGTCGATTTTTAACGCTCGATAACTTATATCGCAAAACAACGTTTGCGAGGTCAGCTTGTTATTTTATAAATTTGATGCCGGATGAAATAAAATCAAAATTGTACTGAAGAATTTCCCGCGAAGATAAAAAATAACGTAATATTTTATCATTATTATTTTCTATCTATTAGACCTACTTGTGTTAACTTGGATTGGTTTTCGAAAGAAATTGCGGTGTGCTTCCTAATGATGAAACAAAAATGTTATTTTCTCTCAAAATCAATAAGGACTAGGTTCAGGCCCTGGTGGTTTGGCCGTGCCGGGATTAAATTTTAATAGAACGTAAAGCCTTCAAGCCTTTGAAACGAAGCGGTGTACGGAAGTGAACTAATTGCACGCACTTGGTGGCTGGTGCCGTTGTTCGCTGATGTGAAATCTCACAAGCGACGTATCATTTCAGACACTATTTACGATATTTTTTCTTCGTAATTGTTCAGTCTTTTTATAAATTTCGCAAAAAAAAAGAAAATGCGATTTGTAATATATTAAAAGAAAGTAAGTAGGAGCAAAGTGATACCTGGCGGCCTGGTAATTATAGGTAATACTTGTACCTACGTGATAAATACAGGTTCATTGGTAATTCTATACATACCTTTCTTTTCAACCCCCTATAACTCCATTGTGGATAAAACTAGGAGTCTGAATTTTTAGTAGCCAAGTAAGTATTATATAAACATGGTATATTTCAGATTTCATTCAATTTGAGCTTGTAGTTTAAGAATTATAACTAGTCAAAGTTTCTTAATTTTGTCACTCACTCACTCACCGATCATCAAAATTCTAAGGCACTTCTAGCAATTATAGAAGCTTCAAATTTAGAACACAATTAGTGTTTAGTGTATAACTCGAGGAAAAACTAAAAAAAATTGGAATTTCGGTCCAGTTTTCTAGATACACCAACTGCATAAATAACTTTGTAAACCCATAAAAATGTATAGGATTACAAAGTTACATTTGCAGTTAGATTGACAACAAAAAGAAATGAGATGCCATCAAAAACATAACTTGTAAAAAACCCAAGTCTCGCAACACAGTCCGTAAAAAGTTGTGAGATCCATGTATGTATCCATAGATTGACTTGGAAATCGCTAATTTTCTGCGATGATAACTAGATTTTAGTATTTATACAATGCGATCAAAATCAACTTAAGTATATGAATTAGAGCTTAATATTGTAATTGCTGAGCGCCGGGGAGTCTTGAATGAATGCTCTAACATAAAAACGCATACGTTGAAACAATACGCCATTTCATAATTTATTGATCGGGTGTTCCATGTCTGTTTTCCAAACAACGGGCTAATTCCTGTCAGCGACAAGTTAGACAGCTGTCTATGAAAGAGGCTTCGTAGCCCATTGGGAAAGTAATACACTGGCCTATATTATATTATAATATAAATGGACATGCTATAAATGTATAGTGCACATTTATAACATATCCATCCTTAAGCACAAATCGATCCTTAGCAAAATCGATAGGGATAGTAAATAAATAGAATATGCCGCAGCCGTTTATCATAATGTGGCGTGGTCTAAAATTATTCTCTTTAAATTTTCTCTGAAGCGTTATTGAAATATACATCCGTTAAAGCGTATGCCGTAGGCATCAGGTACCGTGGGTTTTAAAATATCAATTCTATATGTGTACATTTAAAATTTCAAATAAGTTAAAAAAGTGAGTTTTAATACTATCCTTTTTAGGTATTCTATGCGATGCTCTTACAGAGTTTATGTAAAAAGTTAGGTTTTTCTGTTAAATTAATATCGTCTGTAACTCATTAGTAACCCAGTAGATCTTGACTGCGCATGCCTTTTGGAACAATATCGAGAATAAGAATATTAAGGAAAAATTATTAAATAAATAAAAACATAGTGCCGTACTCAGAGACGTTCATTAACGTTAATGGTTCATTATGAAAAATAACGATGACACTTATGTCAATAGGAATAAATGCGATTTTATTTGTTTGTTAATGAACATTACGTTAAATGACGTCTCTGAGTGCGGCCGATAGTTTTCCTAATTCATAATCAGTTCTTCATTTAGTTTTCCTTACTTTTAGATGTCAGATGGGACAAAAGCAGTCATCGTCAAACGGTCAAAATGTCTCTTAATACAAATGCAACCAGCCTTAACAGTAACACGGTAAGATTAGTCGATCACTAATGGTGTACTATTATAATTATCTGACTCCCGTTTCCAGCACCAGATTAGTTCGATCTTACCAAAATGTTATATTGTAATGCCAATTTTTGATAAGTGTCGTAAAATTTAGCTTAATGTGACATTTTAAATTCCATCACAGATAAATATATACAGGCGAAGAAAATAAAAATAAAAAGTATTACAAATCAGAAATAATAGTATATGTAGAAGTAGAAGAAGGGGTGGTCGCTACTAATTTGTGATGATGGCATCTTGGCATTATGTGTGGGCTATGTGTGTGTCACTCTGGGTCGACATGGGTAATCGGGCGAGGGAACCAGGATTAATAGAAGACAACACTATTGTAACAATCTCTGTGTATTATAATTCTAGATCACAATAATCACTTTTACAATAGAAATACTATTCCCCAATATTTAACTATAAACGTTTTACAACAGTACAACGGGCTTCCATTTTAAATATCTCCCAATCTGTACTGACATTTCTTATTCCTCTTTTTACTTTTGACATAAATGACAACCAGCCAGCCAGCTCGGTGTAACTACTTCACAAAACAGGTATCACTTAATAATGACAATTAACATAAAGGTGCCGGCATGAACATAAATTATAACACAAATAAAATTTATTTTTACAGTCTTTGGGTTTTAGCGAATCATGCCTATGAGTATGTACGCGAATTCCATTAGTACAGGCTACACAGAACTATGTTTTTTAAATTAAGCCCTCTTACGTTATTTTATTATGTTATATCCTTATTTATAATAATTAATCTGACTTATAAGATATCAAATTAATAGTAAAAACATAGAACATTAAAATTTTAAATAATATCACAAGTAAAGCTCCAGTAGTGGTTCTAAAACAGTCAATGCGATCTTTTATATAAAAACATTATACGCAATCTCACTGGGGAACCGGGTGACATGAAGACAGGATGAAAGGACCCTGTTTGCTGACCACCATTGAAGCTAGGATGAATATTCCCCCGCTGCGCCATTCACCGCAGAATTGCCTCCCGGAGAGGTGGCACTGGAACGGATAGCGCAGCGATTCTAAAAAATGGATATAATTGAGTATAATCGTAATCCTAATGTTTTTATTGTGAACATTTTTTAGATTTACGATTTTTTTCAAAATGCTCTAGCAATAATCTCCATAAGCTATAAGTATGGTGGAGATGATTACATACTTTGACGAACTGTAAATAAATATACCTTAGGGTTTAACCACTTAAAATAAAGTTAAAATACCACCTTTCCATTAACTCGTTTGTTTCTTCTACGCAATAATTACCTACTATGATGTTATTGTTTAGATTTCTTCTCACATTTTTAATCCGTGTGTACCTATTTCGAAGATATTGGCATTTCAATTCCGAAACTTTCAATATTTTGCATTTATGGAGAGCAGCTTGTAATAGAGTATGTTTGATGAACTTTCAAGTATACAGGGTTACCCGTAAAACATGAGCAGCCTCGCAGCACTAGGTAGCTAACACCATCAATCCTGAAATAAAAACATTGACTGAGCGGAAGTGGTTTTAATAATGGCTTATATCAACTAGGTAAGCTGAGTTTCAAGAAAACAAGATTTTTTTTAATTCATTTTTTTAAAGTTTGGGACTATAAACTCCAACCATGTTAGATATTAAGTACCTCAATACTAAGTCCCAAACCATGCACTGCTTACGATTTCCAGTGCACTAAGTTAATAACTTTATTTTTATAAAACGAAATAAAAGTGGTAGGTAGTATCTTGCTTTTTAACACGTTTTTATTCTATAGGTATATATGGATTGAATAATCTTTTCTCTTTTGAGAAGTCAAGTAACAATAATATTCGTAGGTACTTGTTATTGTATGTAAACGTTAAAAATAAAAATTAGGGTCAACCATTTTGTGGTTTACCAGTGTATCTATGGGTTTACCTATCAATTTTGTACTGTAGTTAAAAATGACTACTATAGTTTTTCGTAGCATATAAGTAGTGCGGGGCTAGTACCTTCTTCGAGAAAATTTAGATGCAGTCGAGGAAAATCTTTTTTACTGACTGTTCCACAACTTTTACTGACTACAAAACGCGGCAAAAGTTTTAAAAAGCGACTGCTAGACATATTTTTGCTTGTTCAGGACCATTAACTGTAAACGGATTTTTCAATGCCTAGGCTTTACTCGCTATCGTATCATAAAAATTGTATCCGTATTCTTCTTATGATGATATAGTATTATCAAGTGTTTAAAAATTAATAATGATTGAATAAAGCGTATCCTAACCGTGTTTGACCTCGTCGCATTTGGCTTAATATGGACTTTGATGATTTGTTATTCATTATCCCTGTCTTGATGTAATTATGAAGGAAGGTAAACAATGCATGTATATGAAAAGTCATTAAAGCCATCGAGATTTAACGATCGATTTTAAATTCGTATTAATGAGTGTCCTAGCAAGGAGGCTAATCGAAAATAATTATAATCAGTCACGGCCCGTCATGATGCTGCTCCAGGCTCTGCAACTAGTTTCAGGTGGTCGCACGTTCCATCAGTGCTAATTAGAAATTCCCTTAGCTTAACAACCCAGTTTCAATCATGTAATAACCGGCTCGTAACCAATTTATGATCATGGTTTATGTGTGTCAACATCATTAATTTATTTTAAAAAGTGATGCCTTAAAAAATAACTGATGTCAACCTCAGTCTCAAAAATTTTAGACTGATTTAGTTTTAGTTTTCATCAAAATCGGTTCCCAGACTCCTTTCAGCATTTTCGCTATTTCTCATAGTTTCAGATTTCCCCATCCACGCACACTTGAAAAATGCACCGTGTAAGTATATCTTAATCGTTTGTTGGTATAAAAAATAAACAGTACCAGTGTTATGTAGTGAGGTGTAACGCTGACAATGGATGTTTCATCAGTTGCTCGAAAAATGCAAGGTAAGTAATTCGACAGCAGGAAAAAAATCAACGATGCAGGCAGTAGGTACTTTTTTCCAATTTGCCGGGTAGCCGGTGCTTGCTGCGTCCTGGTTTGCCGAGCTAGAGAGCCTGTGTAATTAACAGAGCTACAGCTTACTCCTCAGGCGTCAAGCAGCTGTCAACAGTGCAAGTTTCTGTTGAAGTTTATATTATATAAGTACCTAATATATTTTTGAGTGGCCCGCTTTTGAATCTGCCCATTATCATAGCTTATTACGATTTAAGGTGAATATGATTTCATTTGATTTATTGATTGTAATTATTTATTTAGGTACCTATGTTTTTTGCAGTTTTAGGCGCTGTTTTGTGATGTAAACCATCTTAAAGCTTTTTCATTTAAAAGCGCCTTTTAAATTATTTTAGCATCACTCCCATACACGTGAATGAACTTTAGAGTAGGCACTAAGTATTGAGGCCAGCTAATTACCACTTCGAATATGCGCCAAATGAGGATGTTATTAAATTTTGACGGAAAGTTTCCCTTACGGACTTACAGGAAATATAACGTCAATGGACGATGACACCAGCAACGAACGAACTTTAATTAAAATATCGAGGGTGCCCTTCTGGGTATGCGCAAGACGCCATGTTTAATTTATAATGCTATTTCCTTGAGAAATGTTTATTTATAAATAAATTAAACAAAGGAGATATTGACATTGCGATATTTTTACTAACAATCTTTGGTCTGCTAATTTATTTTGTAGAGCCTGTACACGTTTGCCTACATGTTTTTTGCTTTTCTGTTCTACAGCCGACGTGAGGTCTACATTGCTGGTCATAAGATAAGGCTTCTTCAATCAAGATCATTAACTTCAATTAGTAACAGAATTTTATAATGCAAAATTCTTGCAATATCTATAAATGCCTGTATTGTCTTAAAATCAACAATTAAATAGGAAATCAACGAGTGGGTGCCGTTTCGCGAAAGCTCTTTGTCGGAAGCGGGTGGCAGGCGCCGGAACTGGCCGGAAGCGGGACGCGGGGCCTACTTCAACATGCTTGTCCCTGATGAGGCCATTAAGACCATTCCAACACCACCAAAATATGCTGACACAAATTACTAATGGAGAAGGCAGGTTATGGTTATTTTGGTAACATATATGTGTATTTTATGTTGAATGTATACATTTGAAGTTGACACATTTTTTGTGTTGTTTCAAAATGTAGAATAAAAAATCAAATTAAAACTGGAAATTGGGTTAGGTTTACGGATACCCATAAAATCACGGAAACTAACAGAACATAAAAGAGTTAACGATCTAAGCATATGAAGAGGCACAAAGTGATTATGGTGATTGAGTTATTGAAATAAGTGTGCTGGGAGTTTGTACGTACTACGAGTATTAATACGATCATTGGAGTCCCAGTCAAAATCTTGTTAGTCATCCGTACAAATTGCTAGATTAACTTAGACTTCATAAGTAGCATGAAAGCTTTAACTATTTAGCTTTTTATGTCTAGTTTTTATACTTAATTGTCATTAACAGGTTAATACTGAAACATCGAGAAATTATATCACAATCATCCGGCTTTGAGAACAAGCAGGCAGAGCAAGTGTTAAGATAATAAAAACATTTTATTTGCCTCCGTTTGGGCGTCGTAACCCAAATTTAAATTCGTTCTGTTTTATGAAAGTACATTTTCAAACATTTCGGCACAGATTAGGCAACTAGTAAAGTTGCCTAATCTGTGCCATAAAACAAACTTTAAAAATAAAAATGGAAACAAAGCGAATACTTTTCAAACTTCACTTTTCTTTCAAACTACGAGTACCTACTGCTACTCAGCGTAGTGCATAATATACCGAAACCGATAAAAGTATTCATGATTTCTCTGATTTAAACTTCAAATATTGTAGCTTTGTAGTGGGACTACTAATATAAGTATTTCAATGGAGCAGAAATAAGAAAGTATTTATTGAGTACCTAGTATATAAATGAGTAGTAAGCAAAAATTGCTTAAGTATTCAACACCTCCTTCAATACAATAAACATATTTTCAGAATGAGCCCTAATTAATTACAATATTCCACATCAAAAAAGGGTCTCACGGTCAAATCAGTCATTAAATATTACTAGTGGTCGCCCAGTAGTCGATATTTGACTATAATTTACTAAAACTTTCTACTTCTATGTACTTCTACGATAATATTAAAAAGAAAGTTTTATAAGGTAAGGTACTTACATTATGTTGCTGACGGGTTGTAGTTGAACGTGAATGCGCCATTCATCGTAACCTTAAGAAAAATAATAAATGAATTTTTTGTCTATCTACATGTAATGTGTGTGAAACACGTATGGTTGTGCGCTTGTTGTGTTTTAAAATTAATTTCGTGTATTTCTAATGCTATTTTATTAAATTTATTGACCGTCTGCATTAAAACTTGTCAATATCTACCAAACAACTTTATATATATATATATGAGAAAAGAAACTTCTTTCTTTCTTTCTCTTATTTCGTAAAAAAATGTTAAAACCCCTGACTTCAATTTTATGATGAATTCGCCACTTTTTCTTTGATTTTTCAAAATATTATCGAGACTATAGAGATTCAATTTGTATAAACACGATTTGTTTTTGATTACTACTTACGTGTGCTTATTAAATTGTAGTTTGTAGTCAATTTGGTATACGTTAACTGTAAAATATATTGGCCAGACGACCCAACTAGGGGGTAAGACCGTCTACCCGATGATATTTTAAATTATCATCGATATCTGTAAAGTTATTTCACGCACAGATGTTTTGAATTTTAATAATGTAAACAAAGGTCCATTGTTCAACATCTCCAAATATCATCATTGTAGAAAGAATAGGACACGTAGGTACAATGAAGTCTCAAAAATAAAAATCTCAAAATTAAAATAAACTATGACGGTCTTCCCCACATTGACCTCACCTATATTATTAGGTTTAAGTAGAGTCGCTTGACGCTGTGCGACACTGTTTACAGGCTGACGCAGCAAATATGTTTGTTCAAAGAGTAATTTAAAATTCAGAGAGGTTCAGTCGCGTCAGCGTCGAGCCTCTCATTATTACCTTAGTCTGAATATTCGTTAGTACCTATAAATAAGAGCAGGCGTTGGGTTCACGCAATACATAATTAATTTTATAAAATACACAGGATTATGTGAACACACTCATCACTTTACGGCGCGCGGCGTACGGCTACAAGTTAATTTACTAAATGAAAACTACGATTTTAAAAAAATTAAAGATTTTTTTCTGAAATTAATAAAATGGTTTCTTGTATGATATAAGGTAGGTTGTGTTGTCTATTATTATTAAAAGTTCATTGATTTGAGATTTAATAAATCTTTTTTCATTTAAATAACTCTCAGTAATAATCTCGACAGAAATAAGGAACATTTTCATGTGTCGGACCACGTATTCAGGCCACCAAATTTTCACTACATGTTGCTCTGCATAGTGGTATGCTATTTGAACGTCGGTTTAATTTTTTCAGTAGGCGATAATTAAATAACTAGTCTGGCCATAAATACTGTTATTTAAAAACTATTCTTTTTTTCAACTTTTTAATTATTTTGAAATTGGAACACGTATATTATTTTAAAAACTTATTTCGATTTTGCACCATTTCACATAACTTCCGTGTTAATTATCAAATTACAATATGGAATGGGGTGTTAAAGAAAATAGGATTGAAATGATCGCCTTGCACAAAGTGGGTATGGAGCCGCCGATCATATTCCAGACATTTCAAAAGCTTGGTATCAGCCGTATGTTCGTATATCGTACTATCAACAGATACAGCAACACTTCGTCTGTCGCAGACCAGAAAAGATCGGGGCGGCCGCGTGTTGTTAGAAGCACAAAGGCTGTTAATGCTGTTAAAGCCAGAATTCGTCGAAACCCCATTAGCAAGCAAACAATCTTATCGAGCGATTAACTGCTAAGGCGAGAAATAAAGATTCCCGTTAGGATTCTGTCGCGTATTATAAAGCAAGACCTGAAGCTCGGTGCTTATCGCCGATGTAGGTACAGGACATGCCCTAAATCAATCTTTACAATTAAAGAGAGTGGATCGATCAAAACGCCTTCTGTCGCGATACGCAGGTGAAAGGCACAGAAATATCCTCTTTACCGATGAAAACATTTTCACGATTGAAGAACACTACAATAAGCAAAATGATAAAGTGTACGCTCACAGTTCTAAAGAAGCTGCTCAAGTTGTCGGAAAGGTACAACGTGGTCATCATCCTGCGTCAGTGATCGTTTGGTGGGGCGTGTCTTATCAAGGAGTCAGAAAACTACATTTTTGTGGAAAAGGAGTGAAAACTTCAGCCAAAGTGTATCAAGATATGTACAGTCTTGGATCATGGTGTGAAAGCTCTCAGCAATAGGTACACTTTTAAAAAATATACCGTGGACTTTCCAGCAGGACTCTGCACCTGGTCACAACTTTATAAGAGTTGAAGACTGGCTCTCATCTATCCCAAACCTAAACCCTTTAGACTTCAAATTATGGTCAGTTTTAGAGCAAATGGCCTGCTCTAAACGACACGGCGACATTGAGTCTCTTAAAAAATCTTTGGAGCAAGCAGTGGCAAAATTTCCCTTGGAAACAGTGCGTAAATCCATAGATTCGTGGCCAAACAGATTAATGGTCTGTATAAAAGCTAAAGGTGGCCATTTCGAATAGAATATTATTTTATTTTTTGCTGAGACATTAATAAATATGTAGGTATAAATTTTAATAATACTACATTACTTTATAAAAAATGCATTTTCATTTGTAACAGAACTTATGGCTGGACTAGGTAGAATAGTGTGTTATTACCGAGCGTGTCGTATTTATAGCGACCGCCCGCCCAAGAGTCCATTTGCCGCCCATTGGCTTGTATAGGGTGTCTACCGGGGAAAAGCAGCGTTCTTATTGTGTAAACCTCGGCTGAAGTATAGATATTTCTTTTATAATGTGAAAACAAAAATGACAAAGACGTTCATTGTCCTCCTGAAAATGATGTCTTTAGAGAATAACTTAACATAAATAATATTAACGGTCTTATTTTCTTTTTTAGAAATATATATTATGGTATAATCTATTATATATTATGAATATAATGTACTATAATCTGTTTATGTGTTATATTTATGTATTTTGTAATAAATATTCCAGTTTTATTTAATATATAGTGACAGAAATATTATAGGTACCTTGTACAATAGTAACATTAAATGAAAAACTTGATTTTATTCATGTAATATGGGATATTAAGGTTACGCCTAACTTATTACCCACTTTTACCCCCAGAGTTTTTTCAGGGCTCAACCGATTTTCATTGAACATATTATTTTGTAATGTACACGTGATGCGCTTTCATTTGGGACCCCACTCGATTATATTTGCAGACATTTGGTTATTCTTCCCCACTTTCACCCCTACAACTTTTAAACGACTCAACCGATTTTCATCAAACATGTATGTCTAAGAACACTCGCCCGTAACTCACCTTTCATACAAAAAATACTAAATTGAAATCGCTTCATTCGTTCGCGAGCTACGGTGCCACGACAGACAGACAGACAGACACGTCAAACTTATAACACCCCTTCTTTTGCGTCGGGGGTTAATTAAATGAAAAACTTGATTTATATTTCATGTAATATGAATGTTCTCAGAATTGACTTTTAAAGTCAATTTGGCTCTGTAGTAAAGTAATTATTTTATTTAACCTAGATTCCAAAATTGTCACATTGTTTCCTGGCCAGTGGGTGCGGTGCTGTCTCATCTCATAGGACGCGTTTTGTAGTCGTTATTATTCACCGCTAGTAAAAAAAATCAATCAAACACATATTAATAATATAATTTACATTTAAACATGTTCAGATCGACATTTGACTGAGATTTTCTGTCGCTTTTAGGATTGACTAGACAAATCCCGAAACAGATTAATTTGACTGAAATGTTAGGAACTTCTGGGTTTGACTAAAATACTTCAGTCAAAGACCGAAATGGAAATGTGCATCAGCGATCGTCCAAAGTCGTTGGTCAAACCTAGGATAAATCAATCATTCCGCGAAGAGACTGTGTATCGACCTTTGACTATAACATATTACATTTACAAAAATTAAATATCACCTTAATTAAAAAATTAAATACTTATCACCTGCTGTTACGGTGAAGAAAAACATCGTGAGGAGGCATGTGAAGTCCACCAACCCGCAGTAGGCCAGCGTGGTGGACTAAGGCCTACATCCCTCTCATTGTGAGAGGAGACCCGACCCTGTAGTTGATCATTAACGGGTTACTGACAAATATTAATCGTCTAATGAATAAACAATACACGCCAATAATAAAAAGGCAGTGGTAGGGAATTCGCGTCGAATCGCTTCGAATTAAGGTTTTGCGTTTTTTTCGTATTTTTCCTCTTCTCTTTTTAGAAGTAAGCAGTATCAAATAAACTATAATTATAAAGATTCATGAATTATAATAGAATTTCGACTATTGGGCGATGACTAGTTATAATAATAAGATCACGTACATACACATTTTCAATACAAGATAGAATAATAACCTTTCGAGCTATTTTAGGATATTATACCTCTCCTAAAGACTCGTTTTTATCGGATATTCCTCCGAGACAGCTGTCGTTCTATTTCCGTGACAGGGGGAGTTTCATCTCGTAAATCTGCTGTAAGAATGTTGAACAATGCTTACGACATCCAATGAATACGACGGATGCATTTTTAATAATATAGCGGACAAGAAAAAAAATCCTGCTTTAAATGGAATGATAATTATGTAAATTTAAATTTGGCGCTTAAGCTCTTTGTTTTAGTATCATAATTATATATATAATATAATAATAAAGTTTATTAATTACTTTTTACAAGTAAAATATTTGCTGCATACAGAAACCGAAAGAACGATGAATTGTCTGAAGATTAGAAGACCCGATGAATATACCGATGATAAATCAAGCGCACCCGGATTATATCCACAACAGCCGCCATTTAACCCCGAAATAATATATGAAGATATCGAAATGATACAAGCAAGCGAGCATCGATCCTGGTTGGGGATGGGGCTTGCCCTGTGAAACAATATATTCAGTTAAAGCTGCCAACGGAGGTGACGATGAACGGAGCGAGTGGGGGCGGCGTTCCTTGTACGAGGGCGTGAACTGGATACCGCCGCCGGTGAGTGCGCAAGTAGCTTACGTTGTGTGCAACTCGACGCACTATCTACGTGCCGCGCTTACGCATTGTTGTGCCACCCACCGTTTGTCTTGTGTGCATAACGCTAACGAGGTGCTGTGCTAATACCGAGCTACGAGCCAATTAAACTTGTATTTTATGTAGGCCTTGTTTATTAAAAGACAGAGGCAATTGTTTTGGATTTATGTGAAAAGTTTGTTCGGAATGCATCGGGCGCATAATTATGAATTTCGAATATCTATTTTCGGGCGCGAACGTTAACCGTATTCGACTAAGCGCCGGTTCATTTTGAACTAAAACATGCGTGAGGTCGGCCGCGGGGGCTCAGTTGTTGCGGCAACCATAGCGGCATTTCACAGTCGGTCAGCCACCGATGGCAGAAACCCACCGATCAAATCGCGTCCGACCACCGTGGAAGATAGAAATACCGTACGACCCCTCAAAGAACTTATATTGCCAGAAGATCGCTCAAGACGCGCTTCCGGTGGAAGCGAACGCCCCATTTCTACCGCTTCGGAGGCTTCGGAGCGGGACTCCATTTCGGTCCAGTCCAGCGAGGAGCCACCCCTACACGAGAGTACGTAATCCACGCTCACTGTACGAGCTACTGACGTAGCTTAGACCTGGAACGTGGCCAATCTTTAAAATAGAGTAACGTCGGTGACTAGCATCGGGAGCTTGTCGCGCAGTGTCGTTTATGAGGAGCCTCATGTCCGATCGCGAATATCTCACCGAACCTCTTGACGAGGCGGAGGAGCGAACGGAGACGGGTTACGTGCACCCGGCCGTGCGCTCCTACATGTACTCGCCCATGGGTTAGTTGGTGTCGGTTGTGAGGCTTCTTTATAAACATGTATAAATCGTATTTGACCTCTTATCTCGTGACAGGCGGTGATTCGGACAGCCCCGACGAGGCTACTGTGAAATGTTCGACGTGGACGGATCGTTCGGTACCCGCGAGAGCAGACTCTTCTGACACGGAATCCACATCCAGTAGTGAAGACTACTCTGATGGCGGACAGTATGCGACTGGGAAAAGTGATGCCAATTACCGGACTTTAACGCCGAGCGGGAAAGCGGACAATTCTACACTTTGTAATGATGATTTTAAGTGGGTGCCTAGCGGGGAAGTGATGGATGAAGCTGATGAAGCCATCTTAATGGGGACTCGCGGCGAGGATTACAGTTCCGCAAGCTTAGATCGAAGGCGACGACAGTCAGGCGATCGTAGCGATCGTGACAGAAAAACGAGATCATCGATGTCTACGAAGCCACCACAACATCCATCGAGTGTACGCGCGTCGCTGCGTTCTCGCCGCTGCCGTAACGAGGAAACTCAGCCCGACTTGCAGAGACGATGGAACTCTTACGAACACTTTCGGTGGCCCGAGGGTGGCTGGTGGCCTCCGATGTGTTGGTGTCACGGTCCCCCTGCGCCACCACCTTGTTACATGCACGATCGAGGATGGCCTTCACATCCTTCATTGCCGCCTGTACCGTCTAGGATGTACAATAAGGTACGCAAGTATGTAATTGTGCTTTGTGGTATAACGCAAAAATTCAGCTGCAGTTTAAAATAATTCGTTCTGGACATTACAGATAACAGTTTTGTATTTATATTTTGTTTTAACGTTTATAATAATAACCCATTGGGATTGCATTTTGTGGTTGCCTTTTGTTCTTTATTATCGGATTAAATGCTGCTGCATTTCCAATTAATTTGTGTGTATTTTAAATAGTACCTGGATAATAAGCACCCATGCCTATTCTAATGTAAATAACTTTTAATCGTTTGAGACAGTATAAGTATAGGTGTAGGTACCTAATGACGCCGTTAAATACATTTAAAACAAATGTAAATATTTTTTTTAGTAATTCAAACAATGGCTACCTTGTTTTTACTTGATTTACTTATAAGACCATTAAATTTTCAGTTAAAATTCTTTGATTGAATCATTTTTGTTCTGTTATGGAAACAATTGATATTTTGAGAATAGATTGAGTATTATAGATTTTTGACTTTTGTTATTAGGCTAACTATATACTGAAATTAGATAAAACTTAAGAATACCTATTATGTATTGTGTACAATGTTTTGAAATGGTCATGATGATGGCTATACTTCCATTGGTTAAAATAATAGGTACCTATTGCATTAGTAGATAATATATACATAGTTTAATTACATTTTGTTGTTCGATTTTAGGGTCTTCTGAGCAAAATACTTATTCAATCGTTTTTAAAAGTTTCCGCTCTATTTGTTTTCGAGCACAGATATTTGGAACGCATTTTATCCTTAACGTTTTTCGCTAAAGAATAAATTACAAAGGTTTTCCTTTTAGGCGTAAGCAAGCTTACTCTTTAATTTGACGTCTGTTTAATTATTTTCAACGTCAATTACCGTCTCGTCTATCATTAGGTCTTACCTATTATTCAGCGAAACAAATTGTGCTCATCTATATAAATCTTATTATCTTATACCTCATGGATTCTATCGGCCTTCCCTAAATCCGGTTCTTCTCTAAATCACTTTGCTGCTTATTTGTTACTGCATGGTAGCCTGAATTTTTCTTTAAAAACTTACTGTTTAAAAATAAACTTAATACTTAAACGCCTCCTTTTTATCTAGCTAGGTCTATCAATTACTTTTATGTGGGTTTATTGAAAACTGATAATTTTATCAAAAAATTTGTGTTCGCCTATTCCATTGGATTAGAAGACATACAGTCAAACATACGGATATATAGATAAAGATAACTCTTACAGGTCAGTCGCACAAGTGCTCATAAGCTTATTGATGGGTTTTGTTAGCAGAATGACGCGGAGGAGCGTGTGCGGCGGTTGGAGGCGGACAAGGAGAGTTTGCAACTGCAGGTGCAAGTGTTGTCTGAGCAGATCTCGGCGCAGACCGACAAGATGGCCGACCTCGAGCGCTCGCTGCTCGAGGCACGCCAGCGACTCGACGACACCGAGCAGAGGCTGCAGAAGGTAACGTTGACTTTATGGACAAAGATGTCACGATTCCCAAACGTGCAGGGTCATCAACGCTTGGTTCATCTATAACACATCCGGTTTTTTGAAATTTCACAATAACAGTAATACTGCCATATGGATGTAATTAAAATAAATGTGGATAGTTTGAACAACTTGAAATTGGAATAAAATGAAATAACAAATTGTCTCAGGTAGGGCAGGGGCTACATTTACAATCCTGTAAAGCTGCCGACTTCTAGTGCTTCCTTGTGTTTATATCAGGGTATAATCAGAGAGAATGCACTATCACGCTAAAGCTAAAATTAAAATTAAATTAAAATCAACAAAGATCAAAAAAGTTCGCAATATATAATAATATCATGTTTATAAACAGCTTTAAAAAGAAAAGAAATGTAGTAACGCGCTCATAAATAAATAAATTAATTAATTAATTAATTAAAACTGTGTCGAGAGTTTTTTCCTCCGGCTTTTTTTCTTTACCCAGTGGCACAACATAGCATAGCCGATGAGTTCGATTAGGAAAAATATTAAAATAAATAAATAATTGGACTGCTAAAATAATATCATAACTTATTTTAACATAATTATAATATAAAATTAAGTATTAGTTATTTAAGATATAATTATTGTATGCCCGCATAGGGTAGACTGTTCTCAACATATTATTATTTTTGTAACATCTTTCTCGTGTAACAGTCAACAATAAACGCATTCTTTTCTTGTCTTTTCTAAAGAATAGTAGTGATTTAAGAATACAATTCACATAATTGGTCTTTTAATTGAATATAAAATTTTTTAAACTTGCTAAAAACATCAGCGTGATCGGTATTATCTACACAATAATAAAATGATTATTTCTTTCAATTCTAAAATTTTTGCCCTTCCAAAGTAGGTTAAAAGCATAAAGTCTATGTTTGATTTGAGCTTACCACGTCATAGGCGGGTGTCCATGAACTGTATTAATCTCCAAGCGGACATCCCGTCGTGCTTGTTTGTGACTTGAACATTGAAAATGCTGCCTCTGAAATAACTTTTTCAATGTCTCTTTTGAACCGAATATAGATGAATGCTTAGTAAAGTTTGTCCGCACTTTTATGGTGTTTTATTTTTAAAAGGCTAGTCATGAGATATTAAATATTATGCGCTAGCATAATAATTATGTAGCGCTTTCATTCTCTACTCTAGAGGTACATTCCACGGTTGATGATGCCCGTTATCTAAAGCGTGCTATAGATTAAAGTGGTATATGCAAGGTGGTTAGCTCTTTAGCATTCAGGGCGGTCTGTATCCCTGTGGAATGGTATTGAATAAACATGATTGGTGTGGGTTGTACAATTTCTAGCGCGCCTCGCAGACTATAGAGCGTTAAGCGCTAAACTGCAGGGCATGGTAAATATCACGCAATCACTCTCACATCTGGCGGAAATCGTAGCGCTGAATGTTCAAAACATTTACGTATTAAAATATTATTTAAACGTTAACGGAAGAAATTTCGAGATTTTATTTTCTCTGAACTCGTATCATGGAATTATATGAAATGGTTACATATTTTGTAAGTAGTGTAAGAAAAGAATGAGTATGTATGTACCTATATCATGTAATACGTCGAATGTCCCAGAGATAGACACGGTACATAAACAATGGCCTACTACATGAGATCTATAACAACGATAAAATTACATTACCCTTTATTGAACACCAAAATACAGACACAAAAAAGTACAATAAGCAAAAGTAGTAAAAAATAGGCAGACTTTTGCTTAATAAGCAATTTCTTCCATGCAACCATCAATTAGGAATTGTTCATTAAATGTGAGAAGGTTAGAGATCTAGTACATGTAGTTTAATATATGTACTTATTTCGTAAAATAAAAGGTTTAGTTTTCCTCTCTATTGCTATTTACAGACCTACAGAAAGTTCTGTAAACTACCATCGTAGCATTTTTCAAACAGGTCAACAAATAAATAGGAGCTTATTTTAAATTGTAAATATTTAAAGTGTGCCTATATTCAAAACGGCTTACCGTCATTCTTCAAGAGGAGTTTATTCTATTTGTAACCATTGAGTTAATGGTTATAAAGTCTGGTTTTCATCTACCAATCAGAGCAATTTGCCGCTGCCCACGTGGGTTAGAATAAACCGCGTAAAAGTAATGTTGAGTCATGGCAAGTGAGCAACACTAATAAAACAACAGCCTAGAGATTTCTTCACAAGGATGTTTCAATGAATTTTCTAAAACATTTTACAGCGATTCCAATTTATGATCTGTTTATTATGGTTTCGTTTTTGAAAAGGTAAGGTTTGTTTGATTTAAATTTATATATTCTTGTCTTTTAGGATAACAACACGAACTAAGCATATTCTTTTGTGATTCTATGAATCACAAAAATTGATCCATGAATATGAGGATTAAGTTTTACGAAAAAATGCAATCCGGCTTTTCAACTCAAGAAACGCTGAAAAAAATAATAAGAACGTGAAGCCGCGAAATTATGTAGTAGTAGATACTGGGTAGGTACGTTTGCGTTACACTGTTCGCGACTATGGAGCGGGTTTTAGAAATCCTTTCTTGTGAAAGAACCCTTAGCTTTATTACATTACATTCCGACCGACGCGCGACTCTACGTGTACTTCTTATGACATTCGTGTAATAAATGCTCACTGTGTTACTATTTGGGAATAATAAAAATAAGTTACATTTGTCTGTTTCTAAATGCGGTGTAGGTAAAATGGATTGATGACTTTTGGTGTAGGACAGTGGTAAAATTCAGTTCTACACTTTATTCCCGATAGGACAAAATCAAACCTAGGTTGTTATTAATGAAAAAAGTGTTGCCGTGGAATCGACAACTTCATAGCGTAGGACTAGGAAAACCTACCACTGCAGGACAATTTGGTCATTCATTTATACTAATATTAACTAAGCTGCATACAAAAAATCAGCTGGTTTTTAATAAATTTTATGTCCTCGTTATTTCGATATATTTGGCGTGGAGGACGCACCACTTCAAACCATCGATTTTTTAGGACAAATGTTTTTCCGAGTTTATTATCATAATTTATCTTAAAATTTCAATAAATAATTTACTGTTAGTCAGACAATATTTACACCCCACCAAATCGACATGTTTTATATCTACGCAGTTCATTACCTACCTCTTTGAGAATTTGGAAATAGGAAAAACTTGGGCGTCTCGTTGAACCGAACGAACTCACGAAGATTCAGCCTGTTATTAATCACTGAGAAAACAGTCGGTAGCTGCCGGACCAAAAAGGATACATCAAAGGATCAATTATGGATTTCCATTTAGTATTTCCATTTAGTAGATTAGCATTTTCTGTCTCCAATATCAGACGAGCTCCATAGACAAGCTTGTAAAAAGTGGAACTAGTGTTGATAAACTAAAACTATTCGGTACATGCACGCACAAACTTTTAACTGCTTTCTTGAGCGTGCTATAGTTAACTAGCTGTTTGCTTTACATTACAAAGAAGTTTCGTGAATTAAATAAGTACCTGCTATTTTACTCACCTATTCCATGATATACGTAATGTCTTTAATAAAAGCGATAAAGCCATTCAAGTTTGTGGGATTAAGTAGATAACCGCCTGGATAAAAATAAAATACATGTAAAAAAACAGACACGGAAATGAAACCATTTGATAACATTACTTAACAGTAAATTGTAGATGATAATAAAACAGACAGGCCAGGTACTATAATAAATTACATTTATGATTGAATGGTTTCTCAATGATTTTCATTGCTTAGTTTATAGTCCCTTAAAGGAAACTCATTCAATTAACATTAATGGAGATCGGTACTTATTTTTGAAACCTTTCTTAAGTGTTCAGGATAGAGCGCTATATAATTTTTTTTATAAATATTAAAATGCTAATATACTCTGCTAGTGTTACTTGTGTCCATAGGCGACGGTGGCCATCATTGATGGCCACCGTCGCCTGATTGAGATGCATTTATTTGCTTGCTTTTATTTATTTAAAAAGCTATAGTCTGACCGGAGTTTTATGAACCGTTTTATTTTACTGGCAAAAGTGCGAATGACGACAGTGTCATGTTTTTTCAACGTTATAAAAGACAGATATTGGTGTAGCCAAATCTTTACAACATATAATTAAAGAAGAATAAAATTAAATTTCTACTTTGTAAACATATAGGTACTTAGTCAGTTAATTACTTCAATAAAATGAGCACCTACCTAAGCTAGTAATACATGTATGTTTAGTATGTAAATAAACGAATAATAATGTTAATAAACGTGCTTTCGACGGTTTAATTTAGTGTATTCGTGTGTGGTTTCAGGAAATGCTACAGCGTTCGTCGCTGGAGACCCAGAAGCTGGAACTGCTGTCGAAGCTGAGCGAGGTGCGGCTGCGGGCCGTCGAGCGCGGGGTGCTGGAGCGCTCGCCGCCGCCCGACCCCGCCGTCCCCGCGCCCGTCGCACGCCCCGCGCCGCCTAGGGTGAGTAACCGACCCACCGACTACTCCGACCATATAAATAGGACCTAGATACAATCATTAGCCTAAGATGAGCTGGCAGACATTTTTCGAGAAGTACTTTGAGGCATCAAAAATCTTGTAATATCCGAACCTCTGGCCCATCAGCCAGGTCATTACAAAATTCGGATATTCGGATATATGTAATCGACTCAACATGATTTTATATTGCTTCGAACACTTTTCGAAAAACGTCTGCCAGCTCTTGGTCGAAAGAACCACGGGGGCGAGCAGACGTATCCTGTATGTAACTCATTAGTGTCCCGCAAGGTCGTGTCTCCCCACATAATGTAGGCATTAGACTACCGCGATGGCTTAGTGCCGGTTGGTGGACTGTTTCGATGTAACGATGCTATTCTCGGAAAGGCCAAGCCGGACTGATTTGGGTTACAGCTTGGAAAGCTACGGGCTTGTCTCCGATAAGATCTGATTACATTTTTTACAGTGCAACCAACATGTACCTACTCTTGACGTTACTTTACATGAAAATGTTTCGGTGAGATATCTGATATATAGAATGTGAACACGGTGAACCATAACAATATGTAACTCTATACAAAGTTTGATGAACTTAAAATGTACTTTCTTTGTAAATACGTCATGTTTCGGTTAAAAGTAGGCTTCGCGCCTAGTTGTTTTTTCAAGTTTTCGGTAATGGATACCCATTAGTTGAATTTGCCGCACCGCGAACGAAAACTTTTGTTCCCGGAGTATTTTAAAAAAACGCCACGCTACGAATTTTCCCGACGGAGACACTTATTGTGTGGAAAATTTCTTTGACAGCAAACTAACACGTTCAAGTAATGTTAACAACACAAAATTTTAACTTAAGCGAAACATCAATAGCTTCTTTGTTTTAAATCTACTTTACATGTCATCTGATGTGAAATAGCTGTTTCTGTTGTCAAATTTAAAATTAAATGTTTATTTCAATAAATAAAACCGAGTGATTTAGATGCATTTTTTTGTGGTAGTTCTAGTAGTGGTAGATCCACCGCGGAAAGACGGCCATGATATTGATATTTTAGTTATCATTGCAGTTTTTCGGAGGATGCAGTACACACGTCACACTCGTAATCCACCAAACTCCCTATTTGAGATTGGATCTGGCTAGAGAGTGGCTGAAACAGCAACAGCTAAAATTTAAATTGGTTTCTTTTCGATTTAGTTTATCCAAATTTTAGTTTTTAGTTAAGTTAGATACTTACAGAATAATAATTAGCCGAGCTTAGATACCTAAGTTAGGAATTATTTGCGAGAATATTTACAATTAAGCGAAAGCTAACAAAAATGATTATTTCAGTAAAACCAATTAGCTTAGGTAATTTATGATCTGAAACCGATTTTATAGCGAGAATGTACAGTTCATTTTTTGCTCTTGTTCAATTTGGTAAACAATCTGAGCACTACTTTTTCTTGAAAAAGTTTAAAATTGCTTTAAAAAGAAATTACAGCTACCTACTAGAAATTTGTTTCAGCATTTAATGACACTATGTTTTTAAATCTTTATAATTAGGTGTCTGCGTTATTTTTGAATCTCAATTTAAAATAGAAAGAGAGAAACACGCCAAAATAGTTTACCAAATAGGACAAGTGTAAATAAACGAACTATAAAATTGAACATGCAACTTGGTAATTGCAGACGCCGCCGGCGAACTACGGGCGTCAGATCGAGCGCAACACGCACATGTACTCGTCTCTGCCGCGCTCGTCCGTGGTCACGTCGGAGGCGCGCGTGGCGTTCGGTAAACTGAACAACAACAACAACAACAACATGGTGGTGGCGCGCGGCCGCGGACACTCGGTGCCCAACTTAGGTCTCTGGGAACGCTTCGCCTTCGCATGCGTTCCCCGCTGTACCTTTTCCCCACCCCGCTAGCTTTCTGTACCTTCACCTTGGAATCTCAGAGGAATTATATACTTACTACATTCCCTTTATGAGAGTAGATGAGCCAAGCTAGCTATAAGAGCTTGTCAGGGGAGGTACTTTACCTTCACCCTCATAATTTTCATCTTTTCTTTTTTTTTTCATATGTTTTGTTTCGGTTGGTAAGATGGTGAGGCAATAATTTTAGTTCACATGTATCTACAGTCCTATTTAAGGTTGTATGTAGTTTGTCAATTGTCATGGGTTGCAGTAAGCCGCTTGACATCATATGACCTACATGTCCATTTACAATTTTAAAACAAATGTTGTAGGAGAATTGATTATATTATCTTCATTAATCCTCCTTGTAAAATAGGCTATGCATTTCTCTTTTTATCAGTCAGATTTTCACTGACATGTCACTCTAAAGCTTTCCCATTCTAGTATACGTATAATACCTCTATAAGAAACCTTCGTTATATTTAAGATAGTCCAACGAAATAAATTGTTCCTGTCTTTGAATACAATAAAACCATATTCTCGGGATGTCTCCTTTATGCATGCATGCAACTGAAGCATAGAATAAAAATAAAATATGCGACAAGTCGCCACAATAAACTAGATAAAAATCTTGGTAATGTCATTCGCATGCGTTCCCGCTGGGCCTTAAAGTCATTAGCTTCTAGAATCTTAAAATCAATAATATTCTCAACGTCTGCTTATTGCTTGTATTTTATTATGTAGGTATGCATTTTGTACACTATTTGAAAATAATAACATTACTGCTAGTAGTAAAGACCCTTTTCAAATGTGAATAAGCTGTCCCATACACCTTCATTCAGCTTTACATGTATTATGGAACTTTTATAGATATGTGTACCATTTCTACTTCGTTCGTCAGTTCAAGCTGTTCAAGCGTCTTGCATACGTGTAGTTTGTGTGTCAACAGCGTCTGGGTTATTTTTCCTGTAATCAAGCACCAAGGAAATTTATTTAGATCCAAAAGTATGTCACTGTTACGTGTGATGTCAGCTGCGTACTTGCCCTAGAACTAACAATTATCATTTCAACGGCATCTAGATTATGCACGACATCTGTGGCCTGCAGTCTCTCTCTAGGGTCGATTAAGATTCGAATGTATTCCCTCTACCGTGTAATCATGATGAGCTCACATCCATATTAATCCAAAAGTACAATGCCATTAACATAGCTTTGTCTTTAACGATTGTATCATTTATGTATCATTGACATAAATTTAACTTGCTTACTTAATTGGGTACTTAACTACTAAAGTAGTTTCAGTAACTGATCTTCAGATATGGACAGAGATAGATGTGATAATGTTGATTGCCAGAATACTCTTTTTAATTGCTTTGAAATTAAGAATCCATTTCTATTGAGGTAAAAGTGAATGATTTATTGAGCTCAAACGAATAAAATTAATTGAATTTTAAAGTCATAAATGTTATTGTTATTTCTGAATTTTGTAGTGTCCTTATTGAATTATTTTGATAAGGCGTGTAAATTATATGAGGTGCAAGTATGAGCTTTGCTGCGTTCCTTTCAGCTGAGAAAGACGAAGCCATCCCTCGAGGCAGTCCGTCGCCGTCCCTGCGCGAGGTGCGCTCCCGGCTGGGCAGCGGCGGAGGCGTGCGGCTCGAGGGCGATGACCTCTCCAGGGCTTCGTTACGCGCTTCCGCACCGAGACATCGGCCGCAGACTATGCCTTGGTAAGTTTTTAAACTCGAAGCGTGAAGGGCCCCTACATCTATGTAATGGTTGGGGATAATAAATTAATAACCTATCGTCGATTATGGATCGTCTTAATTTAGTCTAGGTGCAAAGATGTTAATGGTAATCAAACTGTAACACAGTTTTATGGTTTGGACCGACATTTTATTGAAAGTGGAAAAACAAAAGGAATACATTATCAACTGGTTGATATTTAATCAAGACTTCCACAGATGAAGTGATTATAGTAGAGAAATAGCAAAAGTTACACCATTTGGACTCGTGGCAATTATCCACAGTCTGGTTTACATGTTCATTTTTACCCCGCACCTAAAATATGTGAAGCAACCTTCCGCCCGATGTGTTTCCTAATCAACAACAAACATATCACTTCAAACAAAACATACATTTTATATGAAGAACAGCTTATAACGTCATTTTGCGTTTATGACAGTTTAATAGTATCTTAATTGAGTGTGGAAGCACATTCGTATTGGGTATGGGTTACAGGCAAACGACGGACATCCGTCAGTGGGACTGCGAGACGACCTGCGGGTGGCTGGAGAGCCTGGGGCTGGAGGCGTACGTGGGCGCGGCGCGCGCGTGGCTCGGCGCGGCGGCGGACGCGCGCGGCGTCATGGCGGCCGCCTCGCCCGCCGCCATCGAGAAGGAGCTCGCCATCAAGCACCCCATGCACAAGAAGAAGATCGTGCTCGCTATAACGGATTTGTTGGTGACTATCTTCCATTCCTTTTATGTATTCTGTTAAACTAGCAATGAGCATACGAGCCATCCGACGTTAAGAGTCCAGCGTCTCACCTATTGACATGAGCAATACCAGGTGAGTTGCCAGTAGCCATGAGCAAAATGTGTCACTTAAAAGAAAAGAACGAAACATATCTTTCCTTCACTGTGAAGTATATCACTCTTTTAGTCCAGTAGTTCAATGTAGTTCACCATTCACAAACGATAGGTTATCCTTTCCTATTTCTTACTTCAACACTCCATACTATTTCTTTTACTTCAGTTAGTTCAGTTCCTTCACTAGTTCATTACGATATAGTAGTTCTAATGAAATGTTCGATAAATTATTATGAATTAGGGGTATCCCATAATGAACTCGTGTATCGTAACGTTTATCTCTACTAGTCTTTTGAATTTTTTGAGATTATTAGATATAGGATAAAAAGACAAAAAAATTAAAAGGACTAAAACAATAAAATAAAACTAAGTGCGTTTGTTTTATCAAATATCTAGTAATAAATTATGGTCGCTTTCCAAACGTATAATGACATATAATGTTATTTTTGTTCAATATTTTGAAATACCGTATAATATACCCTCCGTAAAATCATACCTTAGATTTCTTACGATCCTCAGAGACGTTACCTATTTAAATTTAAAAATGAAAGAAAATATCATTTATACTTATAATCAAGCCAAAATAGTCCGTAAATACTTAACATAAAACTCATAATATTGAAACGTTTCCTAGAACTTCTAACGACAACGTATTTAGATGTAATAGTGTTCGTATAAGAATATTTGTAATTTGATCATTGGTGCTTTACTTGATGGTTTAAGATTGTTTTCTCTTTTATGTCTCCGAGCGTGAGTATGTGTATTTGTGCGTGAGTATATGCGCACGCCACGCGTCGTCGACTGTCGAGCTTCTTCGGTTAGTTTCGTTCGCGAAGCAATTGGACTAAATGAACGAGATGAATTGTAACTGAAGTAGTGAAGGAAGGACGGGAAAAAGTGAAGTACTTCAATTGAAGCATTCATTCCTGAACGACACATGACTGGTTGCCAGTTACCATCGCTTCAAGTCATCGGTCATGGTTATTGAAAAGATAGCAGACGTGAAACCTAGTCGGAGTGGGCAAGACCTAAAAATAAAAGTCCCCTGAGTTTAGGTGACCATTTTTGATATGGTGACATTGTTGAGTTGACAATGCAGGGCGGTCACGGCGACGAGCTGCTGACGGCGGCGGGGCGGCTGGAGGGCGGCTGGGCGCTGCGCTGGCTGGAGGACGTGGGCGTGTGCGGCGCGCGCGCGGCGGCGGCGGACGCGGCGCTGGACGCGCGGCTGCTGCACCGCCTCACGCACGCCGACCTGCACGCCCACCTGCGCGTCGCGCACGCGCTGCACGCGCTCTCCATCCGACGCGGTAATACCTACTAATACACCGGTTACAACAGATCTATCTTTCTATTACAAATTGGTCAATGCAGCCCGTGTACACTTTTTATTACTTGGGGAAATCCGTCATAGACGTACCTACTACAGTTGTTACGAACTTACGAACGTAAGTGATTGAATGGCAGTAAGCAGAACACAGTGGGATTTTTGCCGTAGTAGTCCAGCTTTTCATTCACGTTCATTTGTTACGAGTACTATTGCCGGAGAAAAAAGTGAACTTTTAAAAGTGTCATTTTTTTATCTTTAACAATCTCATCTCGATTACAGTTTTCTTTGCCGAATTCTGATAATTAACATCTCGTGGGCACTTAGAGAAAACAAAATTATAAAAATTCCACATATCAGGTCAACCCGTCAAATACTTTTCGTGTTCAAGTCGTCAGTTCAAATGAATGTAACTTGCAGGTATCCAAGTGCTCCGTGACAACAAGTTCAACCCGGAGACGATGATCCGTCGCGCGGCGGAGCGGGAGGTTGAGCCGGTGGGCAGTGTGGGGCCCGTGACCGTGGGGGCGGAGGGCGAGGCGGAGGCGGAGCGCCCGCCCTCCGCCGAGCTGGCGCGCTGGTCCTCGCACCGCGTCATGCAGTGGCTCAAGGAGATCGACCTCGCTGAATACGCGCCCAACCTGCGTGGCGCAGGTAGCCGTTGATAAGAGTTTCACTCCTTTCTTTTCGTATTAAAGTACCTACACCTTGGTTTCGAGCTACGAGCTTACGTTTTTTCGTACTGACACCACTCTGAACATTTACAGGCAATGCTGCACTGTAGAAAAAGAAAGAACATAGACATTTGTTTGTGCGTGTATACAGAAGCATAAAATTTACAAATAAAATAAATATTTAATCAATCATATAATTAATTTTGAAGTTAAAACTCGATATGGTACAATTTTTGTTTCAGGCGTACACGGTGGACTCATGCTGTTAGAACCCAGATTTACTGCAGAACTACTCGCAGCATTACTCAACATTCCGGCAAACAAAACACTCCTACGGCGGCATTTAACACAAAGGTTAATCTTATATTTCATCACATGCATCATCATTATGTACTTTTATGTATAACAAATTTTTATCTAGGTATTTTAAAACTGACACTTGAGTGGTTTATGATTTACAATAGCCGTTAATGTATTTCAAAACAATATTTACTATACTTTCTCTGCTTTTTGTGTGGTGGCGTCGTTTATACAATAATAAGAAATTCTAAAATGTTTTCTAGGTTCAATGACCTGCTCGGGCGCGACGTAATACAGCAGAAGCGAAACGCAGAGCAAACTCTTGGCTATCAGCCCCTCACAGCTACTACCAAATACAAGGTGACAAATAGAATACTGATTGTATATTGTAAAGTATAATGAAACCCTTGAATTCAAAGACCCAGGAACGGGCAGTGACGTCTATTCGGAGAGGCTATGTTTAGAAGTGCACTAATTTCATTTTGATGTATAGGTACCAAAGAAGAGCCAATTCTCGTTGAAGCGCAAGAAGAGCAAGGACGAGCTCGACCTCGGCGACCTCGTGTGCCCGCTGCACGACGACTGCTCAGGTGACGTTCCCACCTCGCCAGTAAGTTGCTATACTAACAATACTAATTTACTACTTTTCACTTTTTTATTGACGGGGAGAAAAGGGCCCTTCTATGCAGCACTCATTGTGGGCCGTAATAATGTGTATGTATTAATAATGTTGGTTGATATCCATCATACAAAACTCAAAATCAAAGTTAAGTCTTCACTTTAAAGGCAAGTCAATATCTAATCTAATATAAAATTTGAGTTTGATACTAAATTATTTAATGGGTTTGGTTTGTTTAAATTTACTTTAACATATTCTATTTATGTATTTATTAACAAAGGAAGATGTGTTTTTTTATTTTTTAACTTGCTTGTGGTTTTGGTAAAAGATTGTTGTTTGATATACTACGTTTTCTCATTAATTAACTAAATATTAGCACATATTTAAAGAAAGTTTACACATTATTATCATTCTTTCAACAGCACGAAATTATGACAAAGGTTTATTAAATCATTGAGCTTTGACATTCTTCTAGTAGTATATCTAAATTTACTCAGTAGTCAAATAAATATATGGCAAAAGATATGCAGACCAACTGATTTTAAGTGGTCACTACAATCCATGGACACACATTACCAACGTCTCATAGGATAGAAACTGTCTGTGAGGTCGTGGACGGATGTGGTGCCACTCATAAGAAAAGATGGTTGATTCAAATAAAGTATCTCCGGTATACTTTTTTATGAACTGTCATTATAACATCGATGTGTGTCGGCAGACGATGAAAGTAAAGGTAGCGGCGGGCGTCGCGTCGGCTGTCTATCCCCCGCGTGACGCCGCGCGCGTGCACTAGGGCGGCGTCACGCCCCTGCCGCCCCCGCTGCCCCCGCCGCCCCGAGCTTCAGCTCTACCCAGCCGGCAACAGCAGCTCTAGGCAGCTATACTTTTGGGATGTATAGGTATATTATAACATTACTTTTGTAATTCGATCTAAGAATATTTTGGATAGCAGTGTGAGTCAATGTGAACTATAGATTGCGACCATATGAGGTCCTCCTGTTGGGCGCGGGTCTCTCCCCACGACGCGTGAGACCTGAAGCGTATTCCACCGACCAGCTATAACGCCGATCGGTGGATACTTGGAACGTAGGCTATATAGTGCCGGAATCCGTGTTGCATGTTTTAAAATCGTTAGGGCCAAGGAAGCCCGAGGAGAAGGTTAACGACTGCTATCTCTTATTGTAAACGTGAAAGATATTTTTTTTAAATTACTAAAAATATTGTTGGTGTACTAAACTTGTCATTGGTGTCATGCTCGTGGTGCTATGTTGGAAGTGCCGACGTGTGTCTGTACGGGTGTGTCCTGTACGGGTAAGTTTTATTGAGTCTTACTGCCGAAAATCATGTCATGAATTTATTGGTTCATAAGATATTATTGTAGGAGAAAATATTTTATTTAAAAAGATAATTATTTAAATTATTATTGAGTAATATTTAGTAGGTTTAATGATTAATATACAGGATCCTGAAAATTTAATGCACTACATATATTCTTCTTTCATAACTACCTATTGCTATACTATATTAGACATTCCAATTTTACAGAAAATATTCAATGCTTCAATTAATTTACTCCATCTATTGTACTATTTTAAAAGCTTTTATTTAACTTGCAATGTATGTTCGGGTTGATATGTTTGTTCCGGTGGAATCTTTGAACTCAATTTTGAAGTAGATATCTTCAACCGATTGAGCTGAAATTTGGTATACACGTTTAGTTTGGATGACGGATTTGGTTACGTCATTCTTAATCCAATATGGCGGACCATGCAAGATATCGGAATAGTTAATTTAATATTTTTAATATGGGTATCAAATGAAAGGGTAATTAAGAGTACTCGAAAAAATAAAAGCTTTTTTAAAAAAACCTTTTAACTTATTTATTTCAACTGACTAACAGATTTATTTTTTCTTTTTGACTGATATTTTTCATGGTAATTTGACTTGATTCATATTCTACCATCATTGCTAGACTCCATTGATTGCTATCAGAGGATATTCACTTTTAATTACCGTATTGTTTCTAAATTATATCTATTTACGTCATAATTTTGTTGCATCATGGTGGTTAAGTGTGTTACAGCAATAATAGTCTGTAATACAGACTTGTATGAACAACCACTGCTACCAGACTTGTTGTTATTACTATAAATATATAGATAAGATAGTACATTTGATGGAATATCTTGAACGGCCATAAGATACGCAATTTTACCTATACTGTTGCATATTTTATACCATTGTAATAAAAATAATATAATGTAGTTATAAAAACGACTGAAGAGCGACAATACTAAACTGGTCTCATTACAATTTGTTGCAAGTTTTTGCATGGTAGCCGTAAGAGTTATGCCAGTTTGTTATTATGAGTAGATGAATATGTCAAAGGCACCTATGTGTTGAATTTTCTAAGAGTTTTCATTGTTAGATATTAAAATGTATTTATGTATAAGATAAGATATTGACTATGTTCAATGTTATCGTGCTCCAAAAATATAATTTACCTACCTACTGTCTTTTTAGATATTAATATGTACCTATCTTATATGAACTTTTCAAGTCCTTCGCACAAATTTAAAATGGTTCTGTATTCAATAGCATTAAGGAAAACATATGGACCACGCAGTGCTTCGTTTTAATATTTTTGTGGCAACTGGTAGAGAAGAAATATTAATATACGAGTTTACGAAAGCTCAATATGTTTTATCCTAAGAGTTTAACTCGAAATTTAAATCCATGTAAAATTTGTAACCCTCAATATTGGCCTTTGAAATTCTTCTATATTGTTTTAATATAGTATAGTCCAAGTTCCTGTTCCTACCATGCTGTGCCAAATTTATATAAATGTTGTGATGTATATTAATACCCTTACAATGAAAGGACCCTCGTCTTCCATAACATGTTATACTAATAAGTGTATTATGTATAAGGGATGGGCGAGTAACGTCGACATCACTGAATATCATTAAATTTAAACAACAATATTTTAACAAATCATTTGTACACAATTATATTAAATAATTTATAATATAATAATTACTTAAAGTCATTAGATAGATGTAAAAGTTAATAAATACTGAACGAACTTTAACTTTGTTTTATTTTTCGTTAACCTTGTCATCAAAAAGTGGCTGTGATCGTTGGTGATTTGCATCAGCATTTTTTAAAACTTTTAGTCCCTCTGAAAAAAAAAAACTTATAATCTGCTACTTTGTGCTTTTTAAAAATACTATCTTATGCTGAATAGAAATTCAAATGTATTAACGTTATAGATTCTTCAAAATTACGTTACTAATAAATAGACTATTAAGAAAATACCACCTACACACCATCTGGTGGCCTGTTTGCTAGGATTATTGTATAAAAATTAAAACAGTACAGACCTTTTCCTCTTCCTTTACGTCTTAACTCTGCCAATCGTTCGACTTCACTCTCCTCTTCAAAGTTTTCTTTTTCCTTTTTGTATGACTCCTCCTGAGCTTGCTTTAATAATGATTCTTCTAAAAATGTCAATTCTGTAGAAAGAAGCATGAAAATGTTAGATCTTGTCCAGAAAGGGCGAATTCGCCGCGATTCTCTCGCGCGATCAAAAGGAAAGAACCAACGCGCAATTTAGTATCAAATCTACTAGGACTATTTTCGATCTCAACTCGGGCAAGTCGAGTTTTCGGCACGCAATTTACACGCGTATTTTGATTTCGCGTGATGCTTGTGGACGCGATCTATTAGCGCGAATAGCTTCTCGGCGAATTCACCCCTTCTGGATCAGGTCTTAAAATCATATCAATAATGTTAATTTCTATTATAAAATGTATAGTACTGCAAGTACACAAGAAAAGCCGAATGTTTGTTTAGTAAGTGCCAATATTGTAATAATATATGTACTTGTGAGTCTGGGATCCATTGTAATCCAGGGCCCATTGAAGATGTTTCCAGCGGTGGGACGGGCCTTTGCCTCGGGCTCCATCAATTGCGTGACTTGCTGTTTACACTCATTCGAAAGCTGGTTCACTACGCCCGTGCGAAACCGCCATTTGCGCATAACCTTAAAACAAATATAAAGATTCGACGAGTTCGACTCGAAGCAGTTTTTATAAATACGACTTGAGCAGTTCCAGGATACTATGAGTGCGGTTCACTTGGATTAATTCACCTGTTTTTCGTAAAGTTTTTTTACTGAAGTCTCATTAAAAGGCAAAGCCTTGTTTAACATTGTATATAATATGATGCCTATCGACCACATGTCTGCCAGCTTAGGTAGGTAGGGAACTCCTTTCAGCACCTCGGGGGCTGCATAAGAAAGGGAACCGCAGTAGGTCTCGCTCAAAATGTCGCGATCGCGTTGGCGAACGTTCCTTGCGAATCCAAAATCTGTTATTTTAACATTATAATTGGCAGTAATGAGTATATTTTCACACTTCAAATCCCGGTGTGCTATGTTCATCGTGTGTATGTAATGAATGCCAGACAGTATTTGTCGCATCCAAAGTCTGCTCTGGTTTTCTGGTACAGCACCATTTTGCGTCAAAAAATCTAATAGATCGCCGTTTTCTGCGAAGCGGAGAAAGATAAAATATTTTGCACGACGTTGAAATATACTGGAAACATGAGCGATATGCGGATGATTTATTCGAATGAGTACATCTAGTTCTCGAGGGAGAAACTTGGTAAGGTAGTCTCTGGGGGCTTGCGCAGTGTCTATTACTTTACACGCTACAACAGTGTGACGAGTTTCATCCACCATGTGAGTCGCTTTAAAAACCTGTAACCAAGTGTACGATTATTTTCGTCAACACCCCATCCGCCTGTATATCAAGTGAAACTTTTATTACTTTAGCGTAGGAGCCCTCGCCAATAATTTTTTCTAAGATAAAACCTTTTTCTTGTAAAACTAAAATATCTGATTGTGTTGCACTAAGATCAAATTTTTCGGTCATTGGACCCATTTATTTGATTGGTTTTTTGTTCATTATTACTTCATTTTTACTCTTATCGGCAGCATAATGATATGGTAACAAAATTGTATAATATTATTATTTGCAGTCACTATTACATTTTTGTATCATTTACATAATTAGACATTTAATGATGATGTGAGATGTCAGAAGTAGATTTTGCAACATTTGTTGTCAGAAGATACTGAAAACTAAAATGTAGAATAAAACCTCCATATGAAATTAAAAATTATATTTTCATCCCATCCTATTTATTCGAAAAGTACGACTTTGCTCCCCTTTAAGTGCGCCCAAAGTTGGTGTTTTCTATAAGAAACTTTTTAGCGGGCGGAATGGGTTTTTTCTCCTTCTTCATAAGTTCCACATTCAAAAAATGCGCGGTAATGAACTTTTTCGCGCACTTTTTTAATTTGGAATATCTTAGTGTTCAGCGCCAAAGAAATCGAACGCAAATATTGTTTGAATAAAGACGACAGAACTACAGCCCGCGTTTTTGTCAATTTACACAGATTGTTAGAAATGAGCTAGATTCGGACATTATTTCAAACACGCGGAATATAAAATCTACAACAATCTCTATTCCTAATAAAACTGTAAGTAACAATAAATGTTCATAATTGCGAAAATGTCTCAAATGTAAATATAACTTTTAGTTGTTTTATTATCAGATATCTACTATTTAATTTCAATTTAGTTGTTACTATTTTATTAAATAATAATTATTATTACAATAGATTAGAATATGAGGCCCCTTTCATTTTCTCATAGAGGGTGATGAAAAGTAGAGTGTACTTGGGGCAAAATATATTTTTGGCTCGGGCGGCATACTTTGAATCCGTCGCTACCTTCAGGATTCTACTATAGAAACCCTCGCTACGCTCGGGATTCTACTCTAGAATCCCTCACTTCGCTGATTCGCTCTGGATTCAAAAAACGCCCTCGCCGTAAAAATATCATTTTGCTCCCTTGTGATACAATCTACTATTATACCTATACTAGCTTTCTTATCACGAAAAAGAGGAGCCGGTCACAGGACGCGTCGTGGTCTTGATAGAGGCATGTGACAGGTGGACTTCCATATCAGCTTTCGTTGAAGACTCCTTTTCCAAATTTTTTTGCAACGCCTCTCTCTCATCGCGCGCCTTTTTAAAAGCTATTGTTTCTTGTTGTGTCCATTCTAAAATTACATGTTTAAAATAGAGAAACTGTAACTTTCGCCATTTTCAATTCGTGAACCAAACGTATTTTTGACTTGCGGTTGGAGAAGTGTGGCTCTACAAATATACAAATTAAAGATTCTCCTTAGAACACCTGACCCTGGTGCTTAGGAACTTCATTTCAGCGCAGTTTTTGTAATCAATTATTTTTCAATGAGCTGCAGTGAACCACTAAACAAGACATCTGCATTCTCTTTCACTAACCGGCTTATTAAATTACCTTCTCTAGATACTTAAAATGACGTGTCCTTACCCGATAGTCTAGAATCCATGGCAATCCATTCACTGTGAACTATTTGCTCTACTTTAATTCTGTGCAGGTGGTTTGGCTCCAACATTAGCGCTATTAATCGTTTGCAATTTTCTGATAAAGAATCTATGTATCGCGATCGAATTCTCCAATTTTTATTAACTTGTGCCTGATACAACTGTTTAATATGTTTGTCTTCAAAAGGCATAGCTCTATTGAGCATCACGTAGAGTACAATACCTAAAGACCAGACGTCTGTTGGTTTCGGATAATAGGGTGTGCCTTGTAAAATTTCAGGAGCAGTATATGACAAAGACCCGCAGAATGTTTCACTATGCACGTCTTTTAGTTTTTTGTCGACACATATTCGTGAAAATCCGAAGTCGGAGAGCTTTGCGTTATGGTTGGCGGTTAGAAGAACATTTTCGCACTTTATGTCCCTGTGAGCGATGTCAAGCTCGTGCATATAATGTATTGCGAGAGCTATTTGTCGCGTCCAAATCCGAGCTTGATCCTCTGTGACCGCTCCCTTTTGCAATATATGTTCCAACAAATCGCCATGTTCCATGTACCTCATAAAAATGAAATATTTGTATCTCCTTTGAAATATGCTGTGCGTATGAACTAAGTGGGGATGATTCAGTCTTATTAACATTTCAATTTCCCTCGGAAGAAATTTCTTTACGAAATCTTTAGGTGCAGTACTAGTATCTATGACTTTGCAAGCCAAAGTAGTAACTTTATCTGTTTTATTTGGATTTCGGTATTCGGAAAGGTAAACCTAGAAAATTGTAAGCATTTATATTTCATTCAACTTTAGTATATTCACAAGTTGAGATTTTATAAAGTTATATCGTTAAAAGATTTGATACCTTAGCATATGATCCCTCGTTTATTTTCTTTATTAATTTGTAACCTCGGGAATTCAATGTTATATGTTCGGAATTAGTTAATTTTAAGTCATTTTTAACACTAAACTGTAATACCCAAAGTATAAAATTGCAATATTAATGATTAAAAAATGCCTAAATAAAATTATACCTAATAAAATGTGATTGATGTTGCATTTTATTGCTGTATTTATTTCTATGTTTTAATGTAGGAAGCGGTGGTAGCCCATAATAATTCGGCACTCCACCGGCACGCAACAATTACTTTCTTAAAAAAGGGTTTTATGCGTTTTATAAAATTAAATATAACTTGCTGTAACGGTGAAGGAAACCTACATGCCTGAGAGATCATAAAAATGATCTCAAAGGCATGTGAAGTCCGCCAACCCGTAATAGGCCAGTGTGGTGGACTAAGGCATACATTATGAGAGGAGACCCGACGCTGCAGTGGTTCATTATTGGGTTAAAAACATTTTGTATTTTAATACCTTTGATTTGCCCTCCATTTATTCCTGTGTTCTTTGTTTAGCTGTTATACTAGCTAGTGATTTTATCATTTCACTGGCCTGAAAAATTAAAACGCATAACTGAGCGGACAAGTGATTCATGATACCCTAACTAAAGTGGTAAACGTGATCCTGTGACGAGTTAACTGTACAAAAACTTCCAGTTAAAACACCTTTTCAGCGTTTAATGTCTCGCCCGTCTGTCGCCATTTAACGTACCCATAAACTCAAACGTACTTAGATAATTTTTCAAGACTGTTCCTTACCTCTTTAAAAATAACAGTATCTTTAACATTTAACATAATTTCGTTACATTTAACATAATCAGTTTAAGTTATACAAACCCTAAATGCGGAATCTCTTTGCCTATCTAAAATGTCGCCCTGCCTTTTTGGCGGGTTTTTGTGGGAATCGGAAAGTCTTCTGCGCTCCTCCCTTGCTCTTTTCAGTGCTGCTGCTTCAACTGCGTTTAATGCTGTAATCGAAAAACCTTCATAAAATTGATTCTTTACATCTAGTTTGGTACATTATATAGTTCAATACTTACTAGTTAATCTACTGTCCATTGCAATCCATTCAGAATTAAGAACCTGTGTGGCGTTATACCTTAAACCTGGATCTGGTTCTAATAGGTGTTTTACAACAGATTTACATTCGAGTGAAATAATACTTGCCACGCGTGATCTAAACCGATACTTTTTGCCCATTTGCTGCTCGTAAAGCTTGCGCATGCGAGTATCATCGAAAGGCATAGACTTATTTAACATCACAAACAACACCACTCCCAATGACCACAAATCCGTAGGCTTCGGTGAGTACGGTTTACCCCTCAAAATTTCAGGTGCCGCATACGACATGGATCCACAGTACGTTTCACTTAAAATAGGTTGATCGTCATCATCGACGCAAAATCTCGAAAATCCGAAATCGGAAAGTTTAACGTTAAAGTTGGCAGTTAAAAGTACGTTTTCACATTTAATATCTCTGTGGGTTATTTCCAGTTCATGGAGATATTGCAGACCCAAGGCAAGTTGTCGAAGCCACACTCGCGACTGGTTCTCCGAGATGCACCCGTGTTTCAAGATGTATCCTAGCAAATCTCCATTTTCACTATATCGCATAAAAATATAATACTTAGTTTTCCTTTGGAAAATGCTGTGTATATGGATAAGATGTGGGTGATTTAAGTGAATAAGAACATCAATTTCACGAGGTAAGAATTTCACGATGAAATCTTTTGGAGCTTTCGACGTTTCTATTATCTTGCAGGCGAGTGTAATTTTGTTTGTATCCTCTTTTCCGCTGTATTCTGTTAGATACACCTTTGCGTATGCTCCTTCTCCAACGTATTTAATGAGTTTATAACCTTTCGCAGATAATGTATTTTCTTCGGATGCAGTAGTTTTCAGTTCGGTCATGATAATGTGGACGTAGTGATAACCATGTGCTTTCCGCTTCTTTTACATAACCACCCGAAGTATGTCTCGGGTCTTCGGACCAGCTAACACCGGAAGGAGCAGAGGGCATTTTTCTGTGTTGTTTTCTTTACATTACTGGAATTTTAGTAACATTCGCCTATCCTACCGTGAACAGTTTGACATGAGTTCGACAATGTGAGCGTGTCCTAGTGTCACTTGGACATCATGATAACATTACTCTTTGACATCAAGTCGCATAAATTCGCATTCATGAATTTTTCTTCGGGTGTGCACACGTTTGAAGTTAAAAATAATGAATTCGCGGCAGTCTGTTGAAAAAGAAATGTTTAAAGAACATCTCTGCACTATTAAGAGAAGAGTTGATTGACATATTAGAAAAAAACAAAACGAATTTGGATAAGAAAATAATCTTGTAGATTTTTCGATTTTGACGATTTCCAAGTAGTACCTACGCAGTTTGAATACTTTTGATTTTTGCTTTAACTTCATCCATAGTCAGTCCTTCTATACCTATTCACTCCTACATGAAGTTGTTCTATTGCCGAAACGCGCATTTCTTTATTTTTGTATGCATCACAACGCTTATCCCACAAGCATTCTTGCCCTCTATAAAGTTGTACGAATTTTAAAGTATCCTCTTCGTTGAATTTTCTCGAGATTTTGTCGCAGAAATTCCAAATAAAGACATACACAGTACTGACATTCGCCAGTGACTGGCGTGATGTGTCTACCTACACGTGTCCGCAACGCTGGCGCGGGAGTAAACGGGTATGCGGGCGGGGGTCACTGGCTTGAAAAATAGACGGGCGCTCTATATCGCCAGCGTTGGCAGCCAGCGCTGGCCTCGTGTAAACATGGCATAATTTCTTGAACTGGCAATATCGCGAATGACGTGCATTTCCAGGCTGGAAATTGGCCGTCTAAGCAAGCTCGCTGGTGATGCGATCTTAGTAGGTACATACTAAAACTAAGTACTCAATCGTCCACATTTCATTCGTCAGAAAATACCTGAGGTACAACGGGCCTGGGATCTTGGACCACTATAAACATGATTAAAACAAAACTTAATCTCAGTCTCTTTATTTATTAACCAAAAATAAATAAATAAAAAATTGAATCCCTAACAATCTAATTGCTACATTGAACATTTCATCTTAAAATCAATAAAAACCAGAATTTTGTCATTTCATTTGTTTTATAATAAATAAACAATCAATTTATTAGTTGAGTTGTTGGGAGTGTATTAATGGATAGAAGAATCATTTTATTTATAATTTATAATATAAATAAAATAAAGTTTTACCTACGTTTAATGTATTTGTATGAAATCACAAGTATAGCATCACTATTTACAGCTGTAACTGTTTTTTGGATAGGAATTCGCCAGCCAATGATATCCTTTGCAAAAACGAAGGCGCTGGCGTAAGTAAAAGGTGGTACTGATCGACGTGGGGATGATCGGGGTAGCGCTTTTCTTTACGGATTCTTTCTAACATGTGTTGAGGTTCACATTTAGGTTTACTTTTCCAGTCGGCATTGAGGAACTCTTGCAACACTTTTGGCAATAACTTAAAAGATTCCTTTGCTTTGGCCTCACTATTCAATGATTTCTCAGACTCTTCTGGTTGTCGAGCTATTATAATGTCATCAACCTCAACATTTGCTTCATTTTCGTCAGTATTAGCCTCACCTTGATCTGTTTTGGAATTTTCATTAACTTCTATATTGGTTTTATTATAATACCTATGAATCCGTTCCTTGACTATGTCACTTAAACTAGATTCGTTTTTTAATTTTTCTCTTTCTGTCCCATCAATGTTTACATATCCTGTCTTTGTTTCTGTTTTAATTAGTACTTGGTTTTGATCATTTGTACCGTGATTACTTTCGGAACCTTCAATTATACTAACATTATTATTAGTAACGTTGATATTGGATCCAAACTCATTTGGGTCAGCAGTATCTGTGGTATATCTGTTTGTTGTTGCGTCAAGTATAGTCATGAATTGAATATTATCTTCTTCTTCTAATATCTGGTAAACTCTGTGTACTTCGCTTATATTCAATCTGTGAAAAACATAATAAAAAAGTAAACATTTTTTCCATAACTTTTTGTACAACAACTAAATTAAATTACGGACTACAATTAAAATTTATTTCTATTTGATACTGACAGCCTTGAGAAAAAAATTACTATTGTGATTTTACCTAAAATATGTAAATAAAAACGTTTTACACTGGAATGAAAGTAAAACTTACCCTTGCTTAGCTTCATGACAGCAATAAAGCATTGTTGGATCGATTGGATGGGCTTCTGTGTTGAATATGTATCCACCAACATCCACAATGCATTCCCCATTAGTAGTGTTTATCACTGTCCCTTTTACTCCGGGGTTATGAATAAAGTTATCTGGATCAAATAGTAAATATAAATATTTTGTTGTTTCCGCTAAGAAGAACGATTCCATGCGATCTTCTTTTCGGTGATCACGAACATCTTTAATCTGAAAAAAAAAACGAAAATGGTCTTTATTGTTGTGTTGTGTGTGTTGTTTCCTGTAGACAGTGCAGCATTCATTTCATGCTGAATAAATTTAATAAACCCCTAAAGATCTTTGACGACAGTAGAAAACATTTTGTAAATAGTTGAAACAAATAATAATATTAAAAGAAAAATATTTTCAAATAGGACATCTCAAAATAAAAGCGAGCAATCAAGAAATTTTAATGTTTAATGCATGTTTTAAGTATGCACACACGGATACTTAGAGTGATTACACAAGAAACCGAAGGTCTTACCGTAGCATATCCGCACGGCGTCCTGGCGCTGTGCTGGATGCTGCGGAGAATGTCCTCGCCCATCTGCAACAGCACAGGATCTCGAGTCTCCCGGTACAGGTACATGATGGACTCGATGAGCTCGGGGCGCAGCGGGTAGCTCTCGCGAGCGGAGGACGCCTCGCGGGTGCCGAAGTTGTACACCTCCGGCGTGAAGCCGTACTGCCGCCACACGCTGTGGTAGTTGTGGATGATCCGCATCGCCGTGTCGGTGTCACCTGGACAAATGTTTCTTGAATTACCTAACCGTTGATCATTTTATTATTATTTTGGGTTTTTTTTTAATTAAAGCTCTATTCACATCTACCTGCACGTATAGTGTCCACCACCGGTGCGGGTGATAATCGCAACAGGCTGTTCCGCCACCGCAACGGGCCCGGGTAAAAACCGGATCAAGCTAAACAAAAAATAAAACCTAAAGCTCACCTGAACAGACAAGTGTCGGCCGGTGTCTGCGCGGACACGTAATTTTCACGTAAATGTGATTACACCCTTATACATTACTCGAATGAATATTTTTTATCTACTTATGTCTGTAGATATGAATAGAGCTTTATAAACACTGTACATTCGTTAAGCCGCCTTTGGAGATGCATGCATTCCCAATAAAGTACATACGAAGTAAGTTAAATCTTTTAAATATTTTATTTACTTACCAATCAAACTAAGTACACCTGGCCAGTAAGACTCTAATGATTGAAACACTGGCAGTGTAACGTGACCCCGCAACATGGTGGCCCACACGTACCAGTCACCTTTCTTTAAGTACTTGTCTATAACTTCTCTTGCTTCCGTGAACATTGACATAAGTTCTGGTCTTTCTAATAATAATGCTCCTGTAATTATTTGACACTATAAATAAAACACAAAATTGAAGACGTATATAGAATATGTAGTGTAGTATGGTATTTCATTCAACCTCGGGGTAAATTTAGATTAAAGCAGATTTACATCAGACCACATTTATATTTAAGATGTAATTATAAATTGTGTTCATTTTTAAGAAAAATACCTTTTACTAAATATTCAAAATAGGAGTCAACGCCTCCTCCTATTCCTGCATCTTGTGCAGTCCATCTTCCAGTCATTACATCAATATGGTTGCCCAGCAGGCCAATTGGAGATCTATGATGATACAGCGCCTTCAAAGCATTGTATGCAACCTGCAAACAAGGAAATAACAATATAAGGGTGCCTTTGTATTTGTCATTATTAAGTGATATTGTCAGACAAAACGTTTATTTGCACAAATATAGTATAAAGTTGTTACAAATTATTTAGATAAATCTATATTTACCAATTTTAGGTATGCAAATATTAAGTAAACTAAACACTTTAAATACGATTATTTCTTTTTATTTAAATTTGATTACTTCATATACACTACTTGGCATGTAGTGTTAAGAATTAAGTGTGATAGCCCAGTGGCTTAGAATTAGACCTCGAATCGAGGGGTCCGGATTCAAATCCCAGTGACACACACCAAAGACTTAGTAAAAAAAATGTATGTGCGCTTTATAAAAATTAAATATCACCTGCTGTTATGGTGAAGGAAAACATCCTGAACTCAGGTATGCAGGTTTCTGCATACCTGAGTTCGTAAAAAATGTTCGCAAAGGTATGTGAAGTCCACCACCCCTCAGTAGGACAGTGTGGTGGACTAAGGCCTGCATCCCTCTCATTGTAAGAGGAAACCCGACCCTGTATTGGGTCATTAATGGGTTACTGACAAGTGATGTTCAACCAGCTTTGAAAAGTAGCATAACACAGAGGTAGGCTGGCATGAGAAGTGAATTATGTCAGAGCCATACTTTAGTGTGCTGCTGGTATGTAATTGTTTTAGTGGCACAAAACATCACGCATCAACATGTTTTGCTTAATCTTATTTATAAAATTCTCATGTCACAATATTAGTTACCATACTCCTCCTAAACAGGTTGATTGATTTTTATGAAATTTTATATGCATATTCAGTAGGTCTGAGAATCGGCTACTGTCTTTTTTTCATACCCCTGAGTTATAGGGGTTGTCCACCTCTAACATTTTTATAATAATATTCTATAATAATAGAATAATGTTCCTTGATGTGTAAAGAAGTATAACACACTTCACCAATAGGAGTTCAATAGGAATGAGATTCATAACATAAAATACCTCTTCATATAATGGATCTCCTGTCAATCTACTCAGTGTCCCAAACTCTATAATAAAAGTACCAATCCCAGCTGTACATGTCACAGTTGTTTCCCCTGGGGGGACTCCTGATCGCAAGTTGATGGTTCCGTAGGGCATGCCAGTGGTGGTATCAAAGGCTGCTATCAACCTTTGGGCCACATCTTCTGCTAATCTGAGCAATGGGCCATTGCAAGGCCACCCTGGCTCTAATTTCATTCCAGATCTAGAAAAAAAATTAAAATATGATTATTACTTAACTTGATTTCATTACATTAAATTATTTTTTTTAAAGTAAATTACAGTTTTATAGGTATAAATATAAAATGTGCAGAAGATTTTTCAAAAATTCTAGGATAACATACAAAAATAAAAAAAATATTTTTAGACAATTAAGATATAAAGCTACATACTCACTTATGTGACAATAAATGTGCACTCAGCAAGCCGCCAACTATTCTGATATTTGTTTCAAAAACTGACACATTGATGTCTGCATCAAAGTTTTGCTTTTCAAGCACTATATCTACAACTCTGTTGAATTCTGTGTAGTTTCCCATTATCACCAGCATGTCCAGGGCATCTATGAGAGTCAGGGAGTAACTGCCCCATGTATCTACACCATCACAACTGAGGGGTCTCAGCTCATCATATGGATATGCAAATTTCAAATAACTGTCATAAGCATGTTGAAACATATCTCGAACTTCTTCTCTAAAAAGAAGAATTATTGATATGTAACATAGGGTTTTATTATATTAATTATGTGAAATAAATATAAAAGTAGTATAATAGGACGCAGTTATTGCCTTACAATTTACAGATTAACTAGCTGTGCCGTGTGTCTAACTTCGTCCGCATGGAATCCTAAAATAAAAATAGCCTAGGTTACCCCTTATTACATCAACTATCTGTCAGTGAAAGTCTGGTTATAATCAGTCCAGCTGCTCCAGAGATTAGCCGGAACAAACAGACAGACAGACAGACAAAAATAGTTTACCCTAGTTTGCTTCTTTCGGATGAGTTCAACCTCTAAAGTGAAGGTTGTAAAATTAGTATTTGACATCGCCCCCATCACAGAATACATAATAGTACAAGTAAGATCCACTTTGAAAAGTCATTTAAATAAATATAGACTCCAGCTACGATTTGATTAAGTTCAATTCAGATCGTACATGTTGCGTCTCTTTATAGTGCGTAACTCATACCTTTTCTGACAAAAACGGGGTTGTCTTCTTTTAAAAAAGAAATGAATCTAAATATTGAATTACCATTTTTGTAGTGCTCTAGAACAAATGACTTTTAAAATAAAAATGTAAGGTGTTAATAGTACTTTAATTCTAATACATTTATTTGTACATATACCGACTTACGTTTTCGATACCTTCACGAAAAGCGAGACAGCTCTTAGACAGGTCTCTATTAATACCTTTGTCAACAAAAGAATTTTAAACAATGCAACGACAATCAATGAAGTACCTATATAATCAAAGGAAAAACTGAACAAACCTTATACATACAGTTCATTTTTATTCTCATCTTATTTGGTAAACAATCTTAGCATGTCTTCATTTTAAATTGCAATTAAAAAATAATGCAGACATAAAATAGACTATACGTTTCTGATAGACCACTGTACGTAGGTACATTTTTGATACCTACATGGGGAGTGGGACAGGCCAGTCCCCGTTAAGGATATGTTCGGAAATTAGGACTAGCAATCTGTTAAGGGTCCACCAGAAAATCCAAAATAAGCTCTTAAAAGTTAAATAAACCCATGATAAACCCATAGTATGGAGTACATATTATAGAGAAATAAGGTATTTCCTTCTTATTATCAAACAAGTAAACATATTTTTGAATATGTAAGACGTATATGTTATAGAAAACATTGTTTTGTTATTATTGTATTTTTTTTTTATTTTTACAGGGTAAATGTACCCAATGATTCGATGTGAGAAGAACAATAATAATTACTACTCATAATACTGCTAATAGGGTAAATGTACCAGTTGTTGGCATTGCACTGCAAAATAAATTTTAATTATTCTGATGACGCGAATAGGACAGGATGTGAAAACAGTACAATGAAATATTAAAATTTTTCAATTTACAGGGTCTTGGATAACACTGATTTGACCGTTCCTAAAGTTTATCACACTCTATAATTGTTTAAAAACTAATCACACTAAATTTGTAAATGAGAAAATATTACTGGATGTTTGTTCCGATTTCATGCCAATACTCCTGGACATATATGAATGAAATTTGGAATGGAAATTTGGACTAACAACGCGAGCATATCACAAAGCTGATGATTTATAAAAAACCAATAGTCGGGTTGCTTTTACAGCTTTTACAGAGTGCCAATTACACCGGAACTAAATTCTTATCTCATAGTGAAATAGACAAGAAATAGACAAGACTTCCTCACACAGCAAAAATGATACCATGAGGTAAGTTGGATATATTTTTATACTACAAACAGTCACTCGAATATTATTTATTTGTATAGTTATATACACAGATTATACAGAGTACTTCTAAAAATTATGGAGGTTGACAAATGTCTCAAAAATTTTCTGATGATCTGATGTTATGTGGTTTATAAATTCCCTATTTTTTTAATATGTAAGTATAATAAAAATTGGTGATCACAAAATTGGGTAAAATTAGACAGACATAATTATACCATTTTCTCAGAGCCGTAAGTTCTGGTTGTAGAGGGTCTATGAGTCAACATGAATATGAACTTACCTTAATTTTAAAATATCTTCCTTTGTGTATTCCCTTAAAGTATGGCCCATTTTGCAGGTAAACAGAAGTAACACCAAAGAAACAATAAGCTTATTCATTTTGATTTTTAGTAAAATCGTTTATTAAAATTGTTTCATAAATTGTAAATTAATAAATTATGTAGTCTATCTTACTATTAATATTATCTAAGTTTGTGTTTTTCTCGTAACTTGATAGGGGCTTAACTGTTAAGATATTTCAATATTTTCAATTAATTTTCTTATGTTTATTTCTTGGTTTTATTTTATAAAAACATTAATTTCTCCTCTCTTGTTTTCTGATGCGCTGTTAATTAAAGACAATTAAAGTAAACGAACGTCCGCGTGTCAGTCAATGTCATGTTATCCATCAGTCAACCAACCAACGACTCAAACTCAACGTCAGATTCATCAGATTCCACAGATTAAGTATTATAGACTGCAAATTCAGAAGCACTCGGTTTCATATAATTTTATAATTTATATCGCGACACGATACGACACGACATTTGTGTTCCGGCCTAAGACAACGTTGGACAAGATTAGGAGACAACATTTTTATGAATTTCTTGGTCAGGGTCATGGAGAATACCAGTAGAGCTAAGGGGGAACATCTGTACATTGAAAAAGTGTCCGTCCGTCCGTCCGTGAAAATTTATGTAGGTATGTGAATAATAACTCTTTAAGTTTATATTTACTACACTACATTATATTGTACTACGCAAGTAGTAATAATAATATTTTTTTAACTCGGCGTACTTCATTGCTACATTCCACAGACCTATAAGGGTAAGTAACTTACTCTTAGGGTCTGCGCAGACGTACCACAACCACACCACAACCGCAACCACACCACAATCACACAACGTGGTCGGGTGTCAAATAGTATGAAAACTGTCACTTCCCAATAGTATGAAAACTGTCACTTCCGTCACGTGGTTCTGGTGTGGTTGTGGCACATCTGCGCAGACCCTTATATGGGTGTATGCGAAATAGTAATAACTATTTTCATATCGGTGTAAGCGACCAATGTTGTCTAATATCAAATAGTCAATGTTTTTTTTTTAACTGTAACGTTCAAGTATAGACAATAGACTTTATGGACGCATGTTATTGGCTTAAATTTAAATTGGCATAGACAGAAGAGTAAAGTAAACTGCAACAGCTGCGAGTGCGAAGGCAAGCACCAAATTTCACCAAAATGTCTGTTGTCCGTTGACGCTTGTTAGCTTTTTCGAGGGTGTATTCGAAATAAGACTATTTTAACTTTAAAAACTACTCTCTAATTTGTAAAAAAATGTCTAGCTGATATAATTATTACACGTATTTCTGATTAGAGTTACATCCTCTGCGCAGTCTTCACGTTCTTGATCTGATTGGTATAGTTGTGTTTACGGAAGTAAAAAGTGGGGAAATGGCAGCGTTTATAATCCACGAAGATCAAGAAAATGCCTCCTTGGCTTTAAGAAAGGACAGCACAGATGTATTTTCCACTGCAACACAACGACGGGCTCTGGGTGACCTCAGCCAGTTCGCATGCAATCAAAACCGGAACGTGAAACTTGTAAGTTTGTTTTTGTGTACTTTTCACGTGTATTTTACTGTGTTTTTTGTAACACGAACTATATTTTAGCCTGGATTGACGAATGGACCGTGCAAAGTTCAAGATGAGAACAGAACAGTGCGTCAAATTAAGAATGAGAAGAACATCGTGCCCCCTGTGGCTCAGTTTCGCGCGTTTAGTGTCTACGAGGACGACACAGAGGTTAAAAAACGAGAGCCTTTTAAGCCCAAGGAACCAAGGAAGGATAATTACTTTGTAGCCGCTGCTGAGAATGTGAAAGTCCTTTGTGCTCAAGTGGAGAAGAAAACGGAACGGCCCAAAGATGGACCTGAACTAAGGTATAATTTTATTTCTCAATACTTAAAACTACTTTTTGGCTGTATCATTCATTCTATATGAAATATACCCTATATGTTACAAGTACACACTAATGTTCAACATTTATGTTGCACATACTGTCCTATAATAGATTATTGAAGCCGGAAAAGGGAGATGAAGAAAAGAAAGAAGTGTTGGAGTCACCAATGTCCATTGTGGATTCAAGCATTTTGTCTATGTCAATTTCAAAAAATGAGAGCCAATCTGAAGATGATTTGGATGATGAAGACACTGCAACTGCCCAAACAGCCAAGGAGATGTTTTTCCATGTCATGGAGTATCGTCAAGATATCCTTGAGTACATGAAGGAAATTGAGGTTTGTATCAGTTCTACTAATTATGTTCAACACAATAACTTTTATTGGATTTTTCCCTCAATTGTGGACTCCTTATAGTCCAAGATCCCAGAGCGATCTGAAGTAACTTATTTTCACATAGATGAAACCTTAGGACACTATGTGAAAATAAGTTATGTCAGATCGCTCTGGGATCTTGGCCTATTAGTGCCTTGCCTGGTGCTTATACTGCATACTCTGATATTGCACTAATATTTGAGTATTTTGCAATGATATAAATTGCAAAATACTCAAATATTAGTGCAATCCTCAAGAATGTGACAGAAATGATAATAGTAAGTATTTTAATAAAAATCCTTTGATATAATTGTCATTGATAAAGACAATACATTATTTGAGTCAACTATCTGAATCTGGTTGTCCTTGTGAGTCAACACACCCTTTTACAACCTCAAATACTCAAGTGGTTTTATCATCAGTAGGCCAGTATGGAAGAAGCATGCAAGTTGCTTGATTTAAACAATCTCAAACAGTACCAAAGTCCTGCTTGAAGAGGTAAAAGGATATGTTGCTAACAAACACCAGACAAAAAATATTGTCTTTTTGATAATGGATTTATGAGAAATCTACCAAACCAATGTTAGAATGTTAGCATGGTGGTAGTTAAAGAAAATATAGGTTAAATAAAGAAAATACTGGGTATATTAAATATACCCATTATATACTTCTTCTACTTTTATGTATCAGGATTAAAATTTAATCCTGATACATGAAAGTAGAAGATGTATATTATAGTCTAATTTATAATTAGGTGACAAAAATGTAATCAAAGGGGTTATTGGAGCAAGAAAATTAAAATGTGATAATGGTGACTTTATTCTGACATTGATATTTCTTTGTTTACATTTTTGTCACATAATTATGAATTGAACTATAGAGTTATAAGGTACCACTGCTCACACCGTCTATTAGCACTGCTCTCTGCAAAATTAACTTTATATGAATTCTCAGGCACAGTAAGTTTTTTCAGATCATGAAATGGCAGACAAGAATATTGTCCTGTGTATGAACATTATCATCAAAGTATTTGTATAGTTAAAGTATTGGAATATATATCAAATAGACTGACTGTGACATGTTTACTGTACAAATACTTTGACAATAGTGTTCATGCTCACAAAACTGTTCACTGACACATAACATTTCATTGAACAGGTGAAGAACAGGGCCAACCCTCGCTACATGCGCAAGCAGCCAGACATCACACACATGATGAGGTCCATTCTTATTGACTGGCTGGTCGAAGTATGTGATGAGTACAAGCAGCAGAGTGAGACCCTACATCTAGCTGTCTCTTACGTAGACAGATTTCTGTCTTACATGAGTGTTGTCAGAACAAAACTTCAGCTTGTTGGCACAGCGGCTACTTATATTGCTGCGTAAGTTACTCTGAAATAATTTTGTTGTGTACATCTCACACTCTTGTTTACACATATTAAATAAATTCTTACGTGTAAACAGTCATAAAAGGATCTTAAGTCACAAATGGTAAGTAAATGATTAAGTGGTTAAGTGACGAAGGAGAATAGAATCAAGTCCATTTTTTGATTAAGTAACCCCTCGCCTGCACTGCTTGCCCGCCCCGGTAGGCGTAGCTTTCTACAAAATTATCATTTGCATCACGCGTGGATGTGGACGTGCATGCAACAAATAATGAAATACATAAGTTAAGCGTTATGTTAGGGAAATAACAAAGATTTTAATACATATTGTGGTCAGACACGTTACTACAGGTTTTTTCTCATACTTATACAATGCAATTGGTAAACTTATCAACTAACAATGACAGAAAGTAAACTATAAAGGTGTCCCAGGAAAGACTGTCAAGCGGTGGCCCAGAGGCAGAGCACCCCATGGGCTACCCGAATCACCCCATGTATGTTCCGCGATTTTTCGTAGTTTAATAGTTATGATCTTTTTTTTATCCCAAGGGGTGCTCTACCTCTGGGCCACCGCTTGACAGTCTTTCCTGGGACATCCTGTATCCTGTAAAAAACAAACTTATGAACTAATACAATAAAGAAACTATAAAACACACACATATCGATACAAAATAATGATGAAATTCAAATAATCAGGGAATAAGTCGCGAACACATAATTATGTATGTCTAAATGTAGTGTAAGAGCGGCCGTACACGGACTGCTTCAAGCAGTCGAGACCGACTACTTGAAGCCGCGACCGCACGGTGAACTATAGTCATTTATTCCCTGACGTACACACGACTGCTCGAGCAGTCGCGACCGCTTCAAGCCGTCAACTGCATGACGAAATTCCATCGTGCCGTCGACTGCTCGCGAGCGGTCGCAAGGCATACACTGACTGCTCGAGCCGTTGACTGCGCTAGAGCAGTCGACAGCTCTCCGACCTCCCCTTTAATTTTAGACAGTATTTACATTATTCAATTCATCAAGGGAAGACATTGACATCCTAAAATAGTTAAAATTTTTCTTCATCACTTCTAAGTTCCATAAACAAATAATGGAATTGTCCATGTTGTTCTCTTAATTCCAAAATTGGATGAACCCAAAATTTTCTCTTTTGACGTCGCTTCCGTCGTCTCCGCTTGAGCAGAAGCAGTGCTTTCTCGTCAGAATCCAACTCGACTGCGGTAGAAAATCAACTGCTCGAGCGGTCGGTAGCGACAGCTCGAGCAGTCAACAACCGCCCGCTCGAGCAGTCGACGCCGACTGCTGGAGCGGTCCGTGACTCCGTGTACGTCGCTCAGCCGTTAACTGCTCGAGCAGTACGTATACGGCCGCCCTTAGGATATTAAAAATGGGACAGACACCTAAAATTATCTTGCAAATATTTGCGTGGGGACTGCTTATCATAATCTGATTTCTTATATCCCATTTTCATAGTGGGTGCAATAAAAATTACGATGCCTTACTATAATTACTAGTAATCGGCAAGTAGTAAAGATTTCAACTAAAAGTTTACTAAAATTGGAAATTGATTTTTGTATTCTAAAATAGGATAAAATATGTGAATAATTTAGTTGAAGGGAACTTTGATTCAGATCAGTAGAATATTGATCTATTATCAAATCAAATTTATTATCTTAAAAAATTATACACTGTAAGTAAAGTAATAAATGATTCACACAATTCAACAACAATTTATAGAATACTCATGGACTCAAATTATTTTAAAAAACAGAACATTCTATGGCATTGAAAATGAATACTCGTAATGTACAGAATAATATGTATGTGAAGGTATGCGTGTTTACCAGACGACTCAAACACGAACTTATGAACTAAAGAGTGCATAAGTAAGACGCACGTGTGAACGATCGGTTATTAAAAATTTACTTAAAATTTGCCACTTGCCAACTTAACATATAAATCGCGCATTAGAATGAAAGTGACAGAATCCAAAAAATGCAATTCGTGATAGATTGGTAAATGAGCAACATGCATAAATTAATAGTGGGACCAGTGAAAGAGACCTAAGCATGCACTGTCCCTGTTATATTTAGAGATACTCGTAGATCACTTTTTCTTTACAGGATTATAGATTCTACTTTATAAGTTCAGTTCCATAATATCAAGTGTTACAGGATGGTTACAGGAGTTTTGAGTTGTCACTTTAATTGTAAGGGTGCGATATTATGTTGTTGCAAATGTGCTTGACCAGTAATATGTCAGTGTTTCAAATTGAGGTGTCATGGGGTTTATTGGAAGTGGAGTAGAAATAAAAATATCTGGCCTGAGCATGTTCTTGTCATGTATTTATGCCACCCATTCTAGGTTTCTAGTGTGTAGCTATGAGTAAAGCATAATTTTTATTTTTATTTTTTTCTCCTCTCATAGCACGGCATGGGTGATAAGACTTATGTGTACTTATTACTTAGAGGGTCCTGGGTACGTTTATTTCTCTTTTGTGTGTGTATCCATGGCATCCATGACGCAGGGGATCCTAGTACGCTGGTACTAGCTATAAGTGTTTTTTTTGTATGTTTAAGTGTGCATTTAGTGCTATTTTAAATTATGCACTGCTGCCCAATTCAGCAAAATAAATTACTTTCTGCAGGAAATATGAGGAAGTCTACCCTCCAGATGTATCAGAATTTGTATACATCACAGACGACACATACACAAAGCGCGAGGTTCTACGTATGGAGCATCTCATCCTAAAGGTTTTGTCATTTGACCTGTCAACACCAACCTCATTGGCTTTCCTATCACATTATTGTATCACCAATGGACTTTCCAAGAAGACATTCCATTTGGCTGCTGTAAGTTTATTGTGCTATGATAAGCTAGTTCTATAGACATAATAATATAGTTAAATATGCCATGTGTTTTTACCACCAAGTGATAAAAAAGAACATTTGACCTTTGAACAAATACTAACATACTATACCGCGGTCGCGGTCGAGGAAGAAATTCGTATTTCAACCCTTATCTACTTATCTTTGTTACTCCCGCGTACATAATATAGTGCCACACATTTCGCAAAAAAGCGATGACCGCTGTCTTAAGGGACTATAAACTTTTTATTTGGATCCGACCACAGCACGCTGCGACCGATATTGTTAATTTTTAGATTCAAGTTCAAATAACATTATACACTGCCCTATTTAGAAAAGTGTCACGACTTTTTAAACTCCATAAACGTATCTATCGAGTAAAATGCAAGGATATCCCATGAGAAAATAGCAGCGCCTCTAGTAGGCATAAAACATAAAAGAAACTAAAATTTCGAATACAAAATTTTTGATACTATAAACGGCCTAATATGTTTTAGGCCGTTTATTGAGTATTAAAGCCTCACGAAAATTGTTTTTTTTTATTCTTTACCTATAAAACTATTTTACAATAGTGTGTGTTTCAAATGTTGCAGTACATCGCGGAGCTGAGTCTGCTGGAGGCGGACCCGTATCTGCAGTACAAGCCGTCGCTGGTCGCGGCGGCGGCGCTGGCCACGGCGCGCCACTGCCTGTTGTGCGAGCGCGCCGCCTGCTCCGAGCGCGCCGACACCGCCGCCACCGCCGCCACCGCCGCCACCGCCGCCACCGCCGCCACCGCCGCCACCGCTGACCGCCCGCACCCACTCTGTGCAGCCGCGGGTACGCATTTTTTTTATTAAATAAGCAAACGCAAAACGTTTGAAAACAATTTTCGCGTTTGTTAACCGATTTTCATCTTTTTTTGTTCATTGGCGTGTTTTAGTGATATCAGCCAAACATTTTTGGATTTGTGTGCACACGCGAGTGTCTTTTTTCATATATTTAATAGGATTTGACTGCCTTCGAATTTAAAATTTGGTCCACACGGACACATAAAAATTGTTATTATAATTTAATTAAATACCCATCAATTATTTTCCCATTAAAAATGCTCCTTTTCAAGATGTTATTCATTCGAATCAAGATTAACGGGGCATGCAGATTTCCTCACAATGTTTACCATCGCCATTTGACTTTGTGACTAAAAATTTAGAAGTCATTGGTCACCGTTTGTCACTCTCAGATAATAGATTTAATTCTTAGCTCACCACTGCGTGTAGTATTTATACAGGTGTCCCAGAAAGAATGGATAATCGTGAAACCTCTTATAGTAGGCCTCTTGAGGACCCAAAATATGGAATAAAAATTATATGTTAAATTAAATTTTTTCCTGGTAGTACCAAAGTTACGTAACTTTTTAAAAAGTTCGATATTTTTCATACAACTGTGTGTTTCTATATACCACAGCTACAAATAAATAAAATCCATTCGGGTTTGGATGTTATAATTCTACATAGACTACTCCAATGAATACGTATTAAAACTATGTGTAGCTGTTTTACTCGTAACTTATTGGTAAATGATGTCTGAGATGAATTGAGCGCCTTAGGCCCATTATGTAGGTTCCATGTTTCCCAAACCTATTCAGGTTTGCCTAAAAGATGAGATTTACTCAAATCTGAGTACAAGTTTGGCAAACCGTAACTACGTAACCGTGTACAACAATCCACTTCAAAAATAACCCAAAGGCGTTTTACACCACTAAGCAAATGTGCATGAGGCGCCGGTATTAGCCTTGAAAATTTGAGAAGTAACATATTGTAGATGTAAATAAAACAAAAACAAGTAATTAATAATGTAAAGTTATTTTTTATGTAACCCTTATCATGAGATTAAATTAAGAAATAAATTAACGAATTTTCAAAATTTAACGTTTCAGTCGAATTTGCTCCTGTATTAGTAGCAATAACTTCGTATTTAGTTGATATAAAAAAAGTAGTCTACCATTTTAAATTCTGAAATGCGCCTATTTTTAAATAGTTGTCCACTTAGGCTTTATACATTTTTTTTTCACCAAGTGTGTTTAAATTTTAAGATAACGTGAAAATTAGCAAATTTCGTGACTAGTCTAAAATGTGACTAAATTGACCTTCCGACATTATTTACCAATAAATTATAACAGCTACACATCATTTTTAATATGTATTCATTGGAGTAGTCTATGTAGCATATTACAACATCAAAAACCCAAATTAAATGATTTTATTTATTTGTTGCCGTGGTACACAAAAACACACAGTAGTTTGAAAAAATGGAACTTTAAAAAAAAATTAAGTAACTTTGGTACTACCAGTTTTTTTTAATTCTATATTTTGGGTCCTGAATAGGCCTATTATAAGAGGTTTCAGGATTATCCATTCTTTCCAAGACACCTGTATAAGTAAAATCTCGACCACTTTATTCGATTAGATACATAAATAAAGCATCACACTCATAGCTACCACTTTTGCGCAGCGCACCAGCGCCACTCAGATCCTCAGTAAAAAGAAGTGTAAATGTATCGTATCGTCTTGTTTCCCAGCGTGGCCGGCGGCGCTGGCGGAGTGCGCGGGCTACTCGCTGGCGGAGCTGGAGGCGTGCGGCCGCGAGCTGGCGCGCTCGCACGCGCACGCCGCGTTGCAGCCCTACCAGGCCATCCCCGACAAGTACAAGAGCAACAAGTCAGTACCGCACGCTGTTACTTAGGTTCATACGTATGGATTAACTACGTTCAGAGCCTTCGGTACGCCTAGTGGGCTCTCGAAAGTTTAATTTGCAGCGTTGGTGATCCCCTGTTGTCAAACAAAGAAAATTAAAAGCGGCATCTCGTAAGCGTGTTAATTTGCTAAATATCATTAAAATAATTTGTCGGCTCATTTTTGGATGACACTATGTTTGAAGCACCAGAAACAGGTAATTACCGATTTAAGCAAATAAACAACTGTGGATTAGCGTAATATGAACATGCTGTGTCGAAACCCGTATTTCTCGACAATCGTTTGGCTTAGCATTCTATAAAATCCTCGTCCCAAGTAATCTGCTCTCGATGTAGGAGCAAACTTATCTATGCGTGTAGTCAGTCGTGGGCCAACAAAATTAAAATGCATATGGTCTGTTCCAGATTTGACAGCGTGTCAACGATCGAGCCGCGACCGATGTACCCCGTGGCCAAGTACCAGCCGCCCGCGCCCGCCAACACCGCGCGGCCTGCCAGCGACGCCACGCGCGCCACCAGCTAGTACCATTCTTTCATAAAAATACACTCTTTTAACTGACTAGTATTAGTAATGGGACTATTCCAAACTAATTCACAAAGTAGCATTGTATTGCAGGGGCCAAATTATGTTATTTAAATAAGAACTAAGTTTTATCTTAACTACGGATATAAGTAAGGTTACGTTTAACTAGAAATTCCTAAATACACTGTTCAGTAAACTTTCTTGTATAATATTATAATATCTCAAAGAGAATGAAAATGTTCTTATTTTCAGTAGAAATAATTAATTGTGTTTGTGTTGAAAGTCCTCAAAAGAGATACTTTGCACTATAATTGCACTCCACTTAAAGTAGTGTGTAAAGACTGAAGTCTTAAATAAAGTAGAACACTTAAGTCTGAAAGATTAATTACCTACTGTCTAGCTAGAGCTGGTCAATTTAGTCTCAAGATAAACTAGCATAAACTCCATTCATGTATGGTATATGTTTGTGTGTTAACTTATGTAAACAATATACTACATACAAGGGTAAGTTTGAAATAGTTCTCTTATTGCTTGCTAAAGCGAAACTGATCTTTCCAATGCCTAACAGGCTGAACCATTTTTAAAGAGCATCTTATTTCTCTTTAAAAAATAATTCTAAATAAGACATTGTACCTATATGGTTTACCAAATACAAAACTATCAAACTACAAGTATTTTTTCATTTCTTATCAAAATTATGAAGCACATTTGAGCATAATTTGCTGTTATAAAAACAGTTTAAAAGATACTTTTCATAATACATACTTGAGGTTTGATAACATTTGTTATGTTATGTTGCTTATTTTAATTTAATGAATATGACTGTATATGACTGTCCCTACATCAATGTCAGTAGAAGCCATCATGATTAGACTAATTATTATAATTGTGATACATGAATCTGCTCTGTGGCTCTTCATAAAAGCAAGCTTTTGTTTGTTTATTTATTATCTCTGTATGGATGTTAAATTTCATAAACATACTGTGTAGATATTCCTCTGTTTAAATTTTATATACATCTTTATTTTCTGCCATCACTGTGTTCAATTGTATATGGTTGTTCAAACTGAAAGTTTAATAATAACAAAAAATTAGCAAAATTTCTACTATCAGCCTGCTATTTTTCTGAGAATTTACACTTCTACATAATTAATAGGTCATAGAAATATTTTAAAAAAGAAAACAAAGTTGTGCTGCATTTACATGTCTTAGTACCTAGTTTTAATAATTTTTACGTAAGGGACTTTTCTGAAAAATTTATCGATAATTTATGATGCTGATTCGTGACACTTATTTCGTGTTTGTTAGTAAATTATTATTTTTGAGATATTATAAGGTATGTTTTTCATGTTGATACGTAGTTTTTAATGTAATTTAATGTAATAGAATCGATATTTTTCTTCTGTTTGCTTTAAGAAGGTAAGTACCGATGTTGGTAATATATAATAATTGTAAAATATGTTTTGTATTTTATTTTAATTGTCTTTCTATAATATGTTTGAGAACATTAATAATATCATAAACAACATCATACAGGCTCTCATGATGTTACAATACCTCAGATTAAATCACATACGGATGGCGAAGCGAAAAAGATGAGGGTTACGAGTTCGCCTGGTATGTATTGGATGGTATTGGCTTATACGAATTACGGTCAATAAACTAATGTTAGTACAGTCAGCGTCATATAGTTCGTGACACTCAGGGTACTCAAATATATAGACGCAACCAAAAAGTCGATAATATCGGTACAAACAAAGTTGTCTTATTGTTGTCAACAGTTTTGTCGCTCAAAAGGTCGACACACTTAAAATGTCATATAAATCGGTTCAGTCAAACTGCCATAAATATGGTTACAGTCATCCCGCCAATGGTATCTAAACATTCTAAGTGTTCAATAATATGGAACACACTAGAAAAATAAGCTAGCATTAAAACCTCATTACGCAATCTAGTGTTTGAATGTAATTCTATTATCTGTCAGTGCATATCAAATAACCATCAGTCGTATCAATGTCAAGTGCAATATTATAGAAAGCTGGAAATCTTGACTACCTACGTAATATCTATTGAAGCAATTTCATACTTAATACATAAATATAGCTACATGTCGCATTGATGACACCACTAAACATCGAATTATATATTAAAAATAAGGATAGTTGAACCAAAACTTTTTTATTTACACCCTCTGAGATTCTTATCCCCTTATTCACAAAAACAAAAATCGCTTATTAAACCTATTTTAGCCATTACATTGATTTGCCATTTTCTTTCAAACGTTGACAGCACCAAGAAAGAAAGAGACAGTGCAGTGAAAGAACATTAAAATAGAAAATAGGTTTATGATGCGATTTGGCTTTATATGAATAAGGGGTCAGTCTTTTGTTGCGTTTGAAAGTAACTTTATCAGAACTGCTCAGTTTATCGTTAATACGGAATGTGTTCTTTTCAGTTAGGTACACAAGTAAAATTAAATACGAAATATACCTAATAACTCATATTCATTATCATTAAGGTTAACATCAGTCTATTAAGCTGTAACTGTCTTTTTGCCAATTTTTTTAACATATCTTGAGATATATCGTCCGTTCTAAAAATTCAAGCTTCTAGTTTTGTCGACAACGAAGCTATAGGGGATCGAAAATTGCCTGAAAAGGATGGTACGGCCGTGCCGGATTTTTTTGCTCGACTTGGTCCTCACCACTGCCGTGCCCCCAGATATCGTAAATGGCTATGCAAGAAATTCTGAAATTCTATACAAAACAAAAGAGAAGTCTATGACGTCGTGCTTAAAATGAAAAGGACAGCAGTAGTTCCTATCGCTTTCACTTTGTGTTTAAATTTTTTGATACTAATTGACGAGGAAAATAATATTTAAAATATTATAGCAGTAAAGTTTATTTTTCTAATGTGTTTCATATTTTTGAACACTTAGAATGATTGGATACCATTGGCGGGATGTCTGTAACCATATTTATGGCAGTTTTACTGAACCGATTTATATGACATTTTAAGTGTGTCGACCTTTTGAGCGACAAAACTGTTGACAACAATAAGACAACTTTGTTTGTACCGATATTATTGACTTTTTGGTTGCGTCTATATATTTGAGTACCCTGAGTGTCACGAACTATATGACGCTGACTGTACTTTAAAAACTGTGCAAAGAAAAAAACTGTGCAAAAATTAACAGCTTAACAGTGCAGTGTTTACTGTTCAAAAACATTTTTTTGTCCAACAAAAGCGATGATGTATTGATTTAAATGTAAAATTAGTTTTCACGCCTGCAGCAACACGCTAACAGCCTTACTTCAGGACAGGACAAACCGGTGACCAAAAAAACGGCATCCCGCATTACAAATAACTCATCCTATTGTAATTTTGCCACTGTGAAATAAAGATAGTAGGTAAGGAGACAACATTTTTATACATGATCATAATAATATATTTTAATTTTCGATGCAGAAAAATTTATTTTTACAAGTTCATTTTCATTATTCGTTGGTGTAAGAGGTCCTACAATATTTAATTTTGTACATTCCCTGACTTATAGTCAGTCATTTATTTAAGAGAGCTATTCTTGTGTGTACACGTTGCCGAAGCCTTTGTTAGCTCCTGGACCTGGAATGATAAAAAATGCATGTCATCATAATAATATATACAGGTGTCCCAGAAAGAATGGATAAGGCTGCATTTCCACCAGAGATGTGCGAGGATGCGTAGCGAAGGATGCGTTTTTGAAGAACTAATAGAACGAACTAGTTCAGCATTGGATTATGAATTAAATTGAGCGCTCTCTGTAATGACCGGTTAGGCCCAAGACTAGAGGATGGAGGCCGAACTACATTATCTACCGGGTACCGGATCTACCTATAATGGACAGAATAATATTATATCCTCAAACAGCACTATAAGTAGAGAAAAGTTATAATTAAATCAATCATTGATACGTAGGTACGATAAACACAGCGATGTTTATAAACAGCTCTGTGAAATTGGCAGCATGTGAGCGTGCGCGAACCGCCTATTTTAGTCTGAATTTCCAGGAAGCATTCGCATCAAACTGAGGCGCTCTCACCAACTATTCGAACGCGATTTAACCTTCAAACTGTTCGCCAATTTCTACGTCTGGTGCGTGAGACGAACAATTTAAATCTTCGATTTTGTTTGCGACTGAGAGCGCCGAGACGTGGGTTTATCAGGGACATGTAGAATAAACATAATATAAATCATGCCCTTCGGCCCGAGTGTCGCGACGAGATGATCTTCGTTTAACTACACAGTTTACGATCATGTAGTAAATTTGTGATATAATGTACACTTAACACATTATATCCCAAATTTACCACAATATGTTTGTTGTTACAAATTTTTTTTTCAAAGTTCTTCTTTCAACATCTTTGAATTTTAGACTGGGAAACGCTTTATTTGGTCTGTCCATTTTGTCGGCGATTGGCTCCTTCCGGTTTTGCTTTGAGGTTTTAGCCTGCGGTGATAGCCCAGTGGCTTAGAATTCGACCTCTTAATCGAGGGGTTCGGGTTCAAATCCCAGTGGCACGCACCAATGATTTTGTAAAAATAGTTATGTGCGCTTTATAAAATTAAATATCACCTGCTGTTACGGTGAAGGAAAACATCGTGAGAAAACCTGCATGCCTGAGAGTTCACAAAAAATATGTTCTCAAAGGAATGTAAAGTCCACCAACCCGCATTAGGCCAGCGCGGAGGACTAAGGCCTACATCCCTCTCATTGTGAGAGGAGACCCGACCCCGTAGTGGGTCATTAATGGGTTACTCACACACAATTTTAAGTATGTAGATACCTATCCAAACTCTAAGGTATTGGTTGGTTAAATGACCGCGTTGCCTTATGACAATTATGGTTCTGAATTTTGAAAAACGTCCGATCACAATTACCCGCTGGTTGTGCACTTAGCATGCCGATGAGAAGGTCGCAACGAACCCGTGAACCCACTTCCGTAGACCCGAAAGGAAAGGAAATTCACTAGGTATTGTCGATTTGCGATTCTGCACGTGACTTCGATGTGTTTGGTCTGTTGTTTCTCATGGAATATTGTTTATCGATAGTAGGCATAATTATGTTTTAGTAGAAGAGCTTCTGAACCATCTGACTATCCCGTTTCCCACAAAGCTAGAAATTTTCAATATGATACTTTTAATATCAGCCAATTAAGAAAATACCAATCTGGCAGGCATATCGCGGTTACATTCTCATCCCTTAAATTTTTGAAAAAGCAAAATATATTTTTTAAGTGAAAACTTCCTTAGCGGCGCTGTGCACTTTTTGGGATGGGTAAAAAAAGGTAAACTCGCGTCAGGACACGTGACCCTGATCGAAAATTCGTAAGACTGAGGGAGAGTGTATAAAATATGGAAATTGAACCAAGTGCATCTATGAATAACTGCCACTAATGAAAAAAGTGACGACCACATAATTATGTAATTATAGTACTTTTATATTGATAAATAAAGCAATAATAACAACCTAACCATTCAAAAATACACAATAATGTTCAAGTTTTCACGTCTGCCAGCACTCCCGTAGTGCAACCCGTTTAACCTGCTCCCACAAAGCTACAATTTTAATATGTTATAATTATTTACACATGATTAAGTGCAAAAATAATTTCCCAGCCTATTTCGACGGTTGCAAGTATGTGCCAGACGATAGCAAAGTTGTCGTCGGGATGGTCATTTATAACCTGCTGCTCCACAAGGGTCAAATTTTGAGGGAACATTCTTTTAATTGTTTAAAAATATAATTATGTAAACAGCCAGAACATTCTAGCGATTGCAAGTACCTACCTGCCAGACGAGTATGCAGGTTGGATATTTCTAGCGTGCATTTATGGCAAAATCCGAAACGAAACGATAGCGAAAAATACTAAAACCCAAATAGCATATTTTGAAACTGTAGGTATAAATGCTGTACAAAGAAAATTTTGAAGGGCTTAGGTCGTAGTAATTTGCTGGATTATGGCTGTATATCCGAATGTACAGCAGTTATATCTGCCTGCAAATTGGGCCCCAAAATATACAGCTCTAAGTGTAGATCTAGCTGTCTAACAGATGTATAATAGCTATTGCTGCCTGTAGAGAATAATAATGACATAACATTACACACTAGTACACATAATGTACCTCCTAAATCTTCGTGTTTTATTCTTATAGTCTCTGGCTTGTAAAGATAACAATAAAAATATGTTCGTGGTTGAATTATTCCATACTTATTTTCTTAAGACTTTATTCATCGGACACAAGGTGGCCACTTTAATTTGTAAAGTGAACAAATAATAATTAATAGGTCTTTACTTATGAAATTGCCATTCTTCACTACTGGTCATTTCAACTAGAAAAAAAGTTTGGAATGGCTTTGTATTCTAAATTCAAATTAATTTTGTTTTAAAAACATGACATTCTTTTTACAAACTCAGTCTTTTGTTTATTGATTAGCGTTGTATTTTCATTACATTTGAACATTTTTCGTCATAATGGATACTTTAAAAATACGTGTAATTATGGAATATGAGTTCGGTGGTGGCAACAACGCGACACAACGGCACGTAACATCAAAACCGTTTACGGAGAGAACTGTACAAAACGAACGCACAACCCGTTGTTGGTTTTCCCGGTTCCGTTCTGAAAATTTTGACTTGAAAATGGAGCTCGTGGTCGTCCGGAGACTGGCCAACAATGATGAATAAAAGGCGATTGTGGAAGCTGACGAAACTCAACCTACAGCTGAGCTAGCAGCAGCTTTTGATGTTAGCATCAAAACAATTTTGATCCATTTGCGACAAATAGGAAGGGTAAAAAAACTTGATAGATGGGTGCCCCACGAACTTAACGATCGCCAGCGCAACGTACGCGTCGTGACCTGCCTCGCGCTGATCAATAAGCAAAGAAATGAAGGAATTTCGAACCGAATTGTTACGTGCGATGAAAAATGGATTCTGTTCGACAATCGAAAGCGCTCAGCAAATTGGTTAGATGCTGGTTCAGCACCAAAGCAATGCCCTAAACTAAAAATGACCCCTAAAAAGGTCACTGTTTGGTGGTCTAGTGCGGGTGTGATTCACCACAGCTTTTTACAAAACGGCATGAGCATTACTGCAGATGTGTACTGTGAAGAACTGGAGACAATGATGGAAAAGCTTGCACATCGGCAACCAACTTTGGTCAATCGGTCGTCCCCACTACTCCTTCACGACAACCATACTCACCAGACCTTGTACCTACCGACTATTACTTTTTTCAAAATTTAGACAACTTTTTAATGGGTAAAAAATTCAATTCCCGAGAGGCAGTACAAATTGCCTTTGAAGAGTTTGTTGCCTCCCGTCCAGCTGATTTTTACCAGAAGGGCATCAATAAATTGCCATTGCTTTGGCAAAGATGCGTCCATTGCATGGGTGATTACTAGTACTTTCACTTATTCCATACAAAACGGCAATTTCATAGGTAAAGACCTAATATAATCTGGGTTTGTTGTGCTCTGACGTCAATGGAGGTGCTGGCGTTTATGATAGATAGGTTATAAACAGTTTAGATTGGATGGAGTCTATTATTGACTGCACAAACATCACACGGAGCTTTCGGGCCGTTTCCTGGCATGTAGTGAAATGGGGCCGGCCGTGACGCACGTTTTTAGCTCCCTACATCCGCTTAATGTAACGGGCAAAGATTTTTTACGTAGACATCCCATTAATTTAAACTGCCGGGAATAGATAGATGTATACATGTACCTATCGGAAATCAGTGTACGTTATTTTCACGCTAATCCATAATCTCTTTAAAGATTTTGGTAACGGGAATAAAAACGTTGCTGCTAGTACTGACTTTTCGATTTAGATAATCGTATAATAAATAAGTAACTACCTACAACACTGCTAGGTACCATTATTACAATGTTATGGGAAGTAGGTAATGGCAAACTGGGGGGTTACTAAAAACTCCTAAAACCATCATAAAGCTATTTTGTTGTTAAAATATGATTGTTTAAAACAAAACATCATTGCTGTTCATGAAACATGTGTTGCCGATGTTGCGTAGACCGTTAAGACTTTTAGACCTGTGGGGGTTACTACAAACTCCTAAAACCATCATAAAGCCATGATGTTTTGTTTTAATTTAAAACCTCCCTGTTCCCAGCAAACATAAATAAATGACTTTAATTATATATCCTGGAAATGGTAGGTAGATAATTAATTTCATATATTTAAAATCTTAGCGTATCCAAGCAGTTTCAATACAACAACAATAGGAAAAGGTGTAACTCAACTCGGGCGATATACGTGAACACGAATATCACGATATAACGTGACTCGACTTTGTTTTACACATAATAAAACCATACGCGAAGCTATTGTTTCCATTGTATCAGCACCATTATTTTAATACTTTATAAATAATATGTTATTTAAGAAAAGAAAAGAATGCGTTTATCTTATTAGAATATGTGTATACGAGTTAGATGTTACAAAAATTACAATAAGTTAAGAACAGTCTACCCTAAGCGGGCATAATAACTAGTGCCTAATTTTATATTTTAATTATGACAAAATAAGTTATTATAGTTTAGCAGTCCAATTATATATTTATTTTAATATTTTTTAAATATTCTTAATAAACTTTTTTAATTGTATTGTTACTTAACTGAAATTCCTTAAAAATTAAGGGAACACAGTAACCCATAAGTACCTACGATACACACATATAGACCGTACCTTCTCATAGTAAATACCTATATAGTTCGGTTCGGTCTCATCGATTTGATGATTTGAACTGTACCTACGGGGGGTCCCTACTATTGGTATTCATAAGAATGTTACATCATCATGAATAACTAATTTATTTGTTATTAGAAGGGAAAAATAAATAAAATAGGCGTCGTATGATATAAGGAAATGGAAACAAATCACTACGTCGAAATTGAGGTTTTAACTTAGGAGGCCGCCTTGATCGTTTATCCCACGACAAGCGCTTCTTGCATGGAATACAAAATTTCTTCAAGGTTCTTTTAAATGCCCATGTACCTAGTTACTTGATAATGATACATGCACAGTAAAGAATATAACAATATTAATTATACATAATTTACAAACTTTAGATTAGAATATCATAAATATAACAAATTTAATAAGTTAGTTCAATGTTTCAATGTCAAGATAAGTTTTTAATGGTGTTTAATTATAGACTAAAAATTATGTAGTAGAATAAAGGTTTTTTTTTTTATCTCGTTTTCAAATACTTTTATCTTAGATAAGTCGCATCACTGAAGGTTTATATAGTACATAATAATATATAACATGCATAATATAGTAGAGGAACACTGATTAATTTTTAGAGGTATTTTTTTGCGCTTACATTGCATTGCAAACGCTGGCTGAACCCTACGAGATAGATCAAAATAATGTACTACACAATTGTAGAACACATTATTGTCCACAATAAAGTCCGCGATGGCATAATAATAATATATACATTTCCTAAATCATAGTTACGTCACAATACAGTTTTTACAGCTAAAAAAGTTAAAAATATCGCCGGTAGAATCTAGATCACTTTATTAGTACCTAATTATTAACCCTTATCTAAATAAATTATTTCATAATTAGAGTTGTTTCAATACCTAGAGAACACTTTTTAAATGATTGAAATCGGATATTCCATTCAAAAAATATTGCGATTTTAAAAGTATCAGTATTGAATAAAATCGTTTACCGGAGTCCGGACCGCCAAACATTAACGCGACACCAAAATTAGTACTTTATAGAAACTTCAAATTTGGATTAAAGGTTGGCATTCTAAATGTTAAATTAAACATATTGGAATCGAGTGCCGGTTTTTTCATTGTTGGAGCTTTTTCATTGTAATTAACGTGTTAAAACTGCTAAAGTTGTTTGGATTTTCGCAACGGACTTGGTGGTGAAAATTTGTGAATAAAAAAAAATTTGATAAAATCCAGACAGTAGAGGGATAATATTATTATTCGACATTCATATTTTGTTGTGGTTCAACAATCCCATAAATCTGATGTCGATAGGGTAACAAATTTTACGTATTAATGATTATTATTGTCGAAATTCAGTCGATACGCAGGAAGTGACAGGCTTCCCGCCGGCGGCCCGAGTGAAAACCTCAAGAACGGAAGAAGCGGCGGTGGCGTCGGACGACAAGCTTGCATTACAAATTACTTCTTAATGAACGCAGTAACGCACGTGCGTAGCTAGGGCACGTTCACATGGCGTAGGACGAATTAACCAACTAACTATCAATCTTTTACGGTCATCTATTATTAGAAACTGCTTAGTGTGCTTAGTCCTACTCTGTTGGGTACGGGCAATGCCTGTAAAGGAATGTGAAGGTAAAATCGACTTTTTACTATCTTTAACTTTGGTCTTTGACTGTACTTTCTACTCTTGCATTTAAATAATTGTTTTTGTTTAAACTTTAACTTGAAAAATAATTATCTCAGGATTTAAGAAAAGCAATACAACTTTGTATATAACGACGTGACTTCCCTACATAAGTACGGAAAGAAAAAACGTAAAAATTTTCATAAATCAAATGGATTTATGAATATTTGAGTGCATATCATATCTGTTAGCGTAAAGTACTTAATCTTAAAGAAATATTTTCTACTTCGGATAACGTAAACAACACAGTATCTATAAGAAAAATGTGTATGAATGTGACCCCGGTGCGCTTAGTCTGAGGGCGCGGACCGCGGTATGAGCGGTGTTGACTGCGCGAGCCGCCGCCGCGCGCCGGCCCACGCGTTTATATTTTAAACCCGATTACCCGACTGGCATGTCGCCAGGGGATCCTCGCTTACGACCTAGCCGTTACTAAAATTTGACGACGGGATGAACATTCCATTTTCGGCATGCCTTTTTAAACTTCCCGCTATGAAAATTGAAATTTATAAAAACGAAAAGATATTGACTTCCGGGTAATTTTTGAAAGGAGGGGTGTTATAAGTTTGACGTGTCTGTCTGTCTGTCTGCATTGTCTGTGACACGGTAGCTCGCGTTAAAAATACATCGCGTTGGGGGACAGCTCTAAACCTAACAATTCAATTACAAATAGGATAGTCTAAACTAACCTAACTTAACTAAGCAACATAGACAGGATAGATAGGAGCGGTAAAAATTTTAAGCAAGCAATTTACATTTTTGGTGAGTTTATAACAATTCTAAGTTATCCGTATTTAAAATCTGGAACTCTCATAGCTGCAGCTCATAAACTGACTCACAAACAAAAATGATCAGTGTGTATACAATAGGTAAAAATTGCTCACCAAGTAGAGCATCTTTGCCCACGTGTATATTGCAGTAGATGTGATGGTCGGTAGACGCCACCGCTGGCTCAGCCGTAGGTTCCCCGCCCGCTTCCATCAATTTCAGCTTGGCTGACAAATCATGGACATCTGTAAAAATTGTCTCATTTAGTGTCTACAACCCATTAGTGGGTCAGGTCTCCTCTAACATTGAGAAGAATACAGCTTGGTCCACCACATTGGAAAACGAGTAAGATATTAGAGACTAAGATTTATCATTTATTATCCCTAAGTAAACTACGAGTAAGAACATTCATTCTTCTTTTGGTATAACGAACAGTAGGACTAAAATAAAAAAACCGTTAGCTATTGTTACGACGGTGGTCTGCCGCAGGTCAGAATTAGTAGCGCACATGTTCAAACCACTGTTCAAACAAACGAGCATTGTTTACACTCTCCGCTGTTGTAGGCAAGTAGTACCTACGCGTCTTCACCGAACCTATGCTACACTATGCAAATCTAGGTTCACATTTAGAAAATACCTAACGGTTATAATTAAATAAGTTTTGGAATTATATATGTTATTGTTATGAAAGTTATTTCCTTGGTCCTAATGAGTAATTGAAGAATTTCTGTGTATCCATTACGTTACCTAGTATATTGCTTTTAAAAATGAGAGCTTATAAATACCTAAATAATACAATGTTGACCACAGACATAGTTTAAAAATACCTTAATAATACAATGTTGACCACTGATATAGTTTCACTATATTTTTTTGATGCTTGAGGCTTGACTCTACAATTCTACATGGGACCATATTTTTTAACAGTGAAGCTTTGAGTAATTCTTGTTCTATATTACGTGCTGATTTCACACGGCAGTAGCTGTGACAGTAGGTAGTTTTGGGAATCCACCCACAATCATGGATATAGCCTAACCTAGAACAGGGAGTTGCCGGTTCAGTTATCAAATTATTCAAATCTAGTGTGCACAATCCTGAGGTTGGAGATCATATAATGATACTCATCATTAAGCCCGCCTTTTGCGCATAATTTTTTGTTTTTAATGTGAAATAAAGTACATAAATAAATTACATCACATATAAGTAGACTCGTACATCGTCGTCAAAGTTCAAAAAATAAATATAATATGTAGGTACCTACCTACCCACATTCATACGCACACGTTACAACGTTCAATCTTCGTTTCTTATGGATCGAAGATGCTTTAATCGCTAATCTTTTGATATTCTACATGTGTCGCGAGTTTCGTTAGTTACCCACATACAAACAGAAGACCTACCTGCATACCTATACTGACACATGGAGGTCGTGCAATCAAGCGTCCTGAATAAATAAACTGTTATTGCGACACTTATGGGCGACGCAATATGTTATTTATGTATTAATTTTATTATGAATCACAGATAATACCTATGTTTTTCATTACATTTATGTTATATTAGATCTTATAGGTTTATTCGCTCAGATTCCAAGAATTTACCTATAATAAATATTCAATAGTATGTAATGCACTTACAACGATTCATGCTTGTGTTTCAGCCAAATTGAGTCATTTCAGAAGAGAAAGGCAGAGAGAAGGCGAGAAGGAAAACTTTTCTCGCTCCTACTAAAGCTCTCCTACTAAAGCATTGAATGTTTTGTTAGTAAAGATTTATAAATTGGCTCTATCTACTTACATACATACAAATTTATGTAAAGCGGAGCCTTTTTTTCTAACCAAGGCTGTGCTTCTATAGATGATAGTCAATGTAAAAAAATAATTAATGTACGTGTCCAACCGTAAATATAAATCCAAATTTCTATTCGGTTAGGATAGGTATCATTATTTGATATTTATATTGAAGGTTCTTGTAACTTTTGGCGCTTATTTTATAAAAATAACTTAAACATAAATATTACATATTATTATTGTGAACTAATGTGAACATTTGTATCTTACCTGATTTAAGAGCTTGCTTTAGGATTTTCCACTGTCTGGCGTGGTAAACAGACAAACTAACCACCACTAAAAAGAAAATAACACAGCCGCTCGCTGCCAAAGTCAACGTCGAGGTTTGAACGTCCCACACCGTGAAGGTATCACTAGAGTCAGTCACTTTATCGTCGTAGTCCACATACTCGTATTCGTATTCACTAGATTCACTATCGTTCGTGTCATTGTCCCGATGGGCGGGCCTGTGAAAAGGCCAGATGCGTATCTCGTACAGAGACTGGCAGACGGTGTCGCGATGTACCTCGCAGGGGTATTGCACTGCGAGGCGCCGCGGGTCGCAGCGGGTGCACGGCAGGCAGGCGCCTAGCTGGCGGTGCCACCAGGTGCGCCCGCGCTCGCACACCCCATCCACCGACACGCAACCCAGCACCAATGCTGCTACTAGCAGATGCAATCTGGGTATCTCACCTCGCATTACCTAAAACATAGGTACACTTGTTTTGTAGGTACCTAATATATTTATGGTCCTTAAAACGAACATGCGGCCACCTCTGAAGTGCCAAAGTGATTACTATAAATACATATTCCTAAAACTACATCGTGTGAGGTTGCAGTGTTTTGCTGCTATAGTCAAATTGTTTGTTTTCCGGCTACCACTACATTGGCACTTTTGCAATCTAAATAAATGAAGAAAGTTATGGGAAGATTTAAACGTTTCTAACGACGGATATTTTGTTCAATCAACACAATTCAGCTAGCAAGATTAATACCTAAATGGAATAATCACCACTTAAGAACCGAGGTCAATGTTTGATGATAGTGATCCTCGCTATAAGATACCTAGGTATCGTGTGAGTATCGGACTATTCTCTACTTAAAATATTTTCGATCATAATTTCACAAATATTGACATGCATTTTGTTCTGCGGTTGTTGGTTGGCCACTGTCCCTGTCACCCAATCAGAGATTGGGGGACAGATAGAACCGTTGAGGAGTAAAATTGAGTGAATATAGTTTCGATCTGACCTTTTCGCTAAAAGGGTGACAGATCGAACTTTTTATTCCTATATGTCCCCCTAGGGTACAAAATTGGGGGACAAATCGGAATAATCCCTTATTAGAATAGATAGTTCCAGATGTACTATTTCAAGTTTTACAATCCGCAGTAAATGCTATACGATTTGAGCGCCGAAACATTTTTTACATGTGTGTACATAATATAATAATATATCTAATTATATTATGTATACCTTTACAGTACTCTATACCTATACAGTGTGTTTAGATAATTTTTGCCATTTTATTTTACCTATTCAAATTAGCAATTAAAATTAATAGTAGATACCTACCTATATGTATACTTGAAAAAAATTAATCATATGAAATTAAGCGTAGATTTTAATTCCTTAAAAATTAATGGAATTGAAAAATCTATGTTTTACAAAATTCTCCTGTGTTAATATTATTTACCTCTATGGGTGTTTTCATGAATGATATCTCTTCGCGTTACTAGTCCGCATCTCAAAATGCATTTGTTAGTTAAGTACCACTTTCACAAATTTCACTTAGTAAAACAACAGCGAATTTTTGAATGAATACAGTCATTATTCACCAAACCATAAAGGGATTCACTGAAATGAACTTTGAGTGTCGTTATAAATACGAACTGAATTCAATTTTCGATAAATAAACGGGTAACAATGTCTGTAAATACAACACTATCCCACACGGTCCGATGGTACCGCTAAACTGAAGTGAACTGAGTGGTTCGTTTCGAGTTTTCGACCTTCGACGTCGTGTATGGTTGCTGTGTCTCGATCTTAAATATTCTAGTGGGACGGAACGCTTGAGCGCTCTCACAAGGAGCTCTACTACCTATATTAGGTACTGTGAATGTACAGCTACAAGCACTCTAATTGAAACACTTGGAGTTACGACTGTGTTCAATCTTTAATGTCTGTCGTGCGGAGTTGCGGACTCGTGCGTGGCGTGCCGGCTCCTCGACTACTCAGTTATGGTTTTAAACTTTTAACCATACTTTATACTTTAACTAATGACGCATGAGTGTCGTGAGTCGCGAAAACGAACGGTCCAGACTAGCTTAGACTGCCGTCCCGCGTCTTATTTTCAAACATCACAGACATGTCTGGCCTCGTTTATAATATTATATATAAATAAATGCATGCACGTATCTACACAAATTGAAATATATAAAATAATCTACAAAAAAGAAAAGTAAACTAAACTACTCAACTGATCTTTAAACTACTTTAAATAAATAAAATTAATTAAATGCTCGAAAAACACTCCCGCCTATTTCAACGTTTCCCGCGCTTTTCGCGGGACTTCTTTCATGGAAAGGACTATACCTATATGTACACTACAAGATATACATAGAGGATAAGTTATAGGCAGAAACGGCGGAATCCAAGGTACATAGAAAAGGTTTATTGCTTTATCATTTTTATTGTGGAGTGTAGAGATAAGGAAGGTCATCTCATATATGGTAGAAAATTGAAGTGTCCAGCTACAAGGTGTAAATAACAGTTCAAAAACTACAGAAAAACCTTCCAAAATGGCGCTAGTGTAGACAAAGGCATGGTATGAATCATGGAGAATTGTAACATCAGCTGTATACAACATGAAAAAGTATCCGTCGAAATGCACTAAACTAGGGTAGCGCCACTTTAGCGCGAGGTATAAATTTTAAAGGAAGCGCCAAATTTTGAATATCTGAAAATTTATGTAATAATAATTATTATTATACTAATTGAATAATAACTCTTTAAGTTTATATTTACTACATTATTTTGTACTACGCAAGTAGTTGAAATTTTCAATAAGTAACTACTTTAGTCGACAATAATATTTTTTTTAACTCGGCGTACTCCAATTCGTTGCTACATTCATACCATAACTATATCTACACCAGCGCCATCTAAATCGTTTATAATTACTAATAAATTGCTACACTCATACCATACCTCCGTCTTCACCAACGCCATTCTGGAAGTTTTTTGTAGCTTACAGCGGGACACTTAAATTTTCTACTACGTAAGATAACACTCCTTCTATATATTATTATTCATGGTATGAATGTAGCAATTTATTGATATTATTCAATATGCTTAAAAATTTTCAGATAGGTATTCAAAATTTGGCGCTTCCTTTAAAATTTATACCTAATGCTAAAGTGGCGCCACCCTAATATTTATTCGAAATTTAAATGTCATATATTGACTCATATGCTCGTAGAGTAATAATAGTATTCTGTGCTCATCATTAGCGATGTGCCGAGTCGGCTATTTATAGTATTCGAATATTTTGGTATTCGTTAAAAAAATATTCGAATTAAGACTCGAGTCGGAAGACACGGACAGGTATTAGAGTACTGGCACGAGTATTCGAATACTTTAGTGGACTCGAGTACCTTTTGAATCGAACTTTGACGACAATAACATATCCTAATATTTCATCACAAATCATGTAAGATATTAAAGGATGTTTTTTTCAAATGTTTCAGTAAATTTGTTGTGTTCCCAAAATTAACAAATGTTTTTTGCACTCCACTTTTTTACCTTCTAAAATGTTGAATAAGTTCCATGTTCCGATTTTTTTTGGAGCCATCCTATCACAGACCTGGCTAAACCACTTAAACTAAACACTAAATTTCACTATTTAACTGACAGACTAACAGTTTAACTGATTAAAATTATAATTTTCAATCTTTATTAAACTGACCGTTCGGAAAACATAAACACGTTGAAACCTGCAAGTTGCAACGATTCATCAGTCACGCGGCGTGACTAACTTCACAATGCTCTTTAAAGTGAACGGGGCATTCAAAGTTCGACTGTACGCGTAAAGCAGAAGGTTTCTATTAAAGTACACGACTTAGGATTCGAATACCGTAAGTACTCGAATCCTGAATTCGAATCATGTGGATTCGAATACCGTATTTTATGTATTCGAGTACGTGAGTACCTGCTAGGTATTCGAGTAAGTACTCGAGTCAGTCTGACTCGGCACATCTCTACTCATCATACGTCAACGTCATATGACATGCCAGATAAAAATTTAAAATATTTTTTTCCGTGTTGTTTTGTAAAGGAAGGCTGCGTTTTATTAATAATTAAATTAAACTTAACTGGTGTTATTTTATATTTTTTGGTATTTTTAATAGTAATATTTTTGTTACCACTTAGATTATTAACATGGAAACTGTCGATCGAAGAAGTAATCGTTTTGTGAAAAAGAGCCAAGGTGATGTTCAAGACCCTTCTGTTTCCTCCACAGTCCGTAATATTAATCGAAGACTTAACTGCATGCGTTCTGAATATGCTGGATTGTCTTCCGCTTGCCTAAGTATCTCACATTTTGCTATGCTTCCTAACTATTTCTTTTTCTTATATTCTCTATGAACCAGGGATTCCCAAACTATTTAGGGCAAAAGAGTTCTTTCCTAAAAGAACTAATACTAAATTTTAGAGTCCCATAGGCAAGTTATTTTAAAAATCACAACTATTTGTTTTTTTCTAAATGAGTTGTTATTTTTTTTATAAGTACTCCAATGAAACTGCCTACTAAAATATTGGTTTCTTATAATATTGGTATACATAACACAACATGCGCAGTATCTTGAAAGATGCAAATAAGAACTTGTTAACATGTTAATTATTAGGTTTTGATATTAGACCTTGTCTAAAATCAGTTATCATTAATGTCAATCCCATGATTACAAATTTCTTACTCCAAGTGGTTGGTATCAATCATTTTGGGAATCCCTGCTAATAACATTTCATCAGTTGTGAATATAAATCATAATAAACACTTATGTACATACTAGATTGTGCCTGCGGCTTCCCCTGTGTGGATTTTAAAACTTGGTGCAGAGAAGGATAAAAAGTATCCTATAATATGTTAATCCAGGTTATGATCTATCTGTGTACCAAATTTCATCCAAATCTGTTCAGTCGTTTTTGCATGAAAGAGTTACAAACATCCATCCATACTCACAAACATTCACATTTATAATTATTCCCTGACTAACACTTGGGGTGTGTCCACTTTAGGGGCTAAAGGCTTTAAGCTACATGTTAAACACTAATGTGGACAAGGTTAACAAGTTCAAAATAACAAAGGATTTTAGGAAGTAATGTTTAACATGTTATTTAAGAAACTCCAAAATGAACTGCATTAAATTTTATCATAATTTTGTTTAAACCCCAGATGCCATTCAGAAAGAATTTCGTCCAATGACCTTTTGGCCTACTGTCAGTTGTTGTAAACATTTTGTAAAAGTGAAGTTTTCAAAAATATCAAATTAAAAAGAAAAAACAGTTTACTTAGATAATTGAATTATTATACTATTATTATAATATATAGTAGAACGCCAATTATCCGAATTAACTGGGACAAGGTTGATTAGGATAATCGAAAATTCCGATAATCTGACATAGATTGGTAATGAAGAAAATAGAATTGTCACACATAGAATAAACTTTATTAAAATTAACAAATACAGTTCTACAACAATGCTCACTTATAACAGTTGAAATATATCTGGACTCTAGCAAGTTTTAACTTGTTACATTAAAACAAAACAATAATTACTTGTTTTTAATTTTGGCGATTTGGTTATTCGGCGTTCTACTGTATTGTGTATTTATCAAAACGCAGAATGGTAATGGGCAGTGGAATTTTGTAGATCTCATGACAAAATTTGATTCTTGTATCTGAAATTTGTGTTGTGACAAAGCAAACGAAAAACTTATGCGTATAAGATCAAACTTCACTCTATCAGGTAAGAGATTTACAATTCCTTATGATAGCGGTTATTGCTACACTATATTCACACGGGAGGGACAGAGATAAGTAGATCAAGGTTGATGTATGAATTTCTTTGTGAGTGGCAACTGCAGTATACTTGTTCTCTCCAATATTGTAGCATGATAAATTATAAAATAATATCTTACTTTTTTCAGACACACCTACTGATATAAAACACACTCCTGGTTTATCAACATCCAAAGCTATGGTGCTAGTCATAATAATATTTGCGTCATCTTTGCTGGCCCTAGGGCTTGTTTATAGACAGTTTCCTGAACTGGAAGAGTAAGTATCCTACTATCGTAAATCTAAAACTTTGTGGTTGGATGGATGGATGGATTAATGGAAGGATGGATGTTTGTTACTCTTTCACACTCACACCCCATTTCAAATAGGAAATGGTGAACATGAGGATAATCTTCACAGTACCTATGAAATTAGAATAAAACACCTATATTACACTAATATTTGCCTTTTCTATTTACAGACATGAAAAAAAGCATTTAAAGTTACCATGGGACCTCGAAGAATCTAAACAATTGGGTCTTGTACTTGATCGGTACAAGGACAAGTATTTTCATGAAGTATTACTAGGAGTATTTTTAGTTTATATATTGTATCCTTTAAACCACACAGATGACTTGACTATAATCATGTTAAAAATTTTGATAATTAAAATCCATCTGGCACTTTCTTGAATCACAGAATCTGCTATTTTTAAATATGTAGTAATTGAGTATCAATAGGGTGTGGGCATAGCATCCAAATGATGTAAAGTGATTACTGCAGCCACATACAAGGACAACTGCATGGGTGCTTTGCTACTCATAAGGACTGAGATGGTATCCTCAAATAAAATATTTCTGGTAGTTGCACCTCCCCAGACATAAACACAAGGTATGAAGAACATGCTGCTTTACAACAGGTTGTGAGGTACCTCCTTGGACAAGCTGCTATATGATGTAACTATTTTGATGATCTTTATATAAATGGGTCAGGCACAGGAAATATGTTTATTAGTTTTGTCCAAAACTGGATCAAGATAATAAAGAGCAAGATAATAAATTCCTCAATTTAATTTCAGTTTGCAAACATTTGCAATACCTGGATCTATTTTCCTCAGTATTCTTTCAGGTTTTCTTTTCCCTTTTTATTTAGCATTAATTTTAGTTTGCTGCTGCTCAGCCATAGGTGCCAGTTTATGTTTTTTCTTATCAAATCTCCTCGGCAAAAGGCTGGTGAGGAAATTCTTTCCAGAACGAGCAGCACAGTGGTCAAAAGCAGTTACCAAACACAAAGACAATTTGCTTAATTATATAATATTTTTGAGGGTGACACCATTTTTACCAAATTGGTTTATCAATATGACTGCTCCTGTGATAGGAGTTCCATTGGTGCCCTTTGCTCTTGGTACTTTTATTGGTATGTATCTAATGAAATGTCAAATCAAATTTATTAGATTTTATGTTCTGTGTGTTTGATTCTATATTACATTAATGAAATTTTCAACCATTGTCTTTTTCAGGAGTGGCTCCCCCTTCGTTTGTAGCAATACAAGCAGGTCAAACGTTGCACACATTGACTTCCACTAGTGACGCATGGTCTTGGACTTCAATCACCATTTTAAGTGTTTTTGCACTTATTTCACTAGTTCCAGTTTTACTGAAGCAAAAGTTAAAAGAAAAGTTTGAATAAAAGGAGACATGCTAGACAAATTTATCATAAGACTTTAATTTATATAGGTAAATTAAATCTTTTTACATTCCATTGGTTGTAGGTGTATTTGTGCTGCTAACAATATGAGCCAACATGCGCTACAAAAGTGCTATTGCCATTAGATGCTTGGACCACTGGTCTCCAGTACCACCAGTTGTACCATACTGAAACAATAATGTATTTTAAACAATTATGCTAAAGCAAACTGTACATTTTGAACCATTATTATATTATAGTTATTATTTACTATGAAACCTTGCAGCACCTTGTTGCAGTGTGTTCTGTAGGTGTAGAGTATAATTGGGTATTTAAAAAAATATTATTGATTTTTTATGTATTTCAAAACTTTATTATTAATAATATTGATAGATATTTAATGCAAAAAACTCAAAATAACATTTTTTTCAATTAAACAATTAAAAATTGGTGAAATTTAAATAAAGATCGCGTGACTATAAACGTGCGTCACCATAGGTGTGTAGCATAATGTTATAGCTATTTTTAATAACAGTACAGCGTTTTACGGCTATTACACGTGATAAGTCATTAGACATTACATAGTTTTTCATCTTGGGAAACATTTTTCTATTAACTGCAATGAGTGAAAACTAATATTATGACGTCACGATTGTTTGGGAGTTGTCGGCGTGTCTTCGGTACTGGATTCAAAATTTATATTGAAATAACTTTTGAATTATTGCGAAAAAAAAATAGTTTTGTTATAAAACTTATATATGATCTTTTCATTTATCACAAAAAAAAAAATTGTCAAATACCCAATTAGCACCTGTACAGTAAATAAACTTTTGACTTCACCACAGAATACATAATAGTACAAGTGCAGAAGGCCCACTTCAGTCATTTAAAGAAATATAGACTCTAGCTACAATATATAGCTGACTAGCTGTTTCGGAACAGCCGCTGTAGCGTAGGTACATTTTTGATACCTACACGGGGAGTGGGTCTTCTGTACTGATACTATTATGTACGTATGTATGAAGTAACTTTAGTTGTTTGTCATGAACTGAATTTATTAGGATTGAAACAATTTTAGTTACATTTTTTTAAGTCCCAGCGCAAGTTAACACTAATAAGAACATTCTTGATAGTCAAATCAAATCATTTTGTACATTCAATATATTTATGTCTGGTGGGACTAAACATTGATGAGCAGCAACTTTAATAAGGCTGTGTGATTTTTTATACATCTTCCTTTCATCTTTCTTTACTTTGACAAATGAAAGACTAAAAAAATGTATAGACAAAAGTTAAATTCTTAATTGCGTCTGTTGTTGTAGAAGTTTGAATATTGTGGCATTTTAAATGGTTAATAAATAACTTACATAAATATGACTCTTTCAGTTCAACTAGCAAAGGTTTGCATTGATGCTTACACTCTTCTGCTGGCCTCAACTGGACCATTCTAGTACCACTGAGTGACAATAGAAATGAGAAATTACATTCTGTATCAGGTACATGAAAAGAATTTTGACTAAAGTCAATAATAATAAATCTTTCAGTACTTTGCCCAAATTTGGGAACTACCATTGGTCTTTGAATCACTTGACGTAGAATCCTTGCTAAATTAAAATTTGTCATTTTCCTGTAAAAATTATAAGCAGTAATGAATAAAAGTTATTGTAATTGAAATAGTATTAACATCTCAATTTGATCTTGGACTCACCATACATATAAATTCTTTTGATCTAAACGTGAAATCTCAAATATATCCTTTGCTGGTAAATAAAATTTGTTGTTAACTAAAATTTTTTGTGCATCACTTTCAAATATTTTCTTATTCTGATTGTATATACTTCTTAGGTCGTCAATTTTGATTATACTCTGCTGAGTCTGAAATGTGAACAGATAAATCATTATTCACTAGATTGATAACAGTTCTCTTGAAAGAGAGCAGGTAGGAAGATCAGGAAACATGGTACTTTTTAATACATGTGCCTAAGAGGTGGAGAGAGGACATTCTATTCCCAGTTCAGGGTGTTACGTTCATGATTCAATATACAAAGTGGAGACCAACTTAATAGTCATCTGCCATAGCATCTCACAGGCCAGGTCAACACTAGAAAATAGTCATTTCAAACAAAAAATTACCATAGTTCTTTTAGTTTACTTACAAAGTAAAAACATTTAGATGAATGTTTTGTATAAAAAAATATGAAGACATAGCAACAAACTTACAGCTCATTAAAAGCATCTCAATCCACTTAATGCATCATTTTCATTTTTTCTTTCATTCAACTCCAGTCCAGCGCTGGAATGCCATTGGAATAATGTGAACCTGCACTGGAATATACCATTCCACTGATCAATCCAGTCCAGTTGACTGGAATGATGGTCTATTTTTCATTCCAGCACACCCATTCCAGCTCCACTGGAATAGTGTGAACGGCCATTCCAGTGTTTGATTACACTTACACATTGTACAGTGTTAATAATCCCTAACAATAAATTTTAACTGTTGGTACGTTGAATATTGTTTGAAATTAATGTTAATTTTTCAAAATTTTCTGTTGTCTTTCTCATTGCCAATCTGTATTCAAACACATCTTCTAATTTCAACTGTTGCAAAAGCACTGTTGAACTTATCCAATTGCTTTTTTTCTTTTTAGTTCTTCCACTACGTTCAATTATTACAGTTCAATTATTACTATTACTTCTTATAATAGTAATAATTGAACATTTGAATTTTAAAATAATTTCTAAACTCCTTTCTTGAAAGCATTGTCACTATAGTGTTAGCGAAATGACAGATTTTGAATGACTGGAATAATGTAGACGATATGATACAGTCCAGTACTCGAGGATTGACTCGCTGGATTACTGGACTGGAATCATGTGAAACGGCATAGGAGTGATAAACAAAAATACCTCATATATGAATGGTGCACTATATTGTTGGTGTACAGGCTGTGGGTTGTGTACTTCTCTAACATTGTTTATAGAACTGCAGGGCCAACAATCCATGTCCACTACATTAAAGAATGGATTTTGTATAAGGCATGGTTCTTGATAAAGCTCTGCGAAAAGCAAACATTACTTAGTACTATTAGCAAATAATTTAGAAATGTTTTTGTTCAACAGATTTTTTTACACACCAACCTGATAGAGCTGGAAATAGCGATACAATCGGAATTGACAACCTTCTTATTAGGCGAAGTCCTGGATATATATATTCTTGCAGATTACATATTAAATAACTGAAAATTTGTCTATAATTGTAAGCTATTGCCAGCAAAGTTATGATAATCAGAATTATAACATTATACTTGTAATATTTGATATGATTTCCTTGCGCTATATTGTTAGATTTCAATGAGTCAAAATACAATCTTTGAAATTCATCTTCACTAATACCAGCATCAGCACTTTCTTGTTTTAACCTTGTTATTGTCTCTGAATATTCTTGTAGAATCTCTTGGTTCACCATGTTTAAGCCGTTTATCTCATAGACTCCTACTGTAGCTTTACAGTTGCACTCTGTAACTATACCTACTGACGTTAATTAAATTATAACATTTTACACGAATTTAAGATTGCAATAGCTAATATTTAATTTTATTTTCTGTGTCGTACTCGTATAATTATATGCCTACACTATACCTAGACCTATGTATATATATATATATACTATATAGCTGCTAAACTAAAGCCAATACGGTACTGCAGCTACTGTCAATTTCAATATCAACTCTCATTGTCATAATAACTGACAACTGACGCTCGCTCCATCCACACAGCTCCATTAGTCTTATGGCCCCTCCACATTGGCCATCATTATGGCCCAAGTTGTGGGCCGAGATTGTGACACCGTCCACACGTTGGTCGGTCGTTCAGTTTGCTTCAGCTCAGGCCAATATGCGGACGAATTTATTGAAATGGATATTGAGGCGCTTACTGCTGCCGCGGTTTATTTATCTTATACAGATTAACTGTAAAACACGCGGCCTTGCGGCCCTGTGTGGCTGACACCATAAGCAACAACTTTTGTTCTAGGAATTTTGGTAATTTGTCAATTTTTATTTTCATACGTACAAAAATATTTATTAATCTTTACCTTTGATTGAACTTATTTATTTAGCCGCCTGCCAGTCGACCATATTTCGACACTAAATTAATCGTAGCACACAAGAAATCGTCGAAGAGCCCAGATGCGTGCGATCTCTCGAGGCTCGTACCTAGCAGAATAAAAGGTTGGCCAACGTGTGGATGCGCCGGCCATAAATCGGCCGCAAACCTTTTGATCTTTTGCGAAAAATCGACAACACACGGATATCGCGCCAATTTGTGGGCCATCATGCTAATACAGGCCAACGTAGGCATAACTTCCCGTTGTGGCCCAACGTGTGGAGGGGTTATTGGAGAAAAACTATGGATACGGTAAAAAAAACTATAAGCCGCGCCAATAAAGAAATGAATCTAAAATGGCGTCTCAAACTGACATTGACAGATGGTAGGGTCAGCAAAAAAGAAAATAAAAATTAAGAAAATTGTTAATTCGTTTCTTTTACTTTTTAATATTTATTTATTTTAATTTTTGTGTTGACAAACTGTTATAATAATAATATTCGTTTAATCAAGATGTGCATCCATATAAAATTAGAAATCACATTTTTGTTATGTTTTGGTATTTATTTATTTATTTATGTTATTTACGTATACAATTATGAGAGATAGATGTTGAGAGATGTTGTCGGTGTTGGCCCATTTTCTCGAAAACTATCAACTTAAGAAAAAATGTTATTCATTTAAAAGTCAAACGAAGAAAACCAAATGATAAAAAAATACATGTTATTTTAGAACACAAAAATCGATTTCAAGTCTTTTTCCCATAATGCCCCCTTGCGACAGCCCTGAAATATCTAACGATTATAAATGCATAGTACTAATGCGAAAGATACATACCTTCTTTTTTATCTTCACAATAAAATTGTATGGCTGCACGATCATTGCTGTTTTGAAATGGATGATAGCGCTCCAGATTTTTCTCTTTTTCAAAGTATTTGATTACATTATACACGATTTCTCGTGCATCACTACGAGAACCTTTCCCCGTTTCCGTGTGATCATTTTGACCACGCTTACTCGTGTCGAGTAACCAAAACAACAAATATAACAAAAACAATAAACTACCTAACTAAATAACAATAACAACAACGATATAACAAAGAGTCGAAACAAAATAACTATGAAATTTTTAACAAGAATTCGTGAACGAAGAGCGCGTCGAGACAGCGTAAGAGCAAATCCAGACTGATTTTTTTGCTTACCTTACGGCCGTATGGGAGTGAGAAGGAATGATAATTGATAAGCGACGACATTTTTAGATTCGTTTCTTTATTGGCACGGGATATATCAATAGATCTGTAAATGTAAAGAAAAAATTGTAACTAAACAAAATCAAACAACAATCAATAACAGTCGGTAACTAAAAGTACCTGATTAGCATCTTAGCAGTAGGTAAGAAATGCTATAAACTAGTAATACAATACAGTAAGTAGATTTCGAGGTCAAAACCAAAAACAGATCTCCATTTTTTAATCACTAGTTTTGGCATATACAGGTGTCCCAGAAAGAATGGATAATCCTGAAATCTCTTATAGTAGTCCTCTTAAGGACCTTAAATATGAATTGAACTTCCGACATTATCTTCTTATCTTATAGCCTACAAGCCCATGAACAAAATTTACCTGTGAAATGAACCAACGTGAATAACGCTTAGAAGGCTGTTACTATATCAGAAAATAACTCTGAGGACTATGCGGTCATTTCTGAGCGGTACACCTGGTACCATGATCAGATATAAGGGTTGCGACCCTTGGCTTTCGAGCTTGGCCTTGAAAATATGTACGGCGTTCATGGATAAAGTATCTGTATATGTCTTAGAATCGGCTAACGTCTATATTTCATACCCCTAAGTGCCCGGGTTGTCCGTCCACACTTAACATTTTTATTTTATTTTTTGGACAATTTTTTTATTTTTATTTTTCAATAATGTGGCATCAAAAAATACATACAACCCTAAATTTTCACATTTCTATCAACAACCCTAACTATTTTGTAATAGTCATCTTAGTATGTAATTTAATAATTTTTCATCCCGCTCGATAACTTTTATAGTAAAACAACGTTTGCGGGGTCAGCTAGTTTTCCAATAAAAATTAAACAGCTACTTACACATATTTTTAATGCGCATTCATTGGAGTAATCTATGCAGAATATTATACCTAACACCAAAAACCCAATGGATTTCATTTATTTTGTGGTATACAGAAACACACAACAGCATGACAAATATCGAACTTTTTTTAAAAGTTACTTCACTACCTGAAAAATATACTTTTAAATTCCATATTTAGGCTCAAGAGGTCTACTTTAAGAGGTTTCGGGATTATCCATTCTTTCTGGGACACTGTATGTATTAACGATAGAGCTCATTTTTAACAAAATACGTTTTTTACACACAAATAGTACGACATAAATGAGTAGGTTCCCCACAAACCAAATCCCGCATAGCCCGGGCCGTAATTCGTTACCGAAGTTAGTTTTGTTATCTTAGTATTTGCAATGATAATATCGTAATAATAATATGATGTCACATTGTATACCTACAACTTTATTTAATTTTTTTTAAACGTAACAAGTAGAATTAATTTAGCATAATATCTTTTTCTACTTATATTATATGAGTTCATATATCTATTATTAAGACATCTCTAAAAACGTACGTACAAAAACCAGAAAAAATAAACACGATAAGATAAGACAAAGTACTTACGTGTTGGGGCCTTCTGATATCACTGTCGATGTTTATCGATGTAGTCTCGTCAATCAGACAATAATGCTCTCTTGTGTTTACTAGAATTTTAATACAATTTATTTAACATTGTTAGTGACGTAGTTCTGTGATACTCATAGGATAGACACGGTGTGAAGTTAAGTCTTGCGTCGAAACCTACGTAAGGAAACTTAAAAATGGAAAACAATGTTAAGGAGAACTAAATGGACCTAGGTGATCGGGGGCAGAGCGCGACATGGCGCTGGAGTTTGTTGGTCTCCGTTGTGTATATAAATGTATGTATTCCATGTAAATGTTCACTTTTTAATTTTTACTTTTTAACAGTACTTTGCTCTTAATTGTTTTTAATACCTGCTTTGTGTAGTCTTCTTGAATAAAGTTGCAAGTAGCTTAGCAAACGCAAGAAGGTACTTGTTATGTACTAACCGATGTTGAAGAGTTTTCTAGAAAATACGTGAAAAATGAACATCGCCCGTGAATTGCACAAAGATTTGGATCGTTGGATCATCAAAGCAGGGTTCATATTGTACTTTAACACAATACCCCTCAACTACCGTATTAGGTACCGTAAATAATATTTCCTAATAGCATGATTTACCGAATGTATTTTGTATGCACTCTTATTATGTTAGCCACGGTGCTGGCATCAAAAATCTCATGTAGACTCTATCTTTTGCAATCACGTTACAACACAAGTAATCTGTTATATTTAAGTAAATAATCCATCATAATATTATCAGAAACACGTAGGTACCTTTACAAACCTAAGCCCTGATTCAGTCCCAAAAGATTTCGTGCCGATATCGTGTGACATCAAACCGTCATTTCATGAACTCGGCACGACAAGGAATCTTAGATGTCTATTCTATAAGGCACACGATAGATTGTCAAGATATTTGACTTTTAAGCCTTTTTTTTGATTTTTTATCACGAGTAAGACACGACATTGCTGCGATACGAGTGTAAATGGTCATACAGAATCAGGCTCCTGCACCTACTTTATGTACCTACCGTAGTGCATATTAAGTAGGTATCTACTAAAATTAGGTAGGCACGTAGGTACATATGCAGGTAGGGTAGGTACTTACATAAGTAGTACCTTTAGGTATTTACTAAGATAGAATCAATATTTTTTTAAAGATAAAAATAAACGTTTGTGAACAAATCTTGTTAGGTAGATGGGCACAGGTGTTCCCCTATAATATCTAATTTCCAATGTGCGTGTGTATTTATATCTGTACGTGTAGGTGCCTTTATAAAATAAAGGATGTTATAAAAAAAGAAGGACTAGGATGTTTATTTTGTGTTTCACCCACTGGATAGGTCTAACTGATGCCTGGTGTCTTGAGTTGACTTTATCTTGAGTGCCTTTGAGATAGCAAGTAGGTAAGTCAATTGATACGGATTGAAAAAACGGTTGTCACACCTGTAAAGAATGCTTTATAATCTCAAAATGAACGACCATTAAATACCGACATAATCTTGTTTAAATTTTTTTTACAGATTTGTTTGCCGAACCTAGTGTTGTCGTATGGAGCTTTTTGGATCCATCTATCGAATCTCGAAGTCCCTTTATGGTTGGGCTTTATAACTCCATCTATTCTACTTCTCGTATTCAGTCTAACACGTAAGTATCGAAAATATTTTTTTTAGCTCCCCACCGCTAGATATAGCTTTGAGTCTTAACTTTGAAATGCTTTTAATTACGTACCATGCTTAATGCCATGGGTAATGTTGGGTAAGTGAAGCGCGGAAGATTCGTTGCTTGAGTAGTCGCAAGCGGTCGAAAAAGTTAAGCAACGTCGGGCGCGGGCCTGGAATGGAATTTGTGGAATCCGTGCTTCAGAGGCCAAATTAGACCGTTGAGCCTGCCCGGTTGTTATCGATAAGATGAGCAGTCGCTAAACGTTGTCGGAGGCTCCGTTGGCGGCTTGAAAATCATTCGGACACGGCCACGGGCTGGCAACTTGCTCATAAGCGAGATTAAAAGTTCCCTTTACCTTCGCTTTACGGAAAGTAATAAAAGATTGTAAATTGTTGATTTTCATTGCAACGTTTCTTTCTATAATTTCAGAATGTTGGTTTCGGGAAGCAGCAGATTCGTGGGGCGGTGCTGTAGGCTACAGAGTGATGGCGGGCCTCGGACTGTCCATTGTGGTGTCTAGCTTATTAGTGTGCGCCTTCATACCGTATCATTTGCAACCGCTTATCTACGGTGTGCTTGGAGGTATTAATTTTATCACAGTTTAATCATTTCACTTATTATTAATTTTTTTTAATATTGAATTTAGGTAATTATCATTTCATAGTATTTTTACAAACGTTAAACACTCAATTATAATACAAAATTACAATGTTTCAGGGTTGGGTTCGTCGCTTGTATCGGCTCAAGTTGATGCAGTTATATTCGAAACGTACGATTCTCGATTGGTAATAATAAAAGGAATATGTTTCACAAGCCAAGCTGTTGGAATATTCCTTTTCCCCCATTTAATATCAATTTTAATAGAATACTATGGATTCTCATTTGCACACATAATCTTAGCTGGAGTTATGTTACAAGCTATGCCTGCTGTTCTGTTCTTAAAAGTAGATGAAACCCACAGACGTCCAGTTTCCTTCTCTCGATACAGGGATTTTTCAGAGACATACATGATGTACGGAAACGATGCAATGGACGAATATTACTCTACTGAATTGCAACTTCATGATATGAGTAAAAAATGTTGGAAGAGTCCGTCAGATGACAATTTACATCGGGAAGAGATACATGACCCAGAAGAAAACGACTCTGGAACCATAACGCCACCACCTAGCCCAGAAGAAAAGAGAAGAAATATGTTTGGTGTAGATATATTACCTGAAATACCGGAAGAGAGCGAGGAGAGCGATACAGAGGAACAAGATGTAGATGAAAGTAATGTTAATAAAAACAAAAAACGATTAGATGTTGCCATTAAAAGACTGAGCATTTTAAGTGACAATTTCGATGAATATATTTCGAAGCAAATCAGAAAAGATTCACAAGGAGAAAGTGACACAAGCCAACATCGTGAATTAGAGATAGCTTACGACCATATAGCACCTCAAACTGATATTCAAACTGAAAAATTGATGGGCTCATTGAGTTTCAGATGTCAATCTGCATATGTTAACTTTAAAAGAAAGATATGTATACCATCGTATAGAATGTATAGGTTTCGACGGAGGACCATGTACTTATTTTATAGTATAAATGATACATTTATTAAACCACTAACGAGATCACTGTCATGTTGGCAGTTTTATCCTGCATTGATACTCATATTTGCAAAACTTTGCTTATCTGGAATATTTCTGGTACTAATTCCAATGATAGCCTTACAAGTGCGACCCAAAATTTCTCTATTCGAAACAAATTTCTTAATCTCTTTACATGGGTTTACATGGATATGTTTTTTACTGAGTACACCGTGGTTGGCACAAACTCCTAAGAGAAATTTCAAATACGTGGTAGCTGTGGGTCTTGTTATAGCAACAGCTTCGTGTTTTGGTAGGTCTATAATAATACCTATTTATATATTTATTTTTGCAGTACCTAATTAGTCAATTAGTTACTTTCTGATTATTTTTGTTGCAGTATTAGGGGAGGCTAACAGCCACGATTTACTTTCAATTGGATGTGTGATCGCCGGTTTGGGTTACGGTGCCATAACGTCATGTTGCGAAAGTGCTATCCAGGACTTTGTTGGTGCGAGAAAATGGCCAAAAATCCATAGCGCACTAGAAATACTCTCTGCAGGTTTATTGACTTTATTTGTTACCGGACTTTCTTTTGTAATTCCGCTTCGGGGTCTCCAAAGTTTGATGTTAATTTTAGGAGTAACTCTATCCGTTGTATCGTTCGTGTGGTTAGTTATCGCTGCTGTGTCAATTTACAAAACGAAAGTAAGATCTTTACGCTTAGGTAGAAATTGGCTTTTGTAAAAAGTTTGTAGTGAGAGACATCCATAACTTCGTTTCATCCATGAGATGTTTTATATTACTTGTGCATTGTAATATGCATAATGTTATAATAGCGATCAAATTTGGTTAACTAAAATATTAGTGACGACAGTTACAATCACAACACTACAATATATTCCTTGTATACAATATATCACTTGAACAAGGCCTCTGGTATTTTATTTACATAAAATTTTAAGTTTTATAAAACATAAGTTAATGTGACAAACACGAGATACATAGGTATTCCGTATTTGTCACATTTAGGAAAGACACTGAATATGGCTTCAAAAGCATAAAAATTTCACAATATTCGAAGGGAGTAAAAGAGGATTCTTATTTTTTTTTAATTTAACCAGCAGTCTAACTACATACATTGTTCGTTTTTTGTTGCTTACAAGCTGTTGTTTACTAGGTATATAATTATCTATGATAAGACATACGTAACTTGTTATTGTAACAAAACCTTAAACTCTCTAGTTGAATCTGAGAAAACAATACTATTATTATCAAATACAGATGATACATTGAGGTTTATGGGAGAATGGAAAATGCACATTTCCAGCACATGACGTAATAATCAACAAAATAGATACTGATTATAATTTAGAAACAAGGAAATTTCCGAACATAAATATAAAAAAGAAGACAAGACTACGGAGCGGAGACACTTTAAGACTAAGATTTAGTTTAATTTTAGATTACGTTTTCTTTAGGTTCGTTCATTTATAGGCGTGTGTGTGTGTGTGTAACTTACATATGTAGTTCAGTCGGACTCATTTTTTGATTGATACAAGTAAGCGTATGCCGTATCTTCCCCTTTTCATTTAATCTATGGTATTACTAGCTGACCCCGCAAACGTTGTTTTGCCATATGGAAACTCACTTATCGACTAGACTATACATATAGAAGTGAGTTTCTTGCGAAAAATCGTTACAGGGCTCTTAAAAATATGGCGATTATTGCATTGGATGGAGAATTTTATTCTGAAAAAAGTATATTTCTTAATTTATCCGCTAATAAAAATTTCATTTGTTATAAACAAAAAACAAAGAGGAAAAAATTGAGTAGGTGTATCAGAATTAATCAGATAACTGCTAAATGAATGATTTCTATTAATAGATATTTATATTTGCATTGCGCGTATGAAGAGTAAATAAATGTAGCTGAAAAACAAGTGACTCCGTAGGAAACGCGATGTCAACTATATTTGTTTAATGTCGTTCTAATCTACACTTGTGGTAATGTGTAATGTAAATTAGTTGCGACTGTGCTAACAAATCTCATGTGCTCATTTATCTCAAAACTAGGGAAAGATGCTACTATTGATAAAACTGTGGAGCAGAATTGACGTATGACCTAGCCTAAGTGTCTGTGTAGTTACGTGTAAACAAACTGAAATGTGGCTATGGCTACCAAAAGAAAAATTTGCAATATTTATTCATTTCTTGTGGTGAGTTAAAGTTTTTTTAAGTTTTTCTTTAATGTTCTTTTGTCAGTGTAACTGGCTAGCAAGCTAGGTATTTTAGGTTAAATTAATAAAAAATAACAAAATAAGGTGACTAGCAGAAGTGTTGTACAATCTAAATAAAAATAATGTTTTTAACTGGTTTACTACTTATACTTAATATGTTTACATGTCGGGCCGTTGCTTGTACTTTTCATTTTATTAACTCTAATTAAATTAAAAGCAAATTTATGGATGACAATGAGATTTCAATTATTTGTTTACAGACAGTCATATATTTATGGACAACAACAGCAACTAGTATCGACTGCGATGGCAAACCGTTCCACTGTGTTAACTCGACGCATTTCATGATTTGTGTAGATTTAGGAGCTGGTGTATCGAAAACAGTTGATGATTTTTTAATTCAGTGTCCGCCAACAACCTTCTGTCGAAAAATCAATCATTTCGAATGCGAGTATCAAGTGACGACCACCACAGAGTCGATAAGTCGACAAGGTGATGAAACGAAAGAATTCGAATTCAATTCAGAAATAACAACGGATTTTCCGTTTACGAAAATGAGTCCAACAGAATTACAAATAGAAAATTTTAAACCGGGAAGTGAGACAACGCAGAAAGGGTTCATAGATGATGTTAGTTTACAGAAACCAAATGAAATTTTAGTAAACGCAGAGGATTCACCACCAACTCAAGAGATTTCAAAAGTTAATAACAGTTTTAATTTTTTAACAACGACCGATACATACGAAACAGAAAACTTAACAACAAATTCTCCTATTTTTCCAAACAGAAATTATTCAATTGGACTTTTAAAACTATTGGAAGATAAAGTGTCACTTGCAAATCTTAACACATCGCAGTTTTCTTCACAACCCACATTGATAAATGAGCAGAAAAACGAAATAAGAAACAAAACGGATGCTTTTCACAATGCAGCTGTTCATAATAGCGAAATGGTTTTAAATGCGAAATCTATGAACGGAACCACGGAACCGATTGTTACAACTCCACTCAATATCCGATACTCTGATAGCAATAGTACTCCAATATCGACTATATCTGATTTTTTAAGTGCGCCTCCAATTACAGAATTAGGGAATAAAACCAAGATAACCGTAAGTGATTACGTGACAGAAAATATAGGTGCATTAGCAACGGATTTCAGTACAGTCAAAACAACTTTTTCCGATAGTTACCTAAGCGGAATGGAAAATAACAATTTTTTTAATGACATTAAATTAAAAAAGAAAGAAAAGGAAAATACTACTACATTTGGTGATTCAAAACAAATAAATACGACATTATCGCAAGACCAAAATATAACTATTCCAAGTACCTCCACCACATCTAATTTCTTAATTGCAGCTGCAACAATAGAATCAACCGCTGAAACCAAAACAACTCTAAGTAACATAATCTCAAATACAATTGATATTGAAACTTCAACAGATATCCGTACTCTCAAAATACCCTTATTAAATAGGAGCCTGAACAGTGCAGAAAATAGCAATGATCTCATTATATCCACAGGACATGAAAATAACATATCAACATCTGAATATAATTTTACAAATGCAAAATTAACAGAAAACGAAAAAATCAATGAACATGGCAATGAGACCGAAAAAAATACGACATTATCACAGATTCTAAATACAACGGTTGCAATAATGTTAAATAAGGATTCTGCTACTAATCCAGATCTTTTAATAAATACCACACTTGCAATAACTGAAGAACCTCCAGTTATAACCTTGGAACCTCCAAAGAAATTAAAAGAAAACATTTCAATTTTAAATGAAAAGCTAGAAAATTTCAGTTTAAGAACATCAAAATTACCAACTACTCTAAGAAACATTGTCACAAATTTAAAAATTAATGTATCATCAATAGATATTCATACAATGAAAAAGTTTTTATCAGACACAAATCCAAACAGTACAATAAATTTCGATGATTTGGGAATATCTGCAGTAAATAAAAATGAAACATCAAAATCCGAATATAATTTGACGGATATAAAATTAACGGAGAAAAAAAACGAAATAAACAATGCATTCAACAATGTAACACAAATACGAGTAAATACGATATTATCAATACAAGACCAAAATACAACGTTTGCGACAGTTTCACATAAGAATTCTACTACTCAACCAGTTCTGTTAATAAGTACCACAATAGGAACAACTGAGAAACCTACTGTCATGACCTCGGCGTCTACAACGAATGTTAAAGAAAATATTATCATTTTAAATGAAAAAATTGAAAGTACTTCCAATTCGAATGAAACATCAACTAAAATGTTACAAGACGATGGAGTTACAAATGTGAATGGATCGTCAATATTTATCCGTACTGATTTCAAAACTGACAAAAATGTAAGCAGTACGGATTTGGGAACATCTGCTGGAAATGAATCATTAACACCTGCATACAATTTGATGGATATAAAATTAACAGGGAAAGAAAACGAACAAGCTATTCTTGATAATGTAACACAAATAAATACGATAATATCACAAGAACAAAATACAACGATGGCGATAGATTCGTATAAATATTCTACTACTGATCCGGTTCTGCCAATAAATACCACACTACCAATAACTGAAGAACCTTTTGTCCTACCTACTGTAATCTTGGAGTCTATGATTCTAAATGAAAATAATACAATTTTAAAGGACAAAACAGAAAGTACCCCCAATTCAAATGTAGCATCATTTGAAATTTCACAGGGCGATGGGCTTACTACGCAAAAATCAAATTTAATGATAATAAAGCTTACAACCAATATTCCAACAAAATTCGAGGATTGGATGTCTAACTCTACTCAAAGAATCGATAATCTGATAGACAATAAAAAAATTGTAATTAATACACCAATGGAAAATACTAGTGTTAATGAAGTAACCCCGTCTCAAGTATACTCTCAGCAGTTTGAATACTCTGATGCCAATAGTATTACAACATCAATTATACCTGATTTCATAACCGTTGATAGCCACATTACTCTAAGTAATAACTTGGTTAAAAATAAAGAAGTATTATCACCGGAAATTCTTACCGTCCAAACTTTAACTTATGATACCTCGAAGGGAACTGAAAATTACCATGAACTGGGAACATCTGCAGGAATTGAAAATCAATCAACATCTGAATACAATTTGATAGATATAAAATTAGCAGAAAAAGAAAGCAAATCAACAACAAGATTTAACAATGTAACACAAACAAATGAAACAATACCACGAGACCAAAATACAACTATCTCGATAATGTCAGACGAAAATTCTACTCTTGATACAGATCTATCAGTAATTACCCATGCGCACACTGAACTACCTGCTTTTATTACCTTGGAATCAGAAACTAAACCAAACGAAGGCTATATAAATTTAAAACTAGTAAAAGAAAGTACATCAAATTCCGACGACGCTTCAACTAAAATGTACTTGAATAATGGAGTCACTTTAAAAGAGTTCAATTTGAATACAATGAAAATTTCTACAAATGAACCAAAAGAATATCAGATACCCAACTCGACTCCAAAAATAAATGATATGGGAAATGATCAAGCAAGTACGCCAACAGATACAACAACTACTACTTACGGAAATGCCTTTAGTAATATAACGACAGTAGCAAAACAAAAAGAAATAATAATTGATGATCTTACAGCACTCAATAACCCTTTGCAATATGACATATATAATATATCGAAAGAAAAGTCAGTTGAGGGAATAATTATGACTGCTGATGAGAAAATCGACACAGACTTTAAAAATCTAACATTTACAAATCTTGAAGTTACAACACTGTTCAATTCAGTCCATAATTCAAAACTGGAAGGACCAATAGTGGAAGCAACGATTCCTGGTATAGTTATGACTGACGCTCCAACTCAGGATCCATTAAGCACAACGACTATTGGTTTTAAAATTTCATCAACACGTACGTTAAGCAACGACTATATAAAAACTTCTGCAATTGGTACAAGTCCGGCACCTAGCACAGAAGATATAAATCTTATGATACCCGATGAAATTATAAAAATAAACAATACTCAGTTTCCTGAAAACGGAGCAAATAATACATCGTCTAATCAAGTATATAAAGCAGTCAATATTGTTACTGCAGATCTTTATAGTTCAAAAACGAACAAATCAAATAATTATATAAATGCGACAAATTTTTTATACGTATCTCATAATATTTCTGATTTTAATAAAATTAAAGGAATAAAAGAACATTTGCCTAAAACAAATGATGTTTCAGTAACTTTAATAACAGTTGATACCAATTTCTTATTACAAGATCAAAATAAGAGCGAAAAATCTTTCGATGACAATAGAAACATAGAAATAAAACCATCTACTATTACTAAAAAAGAAGCACTACTAGCCGACCTTTATATTAGTACTACTACAGAACCTGACACCACAGTAACAATAGGATCAACTCAAACATCGACAAGAGTTTATGAAAAACCATATCAGTTAAGATCTAATAATGTAACGGAACCAATAATAGAGACATCTTATAGGGATGCTATGGAAAGTGCAACAATTCTATCAGATAATTTTCCCACTTTGAAAATTATTGGTGTGACTGTAAATCCGATAGCCCAGAATTTTAGTAGTACCACAGAACATTTAGTTACTGGAGAAATTGAGAAGACACAATTAAACATTAGTGATCAACCTTATTTGACTCTAAACCAGACAAGAACTATAACGATAGAAGAATCAATTACTTCAGAGGCTTTCACTAACGGAATAGATGTTAATGATTCATTTTCAACGACGTACCAGCCTAAAGTGGAGAACCCACTAACAATTGGGAAATCCAATTCACTCAATTCAGAATATTTTCCGGAAGTTCAAAATACTACTAGAAACATTTTTCATCAAACATTTAATACTTCTAGTTCACCTAATCATCCATACATTGGCAGTGAAACAAAAAATGCCGTAAATGTTCTTTCTCAAAATGAAACTAATTTTCAAAAAGACAGGTTAATTATCATTAATGATAAAGTATACGTTGCTGTATTTGATGACCAAACAGATACTATAGGAAACATTTCTTATGTTTTGCTAAACAATCAAGAGACTATAAAACTGAACAAAGAAGACACACATTTATTTCAGACTTCAAAGATAACAGCAAAGGAAAGTGACATAATTCTAGAACAGAAAAATTCCTATGATAATATATTAAATAAAAATACACCAGTAACTGAATCTGCTGCACATAGTATTGTAAAAGATACATTAAATACATCATATATACACCCAGGAAACTTAGAATTAGAAGGCACATCAAAAACAACAAATTTTATAAATAATGTGAATGTTACAAGCACTCATATAAATGTGGCAACAGGGAATACAACTAATATAAAACAGCTAAATAAGAAAAATGTCAATGCTACTAAATTATCAGAAGTAAATAATGTGACAAAAACTGGAGCTGTCTATTTACGAAATTCATCTGGTTTATTTGTTAATGTACCTAATAGCGAAAAAATTAACGTTCCTACAAATATAACGACTCTCGATTGGTCAAACAATACAACAACGAGAAAATCAAAAGCGATATCTGATTATAAACGTTTAGAAGTAACCAAACCGATTATCAAGTCATCATTGCGAGGAGATGTTCATCAAACAGGGCAAATGAACCTTTCTGGTACAAAAGATCATCTTCTTAATTTTATAACTAAATTAGAAAGAAATCCATCGAGTGAATACAATAAGACAGTTGCCTCTCCAAGTAGGTCTACTTTGCTTAACGATACCGTAAGAAATGTGTTATTAAAACAAATAATTCCTATTACTGTAAGTAATGAGCCTAGTCAGTATGCGAATAAATTAAGAATTAGTAAAAGTGTCAATACAAACGTTGGTTATGTAAACAGCGTGCCCTTTAATTGCATAAATCGCTTACGAGGCAGACATGCAGACAACAGCGATTGCCGAAAGTTTTATATTTGCATTGGTAGAGTTTACCCTGTTCTTGGTGAATGTCCATTAAATACAGTTTTCAGTGAAATTAAAAAGCAGTGCACTAAAAATTTGTCGCACTGCATGATTAACAATGAATTTAATTGCATTCAAGAGGGAAGATTTAGAGACTTATTGAAAAATAACGTTTATTACATTTGTGTTAAAAATAAAAGCTCCTACGTAAGATTTCATTATCAGTGTCAAAATGGTTTTCATTTAAATAAAACCAGTGTTAGATGTGTACGTGATACACAATCACAAACATCTTCGACGTCTACAGATAGTGACTCAAATAAAGCAAGTGATCAGAGTCAGAGTTCAACTCTAGGGATAACAAAAGAAAAGAAAAACAAAACGGAAAAAACAAATGTGTGTAGGGAAGAAGGAAAGTTTCCTGACCCCGACGATTGCAGGAAATATTACGTGTGTTCAAAAAATTCTAAGTCTGTTTTCAGACGCAGAACTAAAAAATGTGACTCAGACGAAGTGTTTCATAGAGAAAAGAAAAGATGTGTCAGTGACGAAAGTTATGAATGTAAATAAACTAAATTAGACAATTTCGCAGGCCAGTTACAAAAATGGGAGTTTATTCTAAGTCTTAAAATAAGAGCTATCGGTCAATATTATTATAATGTTATTTATTTGAACTTAATAAATATTTCATTTAACAATGCCATGTATTGTTTGTTACTTAAAAATGTACACTTTATTAATTGTATGTGTAGGGACACAATGCTTTAAAGGTTAAAACATTGTACAATCTATCGTTTTTATTACTTATTTACTACTATTATTGCTTTTGACTCTTGGTCTACGATATGCCGCCCCAACACCATCTATAAATTGGTCATGATCGTCTCTTTCCAGTGTTATACAAAATTGGTTCGAAAATACTGTGCAGCGTACTGCCGACTCCCCTCGTACTGGTCGCGAAGGACAGAAGTACGTCGCACGGACTGGACTTTTGTCCTGTGTTACAGCGAATTTGTAGCTCTTACAGTCTATGGGCCTGCTGTGTTGGACTGATGAAGAAATGCGATCAACACCAGAGTCCTTGACATCCATTCTATCATTGTGTCCAGTAAAAAGTTTAGGGATCGAAGTTGTGGTGTCATTTAGAGGACATCTGTATTTGTCTGGGGCCGAACAGGTTCGGGTGTATCCATTGAAGATAGTGTTGCCGCCACACTTGAATTTTATTCCTTGAAAGCGATTCTTGTTTGGTATGCACATTATGTATCCTTTGCATCCGGGAACGCTCGGGTCAGCCACTCTCTCGTTTCGATGACAACGTAGAGCTTGTCGTAAAGAGGGATCGACGTAATTAATGGCGTTCTCGCAGACGTCTGTCGAGTCTTCGTTGCAAATTGTATTGCTGGGGCAGTTGAAAGCTGGTCCGAATAAAGATTCCCCTTCGCAAAGCCTCAACCGCGTTGACCCTTCACATACAAAGCCGTATGGTCCACACTCAATATATGAATTTCTCATAAATGCCGTGGATAGATTTCCATAAAGAGTTATAACCTAAAATGAAAGACAGGAAATTTATTATTTAATACTAAATTATGCTATAAGTATCCGTTCGTTTATACACTCGAGAAATAAGTTAACATTTTACAAAGAATTTTATCAATTTGAATAAGAAACACTGAAATTTATATTTTTTGTATTTAATTATATGCTTAATTTTGGTGCAATGTTTAAAAAATTAGAACACGTAATTTAAAGCTTACCAATGAAATAATTAGAACACAGTGGCTGTAGTGGCAAAACATTTTACAAGCACAAAAACTAAGCAGGTAAAAATAACTGAATTACGTCCAATGCCAAGGAACTGCCGAAGGCGATCAAGAGGCATCTAACGGAGTCAAGAGCTTTCTTTGCGACATCGCATTTCACGGGTAATTATGATTTTTAGCATATCTATGCGAGGCAGCCTAGAAATGAGCACAGGTCATTGGCGCAGTGTCACATACAATACGTACTATGATCAAAACATCAACGATAATTGCGGTTTTGGAAACACTCTGGTTGTTATTTTATATAAATGCGACAAATTTTTAGGTACTTTAAGATTGAGTTTCTTTCATTATTTTTTACTTTTTAAAGGGAACTCAGGTTATTGTGTCGGAGGTTTTCTAAATTTTTAATTTAATATTTATTCGATTGATAAATGGTAGTGAAATGTTATTATGGCGTAAATTAATCACCAGTGTGAGTGTATGACTCATAAATATATAAACCAATAAGACATCATCGTGCCATTTGTATATACATAGTTTCTGTTTCAATTCTTTTGTTTTAATTTTTTAAGCATCAATGAAACTAAGAAAGAAGGTACTATATAACATCTATTTATTACTTATACTGTGTCTATAAAATTAATTAATTTACTATTCGTCGTCAGATGACGTCCCGCTGTCGCTCTCTGAACTCGAGCTTGTGTCTTTTTCCATTGGTGCTCCAGTCTTGGCCCTACAAAAATAAAATAAATTTTTAGCCACAATAACAAATAGATTTTAAAATTAATGTCTATTCCCATTTGCATCTTAGGGGGCACCCATTAATTACATAAGGTGTTCTAGGGGGGAGAGGATCGGCAAAGGTTTAGCAGAAACCGGTGTTAAATGCATGAAAGATTATTTCTGGATTAAAATTATTTAAAATATGGTTAAATCTGACACAATAGTGTTTGTCTTATTCGTCCGAACCCCGCAATTAACATCCCGATGACAACTTTGCTATCGTCTGGCACATAATTGCAACCCGCAAAAAAGGGTTGCAATTTTTTTTACGGTTGTCAGTAACCCATTAATGACCCACTACAGGGTCGGGTCTCCTCTCACAATAAAAGGGTTGTAGGCCTTAGTCCACAACGCTGGCTTACTGCGGGTTGGTGGACTTCACATACATTTGAGAACATTTCTTTTTTCTGAATTCACAGGCATGCAGGTTTCCTCACGATGTTTTCCTTCACCGTAACAGCAGGTGATATTTTAATTTTTTATAAAGCGCACATAACTTATTTTTACAAAGTCGTTGGCGCGCGCCACTGGGATTCGAACCCGGACCCCTCGAGTAAGAGGCCGAATTCTTAGCCACTGGGCTATCACTGCTTTTACGCTTAAACATATTAATATAAACTTATAACATTAAAATTGTAGTCTTGTGCTGATAATAAAACATCACTTGAACTTTTTTAGCTTTTTGGGAAACAGGTTAGTTAGATGGTTCAGTAGCTCTTAGGCTATAACCTCTCATCTCTTCATCATCTTATCTTCTAAATACACAAGTCCCAACGGCGCTCGAGTAACTACACATTTAGCCTCGTGGGCTCCCGTACTACTACAGAGCGAACGTACGCTGACAACTGACCGTTGTGGCAGGCACGCACATTTTCATACTGTGCACGTTTCGTATATAAAACACACACAATCAAGTACTCGACGCAAAAGTCAAGCGTAAGAACTATACGACAGTGTAAATAAATGAAAATAAAGATAAAGAGAAGAATTGAAATTCATAAAATGTAGAAAGAGCAGATACACCATAAGGTCAATGGTTTTATACTAATATACATCCAATCCTCATCCAATCTTAAGCATGACCAAAGAACGATCAGTTGTTGGGTTGCAGTATGCGAGGTTGTCTTGGAGAAGACTTAAATGGGGAATGGATAACAAACAAAAAATCTTTTCAGTTTTATTATACTAGTATAGATTCGATGCACTAGTTATTCGTGTGCCATGTTGCGGAAAAATTATGAACTACACAATTTCTTTTACTCGACAAAATTATGGCAATATTAAGCCAGACTGGCAGACATTGGTGTGGGTATGTCAAAGATGAATTTGGGCACAGCCATTGGATGTTTTTAATTTTTCTGGTATAACTATAGGTATTTGTATAGATATAATCTTCAAAATCTTGAAGGCACTCACAAGTGATACGACTCAGCGACGGTGAGGGCGGCGGGCTGCAGCGATGCTACGAGTTTGGCGCGGTTGTCTTGCAGAAGAGCCTCCACCTCGGTTACGGGACGATTCAGCATCGCGCTCAACGTTTGTACGCTCGCTGCTGTCGCCTCTTCGAAACCGCACTCCGCTAGATACGCGACTGCTGACTGGAAATAAATATGATTTTCTAGACCCCGGGGGATTAGCAGCTGCTACTTATGGTCTTCCTGTCTGTATGCCACTTTGGCGACTCACTTGAAGTTGCTGAACTTCAGTGATGTCGTGTTTTCTAGGGTACAGGTGCGCCGGGGCAACAACGGCCCGTTGAATACACAATCGCTTCGTACACTTTTGCATTCTTTCGCAGTCCCGGCATTTGAGCGTTTAGAGGAACACTATGGGGTTAGGGGCTTTGGAACTGATCCGACAACGGGTATCTAACGCAAACAAAGCAAAAAAAGGCTGTAATGATCACTTTTACTTTTTCTCTAGTATAGTATTACTCTCTTCCAGATCTCATAATAGTTAAACTATACAAACATATCCCATGTTGTCAAGTCAAGCAACTCACTGTTCTACTACTACTTACTTACTTTATTAATAATCTTGCCAAGTAATTGTCAAATTGTAATTGTGGGTCCGCAAGATCGATCACTGTACTCACAATAGTTTAACCATGCAAAACATGGGATGTGAAGCAACTTACTGCAGCGACGCCATGTTTCCCCAGTGCAGCGGCTCGAGGGGCGAGGTCGGCGAGGGCGGAGGGCCGCGCGGGGACTCCGACGGCTTGTTGACTACGCAGCCGCTGCAGCGCTTCCGACACGCTCTCCCACTGCGGGTCCGCTTTGTCCTGGCTGTCCGCGCACAGCTCGATGATGTTGCATAGCGCTGAGGCTGACAATCTGCACATATGATATTTATGTCACACAGTTTTTGAAGAAGAATATGTCTAACGTCCATGTCACACCCGTACCAGTGGTTGTTGACGGCACTGCTCTCGAAGTTGTAAACGAGTATATTTACCTACCTAGGACAAACGATCGGAATGGGTAAGTCCAACATAGAGAGAGAGGTCACTCGAAGAATCCAACTCGGCTGGGCAGCGTTCGTGTATCTACGACACGTCTCGACGTCCGATATACCTCAGTGCCTGAAGTCGAAAGTCTTCGAACAATGTGTGTTGCCAGTGATGGCCTACGGTGCCGAGACGTGGTCCTTTACTATGAGCCTAATGCACAAGCTCAGGGTCGCTCAGAAGGAAATGAGCTATGCTTAGTATTCCTCTACGGGACAGAATCAGAAATGATGAAATATGTAGAAGAACGAAGGTGACCGACATAGCTCTCAAAGTTTGCAAATTAAAGGCAATGGGTTGGCCACATCGTTCGCAGGACTGACAACTGATGGGGAAAAACGGTCCTCGAATGGCGACCACGTTTAGGCAAAAGGAACACAGGCCGCCCATCTATCTACTAGGTGGACTGATGACCTGAAGGAGGCAGCGGGAAACAGTTGGATTCAGAGGGCCCAAGACTAGGTCGATTAGGGGAGGCTCATGTCCAGCAGTGGACTACCAAGGGCTGAAAGGAAGGAGGGAAGGAAGAAGTTATTGAAGGGTGGTAGATTAAGGCTTACAGCCTTCACAAGACAAGGGAATTCTTACTTTTGTGTGGGTGACCGACGGATTTCAGTTTCATCGCGCTCGTCTGTTATCTGGCTAAACTTGAGGATATCTGCCGCGGCTTGTCTCATCTTTGCTTTAACTTCCTCATCTGTAATGGAAGTACATGAATTTATGATCTCATAATTATTATGACATGACGGAATTGGCTAATTGAATAAAAAGCTTTTCAACAAACTCTCTTAAGGGAAGTTTTCAACAATCCCAATCAGATTATTTTTCTGCATGGGGAGCAGAAGGCACATTTTATGGGGCATGTTTCGAGTATCAAACTACAAGTATTGTGTGAAGAGCTATTTACACAATACCAATTGTTTGGCGCTGGTGCAGACCCACAAATTCAAGCAGTACATACGCCAGTTTTGATGTCATACAAAACAGCACGTACATTAAATTTGAACACTTTGGTTTTCATCCCATGCTACCTTTTTTCATGTCCTCCTACTCGACACCATTTTAGACGTACCTTAGTTACGAGGAGACGGCATGACGGAAGAGGGCAATAATTAGCACCTAACATGGTTAAAGTAGTAAGTAATGGACCATAGAGGCAAACACAGCTGCCATTGACGACTACATCCTGGCCACTGCTATCAGTCACAGAGACGAGATAGTCATAGCAGAAACGCTGAAAGAACGCCAACAAGAACAAAGATTTTTTTCTGGAGCATATCCATAAGTACCTAAAGCAAACAAGAAATGAAATGCAAAAAAAAGCACGGACCTAGAGTCTGTGAACAAAAAACAAACACAGAAAAAAAAGTAGTAAGTACGATGCACTACTTGAAAAATTGCGGAGATAAATCAATCCAAAGTTTTCCAAGCGCCTTATGAGTTTAAAATTTTACGTGGTAGTCAGGCAGACGTCTAGCCTAGGTGGTTAAGGCTGGGTCCTTTGCGTCGAAGGTCTCGCGTTCGATTCCTCATTCAGATATTTCTTTTCTAATTACACTGCCAATATTTATTATTCAAATGATTTCTCATTCCTAAAAAATAAAAATAAAAAACAAAACAAAACAATTTAAAAAAATTATGTGAATAAATTTATAAAAAATAATATAGGAATGAGAAATCATTTTAATAAATTATTGTAAGTGTAACGAGAGAAAAAAAAGGAAAACCATCCCTGGAAGCGTTCTCCTTCAATGGGGGCAATTCTGAGATGGTTGTTTCTTAAACTACCGCGATTTAAAATGACCTTCTTAAACGAGATACCTTGGTGTGGGTAGCATTGCTGTATGGCGTCCAGCAGGCGCTCCACGAGGCGCGTGCGCGTGGCGTGCCCGAACACCACCAGCTGCGACCACGCCTGCGCCAGCCGCTCGCCGGCCCCGCCCACTTCCAATGTTTTGATTATCTGATCAAGCAATAAAGTACCTTTTATATCAAGTCAGAACGAATTTATTTATATTGTACTATTGGTTTCATGTTAAAATTAAACATTATCTTTTGTGGCAAAGGGATCGCAATGTGCAGGGCGCCAAGCACTAAGCGGGGCGGAGTGGATGAGAGCGGTAAGTGAATTGGCAAATTACACTGTTCCCATTGTTGTAGAGTGGAATTTCCACTCTACAACAGCGAGCACTGTGATACGCCCATTCATGGCCCCCTCCACTCCGTAAAATCCTGAATTCAGAATTACTTACCTCTTCCATAACAGACGGTTCTGGAACATATACATTAGGTACTAAGATATCCAATAACTGCGTCGCTCTTTCAAAAGGTGCATGTCTAAAATATAAAAATCAATGTTTAAATTGATGGTCCACTTATTAAAATCTTTTATAACTTATTTGACTGATAAATTAAGTAAGTTACCTGCATGCCACTGTAACGAAATGTCTGTAGTAAATGCTTTCTTTGTATGCATCACCAACCAATTTGTAATTATCATCTTTAAGCAGTAGCGCATTAAGTCTTTCCGCTAGTGTTATACTCTGAAAGGATGTTAATCAAAATTTATTGAAAAAAATAATTTAAAAGGTTTCACTTTAATTAAAAAGGTCTACGAAATATGAATATTGTATTTCACCTGTAAATGGTCGCTACATACACCCATTGCAGTAATAAAGAAGTTAGTATCTGTGGCCTCTTGCGGTACCAACTTTTCCCTTGACTCTAAATCATCTAATATAGATGAAAGTATATCAATACGTGGACCACCTAAAAATACACATTAAAATTAATATTATAAACAAAAAATGTGAAATGAGGTAAGTTCCATCCATATATATAACAACTGTCCAACAATAATAAAGAAAAAACAAGTTGCATATAATCCAAATAGTTATTTAAAGTTGATTTTTTAATATTCTGTACTGAAAAGATGAAGAAGTGTGAAGTCTTTTAATAGAAGAAATTAAAATTGCAGTTTACCATTTTTGATTCTGCTGTACATGTTTTTTTATCACTAGCAACATTATAAAATACATACGCTCTTTGCAATACAAGCACAGAAGATAATAGTAAGCCGAAAGGCTTGGCTGAATGCCTAGCTGTTTGAACTCCGCTATGACTTGCAATGCGACCTCTTGCAACATCTTGCCGCTCCCCCACGCTGATATCGACCTCAAACACGCGGACAATGTGCCGGCATTCGGTGATACGCCCTGATAAAAATATTCCCCTGAATGGTTAACAGTATTTTGTAAATTTATTTTTAAAAGCGAATGCCATCAGCTATGTATGGAGTCATTTATAATTTAGTATTGCTCATTTATAATATAAAAAAGTCAATCTTAGGAAATTAACACTGTCTGTGTTTTTTGACCTCTCAGTACATATAAAATGCTGTGCACACGCTTAACTATTTTGTTTGTGAATTATATGAAGGGAAGCATAAAACATAAGGTTTACCTGTTCATGCATTTGAGCTAATAGTTCTTTAAGGGCGTTAATTCTCAGCACAGTGCCTTCTTTGAGAAATCCAATGCATCCCAATAAGGCATTATAGACACTTGTTGATAAGGAAAATCCTTTTTCTAATGCTTCTTGTGACAGCAAATGAGCTCTTTCTGCCTACAAAAATTAAGTATTTAAATATTATACACTCTAAAATTAGGAAATACTGAAACTGGAAATCTGTATTAAGAAAACATTTAATGTTTATAATCATAAGTAACTTAGTTAATTTGTGTAAGTGACTAAATTCTTAACCACAAGTCTATCACTGCTGTTCATGACTCTAATAGAGCTTAGAAGAGTTTTTGATGCAAGTCATGGGAAATCAAACTGGGATCTTTCAATTAAGAGACAGAATAAGCCAGCAGCCACTGCTTATGATTTGATGATGATTACCTGATAATACTTTGCCATGCCTTGAATAATAGCACAGTAAGCTTCAGGTGTCTTTGGTTCCATAGAAGTAAAAATTTTATCAGCCAGGCCTCCTAATCTGTAATAATATTAAATTAAAAATAAAACTATTAAACAAATTCTATACCAATCGAAGGTATGATGCCCATAGAATATGCAAACGTAAGGTTGTCTATTCTTTTCCGGTCATATTCCGATTCCGATTCGATAAACAGGTAAATCAACACTAATAGCATTTTGCACCGGTCTGATTATTGAATGAAAATTAAATGAAAATAAAGAAGAAGAAGACGACACAGCATAGCAGCTGTGTCCTCGCAAACTTTAGGGTTACATAAGGCAGCATCTCTTAAGTGCTTACGATAATTGTCAAGGAACTGAATGTGTTAATTATAATAATTAAAACAAAAATTCTCACTTCCATGTAGCAGCTTGTCTCTCCCTTGTGACAGCTGAGAACCACCGCTCCTCTAGCCATTCAGCAGACACAGGTTCTTTCTCATTATAAAAACAGAGAAGTTGCAAAAATTTGATCTTCAATTCTTCATTTACACCGTCAACACCTCCAAGGAGTTGAAACACTTTAATAGCATCTTCTAGCAGAGCATTTTCAATTGTGTAGACTAAATCTTGTTCAGTTACCTAGGAAGATTTAATTAATAAATAATAATAATTAACATTTATTATTATTTATTAATTCATTAATTGAAATAATTATTTAATTAATAATAATTTAATTTATTAATTAACATGTCTAATGTTTTTTAGTTCCATTATGTTGATGATAAAAGTTCATAGAATAAAATACTTTTGACAGATATGTCACAAACAAACCAGAGACAAAACTGCGTACCACATTTACTTGAAAACTTAAAATATTTACATATTTGTGCGAATAGAAAACTGTTTTATAATTTCTACTAACCTTTGTTTCATCATTGTAAATAGGTCTAGGTGCAAATGCATCAATACGTGGATCAGCATTGAAGTATGGAGTCTTTAATTTCATAGGAGGATCCCATTCCCTAGTGGTGAATAATTCATCATGTTCATCTCTGATCCAAGCTGCTGCCTTCCTCCCCGCTTCTGCAGATAGTGCATAAGCTCTTTTGCGATAGTTTGAAAGCGGAATTAAATATGGATCGTCATGATATCTAAAAGTTATTAGAAATACAACATTATGCTATATCAATAATTTAAGCATCAATTGAACAAACAAATAATTTAAGTTTTCCATACATCTCATCCGGGTAGGCTATCAACTCCTGGGCAAACACTTCACACACATATCAATACAAGATTATTTGCTATCACACAAGTCTTTATAAGTTTATCTAAAAAGACAAGGTTGTCTTTGTGGCACTCAGGTGAGTGGCACAGTAGTTTGACACTGAAGGATCACACAATTTTGATTCCAAGCAGAGCAGAGATCTAAATGATGAGTTAAAATTTATGTTACTGGTCTATGTATGTTTAATGTATGTCCTTGTCTATGACATTAATCCTGGGGCTATGAGTGTGAAGCGTTATTTATTAACATTATATAAATTTTAATGACAAATAAATTGTTCTCACTTATAATGAGCAGCAGTGGGATCTGGACCGACGGTCACTGATAATGCTTGTAAAATATCCGTGGGGCCTCTTGGAATTCGAGGCGGCGGTGATATGCCATCACTGGACGCAGACGACTGTGGGAGTTTCTGCCCCTCTATTGTCGACAAAGACCGGCATATACTTGCAAGCCTCGCCCATTGCCTGATAGATTACAAATTGATTATTTCAGAAAATTAAAAGAATACGAATATAACCTATTTAGAGAACGGGGTCCTTACCTCGGGATGACAACGTTCGAGTACATTTGTAAGGTTTTTACTTTAGTGTAGCTTATCCGTTGGCTTACTTTTATATTTTTTGCTGTTATATAGATAGTCAACACAATAAAATTACATACAAATAATTCAAATAAATAACACAACATAAAATTAGAGCTTAAATCGAACGAATGTCAAATTTGACAATTCAATAAATTCAATACCTACCTAATTTGTGACATGTGAAGTTTCATGTGACAGAAACCTTTCAGTGTTGCAACAAAGAACCCTTTTTTTTCGTTTGCAGATCTAAAATCGATTCTTAAGAAAATCGATTTACTGTCGATTAAAAGTGAAACGTAATGTAGTTTATCAAAATTATGGTCAAGAATCCCAATTTGGGGCGAAGGGGCGACCTTTCGCCATCAATCTGCTTACCGGGAAAAATCATTTAAATATGGTTTACTATCAAATTTTAATGGTGTTTACCTGTATGTTTGGGTAAGTTTAATTAAAATACAGAAAGCTTCTCACAATTTTATTATGTTAACATTATTTTTGCGTATAATAAAAATAAAAACTGTACATAAAAGCTTTTTTTATGATTTGAATAGCTTGAGGAAACATCGTTGTGAAAAGAATTTTGTATCGAACTTTCATTAATTTTTGGAACTTCTGCTTTACATTCGTGTATTGTATTATTTACGCAGGTGCTTTCAATAGGACTAAACAGCGTTCCGTTAGGACATTCTACAAGTCTAGCAGTAACAATGTCACCTAAAGCCTCTACGCACGAAATATACGAAACGCAGTCACTGGTAGATGGTTTCGAGAAGTTTCCAACTTTTGTACAATTGTGTTGGGGTAAGCACTGATAACTCGTTATATTCGTACATTGACTATCTAAGTGACTATAGATTGAGTGTTCGGGACAAATTAAGTCGATACGCGTGAAGTTATTGAGAACACTCAAACACATCGTGTACCCACGGCAGTCATTACTTAGGATATTCGGAAATCTTCCACGAGCACTGCATTCATTGGCCTCAGCTGCGCCTGCACCATAGCATAGACCCTGAAATGAAAACACCAAACGTTAAAGTGGTGCTTAAATTTGTATGATCCTAGATTCGCTTTTAGGGAGATTGACAAATTATTTTCACTTGGTAGGTATATCAAAAAATGTATATAGTTGAAGACATTAAATGAACCCCGTTTTGTTATGGTAGCTTAATGTAAAAGCGTTATTTATAAAAAAATAATTATAATTATCTGGGTACTTACAATTATAAAAATTCCTATACAGAATGAATTCATAATAGTGGTTGCTTTCCTTCTCTATTTTCTTATGAAAAGAGTCACAGTGAATTAAACAAAAATGTTAACTGAATGTGATACAGAAATCATGTTTTGTAAATATGACTCAACAGACCTACATCACTTATGAGATAAAAGCGGTTTCTGAGTGATCCTAGCTTTAGATGCATTTAGCATAGAGATGTACCATATTATCATAAATTTAATTTTTAAAATTATTTAAGAAACATAATATTAATGCCGATTATTATGTTTCTTAGTTAATTTTAAAAATAAAATTTTAGTTCAAATTAGACTTATGCACTGTGTTTGGCTTAGAATAAAGGCATAATATAGGGGTTTAGCCTCCTTTCGAAACGGCAGCCATTTGAATTTTGTATTAAAAAAAATTGTGGGTACACAAGATAATTTCGATTTTTCTGAACCTGAGTGTTCCACGGAAATAAAAAAGATTTTGTTGGGTAACCTATCAGATAAAATAGAAAAATTTGTAAAATTTTCAGTGTAAAATGTCATAAAAAAGGTTTTTTCACTGATTTTAATCAAAAAGTTGATTTTTTTTCAGTCCTCCTCCTTATAAAATGGTAGCCTTACATAACTCAAAAACTAGCTTATTAACGTATGTATATTTTTTTAATATTGAACTGATACCGTTTACGATAGGCTCATATTCCAAACCCACTCATAAGTTATGCAAATGAGAGCAAATAATATCTGACATGTTTTGTAGCTATAGTCCTTGCGTAGCAATATCTGTAAAAATCTGTCCTTTTTTATCTCTGTGGAACATTCAGGTCCAGAGAAATCGAAAATAGTATAAAAAAATTTAATACAAAATTCAATTTTTGGCAAATTTGGCCTTTTTATATCGGGACTAAAAAATAAATTGGAAAGTAATTTTGCTTCCATCTATGAGGATTTGCGCTTTTTTACAATACAATTAGAAATCTTTCTTAAAAGGAATGTATCGTTTAGGCGATATCAACTACTTACATACCATCACTATGTTTGCATATGATAAAGTCATTTGTTTGAATACAGCCTTAGTTTTATATGCTAGCATAGATATTAAAGTAGTAAATTAAAGTAGGTAGGAATTCGTTTAGTTTTCTACTCGTATTTCACACTTTTCCTGGTTAATACATACCTAATGTTACTTATTATTAAATCAGAATTAATACAAGATCACTACGCTTTTGATTTATTTTGTATGCCATGTTCGAAAAATATTTTATAGTGCCCGTGTCATGCTTGAAATGGACCCCTCCCCGTTCATGGCTTCCATTTCAAAAGGAGGGGGGCTAGACCCCTATATGGGGGGTGTTTTTGTCGAAGAAATTTAGTCTATTTTATGGCTTTAAAATATCGCTAGTTCGAAGCCAAACATCCTGTATATAGAGCGGAAGTACGGAACCATAGTTATTCTAAGTAACGCCTCTGAAATGTTACTATAAACGCTTAATATAAATTTACAAACAGAATTTTGTTAACAAACTTTAATTATACAATTTAACAGAAGTTGATGACCGACAACTCCTACTATTAATATTACTATTTTATTACTATATCTATACTAATATTATAAAGCTAAAGAGTTTGTTTGTTTGTTTGAACGCGCTAATCTCAGGAACTACTAGATCGATTTCAAAAATTCTTTCAGTGTTGGATAGTCCTTTTATAGAGGAAGGTTATAGGCTATATTTAATTTTCAAAAATTAGGGATCCGTAAGAAAATTGAATCGAAAACCTGTTAATGTTTGCGCTGCAAAAACTATTGTCAATAGAACAAAATGATGGACTACAGGTTTGTAGGTCTTATTAAGATCTACAAAAAAGTCCGCGAGAGCACATATCTAACTATCATAGTTTAGTCACAATACCCGCTTTTACTTTTTACCATTCTTTGCACCAAGTTCTAAAATCCACGCGGGCGAAGCAGCGCGCACAGTCTAGTTTTGTTTTATATTTCAAACTGAAATGTGAGCTGAAGTACTGATTCGAACACACATAAGTAATAACCCATTGAAGCATTGGAATGATGTCAAATCAAATATCATTTTCGTTTATGTCCCTTATAAAGACAATTGCTTTCTTTATCCAATGTAACTATGTAGTTTATACTGTGTAGGTACAATAACATGTCTAGAAAAATGATGATTTCAATTTTTCCTTTGCTAGAATAACTACGAAAAATAAATAAAATACCTATTTAGGATATTTTAGGATGCCTCATAAGATACTAGAATTTGATAATACCTATTGTGTGAGGATATAAATGTATAAAAATAAATAAAATAAATAACGCTTCACACTCATAGAGCCCCACACTAGTTTTCCCTGTTTCGTGGGTGCAATGGACACACACAAGACAAGAACACACACACCCAAACCAGAAACAGAAATTTAAACTCATCATTCAAATCCCTGCTCTACTGGGAATCGAACTCAGGACACTCCGCGCGGCGCACCGGCGGCGTCCCACAGCGCCACTCTGGTCGTCAATATGACAATATGACAATACCTGACCTTTGTCCTCTATACCTACTGCAACTAATATAAAAATCAAGATTTACTATGTCAAGATGGAATGTCTATATCAAAAATGCGACTCCTAAGCTTAGAGGACTTTTATTTTTAGGTTGCTCTTATTTTGGCGAAAACTTATGTAACTTTTTGTTGATACATGAAATCTGAGAATATAATATGTTTCCCAGGTTTAAGGGTAATTTTCTCACTATGGCGTCTCTTAAACGTTGGAGCCTCTCCATTATTTCTTAACTGAAATTAATTAGGTAAAAAAGGTGGAGGTTCAATGTTCAACTGCGATTTTTTATGCAAAGATTTCTTCGCTAATCTGTGGAAAAGTTTTCGAAATTATCTTTTTGTTCCGTAGGGTGTAATTTACGATTGGTCGTATATTTTTTTGGTAAGGGATCTGATGATGGAGTTCAAAAAACAATAACTCATAAATTGTTATAAAAATATTTACCGTTTAGTTTTTGAGTTATGTAAGAAAAACTGAAAAACAGTTAACTTTTTGGTTAAAATCAGTAACAAAACGTTTTCACGACATTTTACATTTTTAAATTTACTACATTTTTATTTTTAACTGATAGATGGTAATATTACCTATCAAATAAAACCTTTTTATCTTTGTAGAAGAACATTCAGTGGACCTGAAAATCGAAATATTATCTTGTGGACCCACATAAAACTTTAATGCAAAATCCAAATGGCTTCCATTTTAAAAGAAGGGAAGAATTGACCCTTATATGGGGTGGTTTGAAATTCGGTAAATTTTATGCCCCTAAATTATCGCTAGTTCGAAGCCAAACACACTGTATATAAACATAATTATAGGTAAGTGCCTACATAATATGTTTTCAGTCAAAAAAGGGGAAGTTAGGTATATCTTCTTATATATAAAATTCTCATGTCACAGTTTTAGTTACCATATTCCTCCAAAACGACTTGACCGATTTTTACAAAATTTTCAGTAGGTTTGAGAATCGGCTACTGTCTATTTTTCATACCCCTAAGTGATAAGGGTTGTCCACACCTAACATATTTATTTTATTTTTTGGACAAATTTTTTTATTTATATTTTTCAATAATGTGGCATCAAAAAATACATACAACCCTAAATTTTCACCCTTCTATCAACAACCCCTATTTTTAATAGTCGATTTTTAACGCTCGATAACATTATATGGCATTGGAATAAAAAAATCCAAACAGTTCGACTATCGAACTACTGGTAGGACTAGATGGAATAAAGGAAACGTTTGCGAGGTAAGCTAGTAACATTCATTAAGGTGCGTTGGGGTAAGATCGGACCGGGGGTAAGAACGAAAGATGGAAAAATATAATTATAGATCGAAATACGTATTTTTAATATAAATCGGGCTCAGTGTGATAGCATCTTTTTATACTTATTTTTGTTTAAGGGGATTCTGATGAACAGATGAGTTCGCGAGGATCCCCTGGCGGATCGGGTTAGGGGATCCTAGTGGACGAATTATACACATATGAATTGTACCTTAGCAGTTGGTACAATTCATTTGTTTATCCAAGACATGATGCTAACACTAATCATCTTTTAATCTTTACAATCACTTTTATAGCCAAATTACTAGTTCATCAGGTAGGTATATAAGCCGAAGATTTCGGTATTTTCACGGAAAAGTAAAAATGGAAGGAAAATTTGGACTGAGCCTCTTAGTCGTAAGTACCGAGTTTCAAAATACGTAATTTCATTGCAAGTTTATTAAATTTTTATTTTACAAGTTTAATAATATCGTAATAATAATAATATCGTAAGAAATTATTTTTCCGTATTATTTATTGTGTATCCCATTGGTGACCCACTAACTCCGAGATACACATGGTCAGGTATCCTGAGAGTAATACAGGTTTCAATGAGAAGGACTAGACTTCTATCCACCTCGCTAGTCTGTGGAGTGTGGACAATATGAAGAACTCTCAAACATACGAGTAGGTACTTAGATAAGTTTTCTTCACCGTTATAGCAGGTTGCATTTAATTAGTGTAAATTATACTATAACTAGCTGACCCAGCAGGCTTCGCTCTGCCAATGAATTTTTTCATTTATTTTTTATTTTTATTTAATAGCCTATGTTACTCAGGCTGAATGTAGCTTTCCAATGGTGAAAGAATTTTTGAAATCGGCCCAGTAGTTTTTGAGTTTATTCGTTACAAACATACTAAAATACAAATGTTTCCTCTTTATAATATTAGTATAGATTTGAAAGATTTTATCGTTTCATCTGCAAATTAACCATTTCAATTGTCATTAATTATTGTTATTCGAAATTTGTTTGCAAGGTACTATTGATCGCCTGGGAAGCAAACGCCGCAGTCAACTGCACGGCAACCGGAGCGGGTCGTTTCGCAGAGCCCACTGACACCACGTGCAAGAACTACACGCTATGCGTCTACGTCAGCTCCAATAGCACCTACTTAGCGTACAACTACATCTGCCCTAGCACATCTTTGTTCGATCCAACCTCATCTCAGTGTACCGCATCCACCAACTATGTGTGTAACGTGACTGCTACAACGAACACTACGACGACTAGTTCGGTTTGCACCGAAGACGGTTATGTTGCAGACCCGAGCTCTACCAACTGCACTTCGTATATTGAATGTGTTTTAATCAACGGCACCTACACGGAAACCACCTATACATGCCCCGATGGTACCTTCTACAATCCAAATACCACTCTCTGTGACGCTAATTACAATTGCACGACAGCGACTGCGTTCACTTGCACTGCTGCTGGCAGATTTGCGAATACAACTGATACAACTTGTCAGTCGTATTATTTGTGTGTAGTCGCTACCAATGGCACGATTTTACAGTATGGATATACTTGTCCAACCACTTCAGTGTTTAGTCCGACAGCCAAACTTTGTACTACTAGTTATACATGTCCGACTTCTTAGCATTCGATTTATTTTTACCCAAAATTTTATGATTGAACCTACTACTCAGTTCTTAATATGAAATGGCCTTAAGACAAAGGATACCGATTTAATTGCTTTTATATTTGTAACTGTTGTTAATATTAACATAATTTATTCTTATGTGGTTAGACAAAAGGTTTTGAAATTAAAAAGATGTTGAGTTACAAGTACAATAAATTCTGAACGAATGTATATTTTCTTATTTAATACAAATTAATGGGTCATGCAGCTAAAGTTGTAGCTATTTTAGCTACGTTTTAATAAAGGTATCTATGATAACATTGATAACTTACTAAACCAGAGCTATTTTCTAGTAAATCTATCTAGGGAATAAACCCAATAAGCATACTGATTATTGCAACAATATTGATAAACATAATCTTGTAATTTAGCAAACATTTGCCTTTGGTTATGGTATAAAAGGCTAATATTATGGCCATTATGGAATAGTAATTGTCTAATCTAATATTGACATGGATATCAAGCTCAGTATTATATTAGCGTTCGGAGTAAGTTATCCTGCTATTTTATTTAACTTTGTTATAATTTGAAAGCAGCCAGGAAGTCTCTTATGAAGTCCATCGTTTCAAAGCTATAGGTTAATGGACCCCTAATGGACGCAATTTACTCAGTCCTGGGCCTGGTGAGTCCAACGGCCTTCCGTTGTCTTCTTCAGATCATAATTATATATTTGGTCAGCAGGTGGCCAATACCACTATTGCCACGACTAAGTTAATATGGCTAATTTTACTTCCATGTAATTTGTAAGTACTTTTATTCTATTAACGTAATGTACTTATTGTAGATGATAGCCCAGTGGCTTAGAATTCGACCTCGAATCGAAGGGTCCGGGTTAGAATCCCAGTGGCACGCAGCAATGACTTTGTAAAAAATTATACGTGCGCTTTATAAAATTAAATATCACCTGCTGGTACGGTGAAGTAAAACATCGTGAGGAAACATGCATGCCTGAGAGTTCAGAAAAAATGTTCTCAAAGGTATGTGAAGTCCACCAACCCGCAGTAGGCCAGTGTGGTGGACTAAGGCCTGGGATGTACCCTGTCATTGTGAGAGGAGACCCGACCCTGTAGTGGGTCATTAATGGGTTACTGACTTTCGACCGCACTCAGAGACATCATTTAACGTAATGTTCATTATCAAATTCAATCGTCTTTATTAGTATTGACATAAGTGTCATCTTTATTTTCATAATGAACCATTAAGCTGAAGTTCCGTGGGTAGCGGCCGACGCGACAGACGCGCGCGACGGTAGCGCCGCGGCTGATGCGACAATACAAATGTATGGCGCCGTCAGTCGCCGGGGCATTGGAAGTGGCGATGGCGCCATACATTTCATAGTGTTTAGTATTATCACATCAGCTGCGGCCGACGCGACAGACGCGTGCGACGGTTGCGTCGGCCGCTACCCACGGAACTTCAGCTTTAACGTCAATGAATGTCTCTGAGTACGACTGTTAATGTAGCCCGCACTGTGAAATAAAGTATACTGAGATGTTTATATAAAGTAGGTACCTAATCATTTCTCGTTTTCATGGCCTAAATTTATAAATCATAAAATTTATTATACAGGTATTATTCATTGGGTGGGAAGCGTATGCAGCCTTCAACTGCACCTCAGCTGGTCGTTTTCCAAGTCCGGGCGACAGCAATTGCAAGAACTACACGCTTTGCGTCTACGTCAAATCCAACAGATCCTTCGTGCCTTATAACTACACCTGTCCAAGTACATCCGTGTTCAACCCTTCCATATCTATTTGCACAGACCCTCGTAATTACGTATGTAACACGACCAACACCGCTACCACGATCTGCACCGAAGACGGCAACATTCCCGATCCGAGGTCCCCTAACTGCACTTCCTTTGTTGAATGTGTCAAAATCAACGACACTTTCACGGAAACTCGTCATACTTGCCCTGACGATACCTTTTTTAACCCAAATACGACCAACTGCGACTTTGATTACAATTGTACTACAAAAAATACTACCAAATTTTCGTGTTCGGCAACTGGCAGATTTGCCAATTCTACTGATATCACTTGTAAAACGTATTATTTGTGCGTAATGGCTCGCAATGGGACTATTAATCATTACGGATATAAGTGTCCATCAATTTCAGTGTTTAGCCCGTCGGATGGAGTATGTACCACAAGTTACGAATGTCCGACTGAATAGTATTTTTAAAAGTTTTTAAAGTATCAATAAAAATAATATCCGAAAAACCACAATTTCCTTGCTAAGTTTTAATTACTTACTGCTACCTACTCCTGTGACTAAAAACTTAGCCCCTTATACGAAGGGTCCGGGTTCGAATCCCAGTGGCACGTAAGTTACTTTTGTAAATTGTGTGCGATTAACAAAAATAAATAGCTCACAGACCAAAAAGTTTCTAAATCTCTACATAAATAAACAAATACAAATAGGGATTTCTCTTAATATTTTGTAATTACTTACATACTTACATCTTTAAATCGTTTTATATTCAGTCCTAAACAGAAGTAAAGAGGCAAGTTTTCTGGCAATTTTTAGGTTGCGGTCGAGTTGTTTTGACTCCTGATTTGGAAATTCAGATGATATTTTACTCTGTGATTGTATTTTATTTTTCTTTCCTGTTACGTATAAATTCTTGAAATAATTTTGTCTTGCCTTCTCAATATCAGAGGCTGGAATTTTTGAATTGAGTTTTCTCTTCTTGGCGCTTACAGTCACCACATATGCGTCGTTATCAGTGGAATTAGAAGATCTTTTATCGCTGTTCATTGAAACCACTTTATCATTGTTATCAGTTCGTAGATGGAATGTGTGTAAGTAGTCATTATAGTCCATTTCAGGGTAACTAGTGACTAAGAAAGAAGACTCGTTAATGCGACGTACTTTATATGTTTTGACGCAGTTGCAGACTCGTGTAAAACTTACAATATACAGATACAAAACGCAAGTTTCATGTGTAACATACATTAATGTAGATATGTAACCATATGTAAACTAAGTAAAATTGGTAAACTCTTAATAAACAGATTACTAACTTGTATTGTCATAAGTGTCATAACTCCCTACAAATATAAATTATGATAGCCATAATGACATTAACTTATGCCATCCAATTGGGTGAAAGAATCCTTCATAGCTCTAAACTTCTGTCAAAGAGAAAAAAGTTAGGTTTATCTGTTATAAAATTTCCATACTTATTTTACTTGACTTGTTTATTTATTGAAAAAAAATGTGGGTGTACTTCCGAAAAGCGCATACCGCCGATCGACCTAAAATTTGGTGTACTAACGTATTTTGACCTCCTGATCACGAATATGATAACGAAAATTGGCGCAAACGCCATTTTGAATAAAAAAAGTTTTTTTAGTCGAACCCTGTGAATTTGAAATTAATACCGCCGATCGACCTAAAATTTGGTATACTAACGTATTTTGACCTCCTGATCACGAATATGATAACGAAAATTGGCACAAACGCCATTTTGAATAAAAAAAGTTTTTTTAGTCGAACCCTGTGAATTTGAAATTAATTCGTTGCACCGATTCACCCAATAATTTTATTTTTATTGATCAATAACGCAAACTCTGAATATTTTCCGCTATAGTATTTGAACTTTGTGATGATTTTCCGCAATTTTCAGGTTAGGTTAGGTTAGGTTTTTTTTTTTTTTTCTCGAAATCGACGAACGTCGTCCCTCGCTCGTATTTACTATAGAGTTTTCTGCATTCATTCAAGTTCTATCATTTATGCCTCTCGTACTTTTATGCTTCATACTATTTTCTTTCTTTCATTCTTACCTTTCATGCTATAGGTCGGGGGTAGACCTTCTACTCTATTTTGTGCTTTGTATACTATGGTTAGGTTAGGTTAGGTTAGGTTAGTTAGGTTAGGTTAGGTTAGGTTTTTTTTTTTTGCATTTGCGCCAATTTTCGTTATGAAATTCGTGATCAGGAGGTCAAAATACGTTAGTATACCAAATTTCAGGTCGATCGGCGGTATGCGCTTTTCGGAAGTTTATCCAAAAATGTACCTATACTGTACTCTACACGAATTAATAACTTGTTCTCATGGACCTACAAAAAACCTTTTTTTGTAGGTCCATGCTTGTTCTATGATGTTTACGTAAATAATTGCTAATTCAGATGCACCCAGAGCATATATACTTTGAAAGCGGTATGTTTTTTAACATTTATCGTAGTCTAACAGTAAGCTATGGTGATAAAAATGAATTCAACTAGAGAGACAATAAGTGCTGAGAGCTGTTCCCTGGTGCGAAATCAAGGTCAAATTTGTCTGGCAAATCGTCCAAATACACATTGTGTGATGTAGCTCTGTGTGTATTGGATAATCGACTTTGTTGTCAATGTCTAAGCTAGGTTTTGGTGTACATTTCTTGAGTTTACATAGTGTTAGGGAAAAGAGCCTGGGACCGTTCCCGATGCCGTCATTGTTTTCAATGCCAAGTGTTATTTTTAATTGCTGCTTCCGGAAATGAACAGAGGTATCATGGAGTAGAGAGCAGGGTATTCTAAACATTATCATTATTTTAAAATTCGTTTTGACTTTTTCCCAAACTGCGATTTGGAAACGAATTCGTAAGTACATAGTACCTACATGGGATACTACCTTAAATTTTTCCAAGAAAGAAACGATGTTTTTATACGTAGTAGAATTCCTGTAGCTCCCTCAATGCGCAAACCATAGCGCCACCCTCATAATCGTTCAGTGGTATGATCGTCACGTCTTGGCCACTAGACTTAAATTGGTCATGAAAACGCATGTTCCACCTCAAATACACACACAAATTCAACTGCGTCACGAAAAAGCATGTGAGCCATCTGATGGTAAGTGTCATCGTCGCCTATTGGCACGAGTAGAGGAGTCGAAAGTGCGTTACCAGCTTTGAAGGAGAAATCTTTTTTATTTACTCCCTTTTAGAAGAATCCCACATCTCGGGTGCATGACTATTCCATACTTTACACGTACGTGAAAAATGAGCGAGAAACACGGGGCGGCCTGTGGAGGCCCGCCACAATCATCCGTTATTCCGGGTAATGAGGGTGAAATTTAAGTCTTCGTGCATAGTGATGGAAGGTCGAAGTGGACATAATTTCGTGCAATCTCTTGAAACATTCACCAAAATAAGTAATTAAAAATACTTAATATAAGGTAGGCCTCCATTCATTCGGTTAAGGTTATTTAATTTGCTATCGTGTGATATACCTACGCTTTCACTCGCGTGTCTCCACAATCCGATTGATCTGAGTTCCGACGCCTGGCTACGGATAGATACGATCTTTGAGTACCTATGTATCGACTTTGCTGAGATTTTATCGACATGAGGCTGTTAATATTCGCACAGTGATAATGGTTTAGATATTGCAAACCAGAACTTAACACAACATTTACCACAGAATATAATGTTACCTAACCAAAAATTCTACTTTTAAAATGAAACGAAAATATTGTCGTCATTCCAGAAAATTGGTCTCAATGAGGACTTATATGAGAAAATTCTACGAAATATAATAGAAAATAACGACAATTTTCATTGAACGTATTTTGTAATGTCACGTGATGCGCTTTTATTTGAGACCCCACTCGATTATATTTGCAGACATTCGGTTATTCTTCCCCACATTCACCCCCCACAACTTTTAAACGACTCAACCGATTTTCATCGAACAACTGTCTAAGAACACTCGCCCATAACTCACCTTTTATACAAAAAAAAAACTAAATTGAAATCGCTTTATCCGTTCGCCAACTACGGTGCCACGACCGAATCACAGACAGACAGACAAACAGACAGACAGACACGTCAAACTTATAACACCCCTTCTTTTGCGTCGGGGGTTAAAATAAGATTTCTTGTCACATATAGTCCAGTCAGTTTGAACATTTAATTCACAATAATTCCAAAAGTTTTCAAACTTCGGTCAAGTGAATGGTACATTGGGACGACAATAAATCTCATTTTGCAACCTTGTCCGCAGTCCGGAACATTGGTAAAATTGCAATTAAATTAATTTTTGCTATATGGTCGTGAAAAAAATTCCAAAAGTTCTGCAAACTTGGAGTGGTGTTAAATATATTATTTTACATCACGTGTCAAATTTGCAACCAATTTAAGTGTACGGAACATTCTTTTTTATTAAAATTAATGTTTTTCTTTATTAAACTGAAGGAAAACGTTCCAAAAGTTCTGCAAATTTGACAGATATATCGGAAAAATATACCGAACGATTGTATAAATTTGCAACCTTTTACGTTGACTGGAACATATTTATTTATAATTCTTTTTAATTCGTGGTCATTTTTTCGAGTAAGGTGGTCTCGGAATAATTACAAAAGTTTTGAAACTTGGTTGCAAACTTCGAAAACATCTATTCTGATGCATTTGCAAATTTGCAACCTCATACGCGATCCGGAACTTTATGCAATTTGCAAAAATGTAATTTTTTTATTTTATCACCTTATTACATTTTTGCAAATTGCATAAAGTTCCGGATCGCGTATGAGGTTGCAAATTTGCAAATGCATCAGAATAGATGTTTTCGAAGTTTGTAACCAAGTTTCAAAACTTTTGTAATTATTCCGAGACCACCTTACTCGAAAAAATGACCACGAATTAAAAAGAATTATAAATAAATATGTTCCGGTCAACGTAAAAGGTTGCAAATTTATACAATCGTTCGGTATATTTTTCCGATATATCTGTCAAATTTGCAGAACTTTTGGAACGTTTTCCTTCAGTTTAATAAAGAAAAACATTAATTTTTAATAAAAAAAAATGTTCCGTACACTTAAATTGGTTGCAAATTTGACACGTGATGTAAAATAATATATTTAACACCACTCCAAGTTTGCAGAACTTTTGGAATTTTTTTCACGACCATATAGCAAAAAATAATTTAATTGCAATTTTACCAATGTTCCGGACTGCGGACAAGGTTGCAAAATGAGATTTATTGTCGTCCCAATGTACCATTCACTTGACCGAAGTTTGAAAACTTTTGGAATTATTGTTAAATTTTCGATTTTGAATGTTCAAAATGACTGGACTAATAGGGCATAACTTTGCAGTTGTTTAACTCGTGAATGATGCAGCCGGTATTATCTAATAGGTATCTTCTGGAAATTTTACCTCATTGCTGTGGTTACTGTCACATTGTCCGACACATACGGCCTTTAACTCTTAAGAAATCACAAATAATCGCGATGCTTTCGTCCGTAGTGAATACAAATTTGAGGCACCACCATTGTTTCGCAACTTATGCAATTGGAATAATAACAACGTAAATTCACGTGCTATGTTTTTCAAGCGACATATTGCTTTTCCATTTTAAAGTAAAAGTTTGTAACCTACATTAGGTGTGCATCCAAAATCAGCGCGCAAAACTTCTGTCAGGCAGGATATGGGGTAAAAGGTAATTTAAGCTGTTCAATATGAAAGCCGAAATAGGAAATGTATTCATTTTGTAGGAGTCACTCAAAAGAATCATAGTACCTACAAGTAGCAGTAAATGTACACGACAGGACTGTTAATTAATCGTAGTAAATTGGTCTGCTCAACTCTGGTGATCACCATTGATAAAATATGCCGCAAAGTGTTTGTTATAAAAATATTAAATTACTTACCGCATTTTCATAAAACTGATTGATTGATTTTGATTTGAATGTTCCCCATATTCCTTGTTTCCCCCACTGTTTGAGTTTTGGATGTGGAGTGGACGTCCTAATAACATCTCAGCATAATAGTCGGTGTCCTTCTGACGGTTAGACTCTGTAGAGATGGTAAGGAACCTATTTCAGATCTAATAGAAGCTGTCGGTACACAGGTAGGTGTTAAATTTAAGGAATGTTGAAACAAAGCCCAACAAACTTTACGAAATTTCGTAATAAAAGAGATGTGTTTTCAATGGTATATTAAATCTAGATAAACATTCGAGTCCGGTTTCTTAATCCTACGTGAATAGAATTACAGTAGTTTGCGAAAGGCAGCTACTTTGTAAATGTAGTGCGTTAGTCTTCTCGAAAACTTCCATTTTCACTCAATACCTTCTGCTCTGCATGCACACAAATTTTTATTATTCATTCTTAAGTCACATTTGCAAAATGTTATGCGTATTTGGATTGCAAAATAATTTAAAATATTACAGTATTTTCGCTAGGCAAATATAAAGAGAGTACCTACGTATTGTCGTACTTTGTTGTACATCATGAGAAATTTAAGGTTTTCTAAACATTAACAAAATTGAAATGTGATTGTTTCCAACACATAATTTAAAAACTACCGCTACTTAATCACCATGGTTATGCTCTTAATGATTTGTGTTTTGTTTGGGATGGTGGTTGCTAGAAATACTTCTCTGAAAATTCTCCCCGAATAGCACGACTCTCAAATTCAACTTCAGATAGAATTTCTTTTCTATATATACCTACGTCTTTTCTATACGCATGGGTTGCAGTGACCACTTAACATCAGGAACTGCTATTTTATAATAAATGAAAACACATTTTTTTAGTAGTAGGTAGATTTTAGAATAAAAAAGTTATCTACCTTTAAACACATTTTATGGTATGAAATAGAAATGGTAACATTTAACTTCGCTCCGTGGTTGGTCTCGAGGTATAGGGAACGTGATTATTGGTGTGAAAAGCTCTCAGTCAAATTCGTGATAGACATTTCGTGGTTTTGTAGACGTGAGAAATATCTGACAGTCATGGTTAATCATCTATTAAAATAAATAATCGAATGGCTCAAATTTTTTTGATGCAGCAGGCAGTAAGTATTAGTAACATTTTATCATTAGTAAACAACTTTTACAAATTATAAAGAGGGATGTGAGGGTGGCAATTGTAGCGAATTTCATGACATGATAAAGATAAGAACGATTGATCAACAATTTCAAATGTAGAGCGTGACTGGTTTGCTTGACGTACCAAAGGTGTTGGTTTCCTAAAATGTGAAAAATATTTCCAAGAACTTGCTACGATTACGTTTCGCAGGTTAGAGCCTAATAAAAGAGTCTCTAGCTTAGGTCAGCTCCACCGATAGAGAAAATTGTATGTTAATTGCTAAACGTATGGGACACGGTCAAAACTTATAGCAATCCCCAATGACCAAGTCCATTTGGAGATGTTTCATGATCTGTTGGACTGCGTGTCAGTTGTGCATTTGATTTGATAAAATATTGCGATCAATGAATAAGGTTAATGAAAAACTTTGCATGATTTATACTGTTTCCGCAAACACCTTAACGCTATACCGCTTACGGATTAGTACGGAACACCCGATGAATTGATTAATATTGTTTTCGTCGTTCTATGTTGCGTGACACAATGCATTTTATTTATACCTACTGTGAAAATTATTAACCGAAATTATAGTTACAGATTACTCGACATGTTCCATGTATCAGTTAACTAATGTTTGAAAGCTCCAAAACGGTGGAAGATGTTTTAAAGTGCTCTAAGTCTCTCCCATTAAAATTTTGTCGAAATTGTTTAAAAAGAAATAAAACGAAGGAAGAAAAAAGGTTTCAAATCCTTGATTATATAATTATAATCTAAGTCAGCCGTTCGGGAATTTGTGTTACAGGTTCATTATTTTTTATTGTTACGGCCACAAGAGTTCGACTCGTCAGGGGTTAAAAATTCCTTATAGGATTGCCGAAGTATTTTGAAATGGGCCAGCAGGTAGAGTGGCGTCCCAGCGGAGGGGCGATGCGCGCGAGTTGAGCTCATTCGCTTTTTGCCTACCTTTCGACTCGCGCGCAGCCTCCACCATTGTTCGTTCGAAATCATTTCTCTCACGTGGGAACCGTCGGCTTTTCGTGATATATCCGCCGCTGTTCCCTTGTAACTGCGACAGGGGGTAAACGTTATGTGGTGACAGTGAACGTTATCAGCTATCGCGATATGCAAACTAAGGATCGTCGTCACGTAAGGTGACCACAGGATTGGTTCGTGATTTAGTGATGAGCAATAGACTAAGTGTTTAAACCAGTGGTGACTATGGCAATGCCGGTAAGTTTTGGATCTGCAAAATCAGTTTTAATAGTTTCTGTCTGTTTCTTTTAATAGTGTCTGTCGGGAGGTTCAAAAGATGTTGGAAAAACATAGAGCATTTAGAAGGGTTGATATTATGTAGATCAAAACTTTTGCGCAGGCTGGTGAGATCATTTACCTACAATAACGGCAACGTCAAGTTTGCTAATTAAATTACGTTTATATTGAAGCTTTATGTTTTTTTATGTTTTATCTAGAAATTAACTGTCATTGTTATTTGTTCAAGCAAATGATAAGCAAATGATCAACTGATGTTGGGACGAATCACCCAGCCCAATAAATTGACTTCAACTTGAACTCAAATTCTAGAATCTAGATATTTGTCTGTGTATAAGTAGGTATTTTATACATTGTATGAATTAAAATTACTCATAATATAAAGATTCGCCTAGCTATATTTACTCGTAACTTAACAAGGAAGGAGCTGTGCAATTACAAACAAATAGGTACGAAGGCAACATTCTTACATGACATTATTATGAAAAGTGATTTGGGTAAAGGTTAACTAACACAATCGTTAAGCGTAAAGATAGTAAAGTTGACACTCTAAGAAATTTTAGTAGCTTTTAAAGGATGCAGCCTTCGGTTGAGGAATTTTAAAACAAACTGATAAGGTACGAGTGTGTCGTTAAACAAACATTTTGGTGAGTTTTCAAAACGCAATAGCTTAAAGCTAATGGATGACACATATTTACCTTTTAAAGTTTTTACGAAAGGGATTTTCTGTCATCTATATTTGAAAAGACGGTGACAACTCTGTAGAAGAACTTGCTCCCTGACCCGAGAGGTCCGGGATCAAATCAAAGTAGCACGCTTCAATGACTTTTCTAAATTCCAAACAGTAAGTTAAGTACGAACCTTGTCCTAATTGGCAACCGAACAAGACAAAATTCAAACGCAGGTCTCTGAATGTCGTTGTCCTAACTGACAATACTTACGTACACTACTGACATGCGACTAATGTGCGCTGTGCTATGTACTATGTAGTTTTTAGCGGAATATTGGATTCGTTTAGGTTAGCTTAATAGGCTAAATGAACTAATGTCACGTGTAGGTACTTAAGTAAAGGCTTAATTAATTATGTCATGAAGTTTAAAATTTTGTCATGTTCCAAGATCGTATTTTGACACCAGCTCATGAGGGAAATTTGAGAACACGTTTGTTTGCTCGTTAAACGAACTAGAAATCGCGGGTTCTAAACCATATGGTTGTAAGGAAAGTGTAAACGAAAGCTGACGTGTTGATTTGTTTTATATAACATTGATATTTTGATAAACATTGAAAACATCTGTGGATTTAAACTTAAAAAATCAGGTTAAATACTGATAAAATTTTAATAAACTCATTTGGTATCTAATTATATATGTATAATTATATCGAGACAGAATCATAACCAAATCATCTGGCATCATAAACTACATACCTATTATATTCATTTCTGAAATAAAACATCCTTGAAAAACTAGGGAACTTACTCGTATTTCAATAAAAAGTTTAAAAATTAAAGATGTTAAATTACAATAAATAAATTCGTAGTATCTTAGAACAAAGTATTCGAAATGTAGGTGGGTTAATAAGAAAGTAATAATTATTAATGATAAGTGTTAAAAATAATTTTCATGTATAATTGATATTGAATCTCATAGTGAAGTCGGTAGTACCACTGAAGCGTATCACATACGCATAGTCGCAGTGCACACAAGAAATGAGAACTTGTAGTTATAACTGTTAGAATAAAATTAAACTAACTATTTAATGAACGTCATACGGATAACCTTGATTGGCAGAAAAATGGGGGCGTAAAAAACTCGCAGCAATTTTTAAGATCATTCTACCTAATAGTGTAAGCGGATCTAGAATAAGACTATTTGAATGGTTTACGCTTCAAACAAAGGGCTCACACAAATGGCTATTGTTAACGAAACTAACTACCAATGTTTGTATCTATCAATTGCCGTTCTTTACATTTTTACCGAATAATACTTATTTTCGCGTCTCTAGGATGTTTTACGGTAACTGGGATGCAGTAGCTTTTTTATTTAAAACAATTAGCAAACGGGAATCCTGGTCACTGGTATAAAAAAGGTCAATATACAGATTTGTTATGTGACGTAGTATTCCCGCTAAGGTAAAATATTTTCTGCAACTACTCTTCCCCAGAAAAAAAACACAACGCATGAGACACGCTGCTTATCAACAGGATAAAACGATGACGGTGAAGCTCTGCGGGCGAACTACGTGCATGGTTCTACCACAGACAGAACAGGACGGTCTTGTTAAAAACATGACGTATGGTCACGGTCTCAATGGAAGTATGGAAGTGTGTAGTGTCCGCTCGGCACCTTGCGTATTCGAACAATTTACTTTCGTTTTCAACTTTTCACACGATTGTTGTTCAAAAATCTGTTTATCAACATTAACTATGCCCTTAATTTTGATATATTAGGTGTGTTTAACTATGTTCATGTTATGCCATAAAAGGCCAGAATCATTGTTAATTACGGTTAAGAAAGAAAAGAAGGATGTCGTAGAAGACTTCTATAATATAGTAGGTAGGTAGGTAGAACATTTACTTCGTTCTATTTTCATTTCGCAACTTGCTAAATTGGTTAGTAAAGTTTTTAAATTTATAATGATGAGCTATGCCTTAGAGAAAACCAGTTTGTCCATAAATTCTATGTGACCTTGATCTAGCGAAAGTATTAATATTATTATATTCTAGCAGCTAAACCAGGATCTTTAGATAAGCATAAATTATAACAGTATTTTTGGTATACATATATTATGTAGTGTTAGGGGGAATCTTAAATAATGTAACGAAATTACTTATGGACCTTCTCTATTCTTCATCCATTACAATATTGACAGTTCTCATTACATCATCCGTGTTCTGGGGGCACGGTAGTGTCCCCGCCAAGTCGAGCAAAAAAGTGGCACAGCCGTTACCATCCTTTTCTCGAAGCACTTCAGGCCATTTTCAACAATATATTGCACCGTAAAGGTTGTGAGATCCAAGCACAAAGCACAAGCAATCGCAGTAAACAGTCTAATTTATTATAATATGTATTACGTGTGACATACATTGTGATTTCATGCGATGGCCAAGTCAATCTATGGATACATACATGGATCTCACAACTTTTTATGGTGTAAGAACTGAGTTGCAAGACTTGGGTTTTTTTACAAGTTATGTTTTTGATGGCATCTTCTTTTTCTTTCTCTGCGTGGCCAATTCTAGCTCATACGAGCTACTTACGAGCTCCATACTTTGCTTTACAGTAGGTATTGCAGAGGGATGGAATCAATTCTATATGTATTGAAGAATCCAAGAATATTCTCAAATGATAAAATCAATTTGAATAGATTAGACAAAACAGTCTTAAAAACAGCCTTATTGAGGTTACTTCCAATTGTCGGAACCATTTGGAAATCGATCTTTTAATGGGAGTATCGTGCGCATATCACACATATTGTGTGTTCAGTGTGTTCATTCATCTCAAGTCACGACAATGTGTCGATGCAAATAGCAGTAAGCAACCTGTTCTACTATCAACAAATAACATGTTCAGCGAATGTAACTAGACACTTTAGTGAAAGCAACATTTTTCTAAATTCTTTCGTTTTTACCGATATTGAGTTGTTGTTAAAGAGTTCATGAGTCCTTATGATAAACTAAGAGTACCTACACTGGTAATCTGGCGATTTTCGGTGGTTTGGTGAACTAAAAAACCTTTGCGAACATTAAGAGGGACTCGCAGACATGCAGGTTTCTTCGGGACGTTTTCTTTCACCGTTACAGAGGGTGTTATTTAATTTTTAAAACGCACAAGAGTTACAAATGACATTAGTCCAAGCCACCGAGGTTTGAAGGTAGACCTATGTGCGTTGCATCATACAATAATCAGGGGCACCCTGCTATTTATTTGGTTTTTTTTCAGCCATTTTCTTTGGCTAACAAAAATATGTAGTTTCAGGACTACAGGACTACTACCTACTACTACTGCTAGGACTGTGGTAACTAATGAGCTGCTTGTTTAATATAGCTTGTCGTTCGTTCGTTCGTAATAAAACAAGCGAGCGAGTCAGTGGTGTTGAAGTTCGAATCATTGTTCTTGGCGATTGTCGGCGTCTGGGAATGTAGCTGGTGTAAGCTCTGTGAAAGCGCGTTCCCACCCATCGCCGTGCTAAACGAAGAGCCACAGTGCAATGTGACGGTTACCATAAATTGCCTCACTCAGAACAGTAATAACATGTGGACTCTACATTATTTTAATAAACTTTTCCTTTCGTAAATGCGTAGGTGTAAATACTTCGTAATTAAAGGCACTTCTTACAGAGGTTTTTTTTCAATATGAGTTGAGATAATCGTTGAGCAAGTGAAATTTTTGGTGCTGAAGCCATGACGAACCTTGTATTACTTAAAAAAACTTATTTAATTAGTAATAACACCCACGGTATTTAAAGCGCTTTTATTGTCAATTGAAGCCATCGTTCCATTTGAATTTCCTGCTTAAAGTATTTAAACATAAATGTGTATCTGTCTGATAAAATAAATGACATTTTTAATAAATATAGAATAACAAATAAATGAGATAATGAACAGCGAATACAACTTTTGAATATGATAATAGGTAAAATGAATCTAAACCGCAATTCTATACTGTCCTGACCCTAAGAGAAGCTGTCTTTAATAAAGGCTAAGCATTGCCATCCAAAGTTTGTTTACATTTTGTTATTTTATTTAATTGTAAGTATTGTAAATATGTAAATTGCAGATATCATAATCTGTATTTAAAAAGTATGCATTACTTTTATGTAATATATACTATACATAATACAACGTAAATAAAATGCGGAACTAAAACTGATGAAAATCGAGTTTTGCGCTCAGCGACCGGAAAATCGCGTGCAATTAGCGTCAGCGCCGCGCCGCGCGTGCTCGTTGCGAATCGCTGCGTTTTCTTCCTAAACATCGCCTGATTGATGGCAGACATTTTTAATTAAGTGTTAAATGTTTACAATGTATGGTTTCCTCACATAAAACATGTTTTAAACATAGCTTTAAAACATTTTGCTACCCTCAAGATTTTACCACCCTCAAATTCTGCAACACGTCTCTGTACATTTTGCTCAATATACTTTTCATAAAGTTAGGAATTGAATTGGGTTTTGTAGCACTATTACAATTTGTTACAAAAAAATATTCTTTTTCAATGTTGCCTTCTTAATACACTTAGATAGTATGTAGATTGTAGGTACCTATTTAGGTATATGACAAGCATTTATTTATAGCATAGATTTTTTTAAATATAACGCATAGTTTGTAGTAGATAGTTGGTTTGTGAAGAACCCGTGAAATATTATTTTTTTCTCTCCAAATTGGAACAGTTAAGGTTGGCAAAGAAATAGCGTGGTGATGGTGGTAATGTACATATGTCATAGGATAACCTTTTGTTTTGTGAGGACTCTCACTCAAGTGCGCATAAAAAGGGTTATATTTTTGAGGGTTTTATCTTTGTGTAATTGAAGAAAGTAGGTAGGTACTTATATTATAACAATTTACTTTTTAACATGTGTTATCGAAAATAGCTTAAATGTTGAACGGAGGTAGAAGTAGCTATTTTTAATGTTTACTTTCCATTTCTTATTATGAAACGGAAATGTGGCCGTAAAGATTCGTCGGTCATAAAATACATCAGCTGTGAAACCTTTCACCCTGAGCGATGATGGTAATCGTTCACACATCACCTATGCACGACTGTAATGTTTAACTATTAAATTAATGAGATAACACATTACTACGATTATCTACTGCTCCATTAGCTAGGTATATGAGAGAAATATTGTTCTACATAAAAAAGTTAGACGTGTTTGTGCGGACAAAAATTTGCGAAATTTAGTTAAGTTTAATTTAGTCTAAATTTTGGTCTAAATTTTAGACCATAATTCTTGAGTAGGTAAAAACCTACAATTTCAATTTGGTGCTCAAAAAGAAATTAGCTGCCAATGTTTTGAAAATTTGCGGTTTTACAGAAAAAGGTACCTAATGTAATTTTGAAAAAAATTGCAATATTTCGTAAGAAAAGGTCCTTATGCAGCTAAAATGACTTCTTTTATTTATAATACTGAATTATGATTATAAAGTAAAAATGTAAATAGGCCACAATGTTAAAGATCAAAACAGTGTTAAAAAATTAAACAATGTGACGTTACCTTCCTAATACGAAGCTTTTCTTCCTAATCGATCAAACTGTATTTAAATCAAGTAACATGCCACTTGTTCACTTAATAGTCGACAAACGTGCACTGAGATTAACTGAGATGTAATCTGATACCAAACAGGTTTTATCTTAACCCGTCCATACTTTTTGTGGTTTAATAAACAATATTTTATACATATTCTGCCTTTTTATAGTAAATGAGTAGTAAAGGTAGTGAGAGGAGACCCGACTCTGTAGTGGGTCATTAATGGCTTACTGACTGACTGACTGAATAGTAAACAGGTTTGCAGGCCATCCCATGTTATCCCATTTTTCTTTTATTTATCATAGAGAAATCCGCTGAAATTACTGTAATACCTGCTTTCAGGTTCGAACGCGCTATTTCTAGGGCATTATAATATATACCTCCCCAGCCGAAACACAAGACGAAGACAGGGTTAAGAGGCTGGCGGTGATGTACCTCATCGAGCGAGCTTCTATGGTTCTACCATGTAAAAAACTTTTTCTAAAACGAAGTTATCAAAATTTTATAGGGATATAAAAATGTACATTTCATTGAAGAGTTAAACATTAACATCTTTTGATTGAACGGGTTATCACCAGCTAATCACAGATCGCCCACGCAGCCTCCGGTGTCGGATCACTCTCAATTTCTACTTAAATTATGCGTGGAGCAATGGACGTTGATTTATGTTGTAGCGGCTAGTAGTCTTGATTGGCCTATGACTCCGTGAATAGGAAATGTCTAGTGGGTTATTTTCTAGAATGAAAAGCAGGATGTGAGAAATAGTTACTTATATAAATGATTTACTGAAAAATAATATTTATGTTCATCTATAAACAGAACTTTGGCACAGACTTAATAAATCAATTGAACTCCGTTGGAAAATTATGTCTTGCATTTAAATTTAAAGTAGGTTATTAATACGAGTAGCATGGTAATTTATTTTAAATCGTTTGAAAATGGTTTCTTTCTCCAAAACAATGCACTATGTCATTTTTAACTAACATAGGTACCTACTTAACATTGTACAATAGTTAATATAATATATAAAGATTGGATAGTCATACTCGTAGCTGTGACATGTGAATTACACTCGTCACTGCTCAGTCACGACACGAAGATGCTTTCTCTGTTTTTTTTCCCACCTTCATATTGTTTGCTTTAGTTTTGGGCTGTTGTTCTACCTTTGTTATCATCACAATCATACATATACAAAGGAAGAACTATATTGGTAGGTCCCTACATTATAATTCATATTATGTAATTTATGTATTCTATCCAGTTTTGTCAGATTGCTTTATTTACTATCTGTCGTGTCTATACATATTTGGCAACTTGTTGTTTGCAATTTTTTTTGCTGGTTTTATTTTTCTAGCTTGCTAGGAGTAATAGAAACGTTGATTCAAATCTAGGGGTACCTATCGTTACCAACTTGTCTTAGATTTTCCAGTTGCGGCTTTAAAGTTTGAGGTTATTATTGTCTTTTAGAAATCTTATAAATTATTAAATATCTTAATCCTGTAGCAAGACAATACAAAATCGTAAAAAATGTATTTATAATCATATGAAATTATGGGTAGGTGGTAGAGGGAAGTAAAAATAAAAAATGTCCTAGAGGAGCCATTTGAGCTTATGCCATCGTTTTTAAAAGCTTTTGATGTCTTATTTTCGTACTCATTACTCGATACTCCTAATCATTTAACGTATAAAGTTATAAAAAATATAATGTTTTATCAGTGCTGTATCAAATACTTACCATCGAGTTTATAGGAAGATGGTAGTAGTCGTGGTAGTAGTAGGTACACCTAGAGAATATCTCAAAGTTAAGCGCAGGCTTGCCCTTTGGCCCGGCGGAGAACGGTCTTATCATACGATCACGATAGAAGACGTTTGCCCATGGCAGTGGTGGCCGTGTTAGTCATTTTATATCTAACGTATTAGGTACTTTGTTCTTTGTAAATTTGGACCTGGAAACTGGAGATTCGTAAACAATTCGTAGACTTATAAGACCTCCGTAAAGCATTGACCTGAAACATTGAATGGAATAGATGGAGATACTTTTGTAATTTAAAATGCTGCAACAACATTATACCTACCCAAAGTATTTCATAACGAATAAATCGAAGTTACAACAGTTATACCTACTGTTCTCTGAGTAAAACTAATTTCCTACTCGGATACAACACTATGCCATATTATGTACATACTACATATCTTGTAAATTTAATTAACTACATAGTTTACTTTTAATTTTTACACAGAGTGATCGTACCTAACATAATGTCACAATACCAAATATTCCTTTCCCTGACAGTCTTGCATTGTAGCATGTGAGAGTTTAACAACCCAGAATACCTGTTCTATCTTTTAGATCTTGTTTTATAGCTGTAATTACCTACAGCTAATTGCGTTCTTCCAGAATGATGGCATGTTCAACTTGTGTCACCCTAACTTTCGTTGAATTTGGTAGTTTAAGATGTTGCCTTTACTTATCCGTTTTCCGGGAAGTAAGAATTATTTAACATTTAATTCCAAAAGATGTTATTTTTATCACTTTTGACTATAAATACCTTAACCTACCTATTACGCAATGAAGAATTTGTGTTAAAGTGTGTGTATTTTCAAATGTTTCAGAGAAACATTTACCGCATCGAACATTAGGTATACCTACCGCTAGGAATGATAAAAGGCATAGTAGAGGTTTAATGAACGACATGAATTAATTATTAGGTTCAACGATACGTTCTAAATTGAGATGACACGTCACACGTCTATCTACATAAAATGTAGGTAATCAAGTTCACCTAGTTTTCACTTTTGTATTTTCGTCATGAGAAAAAGTGTAAGTGTTAGTAGTATCTTATGGCATAGGAAGAAAGCATTGCGTTTTGTCGAGCAATTGAGTAAAAGTGGAGGAGCGTGCGAACAGGCTAGGCCGTTGCTCTTTACAATGACAGATGACCTTTGGTCAAAGTACGCGACGGGGGCAATGAACAGACTTGTAAATCCTTTCGGGTTTCTCAAACTTATCATTTCATATTCCCCTATTAGAATTTAAAGACCTCGACCGACATACTCCTTTACAAATCACGGATACACAGATCAGACACGCAACTATATTTAAAAAAAAGGACACAGCAATATTGTTTAGAATTATGAGAAGAAACTATACCAAAAGATTCTCTCTTATTCTCTGTCTTTAATTGCTCTTTTGTATACGTTTTTTTTATAAAATAAATAACATTAGAAAAAAGTTATACAAGTAGGGATTTAAATGAACAGATAATTTAAGATCGAGTTAATTTTACTCAAATTAAATTTTAATTCATCTTCCGCTAATCCGTCGCTATTACATTAATTTTATCGCGCACCTCCTAAGTATGACTCAATGCCGTACCTTCAGTGGTACGCGTGGGGTACTCGTACTTTGAGAAACCCAGCCTTAGTACATAATGTATTGTCTTCGAAACCATTTAAAATAGGTTTTTATTTCTTTCTTGTAACAGTTGATAGGAATGGTGTTGATTGTCCTATGCCCAGCAGTGAATTTTAATTTTAATGGGTATGGACAACTGTTTGATTATAACATACTCAAGAGGAACTTGAGATGTGATAGAGCCATAGTGGGTCGCCCGTGTCACCTTACCGCCAGCCTTTCGACCCATCGTAAATCAGCATGAGTACATGCCAAGAGTACATGGACATGAAGTATGTATCATGTCTTGTGTGTTGCCGGGGATATTAATTTGAGGCTGAGGAATTTTAGTTCTCATGAGTAGAAAAGCACCCTACCTACAATCCCAAATAGGATATCTCCTCTATTTGTGAGGTGGCCTGCACGCCCATTTGCTACTCAATAAACAAGTTTCGGCCATACTTGCATATTCTTCATCATGACATGTGATTTCTGGTACCTAACAGCACATGACTGCATGTCATCAGACTTAATTTTATAGATGTCATTCCACCAAATTCTAATGTGTATAGTTATTATAATGCATACTTTGATTTGGAGTGCTTATTTAAGGAAAAAGAGTGAAAGCCTAAACTATTACGTAATTTAGTGATTTGTTAATAGAGTCAAGAGATAAAAAGCTAATAAAATGATGGCGTTAAAATTCGTAAAATTATAACCTAAAGTATCGATCTTAATTCTATTTGTATTGGCTTACTTATTTAATGTGCTTAATATCTAGCCAACTAATGAACCAACTTTATTTTTCTTTAATTTTTCTTAACTATACAGATAGTTACTACTTTCTTAACTATACAGACAGATACAGGTGACAGCACCTGTAGGAACAGATTTTTCGCGTATTTCGCATTTATTTAACGAATGGAGTTCTGTACTCACAGACGATTAACCTAAAAGTTATTTTCACTTTCTGCACGTATTTATTTAAATGATATGACCAAACGTCCGAGTATGTGGACACACGCAAATTTCGAAACTAAGCGAAGCACCAGTTCTAAATACATACCTTATATTTATTTACTCTTTGCATATTGTTACGTAGGTAGCCAGTCTATTTATTATGTTTTAGTAATTAATACGTAGAAGAAATTGAAAGGTCCTGTGTGGTTGGTTCGAGTGTGTTATGTTAAGTTATGTACCGTTAACAAAATTAAATAGTGTTCCATCCATAGATTGACTTGACCATCGCATTAAAGCACAATGTATCTCACACATAATACATTTGTATTACGTATATGAAATTATTAGATTGTTTACTGCGATTGCCAAGTCAAGCTATGGATACAAGCATGGATCTTACAACTTTTTACGGTGCAAGAACTGAGTTGCGAGACTTGTGTTTTTTTAAAAGTATTGTTTTTGATGGTATCTCATTTTTTTTTGTTTTGTCAATCAAACTGCAAATGTAACTTTGTAATCCTGTCCCCCAGACCCCAGATAATCTGTGTTTAATTCTCTTATCTTCGCTTTCTCACATTTAAATGCTTAGGAGGGAATATATTCTTCAAATGTTTTAAGTTGTGTAAAAAATTCAAATCAATGCGTCAATAGCGTCCGGAAATAAACCCATAGTAAGATGGATTTTTGATTAGGTATTATATAGATTCAGGAACAATAATCTGATCATATAATCTAACAAAAGTAGTACCATCTTCCGATAGCGCCTATCGGTTGTATTTTATGAGAAAAGAGAAAAGTGCAAAGAATGGCAGCTCGTGGGAAGCAGGTACAATGGCTTGGATATGTCACGGCGTGTTTCACTATATTTTCTAAGTAATTACAAAATGAATGTTAAAGGCACATAATTAAAATATGCAATGATGAGTGTGTTCAGGTCTAGAGCCAGTAATAGACACTAATTAAATTACTAGCTTCCGCCAGCGCCATTTTCCAATTTGACCTAAGAATTTGACCCAGAGAGGGTTAAAAATATCCTGTACCTATGTTATTCCAGGTTATAATCTACTTGCGTAACAAACTTCATCCAAATTTAGTCAGCCGTGTTTGCCTGAAAGAACAACAAATATCCATCCTTTCTAACAAACTTTCGCAATTATGATTTCGTAGTAGGATTTTGCGTGAAAGAGTAAATTACCTCCGGCCACACCATACATGCATCCTTACAAACTTTCGCATGTATAATGTAGTAGTAAAACTTAGCAAGCGAGTTCAGTGCTACTAGCTAAGGATAAATGATATCACAAGAACAATGACTTCTCTGAGCTTTTTACATTCATGTTCACTACTTAAAATCCTGTGATGGTAGTTATAAAGGTTATAAAGTAGAGGTAGGCAATCCAATGGTTGCCTACTGTATGCTTGTCTATTACTGTATAATTAGTACTGTATATATGCGTACTGTAGGTACTATACAGTAATATACTTTACTACTTATGCCTAAGCTAATCAATTAAGTAAGGATAAAATGCTTTGCCAATTGGACAAGACATTAATTTTTTTGTTATTTTTCATTTCAGATCCTCCGAATACTACTGGTCGCCTTACTTTCAAGATGTAGAAGTGAATCAACCAACGAGTATGGTCACGGCAATGGCAACGCTGCTTCGCAAATTGGGGACCTCTTGAAGCCACCACCGCTCCCCCTGCTATCACCAATAGTTCCTGTGCCATTTCACGGAGGAGTAGGAAGAGCACAGCGTCAAAACATAGACGTTGGATATTTATATCAACCACCACCCCCACCACCGGCCCCTCTTATTCCTTCCTCTACTGATTTCAAGTTTCCTGCACCGTTTTATAAACAGTACAAATTCAATTTTGTGCCGCCACCTCAACCCTTCTCAACGACTCCTTCCCCTTCTATATTCCAAAAGGTGTCTGGATGGCTCTTTCCTTCTAAAGAAACGTCGTATGATGTGGGACTAACCAGCAACATCGCTCCATTGAAAAAGGATTGCAACCCGTGCAACTTAGTGCCATGGATTCCAGTAATAAGATACAAGGTTGAATCTGAATATAAACAACAGAATATTAGCCCCACCTACGGTCCACCAAGTCCCACGGCATATTCATCCGTTCATAACCTTGGTCAATATCAGCCGGAGAATATAAATACTAATACCTACGCTCAAGGATCACAGATTTTTTCCACTGGAGTACCTCATGAAGTGTATGGGCCACCAAAGTTATATAAGTTGAATTCATTTCGGTCGTTAAGTTCGACTTACGGGCCACCAAGTCCTACACACACGGTTCCTATTCGACATGAGAACTCTATTAGTTCTACGTATTCTTTCTCTAGTAATTTGTACGATCCACCCAGTTCCTCATATGGGACGCCTAGCACACCAATCGAACTTAGTTCATCTTATGGAATACCCGGGCCTTCTATTGCAGGGTCTAGTTCTACTTATAGGCCGTCAACTTTCAACTATGTATCGTCACCTTTTGATTCTACAAAATATTTATCTACAACTTATTCCCCAGTATATTTACCGGGGGTAATAAACAAAGAATTGCCCAGTCAAAGTGACGTTGAAGTATTGGGTGATATAAGGCCCGCAATTGATTTGCAACTACCGAAGGTCACTGCTCCGACTGGCTTTAAAAATTCATACGGCGAATTTATTACCAACTATGCTCTTGATATTCCATATTCAGTTTCCGCTACTGCATCTGAATCGAAAAAAGTTAAGACCGAAGTCTTGCCATATGACGGTTCAAAAGTTTCCCAAAATGTTACGGTTGCACTAGCAAATCCAGCACCATTTACGTTGAATAGAGGAAGAAATATCCATACCTTACAACCAGTGGCATTGCCTAATCTTAGCGTTTCACCTCTACCACCGATCTTCAATGCGAGACCATTTCGAACCATAACCACACAATTTCCAACATATGCAGTCAACAGAGTAAACTACATGCAGCCTCCAACAAATAATATAGATGTAACAAAAAGTGTGCCAGTAGCAGAATATACTCATTCAATAGAATATCCTACTTCGGTAATTCAGTCACCTATTATTGATATAGATGCATCCAGACCTTTCAATCAAACAAAAGCATACAGAAATATTCCAAATAGTTTTGAAATTGATGCAGTAAAAGATATATCGCCACAAGCATCAGAAGATCATATTTCAGCAGCAAAATCTCAGCCCGATTCTAGTTTTGAGAGTACTGGAGCAGATATAGGAAATGAATTATATGAACTTGGCTTACCGATAAACTTTAACACTAATTCACAAATACCTTCTAATCATAAACCTGATTTTGCTGATTTACGAGGCGTTAAGGATGAAGACGTAGATAAATATAGAACCGAGGGTAACTTACAAAACATCGACTCCCCTTTATTGTATTTAAAACCAAGCGCACCTCATAAAAATTATGAAAACTTTGTTACTATATCAACCCCAGGGACTGAAAACGAATATGAAATGTATGATGATATTCCGACAACGGCTTCTCCGATTCAACAATCAACGCTAACAAGTGCTTGGGATGAGAGCAAAACTTATTTAACTGATCTGTCTCCCCCGACAGATAAAAATGATCATGTCAATCATGCGAAAGTAATACAAATAATTGTTCCATATACTACAGAACAAAAAGGTAATGCAGAATCGTCTCTCAAAGAATGGAAGGATAATTTTGAAGAAGACTTTCTTGCTCGTAAAGTCCAGTCAAACACAGAAAACTACAATTTGTTTACTACTTCTACAGAGAGCTATAGTATAAGAACTACTACAGAAGATCCTTTACCAACGGTAACAGAACATAATGATGCTGATCGACTAAATACCCCAGGTATACTCAATGATCTTTACGACGTTAAGGAACCTCCGTTTGACATAATTAAACTACAACATACCATTGACGACTGGACAGAACAAGAATATTCTAATTCTAAGCAATATAGAACTCCTCAAAGAACTCGCTCTAATGAAAAATATGCAAAACAAATACCTGATGATTATTTCACAACTACTATTAATCCTATAACAAATTATGTAACGACAAGTAATTACAATTATGATTTTTATGATCACGAAGTATCAGGTAGCATTCAGCATGTTGTAACTGACAGTAAAAATGGTTCATTATCAAACCCTGGAAAAGAATATAATAATATAGAAAGAACAAAGAGTGAATACAACAGTGGAAAGAATGTGGAACTTAATGAAATTCAGAAACCACATATTTATACAGCGGCATCATCATTTCGAACATCAACGACAACAGTTGCGCCTTGGAGCGAGATACAAACGTCAATATCTCCATTAACAAAGGAAAAAGTGTACGTGGTCACTTCAAAACCTTGGCGGGAAAAGCCAAAAGCACCTGAATATGACTACGAGGTTGAGACTTTTGAATCAAAGAAAAAAGATGTCGAAAATTCTGCCTCTGAGTCTGGCTCTGGCTCAGATGATTTACCTTTTAAATCGCCAAGATTTTCTCAGAGACCTTCTTTCGGTTTTTCTTCAACTGGAAGTCAAGACCTTTCCCGTTTAGAGTCGGCTTTACTTTCCAAAGACTGGCACCAAAGTAGTAAGCAGCCAATATAATTATTATTTTATGATTTTAACACAAACTTAAAACATGACATAATACACTGATGCTTATTTCTTATTTCAGTTAATGACTTATGGAGTCGAACACAAAGCGAATTATCTCTATTAGAAGAATCACAACAAAAAGATAGTACTAATTTAGAAGAGGTTCTTATCACTTTTATTTGCTAACTTTCCTAAGAAATATTCTGTAATAATATAATCTATAAACAAATATGCATTAATGATAAATGTAAGGCTATTAATTTTTGTATCTATTTTAAGCAATGTAACGAGTTCACGCTTTCCTATTCAATTAGCTTAAGTATAATTATGATATTAATAATATTATTAGCTCTAGTATCTGCCTAAATATCAGAATAATTAAAGTATTTTATGAAATTATAGTAGTTTAGGGTGAAATATATCGAAAAGTAATTTGATCTCTGTTTTTAGGACATAGCTTCTCCAAAGGCTGCGGTATAGTGCTAAGTGAAGAATACAAAGACTCGGATATAGGAGTGTACAGTGATTAATAAAAGTGTAAAGTGCAGTGGACTCATAGTGTCAAAACATTTTTGGAACACTCTTAAGGCACACACTACAGCTACACCCTTAAGCTAAACACAATTAATGTAAACCAAATCAGCATATCTCTATACTTTATACTATGCTTTACTACTAATTGTCACAGTAGGTAGTTTTGTAATTTTGTACAGTCTATGTATCTGACTTGATTTGAAGTTTGTAGGTATTGTTTTATCCATATAGGAATATAATCTACATTTACTAACTTCTATGTACCTAAATAAATTCATAAATAAGCTTATTGTCCAAAGTTGCAATAACATACCTAATTTATTTTAATGGATTGAAAAACCGATTACTGCTTTTGTTTTTAATGTTCTAAATTTGGTATTAAACTTGAGGTAACTTTAAAAGCTTTTTTATGTAAAACAACAGATTAATTTTAATAGTGATCATGTTTGATAGTTATGTTAGGACTTGCAAATAAATTAATAAATAAAATACCAAAGCAAACCTGTAAGTCTCATAAACTAGATTTATAAATAATGGAGAATTTTAGAAGTTTAACGTTTTATACAATGACAGTTTTTTCTGACCTTTACTAAAATATTAAATTTAAAAGTACTCCCGTCCATAGTTTAAAACTGATTTGTAAATATGAATAGCGTAAGGTGTAAATAATTATATGACATTAAGTAGGTATGTACCTACCTATTGTGAATTAATATTGTGTTAAGTATAAGTATTCCACAATTTTATGTTTCGGGTCATTCTGATAAGATATCAATAAATTATGATTAAAAACTGTAAATAATAAAAAGTCATCTTCATAGACTTAAATAAAAATATGTTTTATTTGTACATTCTAGATTTTTAAAATCAGTAGGTAGCTTATACACATACACTTTATACAAAATATACAGTTTATGTAAAACTAAGTTCTTGTTTATTTAGAACCCTTGTTTTTTAATTTGAAATACAAGAATTCAGCACTCCAACTGATAATGGTAAGTAAAGTAACAAGATTTAATACTATAATTGGCATTCTATATGAACCTGAGGAGTCCCGAATGCGACCTGAAAGAAAAAAATGTTTTAGTTTTTTTTTTATTTCAAATCTTTACGACTTGAAAATTACCACCTAAAATCGTGTACCTATTGTGATGATATACTACTCTGTCAAGAAAGTACCGGGAAAATATCAATAATACATAAAATGTTTGTTATTTATCCAAATATGTTTTATCACCTTCAAAATAGGTATGCTCCTTTAGAAACGATACACTTACGCCAACGAATAATCCAATCATCAAAGCATTTTTTAAATGCTGCCTTTATACCGATTGAAAACGGGTGCCACGTAGTTTAATTTGAGTTTAGGAAAAAGAAAGACGTCGGCTGGAGCCATATCTGGCGTATATGGTGGTTGCTCGATGGTATTTGTTGAGTTTTTGGTCAAAAATTCGTTCACAATGATGGCCTTGTGCGAAGCCGCATTATCGTGGTGCAAAATCCAAGAATTTTCTTTCCACAAATCTGGTCTTTTTCGTCGAATTTGCTCTCTTAAATGCCGCATAACGCTCAAATAATACTCTTTATTTACCGTTTATCCTTCCGGCAAGAATTCCGAGTGCACAACACCGCGATAGTCAAAGAAAACAGTCAACATGACTTTGACTTTTGATCGACTTTGGCGTGGTTTTTTCGGTTTCGGCTCAGTGGGAAGGCACCACTCCGAAGCTTGTTGACTAGTTTTCATGTTAAACTTCTAAATCCACGTCTCGTCCCCAGTAACAATGCGTTTCATGAGTGTTGGGTCGGAATTGACTCCTACCAGAGCGAGGCAAATCTTCCATCACATCTCGACCGCTTTTGAACGCTTTGTACCACTCATAGGCACGTGTTTTTGATAAAGACGATTCACCGTAAGCCTTTAACATTTTCAGTGACTCCGAACACGAAATTCCAATGGCGATGCAAAATTTAAGACAAACTCTTTGTTCGATGTTTTTGTCCATTATGAAATTCGCAATACACACTAGATATGATATAACTAAAAACAGCACTATATTTAATAATAATATAAATAACAGATGCAATTCAAACTCCGCGCCAAAATGGAAAACAGTTGTGCCATTCTAACAACAACAAAAAAAAATATTTGAATATGGAACCATAAACAAATAATCCATTCCCGATACTTTTCTGACTGAATGTAAATATTAGGTACCTTATCCTATCGGTGCTATTGAAATCAAATAATAACATTTAGTGATCTCAAAATTAGCTTCAGAAAATGTATGAAAACATAGCATTTTTGACATTCAATAAATTGTACCGCAATAAAAGTACTTAATTTTAGGTAATACCTAACAAACCCACGAGGGCTTGAAAGTTACTGATATTTGATTAAAATCAAACCCAGTCTAGACAACTGGATAAGATATAGATAGATGTCCTTACCTAAAAGTGAACCAATTGTTATGATAACGATTCCATTAAAAAACATCTGTATCCCAGAAGCAAACGGTAGCCTTTCCAACGGCACATAGCTCGGGATCACGATGTTCATATATACCGTCCTTACTCCTTTTGTCACTCCCATTGCAAGTGCCACGAATACCATTCCAGTAAACGATGAAGTAAACAACATAACTGAAATTAGAAGAAAAAAAATACGTCAAATTATATGCCTCTAGTGATATTATCCAAAGACGTTAAAATATTTTTTTCCGTCATAGCTTATTTATAATTATAAACTTAATAAAACTTACTAATTAAAACGATATACGAGGTAAGCAATAAAACAGGCAATTTAGATACAAAGTTGGTCGACCCAATAATTCTAAATGTAGGTGAAATAGAATTTATAGATTCGAGTATTTCTCTACTATGAAATAATAAGTATTGACTTTACAACTTACCGCTTCGGGTGAAGATAATTATTATCAAACTGACCATATACATAACGCGCGGTGGTTTGTGACACCATTCTCCTATAAATGGAGATACCAAACGAAATAATGTATCTGAAAATCCTATAACAGCCATGATTTTCGCAATGTCTGCCGTCTCAAATTGTAACATATCTTTTAGAATAATTGGCAGAAGCAGAGAAAAATTTGTCTCCACACATGACGCCATCGAGAGACCAAATAAAATATTCACAAAAATCGGATCCTTCAATAAGGTCAAATCGAAAAAGTCAACAAATCTCTTAAGGTAACTTTTCGTTTTTTCTTTTTGGCCTTCAGAGGGCATCACATTATTTTGTTTGACATTCAAGATTTTAATATCTTCAGGCTCGTTAAATATATTAATAGAACTCCCCAAATTAATTTCTTGAGATTCCCACCATTTGTATTTAGACTCCGCCAATGGCACATCGGCTGTCTTTTTACGCAGGTCAGGATGTGAGACTGCATTTCTTGTTTGGACATTGGCATCGTTCATTAGAGTGTCCATAGATAGGCTTTTTGGTGATGGTAAGCTGCTGTCGATGGATTCTTCCAGTCGTGGCAACGATTGAACATCTGAAAATGGTTTTTAATCTGAGTTTAGAATTAGGAATAATTGTGTAGTTAATTAATTTTTAATGTGTATAAAAATACCTGTATTTTTTGAGGAGGTAGTAATGCTGCCGTTTATGAGTTCTACGTTTGATTTTTTGTTGAGAGGTGCCGTTTCTTCTGTATCAGGAGGATCCTTATAATACCATTTAGCTGGTCGAAGTAAACATGCCGCTAGTAAAGAATGAAGACATATTGCACTCAAAATCAGAACGGCGTATCTCCATCCAAATGCATACATTAGTGCGCTCATCACTAGAGGCATATAAATCGCACCAAGTCCAGTTATTGACATGCCTAAACCAATGGCTCTGCCCCTTTTCTCTTTAAAGTAAGAATTTATTGCTAGTGAGAATGCAGCCATTACAGCTGCTACACCAGTTGCTGAAATATATTTAAATTGTTATCTCAATGTCACTAATAAAATTAAAATTTATGATATTTTGTAGTTATAAATATACGTACAATTTATAATACTGTAAGATATTACAAAAAGCCAAAATGTATTGGAGAGTGACGTCAGGAATAAACCAGAGAAGATGAATATGGCTCCAAAAACAGCCACTTTTCGATATCCAAATCGTCGTAACACGGGTCCTCCGAAGAAGGATAAAAGCATACCCAAGCCATGGTTGAGTATTATGACAAGTGTTCCTTGGGTTGCAGACAGACCCGTCTCCTCAAAAGCTTCTTGAAACACAAGACCGAATCCAGCGATAAGAGGTAGAACTACTACCTGAAAACAATTATCACCGATTATATTACTTCACAATGCAAAAACTTCTTTACTTTCCCTATGTTTACAATTTATCTCTCATATCTTTATTATATTTACTTTTATCAAACTAAATGGAATTACATTTAATTTTATCAAGCAGTCATATCTGTGCATTGAATATAGATCATTTAACTATAGGTACTAATTGATATCTATGCTGTTAAAAGTGGATCAAATAATTTGTGCCTTACTTTATCTACGAGCAGCTTTTGTTAAAATAATTATATTGTAGTTCGATTATTTATGGTAATCGCTGTCGAGTTAATTAAAATAATTGTGTTAGCTTCTCAGACTATAACAATAAAAAATTATGTAGGTTATGTACTTAAAAATAATTCGGTAAGTCCTAGCTACCAGATCGCACCAATCTTCTCATCAATCTGGGGTATTGATCAGACAACAATATAACATCATTGGGCGTAGTGTATTCAGAGTAAATATTATGATAGAAATTTCACGTCATTTAATTTTTAGCTTTTAGAAGGTACATAACCTATATCATTTTTTATTGCAAATAAAACCGTTTAACAAAAAAAAAATTCTTTTTCGCCACCCTAACGCCATATAGTCCTCGACACGATACAAAATCTTGTATTGGGTGGAAGACCCATGCTTGGATCCTTATTCTAAGTTGAAGAAGCTCTTTGTGTTAAATTAGTAAAAATATACTTACCTACACTGTCTAAACTTTTTTAATTTTCTTAGAATGAGCTCTATTCTATTAATCAAGCTTTTTCATACCCATGTTGAGGTAGTTGTGGAAAATAGGTAATCCGCCATTTTGTTGCGGCGGCCATCTTGAATTTTCATTTTTTTATAGTGAGCTCTATTCTACCAATCAAGTCCTTTCATTTGATAACCATATTGAGGTAATTGTGAAATAATATATAATCCGCCACTTTGTGTCGACGGCCATCTTGGATTTACAAAAATTTGGATTTACATAAAGAATGTACCTATAATAATAGGTAATATAGTTGTTTTGTCATCGAGATTAAGGGTGTGTACCAAATATCGGATCAATCAGTCATTAGGAAGGGGGTCAAATTCCAATTACTAAATTTGACCCAAACAAACAAATAAACAGGGCAAGCTAAATAAAACCGTTTAATAAAACCGTATCAACAATTGCACTTAATTTGAATTGAAATGGTTGTTACAGATTTAACCGATTATTGTTACAATCAAGAAAAACACAATGATTAAATGTCGAAGGATTCCGAAAAATGGGGCAACTCTCTAAAATATCTCTTACAAGTTCTTGTATATAATTCTAGTTTGCCATTTAAATAATAATAAACTTGTGTATACTCACATTATTTAAGGCGTAGGCAAATGTGATGACCCACCCATACCCTCCATCCGGTGGAACCTTATTTGTTTTAGCACTTGACATCGTAATTTACTTTGGACATAAGTCTTTTAAACATGTTTTAATTAACGCACATGACCGGTCATTAAGTTCACACTATCTGGATATCAATAATTCACTAACGTTACGCATGTTTTTGTTGATCGTTTTATTTCCCATTTATCACTAACTTTTGTTGGTCTTGTAACCGCTTCTAAGTAATACTACATTGGCTTCATAGAGGCGAACAATGCATGGTCGCCGGGATGGGTCGGCCGCTCGTTGCTCCCGCGTGAAGAGTTATACCGTGACAGTACTGGCCCAGAAGCAGACGTTCTGACATGACTGTTATCGCTTTGACTTTATAATGTCGCTGTTATCAACTAAGGGGTTTTATTGGCTCACACACGTATTTACCTAATGTCATCTATTTTAGTTGAATTGTGCGTTAATTAAAAATCTTTGTTTAGTATTATTATACTCTTATTTATAGATGTTACTCTTTGAGGTGAAACGAATTAACAAGAACAATAAACTTTTATTCTTTATTTGATCTGTCAATAATATAAGTACAATGCGAATAATAAAATTAACAATAACTAGAAATTTTAAAGGAGACAAAGAAAAATATTATGAGACTACTTAACTATAATAGGGTCCGTTGTAAAATTATAATTATTTTCTAAACATTACGATTGATTATAATTTATAACTTTAAGTTTATAATTTTACAAACACGTAGAGATACCTATATTTATGCAATAAGTATACGATACGTGTAAGTACAGCACAGATTAGAGACCAGGTACGCATGGAATAGATCGACCGAGGAGGTAAATGACTGATTTCAAGTATATTTAGATAGGTACGTACTTATCTAAAAGTATGAAATGCAAGGATACAAGTTAAAACTAAAGCTAAAGATCTATACTATAAAATCACGTTAATGTATGTAATTTAAACGTCCTATCAAATTGAAAATAAGCAAATGTATTATGTCGGACATAAACTTTCCTACTGTATATGTACAGTAATGGTTTTTTGTTTGAATCTCGAGTGCTTGTTTAAATCTAGAATGGTCCTAGTGTTCAGCCCTTGGGCGAAATATTTTCTGAAGTTGTAGGTATAGTAAAAGGTAATTTCTTAGTAAAGTTGCTTATTTTTGTTAGAAGAATAAGAAATTAGTTAGAAATTAATAAACAACCCTCTCCAACTGAAACAAAATACGTGAAGGGCTTGCTGCTTGTCGACGGGTAATGAAAGCGGCGGTAAGTAATGTCTCTATTTTATTCTACCACCTAGTGACCTACCACATAAATGTTTGCTTATTTGTACATTATGCGTACCGTTTGTTATTAGCACAGTATTGATAACTGAGACGACTCTCAAAGAACTTTTATAGACAGGTTTGGGATAGGCATAATTAGAAATTGTGGGGTTCAAAGATCTAATTTTGGATTCCACTTTTTGTCTCTTGAGACTCGAAGTCAGAACGTAAAGCCCTCTAACCAGAACACTAGGTCTTCTTGTATGTTAATTATATCGTGTAGACAGAGAGTAAAAAATATTTTATTTGAATAGTTGAATACTAAAACTTCTCTATTTAATATGATCACATCATGAAATGTTAAAATCTGGAATAGGTAGGTACCTAACTAATTACAAAATAAATTATGCAAATACCAATTTAAGCGCTTAATCAACTTACTTACAGAATATATATTAAAGATAAAACAAATCAGGTCGTAGCGACTAATGGCGACTATGGAAATCGTACTTAAATATAATATTAGGTAGGTCGGCTGTCAAATTATAGAGGCGAAACCAAAAATGTTGCACATCAAGTAGTGATTTCCACGCTCAATTTCAATGTTGTTGACTTAATTTTTAAGAACACTGGTATATTATTCATTAATTGTATGGGTCGGGTACGTTTGATTGTCTTAAAATTAAAATCATAAACAATTAACAACGGCGAGATTTTTTCTTGACAATGCAACTGCCAATCTGTTATAGGGTGACTACGTTTTAAAAACGAATTCGTATATCTTTCTCGTCCATCATTTTGAATGCTTAGTAATCAGTTAAGGTTTGTATGAAAAAAAAACCTATTTTGTTAAAAATTAACTCTATTAATCTAAGAGCTGGCGACCAAATCGGTCATGGAAAAAAAATGTAGGCTCAGCGACTTAATTTTTTTCCCCACCCCACTACACCCACCCGCACCCACCGCCCACGGCCTGCCAACACGCAGATTAATCAGAAAAGGTTATTCAGGGAAGTAGCTAACGGAGTAAAACTCCGTTAGCTACAGCTACAGCTGAAGCCACATGACCGATTCGGTCGCCAGCTCTACGTCTATATCCTTAAGCTTGCCGTATGTCATTACTTTCCAGATTACTTTGTTCCTTATTAATAACACAATGGTGTTATTTTTTTTCAAAATCTACAGGTTCGACTTATGGCTAGGCAGATTGATTGTAAAAAATCCTATGATGCAGTTTTAGTTTTCATCAAGGTCGGTTCCCAGACTCATGTCAGCATTTTTCGCTATTCCTCATAGTTTCGGATTTCCCCATCCACGCACACTTGAAAAATCCACTTGTATACATAAGGATTCTATATTCGCTTGCTCAATCGAACGAATGATAATGTTCTAATTAGATACATATCTGAAAGTTTAGGCATTTTCAATTATCAGCGATAAGGTGCTCACGTATCTATGCTCACGTAATGGATTAAATTTATCGAAATCATTAATTTTGTTTAATTTTTTAGGTTTAAAATTTATCTTTTAATATTACGGCACCTACTTATGTTACGCTTCATGCATATTTAATTGGCTATTTTTGTAAATACAATCGTGCTTATAATACAAAAACCCTTACACAACATAATACCTACCGTGAGGCCTGCGACCCCAAGAACACTGGCATTAAGTACTACATAATTAATTCAACGGATTTTTAATATGGATTCAAAAATTGACCCTACAATGCCATGCATCCGTTCATTCGCATGTTTATTACAATTATATAATATTATTATCTTTGAATTAAGCTAAGATATGTACGTACCTATGGAAAGACCGATAGACGCGCTACGCCAAGATTAGACTATGTATGTAGGTATGTAGGTATTTGTATAGGTGGACTCTTTTGGTACTGGCTTGAAGTAGCCTCCACATGAACATGCTTATATTATTATTTATTGTTATGTTCATTTCTATCAGTGAAGACATGTGGCGAGACCTATACATGTATGTCTCGCTATAAAGACTATTCTTTATTGTAAGTCTCATTCTAAACTACAAAAACATCTAATATTTTAAAAAACAAATACTTCTACAGATAGAGTGATACTATTCTGAAGAGAAAATAAAAGTGAAAAGATCTTTATTTTTAAAGAATTTTTAAAAGTCTCGCCATTTATTAAAATGTTAAAAAATAAATTCTAGGCCTAGAAACCTAAATACTCTCTAAAATTCTGAAATATAATTTAAAATTTTAGAGAAGCTTTTGTTGCTTTGTTATGGATAAAAAAACCGTTTAATAAAATTGGACTTTAATAATCATTAGATGTCTCATTTGTCATTAAGATATCTTTGACAAAAAATGTTTTGATTAATAATTGCTATTGATTCTTTAGAGGCGTTTTTTAGGTTGATACCTATATCAATGAGTTGTTAGATAAGATACCTACTTTGTAGCTACTACCTACATAAAATTATGAGTTTTTCTTTAACGTTTATTTTATATCGCAGAAAATAATGTTTTACCATTTTTTATTTAATATTTTTATGTTTAAATTCACAGAGATCTGATTTACGCAGGGTATCTTTAATTTCATGTCAACAAATTAATTTCTTCATCCATTTTCTTGTATCAAAGTTTATTTAACAATATTTTTTTCATATCCATTAGACCGTGATAATTATCATCATGAACTATTAACATTGTACCTACGCACTCACGAGTTCACACACATTTATCAACACAATTGCCTATAATAATTAATTTTAAACAAACTAAATAAGAATTAAATATTGACGAACGGTATCTCTGAACAACTATAACACGTGTGACAATATTTTTACGTTCCTATACGCGTTTACAATTCGGTTGCCTCGCGGTACAATGGCATGGCCTTTGTCCATTGGCTAATCTACATAATTGTTAATAGGTGGCCTGGATGCCAGTAATCTCTTTGTTCACTAATAAACTAGTTTACTCTGCGAGCAACAATAGTCGCATGGGATTATTAATTGATATTTAGTTGTCAAGCTTTGGTCCCTTCTACTTTAATTTTGTTTTGCCGCCGATTTGTGAAGTACTTTTCCAAACCCCACGAAATTGCGGTGAGCCACGTGAAAATATTCAAACAATGGAGAGTCACCGGTATTGAGGCCGAATCCTTTATCCAACCTGTAAAATAAAGTAATCATCATTATTATCTTAATACCAATGATCCATTTTATTACTCCATATTTTTATTATTTCAGCAGGTACATGATGGGTAGCTAAATATAGTTCCTTTCTACTCGTAAAGTGGCCCAATAGAATATATCCTACTTTATTATTTGTATTACTTTTTTATTTATTAAATAAAAAAATGATTATTTACCTAAAGTAAGTATGTCCAAGTACAAGAGCATTTATAATACATACTTCTAGTAGCCATGTAATAATGAATTACATAATTAAAGTACGTACAATCCATCTTAAAATACCTATAGCTTTATGCCGACTTAAAAAGATAAAGAGCAATAAAATAAATAAATTATACTTAGGTATGTTTCTAGACTAAACAAATAGAGATGCAAGTATGTCGTTATCTATGAGTAAGTAGTGCCGCTTGGCCTTGGGTATTTTAGACACTTGTAAATTACAGTCTGAAAATTTTTAAGTGATATATTACAAAAACTTAACTTAAAATTAACACTTAAAATTTTTCAGACATTCCTGAGAAAGTATTATATTTTATACTTAAAACAGCTTATATTTTTATTTTTAAATTTTATACTCACCGACAACAGGTCCAAGACTCATATAAACGATTCCTGCTGTGAGTAGCTGAATACCAGTGGCGCCAGGTAGTTTGTGAAGAGGTACATGCGTTGGTATCACCAAAGCCATAAACACCGTTCGCAGTCCTTTTCCAAAGCCAATCATCACTGCTACAAGAAGCACTACGGAATAAGTCTGACAGTAGGCCAAAACTGCAAAGAAATATTAAAATGTGCATCAGATCATTATTAATTAGCGAAAAGTCTCTGAAATCCCGCTTTGATACCAGACCGCTACCCTGCAAATATTAGCTCTGCTTTTTATGAAGACTTTTGTCACTATAGGAATTAAAATGAGAGGAGATTGAAAATATTTCTGAACTTTTCTTACCTACTCTGCCCATCGCCATTGTCATTACGCCAAACAAGAAAAAAGAATTATTATCCCATCCTATTTTTCCTGCTATAAATGGAACGCAAAACCTCACACAAATATCAACACCAGCCAATAAAGACATAAATAATGCTACTTGTGGCTTGGACAATCCATAATCTCCTAGTATAAATGGAGTTAGAACTGAGAAATTTAATTCATTAAAGTTCGCCAAAGTTATGCCTAACATTAAATTTATGAATGTAAAATCTTTCAAAAGATCCAAATCAAAGAAAAATGCAACTTTCTGACAGAAAGTCAATTGTTCTTCTCTCTCCTCATTCTCTGCTTCCTCTTTTTCATCAAATACGTCATCTTCCAAGGGTGTTACTATCAACTTAAACGTATCCGTCTGAATTTCTTCATTTTCTTTTAAATATTGTTCTAATTTTAAAGAAGCTTGCTTTAGAACTTCACTTTCATAATTAAAATTATTAGATTTTCTTCTATTCCTAGTACGAAACGATTGATTGCTATGATTATCTTTCAAGTATTTTCTTTCTTCAGTATCCTCTTGATTTTTTAATGAAACATTACTGTGGTTATCTTTGTTATACTTTTCTCCATATTGGCCATCCATTTTGAAAGATTTTAGACTTTTACTGCCTGCTAGATGTTTTTCTGCTCTAGTAGCTATGTCTTTGGCTTTCTCTGGGTCAATTTTTTCAACGACAGCTTTTTCCTCAGCTTTTAAATCTTGCGGAGCTTTGAGAGTTGGACAGTCTTCTATTTCAGATTCTTCAATCTGTGTATCTAAAGTAGCAGAAGTTTTTCTTTTTGGTTTGAATGGTTCTCGTTCGGGAGCTAAAGATCCTAAGTTAGCTGAGGAATTTTTCTTAGATTCATTTAAATATAGCGTGGAAGACTTCCTCGATCGATTTTCTAGTAAATTTGTCATTGATGGTTTTTTAGAATTTAAGCGAGAGGCTCGCGTAGATCCATCTCTAGAGGATAACCTGCTTCTAGATTGCCTCGACTGACTAAAATAGCCATCATTAGCTCGTAACATCATAGGAATTCCTGGGTCTGTTATTTCATAACCAGGGTTTTCAGGGTCATCTTCATTATAAAGATACTGACTTGAAAAGACGCTAAGACTTTTTAATTTATTACTAAAATAACCACTTTCATTTTCCTTTTTATCGTTCAACAGATGTGAATTAGGTTTATCAGGAGTCAGTATTCTGTCTTCATCACCTTTATTATCAACATCTTTTGTATTTGGTGATTTACAGTGCCATTCTACAGGTTGTAATAAAAGTGCACATGCTACTGCATGTAAAGAGAACCCTGTTAAAATCAAGACGGCACCAGTTTCGCCAAAAAGTGCGAATAAGACTGTAATAACCTGCGGCCACATAATAGGACCAAGACCAGTGGTTGTCCATGAAAGACCAGTAGCTAGTCTTCGTCGGTTTTTCCAGTACGTATTAAGAGCAAGGGCATTTGCAGAACTACTGATCCCATAGCCAGCACCTGAAAATGCAACAAAATTAAATAAAGAGCCTTTAGTCAAAAGTAAAAATAATATGTTGGCCATAATAAAATAGTGATAAATATAAACATCAATGAAAAATTTACCATAAAGAACCGAGAATGATATGAGATAGGTCGATAGGTTATTTGAAAACGTAGTTAGCATCAAAGCTACGAACACAACTATTGCTCCCGTTAAAGAAACCTGTCGATAACTGAAGGTCTTAAATACTGGACCATTTGCTAATCCTGAAAAGTAAAATAAAACGGAGGTAAATCAAGTTTGTTATTACATATGTATATAATTTCTAAGACAAGTAATATAAAATTCTCAAAAGTCTTATAAGAAAAATGGTAATTTAGTGAAATAACATCAAGTAGGTATTGGTAGGTATATAATTATTATATATCATCAAAAATTGTGTAAGTAATTGTATGTTGACAACTTTATTGGCTTTCTGGGTCGATAAAAATGTCGGTTATCCTCATTTTGTTTATGTTTATTTACAGTAATTTAGATTTAATAGCGACGACTATGGACGGAAGTATAGTGAATGATAAGCATCTATTCCGAATCTAAAATGAAACATCAATTTGATTAGTTAGTGCTTCATATTTATGTGCTTTGCCTCGATTTTAAATTTTATAATAATATGTATCACACAATGTTTAGCGCTCTCCATAACGGATGATGTTTAATATCTGGGGGCACGGCAGTGCCCCTGCCAAGTCGAGCAAAAAGCGGCACGGTCGTACCATACTTTTCTCGTTCAGGCCATTTTCAATCCCCTATAACTCTATTGTGAATAAAACTAGGCGCCTGAATTTTTAGTAGCCAGGCAGATATTGTATAAACACGGAATATTTCAAATTTCATTCAATTTGTCGTTTCTAATTCGGATCTAAAATCGCATCTGGATAAGTGTAAGGTCGAGATAATCAATCGAGTTGTGTATGCCTTGGCCGGTGGGTATTGAAGAGTTACCATGTGGGCCCGTCACGCACCGACGCAAGACGTCATCGCGGCATTAACGTTGATGATGGTAGTGGTCTCCGAACTGGATATCCCCAGGCGCGTGAACTTGTCGCGGAAAAGCAAACCGAATTGTTGTAACATAGGCAACGTTGATAGCTGAAATATATGAAAATCGTTAATCATTTAATTCCAAATTATTCAAGAATCCTTAAAAAATAATTTAAAAAAATAAATCGACTTCAAAAAAGTATGAAATAAAATTGGTTACATACCTACTTTAGACTTACTATTTTTGAGGTTGGTGCCAAAATTGAACAATAGAAATTACCCTCCCCACTTTACTCTCTCTCCCTTAAAATCATAATTTACAAAATCCTGTCTTACTCGTAGTGGATAATTATAAAACGTTAAATAAACGTAATAAACGTAAGTTAATCTAGAAGAGTCTAGCTCCCTAGCTAGACTCTAGCTAGTTTTCGTTTCGAGTCAATAGTCAGCCTGTATATCGGTAAATGCTCATACTTTTAAAATCGTACTATCTTTTGAATGGAATATTCGATTTTAATAATTCAAAAAGTTTTACAAGTAGGTATAGGTGTTAAAATAACATTTATTATGCAGTAATTTATTTTGATAAGAATCAATATCTGACTACTAAAAGAGGTCTAGGTACATTCCATCGAAGGTAGGTATTAACTTTCTTGTAACTCTATTAACCTATTGTTAACTTTCTTTATTGAAATAAGTGTATATTGTGACATAACTATAATATTTAGACATAATATATCATCGACTTTATTGTAGGTAGATATTAATGTGCTCTACAAAAGTGTAGTACATTATTTCGCTCCATCATTAATAGTTTTCGCAACGTACGCGATGTAAAACAGTTTTTCTACACCTTGGGTTATTGGGTTACATCATTGAAGTTTTCGTAGGGATCCCTAATATTTTAAAAAATCTTATATAGTCAATGTTACTTAAGCTGAACATAGTATATAAACAATACATACATATAGCAAATAAACAATATATAGCTTCCTATTGGTCAAAAATTTTTAACATCGATCCAGTAGTTCACTTTAAACAAACTAACAAAAAAATTAAATCTTTCCTCTTTATAATAGATATTAGTTTAGATGTACCTACCAATCACTGGTTTGATTGGACCGTCTCTGAACAAAAACCGCATCCGATGTATCCAACTACATGCACCAATCAAATCGAAACCGTAGTTTTGGAGATGTGGCAACATAGATTTTTGCACAAAAACCCCCTCACTCCAAACGCATATTACCGTCTCCGTTTCGTCGCGGGTAAAAAGGCAATCGATAAAACGCTTTGATTTATCAATACATTCACTCTTTATTGTTTGAAAGAGGCGGACTTAACCTTTATGTCTTAGATATTCGAGTACGAGTATTTATCAAATCTATACAAAAGTTTCAAATTAATTTTAAATATTCTATTCACCTTTTAGATTTTTAGGTAGGTAAATACAAAAATTCTCTTCGTGTTTTATATGAATATGGACCGTTAAATAAAATGAAATTAAAAGTTAATAAAAGTTGAATTACTCTTCTATCACCATTTTAAAAGAGCAAATTATAAAATTACAATGAAATTATTAAAATTAAACTTAATTTATGTTTGCACTACCTGATAAAAAATACATATTTATTGTTAAAAAATAATGACGACTTACATTGGAAAAACCAGCAGCAAATATAACCATCCATCCCCATCCTCCGTCGGGCGGTATGAACTCTCCATCCTTTTTGATAATTGAATTTAACTTTTTTGACTTAACCATTCTCTGAAAATATCCGTAGAGTTCAATATTAAATACTAATAACTTGAAGAAAATTTTACGGAAGTTGTCGTCAGTTTAAATGATGTAGAGCAACTAATAACATTCGTAATGCACAACTCCCAACTACATACGAGACACGAATAGGTATGGTAGAAGTGGCATGAAAGAGCCAGTTTACTAAACAAAGCAAAAATATGCTTATAATGAAAGATATCATAATTTCTTGTCTTTCAAATTATTATTTATTTATTAAAGTATGTAATTTCATACGGAAAAACCTTAAACATGACAAAAAAATTAATGCATTTATATTTTTTTAAAGTGTCAACTGGCTCTTTCAATACCGATAAGGTATGAAGGAGTTTATGAAAGGTTATGACCACCAAAGGTTATGAAAGAGTCTGTATTGTATAGGTATTAAAAAACAACAAAATGACAATTTCTTAAAAAACTACAGACATTTAAATTTTTGAAGTTTCATCATTTCTCGCGCATCTGTCACTTTTAACCAGTCACTTTCAAAGAGACGGATGTAGCTAGGTTGCCATTAGGTTGCTCATGTAAAATGTCGCACAGCAAACGTTACCTTGGTAACCAAATTGACGTTTCTTATTGGAATTTATTATTTGAATTCTTTATGATACCTACCAAATTTAAAATCTACTAAATGTCTCAGATGTCCATGTGTCCATGTCCAAATGTCCATGACTTTGTTCATCGCATTTTTTCTTATAATGCATAAGCGCACTTGTGCGTTGATATGCTCCGTAATTTTACGTGTTTTTATAAGAATACTGCTAAATTATCAGTGCTTCAGTGTAAATCGACAAGCTTAAATATTAGTAAACTCCAGTCGTGCGTCGGAGCTGACACACACATTTTTTATTTAATTCTATAAGTCATTTTATATCATTCTAACAATCGCCTTAATCTTATGAATAAATAATTATTAAACATATTATTCCAGTCATACCTATTATTATATTATAATCTTAAAATATTAGATGGAAATTAGTGTTGCCACTTAAAAATATAATTTCCAACTAGATTAAATTTGATCTAAACTACGGAAATAATGCGTGGCTCCTTCAAAACCTGGCTAATTCATGCCACTTTTCCCCTACTTCAAATAGGTTACGAATATAAGTGGACTTATTCTTATTGAGGCAAAATGATTCAGATGATGATTGTTTTGACGTGGAACGTAGAAGAATAACTACATAGGTATTGTTATCTTGATCATTGTTAGAATTATTTCACTATGATTATAAAAGCCATGACTTATTTGTACTGAAACAACAGGCCTTATTAACTTATTGAAATACATACTTAATTACGTTGTTATCAGAACTCGGATTGTTTATAGACTAAACATATCTGATTCATCACCATTATCCTAGGTTTAAAGACAGATGCACTACATTTCTTTATTTACATAATTATGTAAAATCTCGCATCACAGTGATGCGAGCCATGCCATCAAACAAAGTTTTAGGTAAGTACTTACAGTTACATTCGCTAACAGTTATAATTTGCAATATAAATGCTTTTTAAATGATGCCCTTTTTATCTAATCGACCTTTATACATTAGAAAATATGTGTTTTTAATATCACTTGTTTGTTAGTATTGTGCGAAGGTGCAACGTTGCGCTTGGGTAACGCCACAAAAGTGTTTCGAAAAGGTACGATTCATACGCTTATCAGCTTATCGTATCGGACAATAACAAGTGCTGCCCTTTAATCACCCGATGGCGACGTGATGTCTCAATCTGGTTGCTGTACAGTCGCCATATCACCAAATAGCATTCACGTGTTTTAATGGGGTCACACAGACCCTCCCAATTAATAGCGATAATCGTTAATTTGCTATTCGTTATCATCATTAGCAACACAATAATAAAGATTATTCTAATACACTTGACGTTGCTAAAGATTGGCCAGTACCTACATACGTAGTTTGATGGCTTCTTATGATTGATGCAAGAATTATAAGACGAGGACGGAATAAGCCCGCCTTACTTATAAGAAATTTTACTGAGAATGTCTTATGATAACCGAAATTTAACAAGCTAATATTCCAGCTGAGCCATTCAATAACAGGTATTGTATGTATCATAGAATGATAGGTCTACCGTTTTAAACTTGCTCAATGATGGTTTTAATGCAGGTCTGGCGATTTTTTCAAAAAACCGTTTTTTTTAATTTATGTTTGAACGTTACGTTTTAAATTACATACAACAACAAATCAAAGAACTTTAAGGAACACAATAATGTATGAATGTACTTATGACTCAGGTGTTTAATTCACACTGGATATATGAAATGTGAGTCAGTTATAGAAATCACCTACTTAGAAGAATTATAATACGTATTATGATGGTAACATGGTTGTTGGCAGTCAGATTGGTTACCTCTAGCGATAATTATGTTAATGGTTGCAACGAAATAGTAACACAAAATCATTGAAAACATACCTTTGCGTACTGCAGTCATACGTGCGGTGCACTGTATGGGTTAATGCGTTATGGGTAGAATAATATAAATCCTCAACAAGTTTAACGATGTGTGATTCCGCGTACCTAGAGAACAAATGGTAACTAAAGTCCGAATAAATTTACTATAGCAATTGTTGAGATCATAAAATGTGATATTATGTACCTACTTATCACTTGTTTCCAACCTTACTTTATCACATTTTACAGAGTAACATAAAATTTGAAGTTCATGAATAAAAATTATTGCACGGAAATACGAGTATGTTAAATACTATAATCATGAAAACATAAATTGCGGCATGAGTGTTTAATCACTACCACTGACTACACTATAAAATAGGTAATAAGCTTATAGGATTTGTTCATTTTGATACTTAAACTCAATTGCATCCTATTATTCCATCCTAGTAATAATTACCAACATTATAATTATGTAATTGTATATACATGCGAATATTTGTGAGCATGGATGTTTATTATCTTTCAAGAAAAAATGTCTGAACGGATTTGGATGAAATTTGATACTATACATGAAATATTAATCTAGATTAACATATTTAATGTACTTATTGTCCCGAATGAGCGATGAAGGTGCGGGCTGGAGCTTATAGAGTAAGAGCCCGTGGCTCCCAGATCTTCGTTATACAGTGTGTCCCAGGATAAAGCGCAACCCCGAAAGAGGATGAAACTAGACCAAAAATTATCGACGAAAAAATAGAAAAAAAAAGAAAATTCTAGTTTTTATTGATAAATTAAGATTTTGATTTTTTATTGTGGACCCTATGTACAAAAAAAGCAATTTCTTTCAAAGTAGTGGGTCGATTTCGTTGAAATAAAAAACAATAATATGTCAAATACTTGGCAGTGGGTATAGAATAACACGTGGCTCTCAAAACAACATCTATTATGGCCTAAGCTTTGGCAAAAATGAATTTTTTTGGCATCTCAAAAAAATTGCTAAGGTAAGAGGTGTTAAAGTCTCTACCTGAGTGATGATGTAATCAATGGCCAACTTTAACAGCTCATACCTAGCGTTTTTATTGAGTTAGAACATACATTTTTCTTGTTTTAAACATAATATGCTGTAGAATAATAACAAGTCACAAAAAATCCCAGTTTTACCGGGATAATTTTGAAAATTTTTGAAATTACTGAAAATTATTGCCAAAAAAATTCATTTTTGCTACAAAAGTCAAAGTAGGTCAGTTTTTATATTATTATATTTTATTTGTCATAATGTTAAAAACCGCTTCGCTCATTGCCAGACACCTAGGACGGTGACGACTTTTGGACGACTATAAAATGATGTTTCCTCTTAAGCCAGACAGTTTCGATGGTTCCTCTATCTTCCCATACACTTTAAAAGTCACACTAGGCGCGAGCATTTTTGGAAATTTCTCGAAAACTCGAAAATGCGAGCGACGTGGTCGGATAGGCGCCGCGGAGCGCGAGCTATGAACGAAAATAAATGTGTTTCCGAAACTCGTAATACCCCCCTTTTTTTTGGGAAAATTTTTCGCGAATATCTGTTTCGCGTAGAGACCGCCGAGACGCGTAGATTGAGCCCTCGCGTGTCGCCCTCCGAGTGACCGATCTGGAGAAATTCGCGAAATTTCTCCAAATTTTCGTTTTCTATTTTCTTTGAAGCCTGTTTACACATAAACACAACATTGCTGTTTGGGTTTTATAAGGCACTCACAGAAATTAATAGCTACAGCGGCGCCATCCGTTTTTCATATTCATTTTTCCTATACCACGCGCGGTCGAGGTGCGAACTCGCTATAACCCATTTGTTTTTTCTTATAAATAATTTCATTTTTATAAGTAGGTAATATAATTTCATCTCGAAGAGAAAATAAAAATAGTTTTGTAAATAATTATATATTGTTTTATTATTATTATTATTTTAATTATCTTCATGTTAAGTCTGCAAAACTGTTAAGACCCACAACCACCCAGGATATGTGCAGGGGCATCTATAGCGGATGAAGCGCCCGGGTGCAATTACCTTGGCGCCATCTTGTATCGAAATTTTCGGTCAAATTTTCCCGTTCGGAGCATTACTACTCCGGTCATTATATACATTTGGAAATGCAAATGAACCGAGAAAGCCATATTTTGGATATTACGTAGAAAAGCTTAACTTCAAATTGTCGACCAAAATAACCTTGTGCATTTTCCGCCATCTTGAAAAAGCGTTAAATTCAGTTTTTTCATAATAACTCGGTTCTCCGTTGAGATACGAAAATTTTTAATTGATACTTTTTTGTTGCTTTTTTCACGATCTACAATTAAGGTCCTTTGCATTTTTTACCTATCGTTCATCGTTATTGAGATATCGATCGAAACCACACATTTTAAATCATAAATTTTAAAATTTATTTATTGCCTTTTTCTTTTTTCTCGTGAAAGATATCGAAAAGATGTTTGGAATAAAACTTGTAGAGCAGCGTTCTCAGCCGTACGATAATTACCGTACATGTACTATAATTTCATACCTACCTATCTATCGAAAAAATATATCGATATTTCGATATATCGGCTTTATTAAAAAAAAACCCTAAGTTTTCATCAGATTCGGGCCTGGTACGATAGCTGCCTGGCTTCAGTTGTGAAGGGAACACTGGAGCGTACCTATTGTTGGCCTGGCCTAAAATTTGGTTTGTGCTGTCACTGTCACAATGTGACTGACATCTATAAACTGCATGGTTGGCTGGCTGGTTTGGTGTAGGGATGTGATTCTTTACGAAAAAGATCGATTTTTAAATCGATTTTTTCCAAAACTGCATGTACAATGTAAATATAAATCCATTTTATGAAAAACAAGATAGGTGGTACCTTATTAAACGAGCAATTAGTAGTACAATCAGGGTTTTTGTTCTATTTTGATAACCATATCAAAGTATCAGGTAAAAAAGAAGACATAATTTTACTTTTTAAATGTATTTGTTACATTACCTACATTGGGTAATAATTTTTAACAAAAAAAAACTGACTTCAAATTGTGACTTAAACTACTGAACAGATTTTGCTTTTTTTACTTATTAAAGACAGGCGAAGTCAGGAAACTAAGCACACAGCCATCTCGTGAATTTTAAAATCGTATGTCGATTGTCTAGGGCTAAATATCGATTCACTGAATCGATTCAGGGTCACATAATTATAATAAAATAATATATTATTTACATAAAATCGATTTATTGGACCGAAAAATCGATTATTCGATTAATCGATCTCAGATCGCGTTCCATAGTTTGGTGTTGGTGGATTTTGTTTTTTTGTTTGGCTCTGTGGCTGTGGCTGATGCTGAATTGCTGATTTACTGCTGCTGGCTGTCTGTGGCTGTTAAACCATCTGTCTGTCATAACTACTCTAAGTACTAGTACCTAGTACCTAGTACTTACTTAGTACTACCTACAGTACCCACCTACTGAGTAAAGTGCTTGGGGCGCTTGCATGACTGTTAGGTGCCTTTTGGCCTTTTGTAACAAAACCACAACCAGATCAAGTCAAGCAAAGCAAAACGCGAAGTGTACCTACCTAAAGGAAACTGCAAAGTTGCTAAAACAAAAAAAGAAAAGTAGTAATTTAAATTGAGTACATACTAGCAATAGTGAAGACGTAAAGTTCCGTATTTGTCACCCACCACTATCCGCTATAACTGGAGATGAGTAAATTAAAATATCTACATGTAATAATATAACAAAACGCAGCAAAACCCAAGGCTCCACCAGTGATTCTAGAAATAAGAAGAATTAGTGTTTTTAAAACTTTTTATTAGTTCTTATTCCACCAGAAAGTTTTAAGTTTTGAGAATAGTTGACAATAAATTTTTTGTTTAAGTATATCTATTTCAACTATGAAGAAACGTTAAAGAATCGTGTTTTTAAAATGAAATGATTGTGTGAGCTCAATAGTTGATACGGCTTATTTATGGGAAATATTGACAAATCGGTAAGTTTATTTTATGTTCTAAAATTTCTTTTTTATTCTAGTTGTGAATCAATATTGTTTCCATTTAGTTTTTAATATCCTGCAAAACACTCAGGAATTTATTTAACCTAAATTAATATACATAATTCAGTCCATTGTACCATCATCATTTGGTGCAGTGATTAGTAATGTAAGTTTGTAAGTTATTTTATTTTGAATAGTTAAATACCTAATAATTATTCGTCCTAATGTTTACTAATTATTGGTACAACTTGAATAAAACTTAATTGTTTTATTTTAAGTATTGTTCCAAATTGCTGAAGCTAGTACAAAAGTTGACAAAGTTGGCAATTAAGCAGGTTTTAAACATGTTTTAAAGTTTTGTATACATTTATGTAAAGACAATACTTACTTTAAATTTTTACCCAGACAAATGTTTTTAATTTTCTTCCATTTAATTCCAACAACCCAACCTTTATGGCCCAGTAATATTCAAACCTCTGCTTATTGCTGTATGTTATTATAAATTATTCAGTTTCCAAAGATAAGACTCAATTAATATACATGACATAAAAGTAGAAAAGAACATTTCTTTATTTGTTACATGGAAACAGTAAATAAGTTTATTTACACAAATAAAATTAAAAAGAAACTAACCTTTGAAATTGAAAATAGAATATTAATTAGACACCAATTTAACACATCCAGTACCTTACATGCCTAGTGGGTTCTTGTAAGATACATAACCAGTGCTAGCAACCAGTCTGGAATGTCCTTAACATAGGTTTTTTCATATAGGTAGATGAAATTAATTAAAACATCAAGACATCACTAAACTACCCACAAAAAAAACAAGGGGTTGCACTCCGGGAGTGCTGGCAGAAGTGAAAACTTATAAGATGTGTTTTCTTGGTGATTTGGACGACAGTTCAATTAAAACACAATTGAGTTTCTCTGTAAGAAAAGAAAATATATTTAATGCTAATAATGACAATGTTGAATCCAAAATCACAACAATTATTATAGGTATTTAGCTTTTTTCTATAACAAAACTCGCTGCCCCGCAAACATTTTTATAAGTTATCGAGCGGGATGTAAAATTATTAAATTACTAAAATGACTACTTATTCAAAAATAGGGGTTAGTGATAGAAGGGAAAAAATCGTTATGTGTATTTTTTAATGCTACATTATTAAAAAATAATAAAAATTGTCAAAAAAATAAAATAAAAATGTAAAGGGTGGACAACCCTTATCACTTAGGGCCTAGGGGTATGAAAAAGAGATAGTAGCTGATTCTCAGACATACCTGAATATGCATGTAAAATTTCATAACGTTTCAACACATTCAGAAAACATGTGATTTATCAAGTGGCCACAATTTGACCACTGCATGACCTTTAGTATGTTTTTAAAAGTTATTTTTTAATGTTCATTGTGATAATTAGTGAAAAGGGAAGTGTTAATTTTGCTAGTTTAGGCTTGTACCTATATTATTAACATACTGGTAGTGTGAATGTAGGTTAATTAAAACAACTGTTTTTTTATGACGCTTACTGGGTAAACATTGCAGTATTTTGTGATCTACCTACTTGTGTTTTTTAAGAACTTTATGATTAAACTGAACTTACCCAGCATAATTTTTAGTACTAATTTCAAATTAATTTTCTGCTAAATAGTTAATCATAATATGCAGAAACCATTGACTAACATGCTTGGTCATAATGGTTGAGATTTAAAACAAGACAGGTGTCCATGCAATGCAGTGCTTCTTTTGAGTTCTGACTCATTGTTGCATTGCATGGCAACCAGGGCCACCACTACTTTTTATCAGGGCCTCTACCACAGTTATATTCACAGTCCACCTTAGAAGGTAAAAAGTTGACTGTGAATATTATTATTATTATTTGGTGGCTCCAGTAAGAAGTAGTAGAGTCCCATTTAATTTTCCAGGTTGTCACCTTATGATTGAATTTATTTACCTAGGATGATTTTGGTTTTATTGTAATTAATTATAATGTCTGTTGTGTTCTTGTGGAACCTGTGGGCTCTGTATAATTAAATTAAATAAAAATTTTAAAAGGTCATATATGTATGTCAGCTCCTGGTTAAGATGGTGACCATATTTTATTATATTTTACCATACCTACCTACTTTCCTTTAATAAAAAGCTTAAACATTATACTTGATTGAAAACTATACATTATTATCAGAAACAGTGTTCATATACCAGTTAATTGAATAGTCAGGGAACAGAACAATACGTAATAATGGAATTTAATTTACTGAGAATAAATCCATTGTGACTCATCTAATGTACTTCAGTTAAAATTACAACAATGTTCATATCAACTGTTGGTAATTTAAAAAAATAACTACTTTTTATAAAAACATATCAGATATACGTCACGTTATAGAAATGATTCATGTTAACAGTTATAAATTGTAACTCTTAACATTCTTAAGATTGGAAAATCTTTTAGTTTTTTATGTGAGTAGTGTGAGCAGTCATTGACTTTGCATATGCGGCAATTTTATTTTGACGTCATCGCAACAGCGGAGTTGTACAGCGGCCGCTGGTATCAATGCCCTGTTATTCGTATTTATCTATCCAATTCTGCAGAAAAGATAATTATGTTTTATATCATAGATATTATTACTAGTTCATAGTTCGACGCTTTGTCTGCATTTCTTTGAATATCTGTTTCACCTATTTCATATATTCCTATTTCCATCGGGTTATTGATTCACGTTCGTAGTATCGTCATAAAACACCGTGATATAGTTGGATGCATGCACTTAGACCGGAAACATGAGTATTTATAGCTTTTTACAGTATTACAAAAAATATAATATGACAGTCTTAAAAATTCTGCTTTCCATTGCATATGGCTATGCTTCGTTTTACCCAGTGTGTCATTGTAACATAGAAAGTGTGCGAGAAACTAGGCAGTTCTAGATTGACTGCGGTGCGGATGCAGTGATATCTCTTTTAAATGTCAATTTATTTATATTAATTTTTTTTTCAACGAATATAATTATGTTATGTCTATGTTCTATGATTCCACTTATTTTAATTTTACTGATCAAGGTTGCACAATTTGATATCAATCGAATGCTTTTCGATTGATGATCAACACTTTCGTTTTTCATCTCGCTGTTATCTAAATGAAATAATACTTATATATAGCCTGTTAAAATGTTGTTTGAAATAAAAACAAATTCTAAGTTTGGAAACGGTATCAGCTTTACTTATGCTTACTAAGGCTACATCTTCAATAATGAAAACGAACAAAAAAGTAAAAGAGTTAAAAAAGGAAATTTCATTATGTGGTATTTTCGGCACACCTACTACTTTTTATACAGGTCAGTCTTGGTAATGTTAAAGGTACTGTAGTATCTTCACGTAATTCATGAAGATAGCATCAGCCCTATTTCACGTGATATTTGATGAAATCGTGTCTTATAAAATTATCGAAACAACTTGATAAGAAAAACAAAATGCACTTGTTTTCCTTGCGAGGATTCTGTTAAGTATCCCATTGACCTACTTTTGTGTCCTTTCATCTAAGTACATTACGACAAGTAATTTTACACCTCCTACTAGCTACTAACTAATACCTAAATAAGAAATAGTACCTATTTACATGGTTTCAAGTTGATTGGTTAGGAATATTTTTTTTTCATGAAAGTTTATACCCTGCATTCTCAGCAAAAACAGGAAATTATTATAGAAAAGGGCTAAAATGTAATGGATCAAAAATTAATTCCAATCGAATCCGTTGCACAATACAAGCAATATGGCTTTAATTTAAGACTAAGCTATAATATTTTGTGGTAGCAAATATACCTTTAAAATAAAGCATCAATATTTTTTAAAATACATTATTGTTACTTAATAACATAATAATTATTTTTTGTAAGTATAAAACATTGCAAATTTAAAAGTCCCACGTCTTATGAATTGTACGTCGTGTACTTTACTCGTATTATGCTCGTATCGTATCGAACTCAATGAAGATAACATTGTATTTGACGTCACATTTACATTAAATATCAGTTTTTGTTATAAGAGATGCTAACTTGGAATTATAACTTCAAGTGAAAAAATGTTGTCAGTTTTCAATCTAAAATCTTATAATTATCTACTGTTAACAATCGGAGATCGATTGTTTTTTACTAAAGAGAAAGAAAAGATTTTTTTATTTAAAAATAATAGTAAAATTATAACACTTAAATTTACGACAGCCGACCAACAAGATGTATTTTTATAATTAAAAAAATTTTAAATTCCAAACATTGGGCCCCTTTATAATCATCTCTTGTTTCCCATCACAGCCTTAACAAAAATCCGTCCCTGGTGTCAAAGACCTCAGGCCCCCTCAAAAGAGGACTTCTGAAAACAATAAAATAATATTACAAATGCAACGTTCACATAACACTTACTAGACGCAGGTATGTTAATATTGGATTCTAACGAAAAATATTTAAAGCAATAGTTTCTCTTTCGAGTGCCAATTTATGCGCTCTATTTTTGGAGGATAATTGCCTCGGCGATACGTATAATATTTAAAACCCGTCTCTTGACCAAGTTCACTTATAGAAAACATGTGATTTATATTACGTTTCTGTTAAGTGCATTCATCAAAGCATATCTCAATCTTGAATCTGTTGATTGGAATAAAACTATATTACTACACAATTATTTCTAACAAGCTAGTAGACACGTAGTCTAGGCTTCAAGGCTTTGAACATGATCCTATTAGCAGTATTATTATGAACATTGACCGCAGACATCGAACGGTATTTATAATAATATAAATACGTATATGCAGTAAAATTTTCATGTCACAGTTTTAGTTATCATACTCCTCCAAAACGGCTTGACTGATTTTTATGAAATTTTATATATATATTATTCAGTAGGTCTCAGAATCGGCTAACGTCTATTTTTCATACCCCTAAGTGATAAGGGTTGTCCACACCTAACATTTTTATTTTACTTTTTGGACAAATTATTTTATTTTTATTTTTCAATAATGTGGCATCTAATACATTCAACCCAAAATTTTCACTCTTGTATCAACAACCCCAATTTTTAATTAGTCGATTTTAACGCTCGATAACTTATATCGCAAAACAACGTTTGCGGTTTCAACTAGTAACCTATATTTTAGTCCTTGTCGTAATGGTAATACGCTTTCACCTTATTTAATGGATATAGGTTAAAGTGGCCCTATTATCCCGATAACAATGGTACCTTCGTAAATCGTACGTGAACATATTTGCATTTTGTTGATTTGAAAGGGATTTTTATTATTTCATATGTATGTTACATAATGATGTATCTATGTTTTGTTTCTTTCTTATATTTCCTGATTTTAAAGGGAATTCTTATGTTACGTCAACCTAGTAGTTGGCAGTATTGTGATGAAAGTTGTATTCAAATTATAGCTTTAAAGTAAATTCATAAACTTAGAAAATATAATTATTATATTTTATAATCTTTAAATAGATAAACATCAAAAACTACCGTCGTCATTTGATGACTGAATTAAGATTAGATAATAATGTACATAATAATAAATATTTACTTAAAACAAATAATACTAAAAATTAATATTCAGTAGGTTGATAGGATGAATTGAAATTACTACCTATCTATCTTTAAAGTACGTATTGATTGTCACGTTTTCGGATACCGTGGACTAAGTTATTGAATGGAACTTCCGATAGGTTAATTAGTTACGTAAATAGTTCTTAAAATAATTCTAATCGCAATCTACGCTCATCCTGTAATGTAGGATAGAGTCATTGCTCTCGTAGCCCAACACAAAATTACTAAAACGAGCGGCTGAGTATTCTGTAATGTTTTCATTTCGGGTCGACCTCGCGAGAGACTTGCCCCGCCAGGCCGCCGCGCACGTGCTCTCCGCTCTGGCCATTTGGCCAACGATGACACGTGCTACTGGCGTGATTCTGTCCCCTTCGTGCATACAAAAAGCTCGTATACCGTACAGAGCGGCGACCGCTAACTACATACTCCTCCTTCAAATGTGTTTGCTTACGTCGGTAATCAAATCAAAACATGTTTCGTATATAATTTCGTATCATAAGTGCTGATAAACTTGTTCAGCAACGCTGGGCGTGCAGAGGCGAATCTGTGGTGATCCCGATTCGATGCATCGATTACTTGATAACAGCTCAGAGCAACGTCGCAGATTTTTTGTTAGGCACCTTAAATTTTTACGCAGGTGATGTTTCAGCAATAAACATCCATGATTATATCTTCGCGCCTTCACGACTCTATGCATAATACATTAATAGGTAATACACACATAGAAGCAAATGTGCAAATGGTGTGCGGAAAATTTGTTTTAACTTTTTCATTTATTTGCAGTTATTTTTTCTCCTTGTAACTACATAGCTATATTTAATTTTGTGAAGATATAAAATTAATTTTGTTTGTTGTTCAAGGTACGTAGGTGACAAAGGCTGAAAATGACGGCGGAGAAGAGCAAAGGCCTAGCGCAGAAGCCGCCGGCGACTCAGAAGGTCGCACCGGACGGTGGCTGGGCATGGATGGTCTGCTTAGGAGTAAGCTTAGTTAATGTAAGTAGAAGTGTTTTAATGTACCCTTATTACTTATCACCTTAGAGAGTTAATACTTCAGTCCTAATTGAGATTATATTGGCTGTCTATTGTAGCTTTAGCGACCACTTAATATCAGGTGGCCTGCACGCTCATGTAACTATATGTTTTGTTTATCTGTTTTAAATCTGTTTGATTAAGTAGAATTACCGTTTCAAAATTGTTAACTAGTTAGGTAGTATTATTCAATATTCAATTCGAAATGCATATTATCTTTTTGCATTGCATTGCATTCAGTTACCATTTAATTTGTTCAGGACTGATTAAACGATAGGTAAGTACCTTTCGTCACAATATCCGTATCGGCTTCCATGCTATGACGTTTACGTCACACGTTACATTAATGCCAGATATATATGTAAACAATAAACTCATACAATACAGGCAATGTTGTCCTTAAATGAAGGTTTCATGAAATATTGTCGGAAGTGGTGGCAAACGCTAGTCATATTAGGAAATAGTGCACTTTGCAAAATATCACGACATCACGGGAGAGGCTAGGCGGGTCGAAATATTTCAAAAATCGTCTCACGTAATGATTGCATGCTACGAGTCTATTGTTGTTGATGCGGTTTGGTTTTCCACTGATAGTGACCACTTAACATCAGATAACTACTCGCTCGTTTGCTTGAATTATAAAAAACAAGAGAAAAAAGTGAGATAGCGAAATTTTCTTAGATGTTTTTTTTGTAACGTGATATTATGGCTATGGCGAGCCTTACATGATCATCATGTATTAGTTGCATGAATTAAAGGAGGAGATAATATGTACATTTTACATACATAATATATATATATATATAAAATATTTTTCTTGTAAAGATTGTCTTATTCAAGTCAATATGAGTTTTTTTCGAGATAATTCACTGTTATTGGGTGTATGATGTATTTTAAAATTGCTTGCGGGAAATCCTATGGCAGTAATTAGTATCATCCACGATATAGACTAGTTTTATGTACCTAATGAGTTACAATAAAGCTTATGATGAGTTGATGACACATTGAAGTGGCTGTGCTTGGCGTCACATAGCGTGCTCGTATGTTATTGTAATTATTGGTCACATGTTCTTCCGAAGACAATTATGATTATATTGATAGATGCATTGCTTACGCTGACTGTACTGTCATTGTAGGTAACGGCTGTACTCAATAATTTTATGATAATATAGCCAATTGAAATTATCCAATACTATTACACGAGTACATTACATAACAAGAGTAATTTGAATAGTCTTATGGTTAAGTGTTGAAGTCCATTGATGTTACATCCCAAAAAACTTGAATTATTTGTCAGATTTGTGCAGACATGTAGGCTGGCTATACAAATCATTTTGCCTTTTATACGTGGAAGTTTATGCAAGAGCTTGAGTCATGCACGCCTGCGATTTTTCTTTTTGTCCGTGTTCAAGTAAGCGTTTCGTGGTGCACTTATACGATGTGTAACAACGTCCTAGATATATGAGTATGCATGTCTGACGTGTGTAATGTACCCGGCGAAAAGAGACAAAATTTCCTTTTACGATGATTTCCTTTTACAGAATCGTATAAAGAATAGAATACTGACTAACGTGACATTGAAAAAGTATTTTTTTTCCCTTGAACACATCTAGACAGCACGTACCTACTGACTTTCAATCGATGGAAGCCGAATTTATATGTGATTGTTATGTGTGGTGATTCTAGAACATGTATCTTAGGTACGAGTGTATTAAATACACTAAAATTTGAACATACATGAGCTTTGCAATCATAGTTGTTAGGCGATAGTGTTGGAAACTATTTGCCCGGTGCTTTTTTTGTTTTCAACAGAATTAGATAGGGAGCTGGCGAGCAAAAAATCTATATTTATGATCGGCTCGTGTGACAGACTTTATTAATAGTGATAATTATACGATAAGGAAAATCAAGGACCGCGTCTGCCACCATGGTAGCGCTGCGTTGTCAATTGACAGCCCCTTAAAATGTAAAAAAACCAGCTATACTATATCATTTGTTCGTGTCTGCCTCTAAGGCTGATGTTTGTAAACCTTGTCAAAATGAAGAAAATCAAAAAGGCAGACATCTAGGACTCTGATTTTTGGAGTTCTGAATTTTTTAAGATTTTTTTATGATTTAAGAAAATATATGAAATGCACGCTTGGCAGACCTGCAGTGTTTGTTTAAAAATCCCGTGAAAGATCGCAGAAAAATAGTTACCACCATCGTAGCGTTGCGTTTTCAATTAATAGCGCTTCAAAAATGTCGACAAAAAAGTGTGCTATATCATTTGCTCGTGTCTGCCTCTTTGACTGTTGTTTATATTGCTTATAAAAGAAAGAAAAAAGCATGAGGCAGACACCCAGGTCACTGATATTCCGAAAGCAGACCATTTGATTTTTTTTAAATCAACGCTTGGGTGAAGCATTCAATTAACATTTTACAAAATAATAATGGAAACAAATAAATTGAAAATCGAAATGCACGTCAGCAAAACGTGCGATTCAAAGTACCCTGTTTGCACTATGCCTTAAGACTTTGAAACCACCTGTAACGGTTAAAGTCGGTAAGTAAAATGTCTGCCAATTTTTTTTTGTATTCAGGGTTTAAATACAGTATCTATGTAAATATACGATAGGACACAAGATTATTCCTAAGGCTTGTTGTAACAGTGTCATTTAATGAGGTTTTTAAAAGGTTTTCCGGTTTTATTTCTTTTTTTACTTAATACTTTAGGCTTTCAACCCGGCCATATCAATGTTAAATGCTTATTCCGTAAATTATCGTATTAAACATACGCATACCTAATTGCCTATGCATCATTATTTTAACCTCCCGGTTAAATCAGAAGTGGCAACCCTAGTGGTCAGTAATGTGGTCGGGCGATTGAATAATGACGTAGTACACGTAAAAGTTGCTGACAGAACATTTAGTAATGTGATTCCGATGCATTACTAACATAAGTGCATAGGTGCTAAGATATGCTATGTCAAATAGGTATGTACATATTATATCCATTGTGATTTGAAATAGCGTACCTACTTATGACATTTGGTTTACAATACGCACGCAAAGACGCACTTAATTGTTGCCGAAATCTTCAGTAATGATTTTTAGTGATAATGTACCTACGATTAATAATATCAATTAAAATTGAATAAAATCTTTATTTTAAATATAAAGTAAATATCAATTAAAATGGTGATTTATTATTTGAGCGGTTTATACGATTACAACCTTGTCTATATGTCCTATGGTACTTATTTTTGTAGGATGAGAGAAGTGCTGCGGTTGCGTGATCAAATTCTTAGTGATTTGCTTATTGCAAATGCAAACGCAAAACATATTTTATTCATTTTAAAATATGCCTTAAAATTATTTATTTGGTATAGTCGGGTCACTAAGCGCGACTACATGACTTGTGATATGTGTGGTAGTTTATTACTTCTATAAAATATAGCTAGTTATGGTATACAAAAGGTGTTTGCGGGACCCGACTGAGTTTATCCATAAGTAGTGGATTCCCTTAAGCAAGAAATTCTGCACTAACCGCTTATAATGATGCTGATAATTCCTTGATTGACTCACGAGTAACTACATAATAAAAACACAAATCAAATTTTATATTTCTCACAATCATTACAAAAGGAACTTTCGAATTGTTACAGTTTTCGACGCGTTCTTTGGAACCTTCGTTTGGTTTGCTCTTCAAGGACCTGCTCGACGACCTCGGCGTCCACACCACGGGCGCGGCAGTCATCACCAGTACCTTAGATGCCGTCGTAAACTTCTCCGGATTCTTCGTGGGACCTGTGATAAAAACTTTCTCGTATAGAAAAGTGTGCTTCGTCGGATCAACGATATGTGCACTTGGTCTTCTGTTCACCGCGCCCGCCAACAGCATGGGGCACATCATGGCCACTTACAGCATTTTAGGAGGTATGTATGTTTATATTTTTGTACCATTTTGAAAGTTTTTGTTTTCGAGGGTTATAATATCACACTATAGGCTACCAAAAGGTCATGTGAAGACCTTTTAATACAAGTCCTGTTTTAAGACCATTCGTTAAATAATTTAGGTACATTATCTTTGGTCAGACCAAGGTTTTTCATGTAAATTCTCATTCTTCTAATAAACACGATTAGTATCGACCATAGAAGACAGAATACTATAGAACGGCTATGTGGGCGGGGCACGCGTACCCCAACATGGGTACAACAGATCAAACATAAGGCAGAACGCGTGATCAACCGTTCCAGTCGCTTTCGGGCCTTCGCGCCGTAACGGTGACTGAAAAAAAGTTAAAAATATGCCGGCTTGTGCGGTTATTATGTGCCGGACAAGAAGCAATAAAATAAATCTCTCTAATGGAGGAATTTCCTATCACCGGTTTGTATAAAACACTTGAAAATACATAAATTTCATAAAAGAATTATCAACTCATCGCGGTACGTACGATACGATCACCAGTGTTGCCGTGGTGCACAATTTAAAATTCCTGGACAATCTGAAAATTTCGCTAGGTAAATATGGAAAAATATGTTTGCTTTTCAAGTTTGAATGCCGGGCAGGACTATTTACTACAATAGGGGGAGGCCTCAATTCTTTATATTAACGGTTATATAAGAGCGGTCTTATAGTTCATTTGCACAAAATCATATACTAAGATATGAATTAGATATGGAAATGTTTGAGTTATTATTTTACTTAAGTACTTTAGTAAAAACTATTAAACTACTTTAGTAAAGAACTAAAGTATAGATGGTTAAAATTGACAATTCGTGTGTAATAAAAAGAACACGAATCATAAATTAACTCGGGCCTTTAAACATCGTTTAGAAACATCGTTTTGAGAAAAACGTCTACAATACGGTTCAAAATGCTCCAGAAATCGTTAAATATTTTTATCCCGCGAAAACTGAAGTTTTGCCCGCGAATTATCTAGTGAAGTCGCTAAAGCGGCAACACCGGAGAGGCGGAAATCCCTAGAGATGTACCGCTTCGCATTCGATTATCGATATTTAGTATTAAAATGATGATAGTAAAAAATACTATGTACACAATTTTTTATTGTGTTTTATTAATATTCAATGTGTATAATAAATATAATAAGTAAATTTATTCGTACTAGATATTCTAAATATATATAATAATAAATAAAACTATTTATTAAGTTTATGATTTTATTACAGTTTCCCTAAGAAGCCAAATATCAAAGAAAAATGGATTAATTCAACTGGTAGAAAAGATTGATTTCCTAATAAAACAAGCACTATATGTTCAAGACATTTTACGGAAAGTGTTTTATTCTTAAAAAATCTAAGAAGTGGTTTTTAGAAGATGACGCAATACCACTGAGGGAAATTGTGTGCATTAATACTTTCGTGATTTAAAACGATATTATGCTATGTATTTCTCGAAATACGTCTCATATTCCTTTACATCTGAATAAATAATATTTAGGAAAATATTTACTTAATTTATGTACATATAAAATTTTCTTTGAAAATTTGTGTAACCCACTGCAGGATCGGGTCTCTTCTCATTGTGAGAAGTCTGAAGAGCTTTAGTCCATCACACTGGCCTAATGCTGGTTGGTGGAATTTACATGCCTTTGAGAACCTTTTTTTGTGAACTTCTCAGTCATGCATATTAATTTTAAAAATCACACATAACTTTTTTTAAGAAACTTATTGGCGCGTGCCACTCGTGCCCGGACCCCTCGGCCAGTAAGAGGCCGAATTCTTTGTCACCTAACTGTTTCACCTAGTAGTAGTAGTAGTGTTGTGTAACTGTTTCAGATTTACTTTTGAGATATTACTGCGCTTTTGATATTGAAAAAAATTTTCAGACAAATGAGGCCTCGTGTTCGACTCTATCTACTGAAGTTAAGGAAAGTACTTAATAAAATAAAATATAAGATCTTGCAATTGCGATAAAAATCTAAAATATCGATATCGATATACAAGTTCCGAACTCTAGTTCCTTTGAACCGTGAATGATTTACGATCATTTTACGATCCTCGAAAGAGAGAGAGAGCGGGAGTGAGATTCAGAGTAAGAGTGAGAGTGATAGAATGAGTTTGGGGCGTGGCGCCGCTAGCCGAAAGTGCTACAGTGGGCTCGGAGCAAATATGTTATTATTTCCTTTCTATTTAGTATTCTGTGTTCTATGGTATCGACTATCGATATGACTTTACTACTACTGTAGACATGTTACATGACTGGGTTAAGACCTTTCCTAAATTTATATATAAATATATTACTAGAGGTTTCCGGAGGTGACCGGGAACCCATTTTAATGAGACCTTGTTATTAGCGGCAAGCGCATTCAGTCTCTCAACGCAGTTTCTGACTAGTTTTGAATCGATTACAAACGATTTAAAAGCCAGGAGCGCTGCTTGACTATCTGGGTATATCGTTATACTTTTGTTGACGTATTTCCTTTCAATGCTTAGTTCTGGCAATACCTAAAAAATTAAATTTATCTCTACGGTACTTTGAGATTATCAATAAAACTAAACTGTTTAGATGGTCAAACATGGTTATATGTATAGTATCCAAAGTACCGTGGAGATAAAAATTGGTTAGGTATTGCCAAAAAATATGTTTATTTACGACATCACATTAGAAACGTCTAAAATTATCAGTATTTCTTTATTATATCATGCATGTTATACAGGATAAAAATATACGTTTTTTCCCCTAAGCTAAGTAATCAGTTAAGGTTTGTATGGAAAAAAACATATTTAGTTAAAAATGAGCTGTATCCTTAAGTTTACCGTATATCATTACTTTATAGAATTTGTTCCTTATTAGTGACACTGTCTAATGGTGTAAAAATACAGGATGTGATTTTTTTTTTCAAAATCAACGGGTTCGTTTCCTGTCTAGGCGTATTGATTTTTCAAAAATCGAACGATGCAGTTTTAGTTTTCATCAAAATCGGTCCCCAGACTCCTTTAAGCATTTTTCGATATTCCACATAGTTTCGGATTTCCCCACCCACGTACACTTGAAAAATTCACCCTGTATACATATAAACCTTGCTCTTGATTAAATCACCCTATGTATTAAAAAACTGCATAATTTAAATCCGTTGGGTACTTTTAAAGTTCTGAGCATATACAATATACTCGTACATATAGGGACAGACGCTAGACGGCGGGAAGCGACTTTGTTTTATACTAAGTAGGTATGTAGTGATGTCCCAAATAACATTATTATCGTATAAAATCCTTAATTCGTAGATAATGTTTTATTTGTACATAAATCTAAAGTAAGATAACTGAAATTAATGACGATTGTTAGTTTTTTTATAGCAGATTTGGTTTATTGTAGCAGATATCTTATTACCGCTTTGTTAGATATAGGTATAGGTATAGTCGTAGGTATTGTTCAGTAACAAATATTAATTATTATGTATGCATTTTAATGGTTTTATTTTAATGCAGATTCTCACAAAATAGTCTTATATTAACTTCCTAATTTTATTTAATACCTGCCGTATTTATTCCTTTAATATCTTCACATGCAAGTGCAACCATACTTTGAATTCAGTGTATTAGTTAGATAGTCGTATGGTCTCATCAACCAAGGGGTAACCTTTGAACGCAATCATTTCGAACATACCTATACTCTAATATTATGTATATGATGGCTGTTCTTCTCAATCGATCATTGTCTTCTTGGAAAATAAGATTACACTGTATAAAAGTAATGTTTTATTTAGTATTGTGTTTTTATTATAGTATGAAATTTATTTTAGTGTACAATTCAAAAGAGTGAACAATAGGTTTTAATATTAAAATTGTTGATTAAAGAATTAAAGATGGTAGAGCAATAATAGCTCGACAGTGATGTATGTATTACTGCCGCCGCCCCTCCCCCCTATTCTGCCGTCAATCGACAAGCAGCATGATCTTCATAAATACTTATGGTGTTTTGGTTATGGAGGTATGGTTACCGTAAAGTTTTATTTAGGGCGTAGCAATGTATGTTATGGACCAAATGATAAATCGAGCATTATGCATATTGCCCGGGCAATATGAAAAATGCCCAATATGAGAGGACAATTTGATGTTAATTATATTCAAATAATCAAATTGACTGGACATTATACCTTATGCACATCATCTTACTTTTGGGCAGAGTAATACGAACATATTTAATATCCTAACCATTGAAGTGATTTTTATGTTAAATTTAGACTTCTGTCACTGACCCTCGCTCCGCGAATGAAGTGTCTTCCATGAAAGTATACCCCAAAATGTCACGCGTACTTCCTTTCCCGCATCACGTCAAACTTAGCTCTATTATCAAATTGCCCGTTTGTCACGTAGGTAGCAATATAATAATGACCAGTCAATATGATAAATAATGAAGTTTAGATAGTAATTTATCACTTGGCCCGATAGAGATAGACATTATTCATAATGTCCGGGCATTATATATAAAGCCCGCATTAATAACTTGGTCCATAACATATATACAATGTGTGTACACATACAGCCTATCCATAAAGGATGTATTGTCCATATGTTGCAAGTACCACTTAATATCAGGTTAGGCCAGCGTACTACGCATTTAGGTGGTACTTCGGTTCTGTTTTGACGTTAGATATGGATGTGTTAATATACCTTTCAACATCAGATGATTCTCATGCTCGTTAGTTATATCTTCATAATAAACAATTTTATTCGTAACAATTTGTTACACAAGATTTCTCAATTACCTATTTCAGGTTTCGGGGTTGGTCTCGCATCATCTTCATCATTCGTATCGCTGAACCACTACTTCTCCAAGAAGCGAGGTCAGGCCGTGGGTCTGTCCATGGCTGGTACGGGGTTCGGGCTGATGGTGATGCCTCAGCTGGTGAGGTTGTTGCTTGGGGAGTATGGGTTCCGGTGGACGGTTGTCATCCTGGGTGGGTTGGCGTTCCACGCTGTATTGGGTTCTTGTCTACTGCAGCCCGTCAAACGCCACCTGATAGACGAGCCTGTCGATTGCGAGCTGCAACCAGTTAAGGTATAAAAATGTATTTGTATACACAAAAGGATGTAACTTAAATGTGCAGTTTTAATTTGAAAAGAGAAGCTAAAAGTAAAAAGGTTCATAAAATTGGATTAAGAATTAGAGTAAAATAGTTCACACAAAGTTTTTGCATTATCCCTTCAATAGGCATCATGACAGTAATCAAGTATCGCCAAAATATTTATCTGATGTAATGAAATAGGATTTAAAGATTTTGAAACATGTATTTATTCTCTTATTAATGTCGAGATTAATAATTTATTTGTTAAAATAAATCTACAAAATACAACAATCCGCCATGATAGCTTAAACACCCATTGGATCGAATTACGTCAATTTACGTCACGTCTTAGTAGACGTCATTTTTTTCGTAAGCATATTATACGCGATCTGGCATTTTTTACTGAGCCGTGGCGCAATGACAGACGCCATGACACGGGCGAGCGTTTTGGAATGTATTTGAAACTTAAAATTTAAATGTACTTTTATTGCACAAAAACCTTAATTTTCTACAAAAATATGATATATTTTAGACATAATAGAAACTTCTGAATGTCATAGAAGAGTTTTTGAAAATTAGTCATCATGCCTATTCTCCTTGTCCGGGTCTGCTGTGAAAGATTTCTGTATTCGATTTTACCTTTATCACATTAGTAAACTTAAAAAAAATAAGAATTTTACATTAACATTCGTGGGTTTTAATAATATTATTATAATAATATTATAGATCATTTTAATAATATTATGTATATTGAAAATTTTAAATTTCACAGAAAAGTAAGAATACTCAGAATTATATAAATAAGTTAATTAACAATGATTAATTACAATTTTCAGGAGATGGAGTGTATATTTGAGAGCGATGAAGAAGGAGAGGATAAGTTTGAAATAAATCCGCTAGTTACTCACCCTATGCCAAAGCTAACGACTCAAAGGTCCCACGGCAACATGAACCATCCCTCCGTTCGTACAGTAGGCTTGCCAAGGGCCAAAACATGTGATAAGCCATTACAGGATTTCGAGAAGAATAACAAACTGATGCCCGGGTTGACTACCGCTGCCTCAGTAGGCGCCATGCAAAGGGTGACATCTAGCGGCAGCATGAGTGAAGCTGCTAGAAAAAGGAAGGTGTCAGTGATATCCAACATTTCCAATATGGACTTCACAGGCAGTTATTTGCAGTTGTATTTAGATGTAAGTGGTTTAGTATAATTTGTTTGGGTTACAATATTCATTCTTTCTAGTGCAGTGGTAGCAAAGTAAACCAGAATTATTATGGTTTATAACGTATCTTACCTCTGGTAACTTATGCTACCACCTTTTTAACACAGATAAGGTTTTTAATTAATAACGATCAATACAATTATCCAAAGAAAGTTAACAAAAAGTTTCAATGAGATTTAACTTTACTTTTATTGGTACAGCAACAATAAATTAAATGAATGAATTATGTTAATAATTAATTTGACTGTCTGATTCATTTTAGTTTTTGTAATTTTATTTCAGACAGCGGATGATGAAGCAATTCAAATGAAGGCGTTTAAGAAAGTGGAGGCGGAACATGCGAAACCCCAGGGATTTTTTAAAAAATTTATCGCTCTGATGGACTTAGACCTTCTGAAAGATTGGTCCTTTTTGAACCTTTTACTAGGCCTCTCTCTGTTTTGGAGTGGAGAACTACAGTTTAGGATGTTAACGCCATTTTTTATAAGGGGCTTAGGTTACAATATGAATGATACAGCTTTCTGTCTATCCATGACCGCCATAACAGATATCCTGGTCCGGTTGATACTACCTCCTATATTTGATCGAACTAGTATCTCCAAGAAAATGATATTCTTTGTTTCTGCTTTCTTTTTGGCAGCCACTAGATCAGGTGAGTTGTTTTTATGATTTAAATTTTTATGATATGACATTAAGGTTTCATTACAGTGTGCTTGTCTGATGTTTTGTCCGATTGGGTCATTTGATAGAGATTGGATTTCAATGAAGTCAAAAAACACCCGTGTTTAATCTTTCAGTTCTAGCACAGCAGAGCGAATGGGTGCCCTTAATGATTTGGCTGTCGATATGTGGTTTCTTCCGAGGCATGTGCCTCAGCAACTTCACGCTCACCATATCAGAGTACTGTCCTTTGGAGAAATTACCAGCGGCTTTCGGCTTGCATATGGTTAGCAAGGGAGTTTTTGTTGTGGTCATCGGCCCAATCATTGGTAAGTTGATTAATGTTTATAGTAAGAAAGCGGTAAGAACCCTTAAGGGTTTTTATCGCGATTTATTTTACTCAAAACAATGTTCTTAAATGTAAGAGTTGGTGATTGTGAATGGATGTTTGTTTCTGTTTAATACAGAACTGTGTGAATAGTTATTGCAGTGATAAAATACATAAAGTTTAAATAAATGGTCTTGGAGATGACAGTCCACCTACCTATGGTTTTCTATTTCAGGTTATGTAAGGGACTACACTAACAGTTACTCAATATGCATCCACGTACAAAACGCTCTGATCATGTCCTGCGTGCTGGTGTGGGCGATCGAATACGCACTCAACTTTACCAGGAGACGCAAAGTTGTACAAATATAGGTGTTCACCATACCGAACGACTTGGTACCTATTTACACAATTATATTATAATAATTAAATAATATAATTTCCTGCATAACCTTGCAAGATTAGCAAGGTCATTAGACTTAAAACGTTTTAAGGTATATGTTATTAATTTTCTTATTATTAATAGTATAAACAATATTGGACTTTTAGAGACTTTATAGATACCTACAAACAAGTTTATTGTAAAATGACAAATTCACATATCAGGTACAGCTCAATCAGAAAAGTATAGAACGGATATTGTAAGAAATGTGTGAACTATTGTAACAAGCAAAAGTTAGTCAACACTTAATCATATTAAACCAATAAATTAACAAGAAATATGTATTGGTTAATATGGTGATATTATGTTATTATTTTTTTAGATATTTTAAGACAATAGCTCGCCTTAATGAAAATGTATGAACAGTATAATAACAAATCTGTGTCGGATTGAATTATTTATGGTTTAAATATATGATTAACAAATTCACACATTTTTACTTTGAAAGTATTTTTTTTACAATATTATTTCTTCATTTTCCTGGTTCGGCTGTATATTTTAAAACGGAATTTAAATGTTTTTTGATACATAAAAATATATAAATACATAAAAATGTATCAAAGAAAAATGACAAATGTGACATTGTGCGTACTTATGTTGTTAAAGTAAGTTGTTAAAGAACAGACTGAAGAGTGTTGTTGGCTTGTTGATTTGTCGTAAACATATTTTAATATAAACAAGCTTATTGAGTACTTACAAGAAACATTTTCGGCGCTTTTTTGTTTGGGGGAATGTTTGCTTATTTTTTTCTCGAATTGAGCCATCGTTCAATTTTATTTATTAATAATTAACCAACTAATTATGGCTTTTTAGCCAAATAGAGATGTGATGTGATGTGATCGACATGGGTATTAATAATGGTAGGTATCAAATGGTAATCGATAAGTAACTTGGTGCTTATAGTGAACAACTGAATGGTTGAATGAAATGTTGTCTTTCAGAATGGCTATGTTAGCGTAGCATTGTGTTATAATCAATAAGAACTGTTGCCAGTAACAATATTGAAGTACATAAAGGACTGTCACAATTACAATTGGGTAATTAATAATTAAAAATATCCCAATTAACTTGGTACTTGAAATATTGTGCTCTTTTGTTATTGAATTTTTGCGGCTAAAGTTGATTTGGTTTTATACTTTTCTTCAATATTTTTGGTTTTTTTTTTTCACTTTTATTATTGATAGTGGCAATAAGTTCTCAACAGAGTGAAGGCGGCTAAAATTATTTTAAAACTTATAAGAGCATTTAAACAAGCCACTGTGGTCGTAGTTAATTTTAGTTATCTATGTGTATGTATTTTGTTATATTTTTCGATGTCACTTTAGTATCCAGTAGACCTTTTATTTCCGAGTCAGGTCTTACGATCATAAATGTGCGTGCAATATGTTAGCAGAGTTTTAAAAGTATGCCCACTAAATCAAATGTCTCTTGGATGGCAATTAAGATTTTAAAGATGAGTTTAAATTTAAGATTTACAAAATCAGAAATCTAAATTCATGCTTATCTGGGTGTATTCATACCTGCTATGTGGGAACCGACAAAATAACTAAATTAAGATGTAACGCACGCCGATCTACGATTTTGAATTAGAGCTCAAAAAAGAGTATTAGTGATATAGGAGCCAGTGAGTTGAAAGCGTAGAATTTAGTACTTACGTATCTTCCTAACATTATTTTATAAACTTATATCCTTATTAGAATTTAAAACTGAGTAGATTCAGTTGAATGGTCGTATTTTTAGACTGTTGTTTGCGGTTTTGAAACGATTTATCTAGGTATTACTAGACAATGATACTGTTTGTAGAAATTTAAACAAGCATCTTTTAAAATGAAGGGGTCTAAGTTTAGTAGACTCGATAGAGCAATAGTGTAAGAAATTTTATTTTTTCTCGTAAAATTATTTTTCATAAATAATCACGTAATCACTATTGAATCAATATGACATCTTTTTTTATTAGATTTAATTACATTAAGTAGGTACATTTGTTATTATATGATAGAAGATAATCGTGTGAATTTTATACCTGTTCATCGCATAACTGCGTTTACGTGATCGATTTTTTAACTAATAATCTCCCTAGGGAAGTAATTCTGATATTATAGTTGGAAGAACGACAATGATTTAACCGGATTCTTAAATTCGTTGCAATTTAAAAAAACTAATGTGGAGAGTTGCCAACTTAAAGTTTAAATCTACCGTCACTATTAATTTGATGCGGTTGTCTTAGTCCTAAATATAAAGTAGTACCTCGGTTTTTTTTTAATTGTATGTGAGATGCAGAACACCCGTTGAACTTACATACCTATTCAATGCTACCTGTGGACACCCAGGAGGAACATCAAATAGGATAAACATTCTGTCTGAGGGCGCACGTGGGTGCGGTGCTACTCATGAGGGCTGAAACGTCGCCTCAACTAAAGTATCACCGGCAACCACACTTCCCCAGCAGAAACACACGACGTGAAGAACATGTTGCTTCGAGGCGAGTTAAAAGGCTGGCTGGTAAGCTATCTCCCACCACTTAAAACTGTTCCCTTGTTCTATTGTGTCCATCCGTAGTCACGTGCATACTTAACATGGCAGTTCCATGGGCTGCAGTAACCAATTAACTCTTACTGCCGTACTCAGAGACATCATTAACGTTAATGGTTCATTATGTAAATAACGATGACACTTATGTCAATACGAATAAAGACGATTTTATTTGTTTGTTAATGAACATTAAGTTAGATGACGTCTCTGAGTGCGGCATTTAATGTTAGACCAGGTGGCCAGCATCGTTGCTGCCAAAATAGCTTTTAAAAAATAAGTAAAAATTTATCATATTACTTACATATAAACTATTCATTTGGTAAATATTGTTTTTGAGAGATCGCGTAGGAAATTGGGATTGACTATTGAGTATCATCATAATTCTTCTGGAAAAAATTTTTTTTTGCCAAATTAGATTCATGGACGTTTAAGTTTTTACTAAAATTAAGAATGTGAATTATCTACACATTTAAAATTATATAAAAACTATCTATAATTATAAATTTAAAAAATATATTATGAATGTTGTTTTAAAATACATTATAGATATATTTAATACAATATTATTATAAGTATATTTAGGGCCTGACCCAAAATTCTTTTTCAATCAAGAGATATTTATTTTTAATGTTTGATGCGATACTTACTTATATTATTCAGATTTTCAACTACTTACTCTTTTCATGGTCCTCAATGTAACAGCAGTATAATGTTGATTCATTAAAATACTTGCCTTTGTAAAATATTTTGTAGTTCTGTAAGCTTTGCAAGTATACACAGTTCGTCCATCCCTTTTTCTTATATTTTATCAATTGCTGGAACTAATTGGTTGAACTTGTGTTATAATTAATGCGCTGTAGCATGGTGTGGGTGACAGTTTCAGTAACGTTTCGTTTCACTCTTGAAAGTTGCCGCGATTTACAAATTATGACTTAGTATTTTAGTAATTAATATAATTAATAAGTATAAGTTTTATGTAATTAATATAATTAATAACTGTAGTAAATTAAATTAAACGCAACTAGAATGTTCTAGTCTACAAATAAAATCTAATGGAAAGATAATCAATTAAATTAAAAATAAAAAAGAACCACCGACACAATAATAATTATATTTGCAGATATTGGGTATTTTCCCTACTTTTACCCCCGGAGCTTTTTCAGGGCTTATATATAGGGTTCTTATCTCCGACATCATGGTACCAGCTGTAACGCTCAGAAATGACGGCATAGTGCTCGAGAGTTATTTTCTGATATAGTAACAGCCTTCTAAGCGTTATTCACGTTGGTTCATTTCACAGGTAAATTTTGTTCATGGGCTTGTAGTCTTTAAGTATGTATTTAAAATATACGTGTATGTTTATCAGATCTGGTTACCATAATACAGGCTCTCTGCCTACTTTGGGATCCGAAAGCCGTGTGTGAGTTGTCCCACGATATTTATTTATTTATTTATAACGGAACGCCATAGACGTGATACGATGTATTAATACGATGGATAGTCGATGTTTTTATACTTAATAAAAAAACGTATATATTGTTATAGCATCGCACGGGTAAACAAAATGGCCGTCGCGCCGATGCGCCATAGAGCAAAAATGTTACCACGAAAAAAAATCATAAACCAGATTTGGTTATTTTATATAAGTACAAAGATATGTAGCCGTAAAATATTTATATTGACAAGTTATAAACGTAGTTACACTGCACAACTGTATAACACACTCATTTTCATAACAATATTAATAAAACTATTTAGATCTATGCTGCGAATATCGTTGGCGATAAAAATAAATTACATAACGTCACATCCCTAGTCAATTCAGACAGATGTCAACGTCATGTTGGCAATACTGTCACCCGCACCATGCTACAGCGCAAATCATATAACTTAATAACTTAACAACTTCATGGCGCCATTAGTATAGGTTGCAGATTTTTTCTTGTAACAATTAATTGTTTTTACTTATTACTATTTTTTTTCAAAATTTTGTACTTTGTAAAATTGTTTGTAGTACTTACACTTAAATAACATTTTGTAAAGAGCCTTCTATTTATTGCGTTTTTTATTTGACAACATTATTATTTTCTTGTATAGTAACCGTCATGAGTCGTGAGCACAGATTATCGGTGGTAGGGATATTGTATACTTTCGGCCAATGTACAGCAGCCGAAAAAACGTGCTGGGCCAATAGACGACGCACACTGACGAACTGACGTTTGTCGAACCAATCATGTGCACCGCAGCGCAGTCAATGTCAAACCGACCAATGAAAGTTCTGCTCACCACTCATGAGGGCAACTATATCATGATAATTTTGAATATGTTTATTTTTAATGTTAAGGCAACCTCGAATATTGTTAAGTTTTATGTAATTTACAAATAACATTTAAAATCCATTTTCTACTGTCTTCATTTATTGCAGCATGATATTTTTGAACATGTTTATTTTTAGTGTTAAGGCAACCTCGAATATTGTTAAGTTTTATGTTATTTACAAATAATATTTTAAATCCATTGTCTACTGTTTTATACATTTGTGTCTTCCAACCTTTCCTAATATTTAAAGTTTTATGCGCTCTTTGATATGTGATTTTATTGACCAAATATATTTACTTAAACGACTTTTGATATAAATGTACTCTAACATGGTAATCTTGTACTTATTCCGGTTCGGCTACAGTGAGAGAAATGTTCGCTGAGATCCGTGTGCCATTTCAATACATCTACTATATTTTTCTAGAGTCCTCATCAATATTCTTACACACGTTCCATACGTAAATCAATTATCGAAATGTATGTGCCAATTGTAAATATTTATAGGTATACTCAATTATATGTATATTATTACGTAAAAGACACTAAACGAAATAAAATTATTATGCTTTCAGTGTAGCTTTTGTTTAAATACAATAGGACGCTTTCATTAATTAGGCCGTTGCAGTTAAGGCTCGTTTACATTCGTTTATTTTACATACGTTTTGGAAATTAGAGGTGATAAATTTAATGTTTTGTCTATTTGTATTATTTACTTTTAATAGATATCTTTAAATGTATCTGATCTAAAATTATGTAAACGGGCCTTACAAACATTTAGGTACAAGAGGTTTAATATGTTATAAGTAAATGGCTTAATATTTATTTGTAAAATTAAACTCATACGTGAATAGTTAATTCTAATTTGTCTGATTCTAATCTAATTAATTCTGTTTTGACTTTGATGTGCCCTTGCGTTATAAATACATTGTACTGTGTGTTTATTGAGATTTACTGATAATATTTTATGAGTATATTTAAATTAAAATGTTTTTTAAAAATCTTTTGTTAAATGCAGATAATTTTCAATATAATAGGTGTAAAAGTTTGAAAATGAAGCGAAAAATAAACTGAAAGTTCGTGAGCAGCTGATTATGCTTGCAAGGGCTGAACAATGAACATGTCGCGCCTCGTAACCAATTCGTAATTATTATATATAATTTATATATAATTTCTAAAATATTTGGACTGAGTCCTTGTCTAGGCACGTATTCGGATTATATCGCTTAAAAATAACGCGAGTATCTAACTGTCTTTTTGGTAAGAATAATCCTAACAAAGTGTTATCACGACATACGTTTTGAAGGTACAAAATATATTAAAAAATAGAGAATAGGTACAGGTGTAAGTCCATTTAATAAACAAGAGAGGAATTTCGTATTATAATGTAAACTTTGCCTGTACCAAAAGTGTTTGTAGCTTAACGTAGTACTTGATTTGCTGTAAAAGGGGTATATATTGTTATATAAATAAATAATCTTAAGTTGCCTGCTAATAGCAAGCATACTTTTTACTTGCTTAATGTGGAAAGTTCAAGTGATTTAGTTATTTTATTTTCTTAAATATTTAAATCTTAATATAATTATGTTATATAGGCACGCTGTTATACCTAATGTATTTTAATACTGCAGAATGTAGGTACCTAACATGTACCCAAAATTTTATGAATGAATTACGTAATAGGTACAAAGTTACTTACGTAATATGATTAATTAAACGATTATTGGTTACCGACTATTGTGTTTTATTTTATTTAGTCTTTTATCTTAGGGTTGCAAATTTCCAAATTATTCCGATTCTTATGTAAACAAACACAGGACCGATTATACAGAACAACACCGAGACAAATTTTATTTTGTCGTTTTGGGTATGTTGTTTTGGTGCGCCTGGTGTTTTGGTCACAATGAATATGCAAAACAGTTCATTAATTATTATATCTTCGCAACAACAACAATTAAATAGTTACCTTATACCTATAAATTTTTGCACATCATTTATAGGCATGGTGGTGGTGTATTGTGGTGTGTGTTTTGGTGGATGTAAGGAAGTGGACACAGCGTGTGGGGTGTCAAAGAGGATTAAGTAGCTTTAATGGTTTCCCAATCTTACACGGTTCAGGTGTTTGAACTAATTGGAGAGTGATCGGACACTGTTCTACTAAAATAATGTTAAATAGCAAGTTGGTTGAATTCAATAAAATTGAATTTAATACTTTGATTATGAAAGACGAAATATTTTTGTAACAGAGCTATTTAATACTTTTTATAGCTATTATCCTTGCGTACTACATTTAAAAAAATGTTTGACTTAACGTGCTAGTTTTCGAGTTACATGTAATAAACAGAAAATAAACAATCAACTTTTGAATGAAATTTAAAATTTGTAAATTTACAAATAATTTTTTATCTGATAGGTGGTAATAGTAGCTATCAAATAACACCTTTTTCATCCCTGTAGAACATTTAAGTCCAAAGAAATCAAAATTATCTTGTGGACTCACAAATGTTTTAATGCAAAATTCAAATGGCTGCTATTTCAAAAGGAAAGGCTAGAGTCTAGATCCTTATATGGGGGTGTTTGGTCGACCTTAAAATATCGCTAGTTCGAAGCCTAACACACTATAAGGTAAAAAGTTGCTTTTGGGTTAATGAAATGAAATGCGTAGTTAGGAACGTATCTATCTACTAATTATTCTTCTATTAATTATTAGGTACTAGCTGATCCGGCAGGCTTCGCTCTGCCAATTAATTTGACTAATAGGTATCCAAAGTTTTGTTGAGTCAAAAACTTTCACCACCAAGTCCGTTGCGAAAATCCAACCACGTTAGTTACAGTGAAAAAGCTCCAACAATTAAAAACCGGCACTCGATTACAATATTTTAATTTAAAATTTAGAATGCCAACCTATATTCCAAATTTTAAGTTCCTATAAAGTAATTTTGGTGTCGTGTTGACCAGGGATGTTTTGGATATGAAATTTCGCATACGGATAGGTTTCGGATATAAGAATGATAATTTAATTATACCGGATACGGATAAGGATATGAAATTATTTCGGATTATCCGTTAGTATTTCGGTAACGGATACTAAGTTCTTCATACTTATCACTGTGTTGTGATTTAAGATGAAGTTTTAGCGATGCAATGACACCTCCTTTCCGTGAAAAGCTTTTACCACATTGTTAACATTTTGCGGAATCGACAGTCATTTCATCAAAAAATGACCAAATTACACTCTATTTAGGACGCATTTTGTACCAATTCAATCAATTCCGTAACACAACACTTTTGTTTCAATTTGTCGAACTATTTGTGTGTGTATATATAAAATTGCTCACAAGTTAGTTACCAGTAGGTATCATAAGACGACAACAGATGAAAACAAACAATGCGCGCGGCGTGTGTGTCGCCATCCGATATTATCCGATACTTTTATTTCGGATTCGGTTACGGTTACGCAAATTTTTTTATTACGCAAATTTATATTTCGGATATCCGATAGTTTCGGTTACGGTTACGGAGCACCCTAACATCCCTAGTGTTAACGTTCGGTCTGGGTAAACGATTTTATTCAATACTGATACCTACTTTTAAAATCGCAATATTTTTGAATAGAACATCCGATTTCATTGATTTCAATCATTTAAAAAGTGTTCTCGAGGTATTGGAACAAGTAAACAACCCTAATTATTAAATAATTTATCTGGATTAGGGTTAATAATTAGGTACTAATATGTAGACTGGTCTAGATTCTACCCGCGATATTTTTAACTTTTTGCTGTAGATAAAAACTCTACTCTGACGTAACTATGATATTTAGAAATACTTATGAATGCTATCGCGGACTTTATTGTAGCCAATAATGTGCTCTACAAAATATGTGTAGTACATTGTTTTGATCTACCTCGTAGGGTTCAGCCAGCGCTTAGCGCAAAAAAGAGACCTAAAAAGGGACAGACAGCGGGAAGCGACTTTGCATCGTATCCAAAAAGTGAATAAGATATGATTGTGTTTTTGTGGTTGCGGTTTAAAATCCCGACCCATTAGATAGGAATGTCGGAATCAAAACAAAGTGGAATTTAAGCTCTGTTGTTGTCATTTATGTAGTTAGGGTGCTTAGTATCAATCTAGAGGAATGCGTGAATGAGAAATAAACCTAAGGCGATTGAGACACTGCCCCGCATCACGCAGGGGGCGCGGGGGTGCGCGTCCCTTTGTACAGAAAACGCATACATGCGCGTACATGCAGATGCGTTTTCTGTGTGTTGGACTGTGTTAATTTCTATACAAATGGAAATACATACAACACTCGATGGCATTCCCGCGCTACGCTGCGTGATGCGGGACAGTGTATTAATCGCCTAACGTTTGACAATTGATTTTACCGATTGATCTCTTGTGACTTTTGATTAAGTTATTACTAAGTTAATACTTTGTAATATGTGATAAAATATATACCTTACCCAGGGTTCATCCAGTTTCACTAATCTTCAGAAGGTAGGTACCGTCTTAAAATGTTCAATTTTGGTATTGTCGTTCTTAGGGCCACAGATCCTACCCCGTCATCGTCGTTATTCATCAGCGTAGTTTCTTTACTGTGAAAAGAGTTCGTAATAATCTTTTTATATTCTTGAAGGCTGTTGGTAACATTATACCTAATATAAGGAACACTACACTTAAATAACAGACGTAGGCTAAAATCATGCTGAAACAACATTCGCCGGACCTGTTTTTGGACTTACTACTACTTAAATACTTAAGTAGCGAACGGGCATGTCGGGAACCTGCCAAACGTCATAGTTCGCATAGTATAAAAGTCCTATCTGAGCTAAGGAACGTCACTAGCAACGCAGCCAGCGTATATCCGGCCACACCTCCCCAATACAAATATAAGACATAAACAACAGGGCGGCGGTAAGGTACCTCCCCGGGTCAGGTACAATGGCTCTACCACAGACTTCTCTCTCATGCCTCTCACGCTTTCAATATCGCTTGTAGCAATTTATCGTAGCGTCTGTTTCTTCTGTAGACTCTCAATTTAAGTAGGTATAGTAAGTGTTAATCACATTAATAAAGAAGGATTTATTTATTTATTTCCAAAAAATACGAAATGTCGGTTGTAAGTCTTATCTGCATAGGGTACGTAGATAATAACTGGTCTTTGCCCCTTTTACCGGAAATACAGGAAGAGTGAACAAGGTACATACCTACTTACCTATTTTCTAACAGACCAACCCTCGAGACTATCAAACACGCAACTATGAGCCACTTTAAGCATGTTAAGGAAAGATGATATGGAATTAAGGCTTTTTCCGATACGTCAATTCGTTAAATCGGAGCCTCGTTTAGCTTCTTTAACGTCGTACTTGTAATGTAGCGACAGAAACAGTGTAGATAGGACGCGCGGATGTGGTAGTTGCTTTATTATTCACGACAGTTTACGACACAGCGTTAAGAACGAACGAGTTTGCAATATTTTTGAGTGCATCTAAAGCTAACTATTCGTACTACTGTCTAATATGAAATAGTATTATTCAAAAATAAATGGATATAACATATTTATGACTTTATGATATTTTTAACCAAATAAAAAATGGACGAGGCCTTTGCGCATCTTGAAACGAAAAACCAAAGTTACTGCAAAAATGATCTAAAGCCTCCTGATGGTGGTTGGGGTTACGTTGTGTGCATTGGCGTAGGCTTTACTTTTGTAAGTATAATTTTTGTGATATATTTTTCCATTAGTATTCTAGCTGTGCTATTTAATACATCGAAGGTTTGCCTACATTTTAAATTTGATTTGGAATTTAAAGTTTCTTATATTTATCCTACCTCGTATGTACAGTGCTACAGTGTGGTCGAAATCAGTTACATGCAAATTGTTTACTCTTCATTTTATGAATCGAATTGAAAACAAATCATAAGATTTGCAATAAAATTAGCAAAATTATTTGGCAAGCAGGTTTCTGCTGTGCTTGTTTTTGTGCAAGTCGATGATTTTTATTCATAAGTAGCTGTAATTTGTGACACATCTTTTTTTAACCGACTTCAAAAAAGGAGGTTATAAATTTAACACGTAATGTATGTAAGTATGTAATATTAACGGAATTGCACAGTATGTTGGTCTTTTACGGCTTCCAAACAAGTATACCAAATTTCATAGGTGTATGTATGTATGTATACGTATGTATGTATGTATATATGTATGTAGATGTTTGTCCTCGCATATCTCCGAAACTAGTAATTGACGGATCGTGATCGTTCTTTTTTTGTTTGTTATCATTTCAAAAAATAGTAAGCCTGAAGTAGGTATGTAACAAATTTGATTTCATACTTTTTTCGAAGTCGGCTTAATTTTTTAAATGTTTCTTTATTTGCTTTAAAATTGAAGATATGAAAGTTTTGAAATGTCTCGACGTTCGTACACGACGTACGTCTCGTGGTACCTGCGTAGGTACTACTTAAATTTAATTTTCTATCAAGTTCATTGAACTATTTTAATTGATTGAAGTTGACAAGGATATCATATAAAATTTTGGAACTTAAGTAAGTTTCTATGAGTTCCTATTCTATCTAGATAGGTAAGCATGCATTAAAATTATTTAGGAACTCTAAAAAGTAGTTTATTATTTTTACGCATATAGTATCTATGTGGATAATAGTGTGTAAAGTTGGTGTCTCTTTACTTTTATATATACTCGTAAATAAAATCCAATGAAAGTAGGTACCTAAAATTAAAATTTTATCATTATTTAATTTACTCAATCTACATCTATATACATCTACCTACACTTTAATAATATTATAAAGAGAAAAAATTTGTATTTTTGTGTGTGCATAGGCTATATTTATTGCTAGAAAAGATTAGGGATCCTTACTAAAACTTAAGTAACATAACCCAAGGTGTAAAAAATGACCTAAAACAAAGCCGTTTTCGCATGCGGTGCGGAAACTATTGATCTTTAATATCAATATCTACAGAAAACTTCGCGATACCATAATTGTCCAACTATTATCGTTATGTCACAATAACCACTTTTTATATTGTAGAATCTACAATATTAAAAAAATAATAATATCAATATCTACAAAAAACTTCGCGATAACATAATTGTCCAACTATTATCGTTATGTCACAATAACCACTTTTTAGAGTTTAAAAGTAAATAGAAATACCGACCAAAATTAGACCATGTTATTCATACTTCTATTTAAACCCTTATCCAAATAAATCATATTGTTTTCAAGACTGTTTCAATTCATATACATATAGGAATATAGGTTGGCATTCTAAATGTTAAATTATAATATTGGAATCGAGTGCCGGTTTTTAATTGTTTGGGCTTTTTCATTGTAGATAACTAACGTGTTAAAGTTGTTTGGATTTTCGCAACGGGCTTGGTGGTGAAAGTTTGTGACTCAAAAAAAACTATGCGAGGATATTAGTCAAATTATTTGGCAGAGCGAAGCCTGCCGGGTCAGCTAGTGCTTTATAAAATAGCGGTCGGTTTTAAAGAGATTACATGCTTCTTATGAAAAGAAAATCTTGCGTTATAATTTTATCAGTGATAACCATGTGATAACAAAGATACTATCTTATTTTACTACAGAGCGTCTTGTTCTTTGCATTATGCATTACCATGTAAATGCACAGTAATACATAATTATGTTAATGTATAACCGAATAATAAGCATATCTCTTATTTAAAAAGGTAGGTATAGGTGCTTAGTTATTTAAGTCTTATCAAACGAGTCAACAAGCACCCTGCTGTAAAGAAGTTTCTGCCTGAACTTTGTTCCATTTATTTATTTATTATTGCTATAATCTACTTTGTCTATTGCATTTATTAGGTATATAATGCATCAACAGATTTTGAGGCCCTTGGACTACCACATACAATCTTAAAGAGAACAACAGACACCCTGAAGTCTTTGCTTCACTCTTGGCACTCCGAAGCTAGGTATTTAGAAGTAGAAGAAAGAAGAAGTAGAAGTTTTAAATACGATCTAAGATCATCAAATTGTATACTGATTTGGTCTAAAATTTCTAAGATGTTCGCTTCAAGTAGTGTCAGCGGTACCTGCACATCTCTCGCTCCTCCCCTACCTCCCTCAGCGGACTTTACCTAACGACTCGACCATTTAATTTTGTAAGATGCTAAATGCATGTGTAACTTAACAAAAATGCATTTTTTAATTTATTTTTAACAAAAAATAAATGATACTTAATTGCGTCATAAGATTAATTAATTTCTAAGCTTTAATGCCATTAAAAAATTGTAAAAATGTGAATTTTATTATTTTGAAAAAAACATCAATTTGCTCGTAAGATTAACAAGCAAATCAGCAAATGAAACCGGCCCTATTAATTAGTATCGTAGCCATAGCAACTGAGGCGCCATTGATTTTGTGTATGATATGTATTAATTGCATGTAAGTTCTTAATAAATTCTTATAGAGTTTTATTGTTTCACTTCAACGCTTTTTTCACTTCAGCGCTGAAACCATTGAGAATTCAAAAAACTTGAGTCCATTATAATACCAAATCTTTAAGGTTAAAATTAAACAGATTATTAAAATCAAAATTTTATTTTTCAGTGTTTCTTAATTTGGTAGTGCAATTATTTATTTATTGTACTATTGAATTAGATAATTATGAATAATGTAACAACATACCGGTATTAGTATTAAGTACTCATATTGATCGACCGGTTATATGATACCACTATTATGGCGGTGTTAAGTAATAAAATTGTGTTTCATCGAAATCATCATCGTCTATAAATGTATAACTTAACTTCTTAGGGGTCTGAATAATCTCCAAAGTAACTTCTTATACTTTTTAAATTTAATGGGCATGAATGTGAATTGCTAAGCATGCATGCTATGCCATAACCAAATCATGGCATGAATGCTTGGATTGGCAAATACAAGCAGGCTGCCTTATGGGAAGCAGTTATTATAAACACACACGACACGTCATATATACAAACCACAATTAGGATAGCCGTTCCATCTGAAGTTATATGTGGGTACGCTGCTACGATGTTTGCTTCAAGTATTTTCACCTAGCACACATCCTTCATCGAAACACAAGACACGAAGAGCATACTGATTCATGACGGGTTAATGATGTGGTGAGTGATGTACCGTCACCTAAAACACAACATTTTATGGCAAAATACAGCTGTAGGATACGTTTCCCAACTAGGTAACTGTGAACGATCTTTTTACATATTATTGCGCAACGTTGATCCATTGCGCAACATCTCAAATGGGAGAATTCTGGCATACAAAGCAATAAGCACAATTTTTGTTATTAAGACTAAGAATTAGGTACCTTAATGACACATCCGTTTGTGGTGTATGCTTGCAACGCAAAAATTTATTATTGGCGCTGTGTAGGTCTTGGAAGTACCTACATTAAATTTCCTAGGCTAGGGCATCCAATGTAAAGTAGGTACCTGTATAGACTGGATTGTAGTAACTACAACATAGTACAACCTCAAAATTGAGCATAGTGTGTAAATGACCTCCTTTATTTTTCATGTATGTTCGAGTATTATTCATGTATTTTTGAGTTATGTTGGAACTCATTGAACAAAAGTTGTTGCTTATGGTGTTAGCTACCTCGTGCTGCGAGGTTGCTGGTGTTTTACGATTAAACCTGTATATATTTTATCTTATAATCTATTCAAAAATGTAGTCCAAGATATTTAAATATATATGCCTACGTAATGACCATTCAAGTTTTCATGTAGGTTGTGTACTACCTAATGATGATCTAAAATATCTAAAATTTTGGAAATATTGATATATCATCAATAACTCGTAAATAATTAACATTCATTGTTGCAAATTTTTGCATTTCATAAGATTATGAAATGCATTTCATAACCTTATGAAATGAAAAAGTTTGCTAATAGACCTACTTTGGTATCTACAGAAATTTTTAAACTCACAAATATATATTATGCAACGATTCATTCGAGGTAACTTTTCTGTTTCTGTTTCTGTTTACAGAAAATTAACAGAAAGTAAACATCTAACTCATTATCATAATTATAAGAAATTGTAAGCAATACAATTAACAAAATCTCTTCTCCTACAACATTAGTTTCGATAAAAGTAAATTTTAGTAGAGCGAGCAGTTTTCTTATTATAATCATAATTACTTATATCAATCAGAGCTTTGTTTATCAAGTCCAATAAACTCACGAAACTCACAAACATAACTTAATATAGTAGTAGGTATAAATGGTTCATGGCTACTGGTCACTGATTGAGTTTAACGAACCGGTTGAATTGAAATGATTGAAAAGTGTTTTAGTGTAAGTAACAGACGAGCCTGCAAGCAACCTGGTAATAACTACAATCCTACGTTTTTACTCTACTGCAATGTAAGATTATGTACAATTTGCAGTGTCGAATAATATTGCAAACTCATCCGAAATGCACGCTCATGGCTCCTGCCGCGTTCGATTACAAGACTTAGAATATTATAGTAAAATATTCGGAAAAAAATATACATAGATCGATGCTTATTGTATAAATAGATGTTAATAAGCACTTATGACTAAGGTTGCTATCTTCTTTACATAATGTAAAAAAATTCGCTTGTGTGGCGGTAATGTATTTATTTAATGGCTCTATAATTTTAGATTTTAACAGAACTACAACCTACAAATATCAGGTAGGATAATTATACCTAGCAAAGATATCTATAGACTCATTTCATTTTATTTTACTTATAGATGCTGGGATTTGGTTCTTCGAACGCGTTTGGAATTCTTTTCAATAACTTTTTCATCGAGCAAGACGGCGCTAGTGGCCTGCCGTTAGTTATAGGCGTTTACAACGGAGCTCTGTCTATTGCAGGTACCTAATGAGATTGATTTTTCTATTTTTAGATATAAATGGATAGCGAAATTTTGGCAACGTCGTCAATTAAATCTATACTTTAATATATATATAGTATAATAATATAATATAATATATATTATAAAGCTGAAGAGTTTGTTTGTTTATTTGAAACTCAGGAACTACTGGTCCGATTTCAAAAATTCTTTCAGTGTTGGATAGTCCATTTATAGAGGAAGGTTATAGGCTATATTCTATTTAAAAAAAAATTAGGGATCCGAATCGAAAACCTATTAATGCGTGCGCTGCAAAAACTATTGACAATAGAACAAAATGATGTACTATGGATTTGTAGGTCTTATTAAGATCTATAAAAAAGTTCGCGAGAGCTTATATCATAGAAGACAGAATACTAAGTGTTCTATGGCTTATATCTAACTACCATAGTTTAGTCACAATAAACGCTTTTATGTTCATAAAAAATATTAAGTCGTCTGAAGAAAGAAATACGTTAATAAATGTGTATCGCAATTTTAATCCTTATCCAAATTAAGCATTATGTTATCGAGGGTATTTATGTAGAAGAAAAATACTTGTTGTTTTATTCCAATCGGACATTTCGTTTAGAAATTATCACGAGTATAAAAACGCAAAGAATTGGTACCTAATACCTTATGAGTTATTTGCCAACATAATAATATCCTACTAAGTACTATATTTTATTATATTATACTATTATAAATGCGAATGTTTGTGAGTATGGATGGATGTTTGTTACTTAAAAACGGCTGAACAGATTTGGATGAAATTTGGTACACAGATAGATCATAACCTGGATTAACATATAGGATACTTTTTACCCTTCACACAGTCTAGTAATTTCCATATAATTAGTTTGGATACGTAGCCAGCGATGTCCTCATGGTGTCCCGGTAAGGTATAGAGTCTTAATACTAGTAATATTAAGTCAGTATTGGTACAATATTATTATAATTCAATTATTATAATTAAATTCTTATATATTGTATAAATCATGAAGTACATGTACACGCAACTACGCATAATATATTATTGAGCTTCGCAAATACATAAACAGACAATATTAGTGAAGTATTTGCTTCATTGACCCTTAAACCTGGCTATTTACATTTCTCAGTTTCAAATGATTTTCTTTAATGAACAGGTTGACACAGCATAATATGGTCGTTAGTCGTTGTTCTTAATTGTCACAATGAAACAAGAATAGAAGAAACAAAAATAAGCGGCTCTTTATTTTAAAATTAAGGACAATATAAAACATAACCTGATCCACTTTCGGCGGTCTAGTAAAGGAGAAATTCTTAATAAAGCTCAGATTTCAACTAAGTACGTTACTTGTAGTTGCTACGCAAGATGCCCTAATTAATAAGAGGCCGAATAGTTTAATACAAACTATTTAATCGGAACAGCAATCAGCTGAGCAAGGCAAATTGTAGGTACAGGCAGCCACTGCTGTCGCCACCATCAGTCATTCAGTTTAGTCTTATTTCGTAGAATCACCTACGCCTTAATGTTTCGTTATATTCAGTAAGCCTATAGCATATAACACCTCTCAAGGTAGTCCTTTATCTACATAAATAAATAATGCCTTCTGTAACTTCCCAAATTTAATTACAGTCCTTCTTTTTTGAAGCTCACAAAAGTTTGATTTTGTAGGCTTAAAGTAGTTCGATATGAAACTATTTAATTATGAAGCGTATATACACTTAAAATTATTATATCAGATGGATATTAAAAAAACATTTCATAAACTTTTAATTTGGAAATACAATTGGAAATAAAAATGATTATAAAGAAAAAATATGTTTAAATTAAGAAAATACGAGTAATGTGTTAAGAATCTTCAGGCTTTAGGTTTCTATACTAACATCTTATGTTACGCTTTAAGTTCCTTCTCTCTTAGCTTTAGGTTCACTTTACTGTAAAACAAAATAATAATTTATACCTACAATTGAACATAAGGGAATTCTGCGTAACGGTTACGAACCTTGATGACCATTATAACAGATCAATAGATTTTCCTTGAATTCATGTCTATCGTTAGATTGACCGATATTCCTATGATAGAAATGTTATTGGCTAATTAATGATCAATATAGTGTTATAGTATTTTCCCACGTTAGAATATCTGAATAAAAACCTGTTAAATACCTATACATAAATTAAGTAGTCGCATTTTTGGCAAAATTAAATTTTACCTAATCTGTTAATGGAATCTTAAAATAAATTATGGTAAAGAGGTGCTTGATTCTAATTCATCTATTATATTATATGAATTCTTGTAATCACTGTAATGACTTTTAAATTAAAAAAGCACGATGACTTTGACTACAACTAAATCTTTAGTCAACAACCATATGGAAATTTCAAGGTTAGATATAAGTCGTCTAAATATAATATGTAAGTGTTATGTTTTGGTTGTTTATGCAAAAGAAAATTAACGCCAATTTGAATCAATTTACCTATATTTTTTTATTGCGACTATTTCAGCACATATCATGCTTGTTGTTATCATTATGTACATAGATATTAAACAGTATTTACATATAGTGGTTGAACTATTTTATCTTTTTAACCATTAGGCCTTGGACGATAAACCTGTTTTCCATTAGTACACTGATTACGGGACACCCTGTATATATTATTATTACTATTTACCCTTGTTCATTAAAAGTGAAAATTTTGTATTCTTTATTTCTTTTCAGGATTCCTAAGCGGTATAGCTTTAAAAAAATACTCCTTCCGTCAAGTTGGCTTAGTTGGAGCCGGATTGTTTGTTTTAGGTGATGTGCTTACAATTTTTGTGAATAGAATATATCAACTTGTGTTCACCTTTGGCATTATAAGAGGTAAGAATTTAATATGAATTTTATACCATATTTATGTGTCATAAATTGCAGTATGATATATGTAGTAGATAGTTAATTCAGCTTGTCTACAAGCTGAATATGAATGAATATATGTATGTATAGCTATAGTATATTATATACTATAGCCACTCTTTGTTATAACTTAACTTACTGTTAAATGAATTGGACAGTGTTAAAAAGCCCTTCTAAATGTTAAGGACTATCCAAAACGTTAGGTTTAATGTTTGATATTTCTTAAAATTTATTTCTAGGTGCTGGTTTTGGCGTAATGATTCCAGTGAGCTTTACGGCATTCAATTCCTATTTCACTCAGAAAAGAACCGCGATGATGAGTGCTAACCAAACAATGAGTAGTATGGCTTCCATAACATTTCCAATGCTGGTGACATATCTTCTCGCCGAATACGGTTTTAGATGGACTCTAGCTCTAATAATGGCTGTAGATTTACATTTACTCTTTGCCATGACGGTTATGCATCCAGTTGAATGGCATATGATCGTCAATCCTGATGCAGATTTCAAAACAGGTAGCTAATCTTAAACTCTTAAATTTCGAATTAGAGACAGTTAACAATGATTTTAATCATTACCTTATTAATTGAAATCAGTATATCACTCATTAAAGATTCATATTTGCTTTTCACGTGGAAGTTTTTCATAATTTTTATAATATTTGATTGATTTAACGTTGTCTTTCATTCGCATCATTTTAACACTATAGGATAAAGTTTTAGATCCATCAACAAATTGTGCAGTCCTTGATGTACATAAACTCGATTCGGAATTAGATGAAAGTGTTATAAAAATGTTGCCAGGTAATGAAAACGTTGAAACGAAGGAACTCAAAAATACAACCAGGCACGAGTCTTTACAGAAAAGCATAATGTAAGTATATAAGCATATATATTTGATATTTGGTACTATAAAAGGAACAATAAATTCAAATTTCAACTCAAAGTTATTTGTTTGATATCATAAGAAAGCATATAGCAGTTATTATATTAAATAAAAATGTGGAAGTCCTAAATTTATACAGATTTGGTTATTACCATCTGAGGTTAGCATCCGGGTGTAAACACCATTAGTAACTTTGAGTATTCGAACTTAGGCCTTGATCGCTCATACAAAAACTGCTTAAAATAAATGTATATATAATTAAATGCATCATTTGATCAGCATATTTAAATAAATTATAATAATTAAACATGCATGAGAATAAGTATTAAGTATAGATTAAATTAATGCTTTTTTCCATTACTTACAGTCCGTTTTGTCACTCTTGATCTATTTGGTAAACAATCTTGGCACTAATTGCCAACATTAATTGAACTAAAATGACAAATTATTTTTAAATCTTTATAATTTTGTGAGGGCATTGTTTTTAAATCGCAAATTAAAATAAATGGACACGCTAAGATTGTTTACCACATTGGACAAGTGTAAAAAATGGACTTTACTTAACGAATGTTTTTGTTAGTGATAGAGTTTTATGTTTATTTTTTCAGAAAGACAATTTATGATAATGTAGAGCTAGACTTGCTAAAGGACCCCAAATTTTTGAGTACATTAATCGGTCTTGGATTCGCTTTTGTCTCGGATGTAACTTATTTAGCCATGGAGCCTATGTTACTTTTTTCTTATGGTTATACTGAAGTAAGTTCCATTTCCATTTGTTTTGTCTCACAATTAATAAAAACAACTTTTACATGAACATATTTTACTACGATATACTCATTGTTTATATAAAGTTTTTGTCTAATATTAAAAATATATTTAGAAATCCGTAAATCATATTTATACGGACAGTTAGTTCATATTTTTTCACTTCCACTATTATAACCATAGACACAAAGATTGCACCTCAACATTAATGCGTTCTTTTCAGATGCAAGTAGCGACATGCGTGATGGTTGGTGCCATAGCGGACTTAATAGCAAGATTTCTCCTCGCAATTTTCACTTATTTCTATACAGTCGACAGCCGAAAAATTTTTTTCGTCGGTACTTTTGTGACAATATTCTTGAGAATAGGTAAGATTACGAAGGATACTGTATAGTTTGATGTGATTTTTTTATTTACCAATTTACTTATTTGCTCTCTTGCTCTTTATTTGATATTTATATATTCGATATTTACGGATATATTGATTTCATTTTCAGCTCTGGTGTCTTCAAGCAACATGATATTCGTTTTTGTGATAACAGTAATATCAGGATTAGTGAGGTGTTCCGTACAGGTGCTCTTTCCATTGGTGTTGGTAAACGCAGCACCTGATAGATTTCCAGCTGCTTTGTCTCTTCATATAATATTTTCTGGAATTTTGATGCTTTTAGCAGATCCTCTTATAGGTAAGATATTAAAAACAAAAATCATTAGATCTCGGTTGGGTCGACTAATGTTAACTAAAAATATGATTACTTTATAACCATAAAATGTTTCCCATGCCTGTGTGGTGAAATTAAGTGTCCCTCTTAAAGACAAATTTTTTATAGACAATGAGCCCCAATACACATGCAGTTTTGCAATATTTGGTAGTAAAATGCTGTATCGGTCTTAATTTTTGTTTCAGGTGTTATTTACGAAACTACTGGCAGCTACGTGTACTGCTTTTTAGCGATGAGTTTCTGTTGTTTAGTATGTGTTGTTTTATGGACTGTTGAATATTTTGTGTATCGTAAACATAAGTCATAAAAAGGTATAGTTACTAGCAGCTCTTTTGAGAGGCTTTAGTACATTTATAGGTATAGAAATTGAAAAAAATAACAATTGCTTATTGCAATCCATTTTGCACAGGAATGTATTAATTTTACTAATATATTATTTAATTAGTTCTATATTATGTCAATAATTATTTATTAGTCCCAGTTATTTCAAAAGCCATGACCCAAGTTAAGGAATTTAATTAATAGGTATGTTAGAAAATAAAACAATTGTATGTTAGAAATGTAATGTAATGTAATGTTGTCTACACGCTATAATTTAATAAAAATGAAGTGTTAGTTAATTTTTCGAGGCTCGTTATTTATGGAAAACTTGTTATTTTAAAACTATTTAAAATTTAAGTTGTTCTAAACAGTTATGTTTAACTTTGAAGGATTTTGAATTTCCGAAAGTCAAAAATATTAACATAATTGTGGACTATTCTCATAGAAATTGTACCTAATTTTAAGAATTTGCTTATTTTTTATGAAAAAGTATTTCAGTTTTCAATATTTAATAATATTTGTATAAAATTGGATGTAGAGCTTTTATGTTTTGGAAAGTGTAAAGGCCAGCTTATGTTATCTTGAATAAATAAAAAATATATGCCTTGTTCATAGATAACCCATTTTTTCTTCGTAAACACAATTTAACTCCTAAAATCAAGTCATATTATTTTGCGTGCTGGCAGATATACTAGGAAAAAAAGATAAACTTTATTAATTCTATTGTACAATATTTATTTCACATTTATTTTATAGTCGAAACAATGGTGGATAAACAGTTGCTATTTTATATCATAAAACTACAGTTACTTTATTTTAATATAAAATACATTATCCTCTCACAATTTAAACGTACTTAAATAAAAGAATTAAAATTGTCAATTTGTAAAAGTATTAGTAAAAAATGATTACACACTAATTTTTGGTACATTTAGGAGATTAGAGAAACCGGTGCTCTTTTCCTGGGTTCGATATGAACTCTGAATCCGTCTGTTCTTTTAAGGATGATGTCTGCCTGTAGCCTGAACTGATCTTCAGTAACGTCAGATACCATCTTATAGTTCCGTAAGATGGTTGACAATAGTATCTTCAGTTTCAGTAAAGCGTATTTGCGGCCTAAAAGTTAAAGGTAAAGTCAGTTAAGAAACATAGCAATTAAGTCAATAAAAATGAAAAAGACATAAGTTTTCAAGTAAGAAACTCAATTTTCGGTCTTTTACCCCGCAATTTATGGCCTATATTAATCAATATAATATTCCAAAACTCTTTTATATCAATACAATTTTGATTATTAGGTATAGGTGGTCTTACTAAAACTAAATCAGCAAATTTTTGTATTTGTATTTGGTAGAATTATGTACGTACTATTATTTATTATGATAACCTACTGAATCTACTGATTAACTTACCAACACAACTCCTGGGTCCGGCGCTGAATGGGATGTAGCTGTAATAATGTCTGTTCTGGGTGTTTTCTGGTAAGAAGTTGTCTGGGTCGAATACATCTGGATTCTTGTAGTATTTAGGGTTTCGGTGGATTTTGAAGGTTCCAATAACTACTGTTGCTCCAGCAGGCAGAAGGTAATTGTTGGTTGCTAAAATTAAAATTGAATATGACTTGGCACAGCGTTGGTTAATTTGTTATACACAATTCTGTAACCCGTGAGTCACCCACTGCACGATCGGGTCTCCTTTCTGAATAGGAAAGATATAGGAGATTTTGTTGACCCGGGCTTAGTTCACCATGTTGATTATTGCGAGTTGGGTGACATCACGTTTCTTAAGATTTATCCATCACCATCCACCTAGTAAATATACCTACAAACCGTAGAAATATTATAGCAAACATTTCGTAACGTGATTTTGCGTTAGATTCTTAGTCGGTCAATTCTACGAATCGATTACGTCTAACTTCAAATATGACAGAAATCTGCGTTGCAGCTCATGACGACTAAGTTAAATAGTGGATAACCATATATACTTACCCTTAAAAATTACGGTGGATATGAAGAGCTTCACGGTAATTTATTAAGCTCTATCACCTAAAGTACCTAGTACTAACAATTTACATTTTTCCTTTTAAACATCTTTAATTATCTACTTTAACATTTTAACATAAATTACCAATTTTAACATCACGATTGAGCTTCCTTGCGATTATAGGCACTGGAGGGTACATTCTCAGGGATTCAAATATAACTCTCTCTAAATACTTCATTTGGAGAGTGTCCTCGAAGGTAGCTGGCCTGTCTGAGTCTCCGAAGATCTCATAGAGCTCATTGTAGACTCTGGCTTGGATATCCTGGTGAACACCGAGGAGACAAAGGACGAAACTGGAACCGGCGGCGGTGGTGTCGTGACCCTATAAATTAATAAGAAAAATATTAAAATTAAAATCTTTCAGTATAAGGTACAAATTGGACACACTAAACGAAAAAAAATATTGATTTATCACGTACGTATGGTCTTCAGGCTAAACAAAAACTGGGAGGAAAAAACGGATGGGAAAAATTTCCCAGTAGGTACTACAGTGTGATATGCGCAAATAAGTTAAGCATGTAGCTAAGTATTTCAGTAGTTACCTAGTAAAAGTGAAGTTAAAAACGAAAGTACAGTGGAATCAAAACAAGTGAAGGTGGACATCAGTCACTCTACAAAAGTAGTTTCTGCTCGGAACATAGTCTCATAGATACAATTTTAAGAAATTTGCTACGTAAAAGACAAAAGTATTCTAAATTTTAATACTGTTATTATTTGTAGGTAATTAGGTACTTACTGCGTAAGCGTTACTTACATTCAACCTTACTAATTATCACATATTTTATAATGATTCATAATTATTAACATTAAACTAATATACATTTTTCAATGTTCCATTTTTTAATTAGTAACTTGTTATACCTACCTCGAACATAATAGTGTCCACTTCTTCTTTGATCTCGAAATCTGATATTTTATTAGTTCCATTTTGGGTGGACTCAATCATTAGATCTAAGAATGCTAGTCGTTTCTTTTGACCTGCAAAGGTACATAAAAAAACTCAACTTTCTAATGTTTTAGTATTAAATTTTGCGCCCTACAGGACGTCAGATGTAATAATTTTAGGTCCAATTAAGTTCAGTGAATAACACCCCAAGAATTTAACTTAGGTTTTGTGTTTGAACAACCAGAAAGAAAAAATACATATTTAAACATTCATTTAAGAAGGGCTCAAAAAGCTATAAAAAGAAAGCACATAGGTAAAAGCCTGTACATAGGTAAGCCGGTAAGGTTGTACCGTAACAACCAAACAGGCTTAAAGTTATGTTAACGTTGTACCTTAACCACCAAACAGGCTTACAGGCTTACCAGCAAAGAAAAGCAAAATTACGTAGAGCTCTTACTTTTGTATCTAATACATTTTAATCAGTACAAAAGGCAGAAATGTACGACAAGTACCTACTAGTTAATGCATACATGTACGTCAAATGTGCGCATGTTAAATAAATATATTTAAGTCTAATTTACTCTATTACTAGTACATGTACCTACTGGACATCAGTACTTACTCGTATATTATAGATGATTTATTTACGTGTATAGATTAGATACGCACATCGAATTAACATTCAAAGGTATACGTAGTGTGTAATTGATTGCGTGCATGTGTAGAACCACTTACCGACATCATTCTCATCATTGAAGTCTAGATCATCGCGATAACCTTTGAAAACTGTGTCAGCAAGAGTTTTCACATTAGCTAACCCAGTTTCATTTTCATCTTTTACTTCACTTTCATCAGTAGAATCTGGAACCATTCCTTTGGACTGGTTTAGATAATATTTTTCTTTTTTGAATTTAATTACCTGTAAATAAAAAACAACAGATTTTGTGAACCAGTCAGGGGTAAAGTTTTGAAATTGAGAGTAAGAAGGAGAGAGAATTACCTTATTTGTCAGACCGTGAATTATGCTAAGTAATTTCTTCTGTTTTTCGAAAAAGGAAGTGAATTTAAATATGGAGTCAAATCGCAGCCAAAACTTATAATGCCTTTGGTGAATAATATCGCACATTCTAAAACAAAATTAAATGTTAATGAAATCAGCAACGCACTTTATTTCAGTAATCAATTATGTTATTAAATAAAAAAATGGAAAGCATTTTGTTATTTTAAATTTTAGAAATAAGCATTTTAAATAGACAAGATCTGCTGGACGTTACTCTGGGTGCTATTTTTAAAATATAAAAAAGACTTTTTATTCCTTAATCTTATAATATTATTATAATAACTCTTACACTTACTTCATAACAGCCATAGCATAATCAAAACCAGATTCATCCTGTGTTTCTTTTGTAATTCCCATCGCGGTTTCTGGAATATTCAAATGATAAATTTTCAAGCAATTACCGTTATTATATTTTTGTTGAGTAGGTATGGCTAATTAATTAGATTGAATATATTAATAAATAATTTTAGGTCACGTTGATTTTACCAATGTCACTTATGAACTTTATGAATATGCAGTAAATTATAACTGAACAAAGTACGCGTACAGAATAAATAATTGCATTGTTCAATTTTGTTTTTAATAAAACGTTCATGAACCTAGTACAAATAATAACAAGAAGGGTAAACTAAAATATGTAAGTACTACTACTATAAATTACTATTTTAAGCCTAAGATAGGTACTCATTTTTCAATTCAAGTATTGGTATTTTTATCGTCTTACGGATTTAATGGACTTTTTCAAATCAATTCCCGATATTTAACTTCAATATTCTTATTTGTTTTAACTTAATCACTTTTCTTCATCCGAACATCAAAAATTACTTCCTTCATTTAATATGTCATCAGATTTAAATCCTTAACTTTAAACCATACGACCAGAATAATATTACTTTGTGATACTCTGCATAAGAATGAATTACAATTTTAAATAATAAAGTTATTAACCTTGCAGAGCAGAGCTATTTCAATTTTGTCACAATTACAGTTTACATGGAAAATAATGCACGAATTCTAATATTTTTAATGCGTTAAAAATACATGAAATTAAAAAAACACGCCTCACACACTACACTAAGTTTGAGTACTTTATGCACAATTGCATACATAGACAAACATATTTCTAGTTTGTTATTAAAGCCATACTTACCTAGTAAAATGTCGACCGTAACGCCGCTCATGTAGTCGTGCACGTCGAACTCTTTTCCCACTTCTCCCTTCATTTTGTTGACAGCATTCAAACTATTTTGATTGAACACGGTAACAAATGATTTGAGGACATTGATATGGAATGTCGGAGCAATCATTTTTCGATGTGAACGCCATTTCTCTCCTGAAAAATAAGGAAAGAAGCGTATTGAAAGAGGCCACTCGGATATAAGACAATATACATCTAACCACACACGAAATTGAACACTCCGTGTAGTTCTGTTTCTGACAACTAAGATGGTTGTCCCTAATCTCTTACTTTCGGTTTATTCGCCTCACCAACTAAAACCTACTTGCTTGGTTCACAACCGTAATCGGAGGTACTACAAATATGACATGTCAATTACATAATCATTCTTACCTGAACTGATCAGTAATCCTTCACCCAGCCATGGTTTGAAGAATTTATACTCAGATGCCTTGTCAATATGCTCATGGCTGTTTAAGATTACCTCCACATCATCAGCTTCGGTGAGAAAGATGATAAGCTTAGATCCTAACCAGCCGCGTACTACATTACCATATTGCTCCGCATAATCCAGTGCAAGAACGAGTAAATCTGTTGAAAGTAGTTTTATTAATATTATAATTACTTGTGTAGTAGTACAAGAGTACCTTCGCATAGGTCGTAAACAAGTATTTAGCAAACATACAACGAAATAATATATTTGAGCATTTTGAATGAAATAAAGTAAAATGGTTTTAGGAGGTCAATGGTAGGTTAATCGTAAACTCATTGGTAGGTTACCTTCCGGTCTTTTTCCGAGAGCCATTAAAGCATTTCCAAAAACTGGTATAGCCATTGGACCTGGCAGCTTGTTGCCGAGTTTGTACAGTTTGGTCTGCTGTTGCCAACGATATAAAAGCCAGAGTCCTGTGGCAAGGAGCACTAAGGGATAGAATACGAGCCGTGTGCTGATGAAGGACTGCACCGGGATGTCCTCGACGACCGACATGACGATTAAAACTAGAAATTTATTAAATATATATATGAAAGAAGAAGAATGAAAATGTTTAAAACATTTAATTCATAATATAATAAAAAATCCCTTTGGAATAGAAGATATACCGCTGAAGTTGTAGTGCTGCAGGAAAAGGTGTAGTAGTTCTTTATTTAATTAAAAACAAATTGTTGAAAAGATCTATTAAAATATACCAATAGTTGAGTCAATATTTAAATATTACCATCAGAAAACTCATGACATTTAGTATAAAAAAGGGACTTAATTTTCCAACAAAAAACTTTTTTTTTCAAGTTTACCTATTCACACACCTTTCAATGATGGCGACTGATATGCACTATTGCAATATAACCAATATTTTAACAATAGATACAGGTTGTTATAATTTTTTAATTGCACACCAATAGTAGGTACTGCGAGAGCTATTCATTAGCTCAGCAATTTAGCTCAGCAATTTTTAATCCTATATTTAAAATTGTTATAATTTTGCATTTGTCTATGAAAGATATGGTCGAATTTTCTACAAATTTATTAGTATTAATAAAACACTTACTGTACTGTATTTTCTTTTGGACTTTTATCTAGACCTTTAGAGGATCGGCTCTTCTTTTTCCAGGTACTCGCGAATTTAGTGTCTTTTAGTGTTATAAATTTGATGTACCTAAAAACAGAAGGGTCGTACCTAATTCGGAGTTTTTATTTGCATTAAAATACTAGTGTTTGGACAGATCTAACTCTCGCGCTACAAAGTGTACCAAATGTTGCGTGCGGTTTAAGGTCCCTGCGGCCCCGACCGCTATATGTTGCTTACACACTTGCTTAGAGATCGGTAATGAATAATAATTACTAAACATACTTGGGGTTTTTATTGTTTTGATGCTCCCTTATAAGATGATGTAAAAAACTTTTTTATAAAACCTTATACATACTTAATATATTATAAAACTATAGGTTGTATAATGGCTTTTTGTCGCCTTTTAATGTCATTTTCGGCGACCTAGCAGGCATCACTCTGCCCTAATGTTACGAGCCTTCCAAGACTTACGCCACAAACGCGCTACTATTTTGACTTTTTTTACTATAATATTCTTGAACAATCCACACAAACTTTCCTCTTGAATTCGATCAATTTTAATTGATGAATGAATACATTCATCAATTGAAATGTAATTAACTTTTGGTAAACGATTTAACATTTTTTTTATAATTTTATCACTTTAATATTAATAATTGTACCTAAAAATCTACCACCTACCTCTTTAGATGTTTGTTCAATAAGTTCAGCAGTGAAAATATAAAATCCAACTCCTGGGTGTAACGTTTCACGGTGTAATATTATGTTGCTTTGCTACACAATTGTTTTTATATTACGAGAATGACATCACTATTATTGAAAAATATTAAGGTGTGTTCACACGAACACAGAGGTTTTCGAAATTTTCGACGCTTGGAATAGATCTAGGCTTCCACTGATTTGAAATAAAATCATATTATTTATTGATAGATTCTTTATTTATCTTTTTTTTACCCGCGACGGTACGGAGACGATATATGCGTTTGGGGTGAGAATGTGTGTGTGCAAAAATCGATGTTGCCATTTATCTCCAAAACTACTAATCTGATTTTGATACAGTTTTCAGTGATGGGTTTGGATTTGATCGGTGCATGTTGATATAGGTGTTACGGTGATAACTCACAAGTGGACGCTGCAGTAAACATTTGTTCATTCAAATCGGATGCGATTTTCATTTGGTAATAGGTCTGATTTAATTGGTGAATCTAAAATAATATTATAAAAAGAAAAAATACATTTTTTGTTTGTTAGTTTTGTTTGTTTATTTGTTGTGAATGGGCTCAGAAACTACTGAACCGATCTTAAAAATTCTTCAATAGAATAAAAGCTTATTTAAATTTTTATACAAGACTCATCGACCCTACCTATCCTTTATTGATGGATTAGTAATAATTTTATATAATTATGTATACATATACCTAGTAACTTTGATTACTGTTTGAACCACGAACACTGTTAAAAATATTCGTTCTATAGTTTCAATAAAAAAAGGATGAAATGTTTTATTAAACCTAGTTATGTTTGGGTTTGGAAAATTAGACGGATTAACTAAAATCAGAACGTATTTTCTTGATATTTCTACATCGCTATAATAATAGTAGGTAAAAGGGGTGCTTAATAAAATTATTAAGGAATCACTTCTATGAGGTTAACATATGGAAAGGGATGAAGTCGCATGCGGAAGCCAATTATAATAAAAAAATAATTCATACTTTTCATTAATAGGGCTACACTAAGAAAAGTATTATTATAATCTTTTATAAGGTTAGCAAAAGTTAAGGTTAGTACCTGCGCAAAAGCCAGCTTTGTTATCTTAAAAAAATCGTTATCAAAGAACATGCCTATTCTAGTGTATTGATTGTTTAATTTACAGTTTTATTTGTTGACCATTTTCCCTTGACCCTTCACATGAAAAATCATTGTTTGCTAATCGTTTGCATTTATTGTAGTTTTGGAGTACGTTATTCAGTCCAGGTGCGTTTATAGTATTTAAATTTAATGTACGTATAATACTAAAATACACGGGTGAATCTAGGATAACTCTCAGTAAAGTGCATATGTGTCCACTGTTAACTAATATAAATTTATGCTTACCTCTACTTTGATACTTACTGGAATGTCAAATTTAAACTTTGCGGGAATTGGCGCCCACCAGCTGATCAGGGAGGGCGGGCGGTAACCCAAGCACCCAGGTTCTAATGCTTGGCGTGCGGAAACTGGGGCACTCAGGGTCTTATGTAGGGCTGAAGTCTGGATGGGCACTCGGCCTGGGCGCCTAAGGTCTGATGCTGGGCCTGCCTGAGAATGTGATGCTGAGTGGATCATACCCTCGGCGCCCAGGATCTGACATTGGTTGTGCGATAGCCTGGGCGCATAGAAGCATTGATGTTCGCTCTAACGCTACGTTTATAGGCCGCGGTGTTGCTTGTTCTGTTATTCATTTCTTGGACGTATATTAGTTGCTTCTCATGTGGACCAGTGAGAAGCTATTATTTGCTTAATGCGGTAATAACGCGGCCACGTTCCACGTCAAACAACACTTCTAACCTATAGAACTGTTACCTACATTTTAATATAGATTATAGAGTAATCCTATTGGAAATGGGACGTAGAGGTCCATGAGTTGTAATGACTTCTCGTTAATATGCGACCTGCACGTTCGTTTGCAATAAATTTATCCAAAATCGTAACATAAGATTTAAGCATAATCACGGGATGACTACGCCAATGCAGTCAGAATCGGACTCTCTATAAACGAGCCGGAGGCACCGTAAGTTTGAGCGATTGATTTCATTATTACAAATTTCACTTTTATTTAACGTAAATATTTAGTTTTTATTAACAAATTAGGTAAGTATATATGTAATTACAAAAAACTATTTAATGAATCATGACACATAGCAAAATTTTCCCACTTCTATTTGTATTTTACTGTAATTGCACAATAACTCGTAACTCTGTTAGCACAAAAAAATTGTCGCTACTTTTATGTTTTCACGTTTAATTCTAGCTTTTAAAGTAGTCAAAGCTGTCATTGTTTCTTTGTGAAAATCGATGAAGAGTGGTAACTTCAGATAAAGATTCGCAATTATACCATAATAAGAAATTTGTTATTTTTAACCCCCGACGCAAAAGAAGGGGTGTTATAAGTTTGACGTGTCTGTCTGTCTGTTTGTCTGTCTGTCTGTGATTCGGTCGTGGCACCGTAGCTCGCGAACGGATGAAGCGATTTCAATTTAGTTTTTTTGTATGAAAGGTGAGTTACGGGCGAGTGTTCTTAGACATGTTTGATGAAAATCGGTTGAGTCGTTTTTTTTTATTTTTTAAAGGCAACTCAGGTTATAGTGTCGGGGATTTTTTAAATTTTAAATTTAAGAATGTTTGTCATTCATTTAATTTACCTATGCACATAACTAGACTAACCAGCCAATTTTTTAAACTTAAATCAATGTAAACGAAGTTAAAGAAAATTATCCTTTAAATACGGTTTAAATCTCCTGTTGTTATACTGTTTCTGTTGAGTTTTTGCTTTGTTGAGTTTGTGGATTGTCATTTTTGTTAAGATTGAACCTTTTCAACATGTTAGTGAAGCCTGTTGTTGTATCAAAAAACATTATGGGCAAAACAATTCATAGTGAGGCAAGGACTCTTATATTGAAGGTGTTAACTTTCTTTAAATCAAATATTTACTCATTTTTAAAGAAAGTTGGATGAAAGTTGGACTATGGACCTAATAAGTAATAGGTATCTCAATCTAATTTAAAAATGTCATGAGTAAAATGACCTTGTATTATAACGTGTTATCAAACCGACCTTTTATCAACAATAAAAAATTGGGAATTAATATATTTTAACATTATTCCCATTTTTTTGCAAATGGTACTTTACGGTACCGTCCGAATGACGCCACAGCGCGAGGTGCACAGTTAATTCGTATGAGTTATAAATATGTCTAGTTCACTTGACAGACACCTCTGTAAAGTTTTAGATAAAAAACCTATCCTAATAAAATAAAACATAATGATATTATATTAAGTATAGTATGTTGTTAAACCATAAAGAATCATCATCCTACCATCAACAGATAACAAAAACTTATCATTCATGTCTATGGAAGATTGATATTGCTATTATAATTAGACAGGCGTTACTGTACTTTTGCAATGAATTAAAATACGTCTGGTTCAAGGGCGTCGCCAGCCGATAGCCCGGGGCGGGGGAGGGGAGGTTGCTATGGGGAATGAGAAAAGTATGAATTGAGGTGGATGTAAATCGTTTGTCGAAAATCGACAGCACATGAAGCTTTTCACTTCTAGTATGAGCGTTACATCTACGGCGATTGTAATAAGAACGGTACATAGTCCAACGTGTAAAGCTATACGAGCTCTTAAATGTACAATAAATAAAACTTGTAAATAAGTTCAAACATTTATTAGAATAATATAATAAAAAGAATGGAATTGGTGAAGTCACTTGAGTTTCGACGTACGAGAATGATCGATTAAGCAGGTCAAGTCATAGACTTTGGTTGCTTTATTTACATTTGGCAACTTTTTTAGAATCTCTATGGGGGCAGGGAGTGGCAGCTGCCCCCCGACGACGCCCTTGGTCTGGTTCACGTTTTTTTCATTATCATGTGACCAGTGATACTATAAACAGTATACATATATTCATTCATTCAATGACATAGAGACAAAATATATGTAAAGTTGGTTTTTCTACATTTTTTTTAATTTTTAAACAATCTTGGCAATAATTTTGTGTGGCAAGGAATTACAATTAGCTTTAAAAAATTGCATAGTTGATAGAAATTTATTTTACCTAAATTATCTCTATTTTAGTGGTAAAGCTATTTTGTTGTTGGGTTTATGTGATCGTTTTTCATTGTAGGTTTGTCTCGCGATTTCGTAGACGGTAGAATAGGTTTTCCGCTGTATAAATTAGCCTTCCTCATAAAATCAGGCTATCATATAAAAATATTTTTTCAAATGCAACTTGCCACGTTCGAATAAAGAAATTTATACGATTTTGGCTGAGCTTAAACAAAAGCTTGTATAATAAAAATCTGTATTATTTACAAAATTAGATAGGTATCTGATTTTCTATAATAATTTTTATTACCTCTACAAAAATAAAATTTATGTGTAGATTCCGGTAAGTTGTACACCTTCATTGATTGGGTGTGGGATTCTAAGGTATCAAAAATAAACATCAGCGAGTCCACAAAGCGAAAGTTACTTGACCTCAATCTTAAGTAAGAATATATTTTTCAACACGAAGGCAGAAGTTTGTATGCAGTAGGTATTAAGGGAAGTTGTTTCGAGTATAGTATAGAGCATAGTATAGGATACCAAATTAAGCGAAAATAAGAAATAATTCAAACAGCCAAATACTACTTTAAAAAAACTCTATGATATGAATAATATAATATTGCTTCATCAGATGCTATAAAACAATTATGATAAGACAAGAAACTAAAATTAAACTAACGGCTTAAGAAGCATAAACGATGGTTTAAAATAAAAAAAAAATTCTTGGGCATTCATATCTGGTTGATTAATGGCATATTGGAAATAACAATGTTATTGCTTGATAACTTGAATCACATCAAATTTTATAATACACTAGCTGACCCCGCAAACTTTGTTTTGCCATATAAGTTATCGAGTGTTAAAAAAAGACTATTAAAATAGGGGTTGGTGATGGAAAGGTGAAAATTTAGGGTTGTATGTATTTATTGATGCCACATTATTGAAAAAAAATGTCCAAAAAATAAAATAAAAATGTTAGGTGTGGACAACCCTTATCACTTAGGGGTATGAAAAACGGACAGTACACGATTCTCAGACCTACTGAATATGCATATAAAATTTCATAAAAGTCGGTCAAGCGGAGGAGTATGGTAACTAAAACTGTGACATGAGAATTTTATATATAAGAAGAAAAGAAGATATAATATCAATCGATTTGACATCAGGATGCCTAATGCATATTAACGTTAAAAGTTTGAATCAGAATTCCAATGAAAATGTTCCCTCAATTAGCTTTTAAGGTCATATAAAAACAACATTTAAATTAATTTTGAAATTACGTACTCTAACTGGCATATTGATAAAATATACAAAAAAATTAACATCTATCAGAGAACTTTTTTTATTTCCTTATGGCGAGTGTGTTATTCTTTAATGAATACGACATTATATCAAAACCAAGACAAAACTAACCAATCAAAATAAAATTTTATAAATCCGGTTTATGTTAAATGATATTAAAATAATATCTACCATACTGTTTAATGGAACATTAAAATTCTTCAAGGGATTAAAAATATATTCATAGTCATAATAACATGCAAGTGGCATCTTAAGCAATGGTCCATGGTCCAGTCGGAAGAGTTCGTTCACCGTGTGCTGACTGGCGGGCGTTTAAAAGTGATTTTTGGATTTTAGGTTGGCCTTTGGCTTTAGGTTTATAGGTAACTTTATATTATTATAAATTTGTCTTACTAGTCGCTATTAGCAACTAAAATCAGGTGACCGTGACGTGAAACGGGATCGCAATTTACATATTAAAAGCTTTAAGATATACTTGTATCTGCATTGATCAGTTAAGTTAGGATTCAGACAAAGGCGCCTGTGCTAAATGAAATATTAAAGTGTTGTTAATCTAGACATCATGGCATAACTGATTTAACGATAATATATATCTATATATATAATTGTTTACCAAGCATTAAAGAGAGTATTTATGAGTCGGTGAGTGATAAGATAGAGTGCAATCAAACAGTGATCCGAGTCTCATAAAGACATTGTTTGGAAGCGTACGGAACTGACAGTGCTGATAGTGAGATCGACAAAGATGGACCACGATACAGTGTCTGAGTTAGAAAAAATAAACAAAGCGGAAAATGGAAACGGAGTCATCAGCACCAAGGAGGATTCTCTGCCGAGGAGACATTCACCATTTCGAAGACAGGTGTGTGTTGGGATGTATGTACCGTATTCACCGTATGTACCTATGCAATTTTATTTGACATAAAACGTGCAACGACATAATGACCTAAGGACGAAAATAAAATAATTTCTTTTTAGACTGTACATATATTATTCATTGTATCTGTAACTTATTCATTATCATATTTTTAGTACCTAGATAGATAGAATCGCTAATTTGCAATTTTTATCATCTTTATAAATTATATTTAATATTTTAGAAATTTTGTAACGGTTTGATAATTATTTAGCATATTAATTTGCTAATCAACCAAGACATGTGTTGCCATAGGTACCTTTGATTAATGCTGATTTAATCTACCTTAGAGTTCAGATTGCTTTTATTTATTTAAATACCTTATTAAAGAAATTATGTTTAATGAAATTAAAACACGTATCTATGTGTTTGTTATCACAAAGGTAGTTTATAAATTACATCGAAAAGTGAGATTTATACAAAAGTATTTCAAAATCTAATTGCAATTCATAAATGATTAGTTTCTTAATTCAGAAATTAGTCATAAAGAATAATAACATTGAAAATGATTTTTGATTAACATACCACGTATTTTATCGACATGTATACATTTATCTTACGTTAGTTATGATGACATAAAACAATAATTTTAATAATTTTATAGTAATATAAAACATGCATGTGTAATATTACTTAATATTGTTCGTACATTTATAACTTTATAAGTAACGTTTACAGAAATAAGTGAAGGCATTAATTTAGCTGTTGACCCGATTACCTACGAGCCAGAAGCGCTGTTATCATAGCGGCACATTTAGTATTTGACTAATCTAAGGAAGCAAAATCAGCAGAATAGATTGAGATATTTTTAAATACAAAATTTTACATATGGATTGTGATATGGAATTCTATTTACTTCCCTCTTGACCAAATCCTAAGGTTCACGTGGACAAAGTCGCGGGCAAAAGCTAGTTTATCTTATACATATAAAATTCTCATGCCACAGTTTTAGTAACCATACTGCTCCAAAACGGCTTGACCGATTTTTATGAAATTTTATATGCACGTAGGTCTGAGAATCGGCTAACGTCTATTTTTCATACCCCTAAGTGATAAGGGTTGTCCAACATTTTTATTTTATTTTTTTGACAATTTTTTTTATTTTTATTTTTCAATAATATGGCATCCAAAAATATATACAACCCTAAATTTTCACCCTTCTATCATCAATTTACCCAATTTCCCCTTATTTTCGCAAAACAACGTTTGCGGGGTCAGCTAGTAAAATATGAAAGTAAATTATTATTATTTATTTTATTAGAGACTTGAACGATATATTTATTTATGTTTGTGTCAATTTAAACATAAACGCGTCATTAATTATAATAATAACACAAGATTACCTACACGTGGTGTCGAGCTTGATCTTATAGGTACACGACGTTATTATAATTATAAATAATAAAGCCCTATAAATTAACTTATTTCTCGACAACTGTTGTATTTTCTGAATTTTTCTGTGAGCGAAGTAGCCGCCAGCTCTTGAGTCACTGTTGGCCAATGTAGTCTATATTTCCGATATGTGTTTTTTGTGAGCAAAAGGTCTTGCAACTATTTACATAATATTAGAAAAAATATAAAAATTATGTTTTAAATTTCAGGCCTTCGTAGCTTTCGGTTCGTTCATGCTATCGTTTGGCGCCGGAGCGACGGCGGGATTTTCAGCAAAGCTTATTCCTCAGTTGCAACATGACATGGGAAAACATAAATATTCCACTGAAACGGTATCGTGGGTAGGTATGTGTTACTTGAAAATATAAGATCACAGTAATTTTCTACTCTGACCAATTAATCGACCTCTTTTTCTTTTACAGCTGCTATGGCGTCACTGGCATTATTATTCGGTAACATGATTTCGGGATATTTGATGGATAAACTGGGAAGGAGAGCTTCTCAGATATTGCTCTCTATCTTCTACATAGGCGGATGGACCATAATAGCATTTGCGGGAAACATATACTTCATACTGCTAGGAAGATTTATTACGGGCTTTTGTCAAGGATGGCTAGGTCCGCTTGGGCCAGTTTTTGTGGCGGAAATCAGTTCTCCAGCTTATAGAGGGCTTTTCTTAGCTGGATTATCTTTGAGCATTGCCACTGGTGTATTCATGGCACATTTATTTGGAACCTTCTTCCACTGGAGCCACGCATCTTTATTGTGTGGCATGTTCCCTCTCATAGGATGTATTGTTCTGTACTTTGCGCCAGAATCTCCTCTATGGCTGGCGTCGAAAAATCATATCGATAAATGCATTCAATCTTTTAATTGGTATAGAGGATCTAGTTTGGAGATGAAGAATGAACTAGATAAAATGTTAAAAGAGCAAAATAAAAAGAAGGAAATCAAGGGCAAAATTGAAACTCTCAAGACAAATATAAAGAAACCGGAATTTTGGAAACCTCTTTGTATAATGATGGTATTCTTTATTATCACTCAGTTGACGGGGATAAATGTGATTTGTGCATACACTACGGACATAATGGAAGAATTAATTGGAAATAGAAAATATGTTGATGTCGCCATGTTAGTAACCGACATATTACGATGCGGTGCCTTAGTTACTGCTTGTATCTTGCTTAGGACAGTAGGCCGACGACCCTTGGCGATTTTCAGTGGGGTTTTTACTTCTTTGTCTTTAATAATTTTGGCTATATATCTGTACCTGGTCAAAGAACGCGTCATAAGGCACATATCACCAACAATATCGTTGGGGCTGATGGCTTTTTATATTGCAGTATCCAATTTAGGTATAGCACCTCTACCTTGGAATATGGTGGGTGAGGTATTTGCAACTGAAACTAAGGGACTCGGATCTGGAATAAGTGTCATGATGACATCTCTTGCGTTCTTTGGAACCGTGAAGACAGCTCCTGCTATGTTTGAAAGTATCGGACACCATGGAACCTATCTGTTTTATGGAATATCTTCGTTATTTGGAACGATATTTTTGTACTTCTGTTTGCCTGAAACAAGAGGAAAAACTTTATTGCAGATAGAAGAATACTTCAGAAAACCTAAGAAAGAAATAAAAGAAAATGATTTGTTACTCACTGACTGCAAAATTAATAAATAATGGTAGTTAATGTAGACGACAGTTTAAATATATGAGTAAAGTTCTTGTGATGAGATAGGAAAATTTTACTACGCTTTACTGACGTTAAAAGAAACGTGAAATTCGTAAAACAGAACTACGTACCTAGACATTATATTATTTATTGGTGCGATCGTAATATTTGACATTGAGGTAGTTACAATGATATGGATAATAACATACCGAGGTAAACTTTACCTGACCTAATAAGATTGTGCTATTGAATTAAATATACTCAAACTTACTCAAACAATTAACCCTAATGTTACCGACTGTATGATGAAATAAGAATGTCACAACGTTTGGCCTGGACAAAGTGATAAGATTATAGATACGAGGATTCAGTATTGTATTGTGAGTGCATGGATGACGATTTATTTAAATAAATATGGAATTTCAACATGTAATTGGCAGGTACAAGGCTAATAAGGCTCATTTAAAGCCAGTAATTTTTTTCATCTCAAATTAAGCTCCCAATGTGAACAACCTACTCGTACATAAAGTATAAGGTGGCATAACGTCAATTAGTACGTAAGAAATTACATTTAAGGGGGAAATTATAAAAACAAGGGTGTTTTGAAGTGGAACAAAGGGCGCACCTGTCGATTTACATTCGATAGACTAAAAGGTCTATTTCACGGTCCGTCGAAACCGGACAAGTGGCACGCGTCTTTGCCGATATTAAAAACTTCTTCCTGTTGTGACACGTGGTCGTCAGAGGCGCTTGCACTCGATGATTCGCCAACATCTGTGGCACTTTGGAGGTTTTTACAGCGAACCAGAAGTTCCCACGTTGGAGCGCGACTAGTTTTTGTGGGTGAATGACAAAAAGCGACCAGGAAAACATCTGGAGAGAGGATAGCTATTTTTGGAGGACTCTCACTGTCACTCACTCGACATGTTTATGAAGTAAAGTGTGAGGAAGTTATAAAATGCAAGCTTGAGTTAAAGATTGGATGACGCTTAATACACTTGTAGATCTATAGAAATTGTAAAAATATCCTAAAGTTGACTAACTTTATAATGTTATCGTCTGTGCAAAATCAAAACATGTACTCGTATATTTATAAATAAAATAAATGAATTTAATTTATCGTTGTCGAATGCCGTTACTGAGATACATCTAGGTAGAATCAGACTCAGCAAATAATACATTCGAATAATTTGAATTTGAAGTCTAGGTAACTTCAATAAGTAGGTATTTATAGTCATCATTTAATTAGGTGTATAATAGTAGCTCAAATAGTAGTAGTAGTAGTAGTAGCAAGTAGATAACTTATAATTTTGGTCTAGACTATAATGACATTACAAGTTTACAAATGAATTTTAATAATAAGAGGAGGTTAATAATGGGTTTATTGGCCTTATTTATGTCATTCGAAAATAAAGAATATGAAGTATGAGCATTAATTGGTTTTGTTCGCATGTAAATGTAGTCTGTGCTTTTATGTACATTCTATTGTGCACTTTTGTGGCTCACATTCATAATATCATATCATCGGCGCGATACTTACCTACTTCACGGAACGAATATTTAATAATTTAGTGGAAGACACGTGGTAGAACGGAAACTGTGCACGTGCTATCAATTAGAGTTGGAATTAAAAAAACTCGACAGGAATATTGTTGTGGTTTGTTCCAAGTGGGTGGAGTCTTGATGTTGTTCAAAGAATTACGGCATTTTGATAATAATACTCATACCTACTCATAGGTGTTATTCCATGTTAAAGTTGATGGTATAAGCTAACACGCGTCAGGTACACGACCTATTTAACTTTACAAAATAAAAGCACTCACTCGTATTTAGGTACCTAGTACCTCATAGAGAAAAATATCAATTTAGCATTTTTATTCATTGTAATTTATTGCTTTGCATCTTTCTGTCAATCAAATCGAAATTCTCTTTCTTATAAAGAGATTTTATTAAGTAATGTTGTCAGTCGTCACGAAAATCCAAAAAGAGGGAGTAGGAAACTTGTTTACTTAATACTTATTGATTTTAGTAGACCAGGTACCCTTAGTCTGAGTTTTAGCAATACCGCTACTACACATACGTAGACACGTAAGCTTATTACATAGGAGTCGCACAGTGTACCTCATAACTCAAATAGAGGTAAATAAATATTTTTTTGAAGGGTTAAAAATTAATGGGAAAAGCAATAGATAGATCATCATAAAAATTGCTTTATTTTTGATTAACATTCTCTTTTAATGTTTTATAATACTAATGAAACATAATAACCGTGAATTGACTGTAATGCACTGTAAAATTTCGAACTCATGTCATCCCGTAGGTATTATATTTGTTAGTATTATTATGTCTAACGATATGACTGTATTCATATCTTTCACTCCATACAAAAATTTTATTTATTACAAATAACGAATTTTATGTTTGACAGACCTTTATAATTTTTAGGTTAATGTTTTGGCGCTTCGCGCTACGTCACTTTTCTATACGAATCACGTCATTGGCCGCAAACTGCATCGATGTACGGCATTGCCAAAACTCAGAATAAGCGTAGATACAGGCTTTACAATAAAATTGGGAAAACCATTTTTTATCAGTCAAATGCGAGGCCTGCGCGTTATTTTTACAAATTTGTATAAAAAATAAAAAAAAGTCAAATTATAGTGATTTTATTTGAACTATATCCAATTCTTTTGGAAGGATGTTGTAGGTACTTACATAATAAATGAATTTCCCTTAATTTAATTTCCCTTAAAGGTCACTTGAACTTTGACAGTGAACTTTTGATAAAACTCAATCCGTCAAATTGATATCACACAAAACTATGATAAAAACAAGTTTGCAAAGTTTAACGGAATCTTCCTAATTTATAGATAAGATTATTGTAAATATTATGGAATACATATTACAAAGATTGAACCACTTTCATTTTTATTTTATTACGTGATATCAAAAACAGTCTCTGATAGTCAGTCGGTCATGGTATGATGACCGTGCAGTCTTGCTACCAAAATAAAGGAAAAACCCCACATAATTAATGGATAGCCCCTTACCCACCAATTATGTCGTGTAGTTTTTACACCCGTTGATGTAATATTGCTAGACACTCTTCCCTCCCTTAGACTCCCACGATTTTTATTCAAAATGCATCTTTTTAACGTTAATAGTATCATAGCCAGGCAATGACAGCTTTGGAGCTAAATATTATTAACTCGGCCAATTAATCCAGAGGCCGAGTTATAATGCGAGCGGCATGCACTTTTTTAAGTTAGGTACCTATGTCCTCTTTATAAAATTAAGTATTGATGTAATACGGAAGAAAAATTAATAGTGCGGAAACTTGCATGCAATAAGGCAACGCGATGGAGTGAAGCCGATTTGTTCTCACGTGAGAGGAGAAAAGTGTTTTGCCTATTTGTTTATTGTTTATTTTGTAGGCAAAAGTTATTTTATAGACAGGAAATCGAAACAAGTTTTAAAACAAGATGTAACTTAGTTAATCGATGAAAGATAAACAGAATTTAACAAACGCATAACTACAGGTACAACAATGAGCTTAAAATAAAAAAGAAAGAAAACAAACTAGCGATGAATGTTTCTTTTTTAACCGACTTCAAAAAAGGAGGAGGTTCACAATTCGTCTGTATGTTTTTGATTAACAAAAACACTAATGATATGCAGGTATTGAGTATGTAGCGATGTTTGCCTTATGGCAAACTTCCAATGAAATAATTGGTTAATTACTACTTTAACCGTTTTGATTTTGTTTTATTTTCATGAATATTTCATAATGTTTTGATGTCGATCACGTGAATTTAAACAATATAATATTCAATAGTTATGTTAATATTATACCTACGTCGTGATGACCTATATTGTGGTCAGTCAACGTATGTTGAATTAATACATAATTAATAATTAATAATTAATAATTAATACATAATTACGTAGTTGAACAATAGCGTTTTATTTTATTTAAGTATAGCTAGTAAAGCTAAATTATGCTTTTGACTATAGTTTGTTGCTTTTCGAGGTTACTTTTACTTTACTTTTACTAAGAACTGCTCAGAGGGCAATGGAGAGAGCTATGCTCGGTATTTCTCTATGCTATAGAGACAGACATGATGAAATTTGTAGAAGAACGAAGGTGACCGACATATCTTATAGTTTAGTTATAGCAAACTAAAGTGGCCATGGGCTGGTCACATCGTTCGCAGGGCTGACATTCAATGGTGAGTAAAGGCCCTCGAATGGCGACCACGTTTAGGTAAAAGAAGCACAGGCCACCATCGTACCAGGTGGACTGACGACTAGAAGATGACAGCGGGATACCGCTGGATTCCAGGACTGGGTGGAGTAGGTACCTTTGATTAGGGGAGGCCCATGTCCAGTAATTTTATTTTATTTCAATTTAATTTGTGCGAAAACTTGCTATTCATATCTTCACGAAGTTTAACGAATTTGAGAGCGAAGTTTATTACGCATATTTTGATTCGGGAGCAAAATTAGTAGTTTCTATCGAAACAATACGTTGATTATTATCGTGATTATCAATTAATTCAACAAATTTATCTCTATCCTCACTTAAATAAAATAACACTATGTTTCTTAGAGCGCTTGTATTTTATTCCAAATCCAATATTTTATGCACATGGATTAAATGTGACAATTAAATTAAAGTTATTGTAACTAAATTTAGGGAAAGATATGGTGTCGACACAAGCATACAGTATTTCATCATAATTATTTTAAAATGAACTTCAGTATGCCCCGGCGACAGCGGATTTTTTCACAATGAATGATAAAAACAGACATTTATTTGTGTAATGAGTATTCTTGACGAAGACTTATTTTTATCTTAAGCCATCACTACATTATATGTATACACTTAACACAAAGTGCTATGTGTTCAGTATTGTAGATAATATCTCATATATTACATTAAATTGACATTAATTGCAAATGACCACAGTTCCAATCCGCATGTTAGTTTATTACAATCATAGTAACCTCACTTCGTGTAGGGAACACGACCATCAAGATAACACAATTAATAATATTATTGTTTGATTGTACACTTATTGGTTTATATTTCATCATATTATTATAACCCCATTTTATTCTTAATATTTTGAACACTAAGTATTTCTTAAACTTAACCTTTTTTGCTTTAAAGCGGATTTACACGGGTCGATTTTCGCCTTGCGGCTAGTCGCTTCACAAATCGCCTTGCCAAGCCGCATTGTTAGCACATTTACACAGGTGACTAAAATCGCCTGCGGCTCGGTCATTTCCTTCGCAAATGTTGAGCAGAATAGGCGTTCGTGCCGGAATTGAAATAGTTAGTTATTCAATTATTCAAGAATCGCTTGAAGAACAAAGAGAGAAGAAGAAACAAAAGGAAAAAAAAAGTTAATGTTGGGAAAAAATGCGCGGTTAAACACCCTCATGGATCGGGCGATCGCCTTCAACTGACCGTTTATTTACAGTTTACACGGTCGATTTTAGTTGCCAGCCGCATGCGGCCGGCCGTCGCACGGCCAAAGGCGAATGCTAGGTACCCAATTTGGGCCTTGCGGCTTTAGTCACTTGCGACCTAGCCGAATTGCCATTTAGACGGTCGATTTTAGCCGTGTGGCCAAAATCATGTGGCTTTAGTCACCAGTGTAAACTCCACATTAGGCGTGCTTAATCTTATTGGTAATTAGGGAACTAGTGTTTGATATTGCACAGTTTACATATTAAGTGGTCACTACAAATACCTACATCCAAACTTAAATATGATAGAAATCCCTTCCGATGACGTATGTAGGTACTTATTTATTTTAAGTAAATACGTAAGAAATCCGTCATGTTTTCTTAAGTACTGCTCATGACACGTTTTATATATATAGAAGAAAACATGACGGGTATGTGAGTAGGATTAAATAACAATCATTCACAATTATTTAAATGTAATCAAAAATAATTTCATACCTATACGTAGATGTAAACTCAACTGGTAAGGCATGTCATATATACTATCCATCTTGGTAATTGTGTTATTATTAACCACTTCGCTATCCCGTGAGTCACATGTGACTCATAACTATTGTTTAACTATTGTGTCTATTTAGGTAATGGACAGAGAAAGTGTTAAATACTTACCTTTTATGAATGGTAAATGCCGATTTATTTTTTGATAGTACGATTAAGTTCAACAAGACATTAACGATGTCTACTAAAATACGCAACTGCGGTACATTGTACTAACAATGACATATTATGGAATCCCGACGTAATCAACGTAGCCTTATCGAGTTTAGACTAATTTGACTGGTGCCTGATGATAAATGAAGGTAAATAAAAAAGGGGTGTTTATTTATATTTGAAACGGTAGCAGATAATCTAAGTTAGTCTAATCTATAGTGAATATAAAAAGCAAAAGCGCATACCTTAATGTTGAATTTGGAAATCTATGAATTGCTCTGAATTCTACGATAAACAGAAATAAAAAACTTTTCTATTCTGTTTTGTTTTGATAATCTTTAACAGTCATTAGCTACTAAAGAAAACAAGAAAGAAATCGGATAAAAAATAAAGGCGAAAAATATTATTATTTAAGTGTTTTTTCTATTTAGTTTTACATATTGTTATGAAGTTGGCTGACCGTCCTCTGCTCGTATAAAAATAAAGCAAAAATCTTTTATTTAGAAGGGAGACGTATGGAATTTTTATCAAAAATAACAAAGTAGTAGATACCTACCTAAGACAAACATAAAAAACATGAAAAACAAACAAAACCTGCTCATAACTGAGCCCCGAACCCACAACGTAGGACGTAGGTATTCCCACCCAGTACGATAGCAGCCATATATCAGGCTATTCGGCTATTTTCCAGACATGACAGCTCTCTGTAGAGTGAGCCAAATAAAATTTTCGTCCCCTTACCTAAGCCTCACAGAATGCGATTCCAGATTGGCGTGTTTAATATAATATGTTTAATATCAACACTGTCTTGTAGTAAGATATAGAAAACAAGGGATACAAGATAGCATGCGCAATCTTGTGTTTCAAAATAACCATTATTGATATAGGTACCTAATCACCTAAAAATCATTCCCTTTATTATCTTTCTCTTTTATTATATACATATTAATACATGTAAAAAATGCATTAGAAATACATGAAAATCATAAAAAACATGCCCCGCACATTGCCATAATTTTTGGGTAGGTACTTTAACATACACAATTGCACATATAGACACATAAATTTCAATTCATTATAGTCCAATTTCGACTACTTGGCAATCTCTATTTAGTTTGAATAATTTTATCAAAAAATATTTTGGCCAAAGCAGCCGATAAAGCGATCACACAATTCGGTAATACGTGTCAATTATAATAATATGATGTATTATTTCTGAAACAGGTAGGTAAAGCCGATTTTTATTTATTTTATGAGAAAAAAAATTAAGATATAGCAAGAATGTTATCCGTACCGATACCTGTATTTTAACAGAACAAAGTGCCGGATTTACACATTTGCCGCCAGTAGATTATTATATTTTTGCCACAGCTACTTTTGACTACCCAACCTATTTATTAGGATGCGTAATGCTTGTATTTAAAGCACAAAAATGTTTTATTAGAGCTATTTGTCATCTTGGACAAACTGATAGATACATTCAAACACAGTTTCAAAACTTAAATTTTTAAACTCAAACAAAATTTAAATTTTGAATTAACGCGCGGAGACACGTTGGTATAGGATGGTACCTACTCAAAAATAACTGTATGTTCTTTTTTCAGCTATTGGAATTCCACCTAACCAATACCTGAGTCACGTGAACCTTCAGGTCATCACCAACGCTGATTGCCAGAGGACCTTTGGTCCGAGCATCGTCGTTGGTTCTACTCTCTGCACTACACTAATGGTGCCGGCGGCAGAAGCATTATCTGTACCAGCGACTCGGCCCTCTTGCGATCGGTGGACCTATTCTTAGTGCAACTTTATCTTTAGTGCAACGGTCGCGCTGCACTTTGCTCTTGAATTCAATGAGGCGTTTAATTGTAGTATTGTTAGTATTCTTAATGTTTTCAACTAAAATGGCATCTATTAAACAATATTGCATAAAATAAAATGTTCTATATCAAAGTTCAACAATACACATGCCATAATTATATTGAGAGAAACTTATCAATTTTGCGTTTATTATCTTAATACTCATGTTAGGACGTTAAGCGTACCTATCATAAGTGATGAGTCTGTAGTGTAAATAATATTTATATTATTAACCTGTAAACTGATTATGGCAAAATACATAAACTTCGTCATATACAACATAGCAGATGGCTCATAATTATAATGAAGTCATTTTATTATCTTTGTTCGTAATAAATTCTGCTCTGAACCACTTTCGTCCTGATGAGTCATTTGGAAAACTGTTGGTTGCAATTAACGTAATCTGGCGTTATCTTTAGTACCTATAAGCCTATGCTTAATCGTCAAGTCGTCAAGTTTGCATAATAATTAAGCTTCATAAAATATACAACTAATCTTTTGCTTAGAGCTTTCTTTGTGGAGATGTTGTGGAATTTTCTTTTCTACGTTTATAAATATATTTAACGGGATGAATAAAAAACGTACAGGCTACGTGGCATTGGTTAGAGGAGGTCTATGTCCAGCTACAGACTACAAAGGACTGGAAGGAACGAAGTACAGTGTAGGGAACGAAGGCAGGTTACGTGATAATTTGAATTCGTATTAACTTACTAAAGTTTGTGTGGTTCCCAAGGATCAACGATCTTTTCTTACCCAAATCAAACTTTCTTGTCTTGAGATTATTATCAATGACGATCAATGACGGAATTAACTAAAAAGCCTCTACTGAAACAGATTTTTGAAAGCTAATTCACTTAAAAAAGACGAGCACAGAATTATTACGAAGGTTCCGCGGCGTATCAGTTTAAATCAAATTATACTAATTATAACCAAACAAAAGCATATGCCACCGTGACTTTCGGAATCCTGTAGTTAATTTAGTGGGTTTTTGTACAAGTCAGCCAGATGGCGGCACCGTGCTCGCATGCCGTATGCCGCTGCACACATTTGGTGCAATTTCTCTGTCTTCATCTCAGACAATCTGGCTTCGTCTGTTGCTACAAAAACTCAAGTGCAGATAATATTACAATGCGCTGTGGATAGAGGAATGATATAAGTATGTGTGGTACTCGTATGTAGGCATGGATTATGTGAAGAGGAGACAGATTGCTCCTTCTCTTGTTAATATTTATATTGTAGTATCTTTATTATTTTAACTTTATTAGATATTTTTTTAATGAATAATATTAAATAATGAACAATATTAAATAAGTTTCTAATAGTTACCTGTTCAAGAAAGTGTTTACAATCTCTTTAATGAACCTACTTACTTTAGTTCTTTTTAAAGAAAATAATGTTTTTTAATTTTGGACATATATAAATTTTTGGTTTTATCTATCTCGCGTTGAACACCTAAAATAAGAATTAATTCAATATAATCATACTCTTAAGTGTGTATTTTTTATTTATCTGACCCCTTCAGTAATAGAAACTACTACGAAATTATTAATTTTAGTCAACAGTTTGCTCTTCTGTATTTATAGTGAAGTCTTCACTCTCAATCACCTCAAGATCTAATCGGCCTTCCAATCAAATCGGTATTTTTCCCGTTACAAATCAAGTCTTACAAATTCAAGCCAATAAATGCGTCTTACAAGGCACACTATTTAAGCGCAATAGTTGTAATACTATTTTACACACATGAAAATCTATAAAACAATACCAAATTTATTCTTTCCCTAATCAAAATTAAAAATGAAACTGCAAAAATTATTACCTACTGTTTTCAATTTATGCGACAATGTTACTACAATGTATTCCTAGTACATACCTAAGCTAGTCAAAATATAATTATCTTTATCGTATGTACATTAAAAGGACAAGACCTCCGCGATCTATTTACTATCTCGAGTGCATAGTCTCGCATAAGACGCGCAGATTATAAACGTCATCCTAATCTTTGAACACGTGGATGGTAGTTTGACGCAGAAAAAGTGCTTATTCAGTTTCTGCCGTTGTAAGTTCGGTGGCTCCCTTAGGCAAGGTCCGTTTTTTGCCGGTTCCCATGAACCCTGCGACAATGGAGTCGACCTCGCTGAAGACTCCGCCAAAGATCCACGCAAGAATAAATATTATACAACAATAGGGTAGCTTCTTTGACTTTACCTTGCCATGGACTTGGTTTGAGTAGTCTTGATGGTTGCAACATTTTTATATCCTTTTCTTTTGTAAATATTTTTTTATAATTTGATATAATAATGTTAATTCTTTAACAAGCAGGACGTTATCTAGCGAAATAACAAATTTATGTTCAATTTAAAAAACCGTGAAAACAAAGTTAAGACGTATGTAACGTGCCTACCTACTTTTATTATCTCTGAATCCAAGTTCTTTCGTTTATCTATCTGTAGTTCATACATTGCAGTTTTTAGTGGTAGTTTCGCCCTTAGAGCACATCTTAGGTCTAGATGCTAAATACACATACAGGATTCTTAAAAAACTAAGAGAACAAAGTATTCCTTAATGGAATTTCTTTATGTCTCAAAATTTGAAATGTGCTAGAATGAGCAACAGTATAGGAAAAAATTTTATTCTGTTTTGGCTGATTAACTCTTACAGTAGTAAATTTTCAAGTTGGATTAAATGAAATTAAAATCAAGTGTCAAGACTAGCAGAGTTGTCTACAGAGCCCACGATAACAAAAGGTATAGCGGCGCGGTAAGTCTCGTAACGGACTTTTTTCGGGGCATCGATCAGGATATCTTCCTTGTAGGTATACCGTCTTCGCGGGGTCTATGGATTTTGTCATGCTAAGCAGAGGCATTCCCACGCAAGTTACCTGATATAGCTTTATCATCGCGCATATATAATATTAATTCACGAACAAAATAATCTTTAGTTGGGGGCAAAACGTGTGATTGAGTGATTTAGGGCGCTATATATTTTTTCGTTTGATTAGTAATCGTTACTAGGAAGATAGAGACGTTAATCTAAGAGTAAAATACTATTTAAATCAGTATCTACTCTGTATCTCACTTATAACTAAGAGTTAATAACTAAATATACTACTTATGTATTATGTAAATATATTTTTTATTTACAATATACATATTATATACAAAACTAAACCGTATATACAACCTATTTAAAATAAGTCGTCTAAACCTGTAATTATAATATTAGTTATTAGGAGGATTGATTGACTGGAGGACACGTACCTACTACCAATGACCTACCATGATTTGAAGCGTGCCAATTTTCAGTCACTGACATTAGAGGTGTTCCGGATGTACTTTTAACGAACAGAAATCGATTTCATATTCAATAAATGGGTATTCGATTTGAAACCTATTGATCAAATTTCTTAATTTTTAACTTTTCCGTGGATGTAGTAAACAAATAAACTTTATTGTTTATTTATTTGTTCCTCAAGAAACCCAGAAATAATAATTGCTCATAAACACAAAATAAATGAAACAGGTATTGGTTTTTTTATATTGGTTTTTTTTCATAATCAGTGTGCTGTAGAAAATAAAAAGTAACATAAACGTTAAACACGTTAACGTTCTTAAACATCTTAGTTCGTAAAATCGATTGTGATAATCTACTAAAGCGCTTACAACACTTATTATGGGTACACCTTATTTTAACCGATTCTCACGTATTATTGCCATTAGAATGGCTATAATTATAATTTTCTTGTTAAAATAGACTCTGAAAATATAGGCAAATATCATATTTTCAATTGTCACACCAATCTTGCCCGTTTAGTAGAAAATTAGAAAACATCATTACCTACGAAAAGAAAATTTACTTTTTCTCATATTTCATTATTTATCTGCTTTTGAAGCCGTAAGCAGCGCATAACATTACTTCTTCAATAACAATCACTTTTAACTATAATCTTTTTTGTAAAGTTAAGAATGAATTCGCTAAGTTACACGTTAAGTATGAAATTTCGTATGGCATCCTAACTAGTTTCGCTGATATGTGAAGCTGAGAAGCGGCCATACTCTGTCTCATATAAACCCAGTGACGTCGAAACTCTATCAAAACCAAAGTTTTAAAATTACTCTAAGCCTGAAATACTTATTTGGGGTTATCATGACAATAAAAATGAACCGACAGTTTAAGAAATAAATCTGTTATTTTCAATGCAAATAAAATAAAGAGTAACAATAGTTTACCATAAAATAAAATAATTGTAAGATGTCTAACATCCCGTGTTCAACAAATAAAAAAGTGAACAAAAAAAAAATTAAACTATGTGAAGGCATAACGATAAATTAAGTTAACAGGTTTAATGCACTGCACAAAGTTAATAACTACATTAACGTCTGGAAACCTAACGTTATAGTTGGTTTGGCATAACATGTTATGGATTTACTCCAACGTGACATTGAAAACGTGCTTTTTCTTAAGTATTTTAAGTACTCCAATGATGCCTCTAAGATAATGTCGTGTCTGGAGCCTAAGTACTCATAACCCTAACGTAAAGATAACTAGCTAAGTAGTCTTAAGAGTACGTGTTCTAGTAATGAACACTTACGGTTGTGGATTTTTTGTTAAATCTGTCTCGAAAACTATAGCTTAACGTTTGGTGCAGTTGAATATTAAAACATTGCTTATAATGTCAAAACGCACATAATTAAAGATTTAACATTTTTTTTCAGTTCACTTGGAGGGAACCACCAATACCTTTATTTAAGTCTGGCAGCACTACTGACCCCACCAATTTTAGACCAATATCAGTGCTTCCAACTTGTAGCAAAATATTTGAGAAAATTATTTTAAATCAACTCCTAACATATTTCAACAATAATAAGCTTTTACACAATAAACAGTTTGGATTTACTCGGGGTCGCTCTACGACTGATGCAGGTGTGGAGCTTTTCAAGAATATTATTGATGCTTGGGAGGATTCACACGACGCTTTAGGTGTGTTTTGTGATCTATCCAAAGCTTTTGATTGTGTCCATCACGAAACCTTAATCAGGAAACTTAGTCACTATGGCATTCACGATAACGCCCTCAGGCTTCTGATCTCGTATCTAAATGATAGGACTCAGAGGGTTGAGGTAAATGGTAAACGTTCGTCTGGGTCAATTGTCAAAATGGGTGTTCCTCAGGGCTCGATTCTCGGCCCATTCCTTTTTTTAATCTATATTAACGATCTACCTCACCTGGTAGAGAAAAGACATGAGATAGTATTGTTTGCAGATGATACTTCCTTAATTTTCAAAGTTACCAGATGAGAAAAAAGTTATGACGATGTGAACAATGCTCTCTCTACTGTTGTTCATTGGTTTAATGCTAATAACTTATTATTGAATAGTAAAAAGACTAATTGTATTAAATTTTCGCCACCTAATGTAAAGCATGTTGATACTAAACCAATACTTAATGGTCAAGAGCTGAATTTTGTGGACACGGCTTGTTTTCTTGGAATCACTGTTGATTCGAAATTACAATGGGGACCCCATATTTGTAAGTTGGCGAATAGACTTAGCTCTGCGGTCTTTGCAGTTAGGAAAATAAGATCTCTTACCGATGTAAACACTGCTAGATTGGTTTACTTTAGTTACTTCCACAGTATTATGTCTTACGGCATCTTACTGTGGGGCAATGCAGCAAATATACAAACTGTCTTTGTACTGCAGAAGAGGGCTATTCGCGCAATATATAGACTTGGGAATAGAGAATCTCTTAGAGACAAATTCAAAGAAATAAATATACTTACTCTTGCATCGCAATATATTTATGAAAACATTATGTATGTTTATAAAAATAAGAGCAAGTTTATAACATTTAAGGACTTACACAAAACTAATTGTATTGTAACCAGGAATGTCCACAAACTTGTATTTCCAAAATGTCGGCTTCATAAAAAAAGCCGGTCATTTATGGGAATGTCCGTGAGAATATATAATAAAATTCCAATAGAAATTCAATCCCTGCCTTTTCACAAATTTAAACAAACTATCAAATCAGTCCTGTGCCGAAAGGCCTATTATGAAACTAAGGACTATTTAGAAGATAAGAAAGCGTGGGATTGAATAACTTCACTATAGGCTATTTCTATACACTATGTAACAATATTTATTTGTGAGCGGATGGCAATGGGGCGATATTGACACACACGATAGCTGTCACGTGTGTTCCTTTATTGGACCTAGCCATACTGCATTATAGACTAAGTTTTATTTACTTTTAAAAGAGTGCTGGGAGTTTTTTTTCGCCCGCTTTTTTCTCCCAGTCTACGTTTTGCCTGAGGGGCGATCAAAGCGGATGAATGTATAATTTATCTGTATGACTTTCATTAAGTGTGCACAAATTGTACCTAATAATGAATAAATAAAAAAAAAAAAAAATAAATAAATATTCGTGTTATTTTGGTCGCGGAAACGTGCCTGGTTGACGCACGAATATTAGCAGTGATACTTACCTAATTAGTTATCAGGAGTTGGGACACATTAACTTCAATTCAATTCATGTAAAAAATCATAAAAGTTGTCACAAAATGTTTAGTTCACAAATAATAATAATAATAATAAGCCCCTCACAAACCTAACTCCACGTCCGGCACGACCACCTGTTGCCACGTGGGGGGCGGACACTGGCAGCATAATGCTACACTATACCAGTGACCAACGGAGCAATAGTAAGGACAGCAGAATGCGATGCGACTAAGAAGCGGATGTATATTACCCCAGGCAGGTACCGGAGCGAATCGCACCGGAGAATCCAGCCTCGGGCCTTCAAGCCCGGGCAGTCCCACGTATTCTGGGGGGGACACCGTATTGCAATCTTCTGCCCAGTATGACACTGTTGCAGATACCCAAAGCGACTCCGTCTCAATAGAAAGTTTTCCATCTATCCCATCAACTAATTCATTTTCCCGACCACAAACACCTTCGAGTTCAACAACATATACTTGTAGCATAGCGGAGGATGTTGTGCAAGAGACTGTTCAAGTCACCAATATTGCACCCGCCACCGCTAACACTCAAATGCGTAGAAAATGGAGCAATGATATGAATGAGTTTATACTACGCACATATCTACAGCTTACCTTAGTGGAAAGTGACATAAGCGGTTACTTACCACCGCTCCATACAAAATTTATAGAAAAATTTCCTGAAATGAACATGATTAGTAGACAAAGAGTAGGTGACCAAAGGAGGGCCATAGTAAATAAGAAATTGTTACCACAAGCCGATATTGATAGAATATACAATGAAGTCCGGGAAGAAATAAATAACACACAGTTAAGCACAAACACACAAACCCCACTTATAATAGCCACCCCGATGGATGGAAGTTACAAACAGACACACACACACACTAAGAGCAGTGAAATAAGTAGTCAAAGAATGCGCTGGTCAAACGAACAAAATGAGACCATAATGCGGGCTTATTATAAAATAACTCGGCTAGAGTCAGATATATCTGCATATAGAGGACCACTACATAAGGCTTTCATTGAAACATACCCACACTTAAATCATATAACAGAACAAAGAATAGCTGATCAAAGAAGACTCATAATCCATAATAGATATTTAAATGAAGAAAGACTACAAAGGATTAAAGATGAAGTAGCAAGAGAATTATTTCAACAAAACAGTTTAAGAACACAGGACACTACACGCCAAACATACCACACACGCACTCACATCCAAACCGAACACAATGAACAGAGCTATAATGCTGAATCATCCTGTAACACAGGCATCACACACAATTCATCAAACACATTACAGTTACCACACGTAGATCAAGAAAGATATAAAGAAATAGAAGATAACTTCAAAAAAGCTTTTAACTATTTTAAAAATATTGACCCTACCCAAAGAAGTTATATACCGAAGCAAAAGTCTTCAGTAAAACTTTCTGCTATTATAAAAGTCATTAACACTAAAATACTTCCTAATTATATTAACGACAACACAGAATTTATTGATTTACAAACTATAATATACAGCAGTGCGTGGGCGGTAGCTAAGAGCAATGGATCTAAGATGGATATTCCACAAAATATACCAGAAGGAAACTATAAAAGAAAAACTCGCAAACCAAAATGGCAAGTGCGACTAGAGCGCAAAGTGGAAGAACTAAGAGCACAGATAGGTAGATTAACACACTTCATTAAAGGAAATAGAAGTGACAAGTTAGAAAGACAGGTTAATTATATAAAAAGAAAATATAGATTACACGCAAAACATGAAACTCCTAATACCCATCTTTTCGATTTTCTAGACACCTTAAAACAAAAGTTAAGCGCCTATAGTAACAGATTACGTAAATACAAGACCTGCACACTTAGAAAAACACAGAACAAAATGTTTATGACAAATGAGAAACAGTTTTATCGCGGTTTAAGAACATCGAATAATTTAACTTTGCAAAACAATAACAGTTGTAACTCACCACCCATTAATGAGTTACGTAATTTCTGGGCAGGTATTTGGGAAATGCCTGTGCAACATAATAAGGATGCTGATTGGATTGTCAATGAGGAGGAAAAGTACTCACAAACCATACCTATGGATTTCCAATGCATACCTATAGACATATTTCATAACGTTATTAAAAAATTACAAAATTGGAAGGCACCAGGTTCGGATAACATTCACAATTTCTGGTTTAAGCGGTTTACTTATGCCCATAACTTCATTTATAAATACATAAATAAATTTATAGAAATGCCACACACAATACCCGACTACATAACTACAGGAATCACACATATGCTACCAAAAGATCCAACTTGTTTGTCTAACCCTGCTAAATACAGACCTATCACTTGTCTTCAATCTTTTTACAAAATAATAACATCATGTTTATCCCAGGTAATTTATAAACACATAGATAACAACATAATTCTAGCTGAACAACAGAAAGGCTGCCGAAAATATAGTCAAGGATGTAAAGAGCAGCTTACAATAGACTCTGTTATACTTAAACACACTATGAAGAGAAAGTCAGATCTGTATTCTATGTATATTGATTATAAAAAAGCATTTGATTCTGTTCCCCACTCCTGGCTCCTTAAAATCTTAAAAATTTATCATATTCATCCCCAAATTATATCTTTTCTACAAACTGTTATGAAAAAATGGTCAACAAGACTAAGACTGACAGACAATACAGACGTAAAAGACACTGAACCAATTAAAATACAAAGAGGAATTTTCCAAGGAGATGCACTTAGCCCCCTCTGGTTTTGTCTCTCATTAAACCCACTGTCGAATATGCTAAACTCCTCAAATATGGGACATGACTTAAAATACGCAGAAAATGATACTGATTTACGGACCGACCTCACTACCCACAAGTTAAACCACCTTTTATACATGGACGATATAAAGCTATACGGGTCTAGCGAAGAGGAACTACAAAACCTCGTTAACCTTACTGAGAAGTTTTCAAAAGACATCTGTATGGATTTCGGAATTGACAAATGCAGAATAAACTCTGTTAAGAAGGGTCAATGTTACAAACATCATTACCATACGCAGAATGGAGAAACAATTGAACCTTTACAAGATAACGAAGTTTATAAATATTTAGGTTATATCCAATCACAACAAATTTTACACAAAGGTATTAAAAAGTCTTTAATCGAAAATTTCAAGAGTAGATTAAATACTATAGCAAAATGTCACTTGTACTCAAAGAACACATTCAAAGCAATCAACACGTACGCAATCCCCATTCTCACATACTCATTTGGAATAATAAATTGGAATAAAACTGAATTAACATCTTTACAAAGAATCGTAAACACAACGCTAACCAAACACAGGAAGCACCACCCAAGATCTTGCATTCAGAGAATGACGCTACCGCGAAATATGGGTGGTAGAGGATTAGTGGATATAAAAAAACCTGCACTATAAACAAATAACAAATCTACGTAATTATTTCTACACTAAAGCACAAACATCCTCACTACATAACGCAATAGTACAAAACGATATAAAACTCACCCCACTTAACTTACATGACAAGACAAATCAAAAATACGAAACACAGATCAACACACAGACGAAAATAGATGATTGGATCCGAAAAACACTACATGGACGACATCTCCACGATTTGAACCAACCCAACGTTGACAAGAAAGCGTCAAACGAATGGCTCAAACGTGGAGAATTGTTCCCAGAAACGGAAGGATTCATGGCTGCCATACAGGATCAAGTAATAGAGACTAGGAATTATAGGAAACACATTATGAAAGTCCCAAACTCAGGCGATGACTCTTGCAGAAAATGTAAGGCCCAACCAGAAACAATTCAACACATAACAGGAGCATGTAGAGCAATAGCCCAAACCGACTACAAACATCGTCACGATCAAGTAGCGGCAATTATACACCAGGATCTTGCATTCAAATACAAACTTATATCAGAGAAGACACCATATTATAAGTACACTCCATTGCCAGCGCTTGAATCTGATGATTTCAAACTTTGCTGGGATAGAACCATAATAACAGACAGAACAGTACATTTTAACCGCCCAGACATAATTCTACATGACAAGAAAAATAAAATAGCCTTCCTGATTGATATAGCCATTCCTAACACTCACAATCTCATATCCACACATACTGAAAAAATTACAAAATACACAGACTTAGCTATAGAATTGAAAACTCAGTGGAGAGTAGAAAAGGTGAAAATCATACCTATTGTCATCTCGGCTACTGGAGTTGTACCTGAAACCCTGCACATGAGTCTTAAACATTTAAACATTCATTCACACACATATATTATTTTACAAAAAGCAATAATATTGAACACATGCAGAATTGTCCGCAAATTTCTTTCTATGGACATAACGTAATCAGCTTTATTGCTTGGCTATGGCTCGCATTAAAGTGTAGAATTTACCCCTGTATGGGAGAGAAAGAAAATATTCTAAAAAAAAAAAAATAATAATAATTACAGAAAGAAAATTCCTTTCCAAGTGTCCAATATAATATATTATGCACAATTTGAAACTTTATGAAAATAAAATTATTGAAATTGCATAAACAGCACCCATATGAGCTCTACAAGCTCTACCTCGTTTTATTTCTAACTTTCTAACCTTTAATCGAAAAAAAATTTAGTAATAAAAACTATATCAGTTGCATTGTCTTGTTCACCCACGTGTGTCTAAAACACTAATCGCCGGGAACATTGCTTGACGAATGGAGCGGAAAATATTTAAATGGAAGCCAAAATAGCGTGCAGGGCGTTATCCCCGTAAAATATGAGGATATTGTGATGAATAAAAAATTCGAAAATTAAAATTCTCAGCATACCCGGAAACTGGGTGTCGGAGCGAAGACGGTACAATGTTTTCAAACTTTTAAATTGACTGACATTCCGCGTTGATATAATTAAAAAATTTGGAACTCCATGTCTTGTTCTTGCAATCTATTTTAGTGGCAGATTACGTGTCTTTCAAGATACTTTATTCCTTATATTATTATCAAACTTTCCCTAAAGACCTTTTGTAAACGTGTTCTATTACTTTTCTTAACTGCATTCATGCATTTTGTCATCTAAAATTTGATAATTTTCAGTTAAAATATTTTTTTTTTACTTCTAAAAAACCATTTGATATATTATGCAGATAAATTAAAAAGTAACCTTCAAATCTCTTCAAGATCAAGACCGTAATCATAAGAATCTTTTATCAGCAAGAATGCGACCCCAAATCTCGGTTCACCCTCATTTGGTACCCGCGCCCTTAGAGCTTGAGCTGGGTTGGTAACGGCGGCGAATTACAATCATAATAGCGCCCCTGCGTTACCGTTAACGGCCAACCCTACGCTCGGTTCTCCCATCCCTTCTTAACTGCGATTTAAAATCATTGATTAAAAATCGAAAATAAATGCTGGAATGTTAGTGATTCAGAGAAAATTAAATGAAAAGTGTCATTAGTAAAACGTATGGTTATATTTAGTTAAGTTACTATTACATCATGTAAAGAATTAAAGTGTGGACAATTTTATGATTATTATTTAACAACACAGATTAAGATAATGTTACAAAGAAATTAATTTAGGGCGTTTATGAGAATAACTCCAATGAATTGATGTCGCTACAAGTAAATTATATATACAAAACAATTAAAGGGGCAAAAATGTTGACTGAGAGAGTCAAATGTTAACCAATGATTATTTAGGTGTCACCGGCCTTAGCGGTTCCACAAAGAGCTTTAAGTAGGTCATTCAAAGTGAAATAATTTGACTCGATTAGCATAGGGGTTTAGTCTTAACGGGGTGAGAGAAAGGAGCGTTGTTAACGACGTGATTAGGATGATCGAATAACAAATTTAGAAAAATAGTTCGTTTCTAGCGTTAACTTTTAAATAGATTACCAATAAACAAAACCATTCCATATCTAATAATAAAAGCATTTATTGACATAAAACTAGTTATTGCTAACATCACATATATTTGGTCAAAGGCACTATTTGAAGTTATTCTTAATTTATTTGTATGTCATTTCGGTGCCCTAGATAGTAATATTAAACTAATTACAACAATTATTTTAAGAATAACTAAGGTATGCTATTACATTGTATTACATAGCAGATATATATCGAATAATATCGATCATACAATATACACTTAAAAATTTAACACTACTAAAATAACTTATGTAGATGAGCGTCTAGGTCAATGCTACAGTAGTTTCAGTTAAGTGTAAAGGTCTGCGAGTGCTAGGCTTCATTATATCAAATGACCGTTATAGAACACCTTGCGTTCCCGCCATACACAGACTTTGGTACTAACAGCTGTATGTTTTACTTAATAGTCTTCATACAATTGTATTATGTACACCAGAATAAATATATCCAACTAAAATTATCTAACATTTATCTACGAACATTAATCGTTCCTTTTAGGTAAGGTACGTGTTTGTTTAGTCTTTTCTTGCCACCATTTCAAAGTCTCTTCGAAATGTTCTCTATCCTCGGGCGTTACTTGAATATCTGGTAGTTCTTTCTTTAGCTCAAGATCATCATACTGTGATGTATCATTTACGTTACTGTTTTCTTGCTTAAACTTGAACTGATTGTGAGTAAGAATCAAATCAGGGTTGATAGCCTCCAGTGGCAATACTGTTCCATCTTCGAAGTTTGTATGTATCTGATGATGTAATGACTCTCCGTATTTTACTTCGAAATCACTGTCATTGATCGCTACATCAGATTCAGTGCAATAATTTTGTTCTGGTATTACTGTGAACTGCTCAGCCGAATTAGGAAATGGAAAATGACTATCAAGTATATGGGAATTCACTTCATCTTGACATAGCAAATCCGATGACGGCGTCAAAGGCTGCACACCATCTTCTTCTTCATAAAGATGGGGTGTAGACATCAAATGGAATGTCTCAGACCGTGGAAGATCAACGTAATGATGAACTGGAAGTTGATGCAAGGAACCATCTAAATCATCTTCATCTCCATCTTCATCGTCCACAGCAGGTGAATTCATTGAAAAATAACTTCGTTCCTGACTATTCTCCCTCGGAGACGACGATGCCGGCGAGGGGAATGATTCCATTGATGGACGGGATAAATTTTCCTTGTCAGCATGTCCAATATTCAAAAGGCTTTCCAGATTCCTGATGTACTCAACGGCCATGCGTAAAGTTTCAACTTTGCTGAGTTTTTTATTCGGTCCTCTGTTTGAGTTCGCATTTTCAAACGCAGCCGCAACTTCATCGGGTATATGACTACGCAGCGCTGCAAAACCGTCGTTAACCTGACGGACTCTGTTGCGTTCCCGCGCATTTCTTCGGGCAACTGCAAGCGGTGTAGGCGACCTTTGAGATTCTTCCACAATATTTTCTTGAAGTCGAGGGCGTTTGGCTAAAACATTGGAGTTGCTATGATCGGCGGCGCGCACTAGTGACGTCACGGACACGGTGTTCTGAGTGGGTTGGTTCTTTTGTTTTTTTCTCACTATAATAATTTCACGTCTAACACTTTGATTCGCGTCGTTGTTTGTTATGTTCACAGAATTATTCACGGATTCTTGCAGCACCTGCGACTTGCCGAGTGGAGAGTTACGGAAAACAACAACCCCAATAGAACTCATTTTAGAAGGATGATTTGCCGTTTTTACATGTTATAACTGTTTGTTTATGATTAGCTGCGGATGGCTAAGTCGACGAGGGCACGTAGTTTGTTTACGAGTAACTGTTTATGGGATATCCGAATGTTTAGGTGGCGTCAGGGCGCCGGCCTCCGCAGGAATGGCGCGTGCCGTGCGCTCGCACCTGGGGTGGCCGCGGGGGGATCAACAGGGGTAGGTACTTACATTTACTACTTGCACACATGGCATTTCAAAGGGCAGCCCGGGGAAGCGTCCCGTTTCAACTTTTATAATCAGCAGCGGTAAACTTGTTAATTGTGCTATCCACTAAATGTCACTTAATATTAAATATAAATATATTTAAAAACATAAATCACATATTTAGTAGATAAGTATGAACCTCACTTCGTTAAGTATGAATATTAATTTGATTAACGTGCTACTTTATCGAATCATAAAGTTTTCTAACGCGTTTATATGTTAAATTCATATTAACATTATGAAATAAATAAATTTTATCGAAACAAGTACTCAGGACAATGATTGAAAGCTTTCTTTGCAAATAACAGAAAATAATCTTGTTATTTACTTATATTAATAATTATGGCGTATTAATTTGACAAGCCAAAAAATGTGTTTCAGTTTTAATAAATTAAATATTTTAAATGAAATTCATATATTTTCTGCTTTCTCTCACATACATAGTATACATATTATATTTATCGAAGTGGGTACACTCGTAGGTGTCTAGGTAACTTGTCAGTAAAAATATTGAATATGGGTACCTATGTGGTTTATTAATAAGCTGAAATAATATCATTATAATTTTCGTTGGCCAGGCATTTTTCTCAACATGCAGTGTCACAAAAACATTACGTAGGTACTGAAATACTTAAGTAGGTACTTAAAATAACATTTTAAATACAAAAAAGGATTCAAAATATGAGAGCCTATTACGATATTTTTGATTTTCCGTTATAATTGTATTGAGGGAAAGTGTTTGTGTGTGCATAATGGCAATGCACATGTGTGGGTTCGCCCACGCCAGCTGCCTCGACCTTATCTTTTGTGCTTCGGCACGCGCCACTTTTCTATTATTGCATGACTATTGTTACCTATCATCATGTTTTAATAGACACATCACGTGAATCTCAACCTTATTGTAGGGTACTCCAAAGATGACTTTTCCACATTCACATTACAGATTTAAAATAAAAAAAGATTTTTTTCTTTCCTTCTTTAAAAAATATTAAACAAATAAGTAATATGGGTAATAATGCACATTCAGAAAAACGAGGTTACATTTGAACCGGTGATTCTAACTTTTCATTTAATTTGTGCCTTGGGAAAGATAACAGCAATTGTATAAGACCACTCATTCCAAGACGGCCAGCCAAAGGCACTCATGTCTGAAGATAATAAAATTAAGTTTAGTGTTTAGCTTTGATATATTATAAGTTCACTCTAAATTTAATGTAAAGCAGTATCTATTTAGACAAGTGTTAGGTAGTGAACTATAAACCAGATTGAACTTGCCCTATCACGGCAATCGTTAGTTACTCCTCATGAATAGCAACGTCAATGACTGTCTTTTGTTCTGGCAGACGAAAAATTTGAAGAGGGCCTCTGGTCTACGGTCTTTGTGACACTGAGGCCACGATGCGGATTGCAATAAAATTCAAAAAAGTTTATTAACACTTTAAAGATATTTAAAGATACTTAACCACATATCGGGTGCATAATATACATACATCGTATATAGGTACATACGTACGCAAATGATGAGAACAATCCTCTTAATACCCGAGAGAGCATCCTGTAACTCAAGATGTCTCTTTTTTCGCCTGCAATCCGCTCCGTAAGGTGAGTCCCGCCATCTTGCGAACATGTGGGATACGAAAGTGCGGCATGGTGCCTATCTATATTTAGTACCAGCATTATGTTAATGGTTTCAAAGGGAAGGTGTAGCAATCACAGTAAGCTTCGAATGCGACTGTGTAAACAGCGAAACCCCTTTCGGTTACCTCTAAAAACTAAGTGTTTTTGTAACTAGCCAGAAATAAAGCAACAAGTTATTTAAGGTACCGTCTTGTCAATAAACATTCATGACGCACTACAGGGTCGGGTCTCCTCTCACAATGAGAGGGATGTAGGCCTTAGTCCATCACGCTGGCCTACTGTGGTTTGGTGGACTTCACATGCCTTTGAGAAGATTTTTTTTGTCAGCTCTCATGCATGCAGGTTTCCTCACGATGTTTTCCTTCACCGTAACAGCAGGTGATATTTATGTACTTTTATAAAGCCCATAACTGTTTTACAAAGTCATTGGTGCGTGCCACTGGTATTCGAACCCGGACCCCTTCATTCGAGGTCGAATTCTAATCCACTGGGCTATCACCGCTTACATACAAGGTACATCTTAGTATAGGTAAATATAACTAGACATTGTTTTTAATTGTTGGAGCTTTTTCATTGAAGATAACTAACGTGTTAAAGTTGTTTGGATTTTCGCAACGGACTTGGTGGTGAAAGTTTGTGACTCAAAAAAACTTTGGATATTAGTCAAATTAATTGGCGGAGTCAAATTAATATTATCTATCTGCTATACTGTTTTAGGTAAAATAACTAAGGCGAAATAAATTAGAAGATCACGTTACAAATGGCGTAAAAAGTTCTAAAAGTCAAACAAGATCAGTGACGTGAATAGGTATAGAAAAAACGGCAAATAATGTTAACCTGCATTCATCAGTCGGAGTACAGCTGTGTTGTGAATGGGTACCGACCGAGTTACCTTCCAATGCTATAACCTATCTCAATACAGGTCGCCTTGAAATAGCTAAGGCTATTCAGCGATTCCCCGGTCCAGACGGAGCATTATTTCTTATTAGAACGCGTATAAAGGGGAACCTTCAACTTGAAAATTAAATAAGCTAAGGTCAATACAACAAAGACGATGGCGGGAGGCATTAGGCTGCATCTAGACGACTAGACCACGAGGCATTCATTCGATGGGCGTGCAGGGGGAATTCTAAAGCATATCCGGCTATCGAAATCAGGGTGAATACCTTTATATCGAATGATTATTTTTAGCGATCGTGCATTTTATATTCCGTCCGAAATAAATAATTTATGTCAGCTTATTGTATTTTACGGTGCCTCTAATCATTGCGGTTTAGATCTTTCTACATTTTAGATACGTAGACGATATGTAAATTTATTTATTTACCTATTAAATTACACAGTACCTAACCACTTATCATTACTTAAGGACATTGCAACTCAACATCATTTGAAATCTAAACACTGTTCATTTTTAAAAAATAACAGTTCTAAAAAATTACTTCATTAGGCATTTCTGCCCTACTTTTTTGACTATTTTTGTGATATATAAACTTAAAAATTGTCTCTTTTTAGCTGGAAAGCTGGTAGACATTTTTCGAAAAGTATTTGAGGCATCATAAAATCATGTTGAATTGATTTTCAAATACTTTTTTCGCAAAAAATTGCTCTTTCATTATTTATGGCTTGGCTTAATTCCATTATCCGATAGCCAGGTCTGCATTTTTGTGTTTGGATATTACAAACTATGTACCTAATCAACATGCTTCTATGATGCCTTAAACAATTCTCGAAAAATCTCTGATAGCTCTTGGGTTATTCAATGCAAGGGATTTTACATTAACCTAACTCCATCTATCGAAACTCGAATTGAAGAAGACAAAAAATTTGTTCAACGGTCGGATCGCGTATGACGAGAAGGACCTGCATTTCGCCAACTTGTCGAGCTCCGTCTCAAAAGAGAGTAACCGTTTTTACTTCCTTTCAACATTCGCGAGTAATAATATTATGTTGTGCCATTCAAGTTTCTGGTCCAGACACAAAACGCTTTTCAAATTCATTGTTTCACTCCAGACGAGATTCAGAATCCGACTTGCCCCTTGCTTCGAGACCTCCGAATGAGTTGCACTGGTTTTCAATGAACTTACGCGACGCAATTTTACCAGTGCAAATAAAATATTATTTTTTTAACGTGCATCGTAGATATATTAAATTTCGTATGGACACATTTTGCATTAATCTGTTTATTAGACATGTTGCGAGATCTAAGTAGTTGTTGCATTCTATTATAGAGTTTTGATATTTAATTCACAAGTATCTACTGTTGTGAAAACAATTGTTTGAAAAGGTAAAAATCGCTAAGGTATTTCTGTGTGACAACAAAATCCGTCGATTAAGGAAATGATTTGATTTTCACAAGCTTTTATTAAATTCTTGACACTTTCAAAATGTACGACTTAATAGTAATTAGCAAGTAGGTACCCCTACTGTGTAATTTTAACGAAATTTATAATTAAAATCTTGACAGGTGACCTACCTAGTGATTGGGTAATGTTAATGAAATTTATGATTTAAATCTTTAAAGTAATTAAAGTCATTCAGTAGGTAATTAAATTCATTCAAAATCTGTGTTATTTATCATTTTGTATTATTATTATTAGGGCTACACTTAATCGACCAAAAAATATCAAACCAGGCAGATGTTTGAGCCCGCGCCCGTGCGCACACATTAACAGGTATACTCTTCTCTTTTCATCATCTAGCTGAAAGGCGAGTGTGAAAGGGATGTTATAATACGAATAGGGGTTGCAACGAGGGTTCGCCACGTGACCTGCCTGTACATTACGCGCACACAGACAACATAAGGGAACCCAGATTATTTTATTGATCAAGGGAAAAAATCACTACAATCATTCAATTCGAATTTTGCAGACCTTTTGTATTGGAATGCTTTCGTATTTGCAATAACACTCTTTAGGTATAGGTACGTTAGTAATTTCCAAGAAAAAATATCTTAGTGACAAATGTAGGCACGTAGGAAACTGTTAGGTAATTTTAATACATAATGTTCTCGATATTTACTTTTACCTCCCTATTTCATCTCAGGTTGGCCTTTTGATTAATCTGCTTTTATGCATGAATACAACACATCTTCTGTCTCGCTTTATTTTACGATGGACCTTAAGTGCATATTGAGGATAGTAAAAAACCGCTTCCGTAGACATTAAACCGGCCGTAAACAATCTAAGAGGGACTCCGCAAAATGATATCATTAACTCATTGGCTCCCGACAATTCGAAGAGTGTAAGAAAAACAAACTACTGGACGCGCGTATCATATTACACTTACGACTGTCGTCAGCCGCCACCCACACGGCTCCTATTTGTTTTTTAACAATCTTTTTAGGGAACTAAATAGATTTCCTGTTAGAAAAACAAATACACCGTAGATTGACTCAGAAATTTAGTTTTTGAATGACTCGTTTTGAGTGAGTGATGGGCACGGAATGATCTTCGACCTGTGACGGCGAACTGCTTCCTATTATAATGATACGAAATTATAGTCAAACAAGGCACTTATCTAACCGCTAAAATGGAAAAATAAGTAGTGATCCAAATGGACAATGATTTATGCGAAACTAATCTTACCTACAAAGTTGCGTGCAAAGAAAGGATTTGTGTGGGCGGTCTTAATATGCGAAGGTACCTGATTGTAAAATAGTTTTACATTACGATTTTTATCTGTGCATCGATTAAGCGTTTGTGGGAAATATATCAAGTTCTATAAAACTTCGGATTTGAACATTGAGCTGACGGAGCGTAGGCAGCGATACTAATCGATACCCTTCTGTATGAACTACTTTTACGATTCAGTAACTTTTATATGCATTTGAATAACTTTTGTGTAGATTTAATTTGAAAATAGTATAACTCAGTAGCTATAGAGGATATAGAGAAAGAATAAGCCAAGTGAATTAAAAAATCATTTCTTCCTTCCTTACTTTTTAATTTTAAAACTTCTGTTTATAATATCACCTCGCAAAGCTTAAATCTAGGTATTGTTGTTAGCGCAAGGTATCTGGAATTTTTAGGTTTATTTTTAAAGTGCACGAGTAACTAAGAAAATTTATTCGTGCGTGCCATAGAGATTCAAACTCAGATCTCTAGAGTATTAGACCGAATTCATAACCACTGAGCTATCAGCGTTTTAGCTTTTGGTGACTAGTAATCACAAAGTTTTTTGGTAAGAATGTTTTTTGCTAGACAATCAGATAGATACCATCTATGATGGAATATTTAGAAATAAAAACTCTGGGTAGCTGCGACAGGACTACCGTGGACACAACGTTGATTTACGATAAATAAAATTTTGGGACGTTTTTAGCGGCGCAATTAAAATATTTAAAGAACCGCCCTCAGTGGGTGGTGAGCGACAGTTCTCACGAAGCTATTAAATATAATTTTATTTGTTTTTGTTCCCGTTTTTATTATTGGTCGGCGAATTGTCACCGTTTTTACTCGCAATATTCGGGTCCTTTGACATGCTTTATGACAACGTGATTATGCACGGTGGCGCTAACCTATTATACTGTTCTTTGTTCTAGTTTCGTTATCAGTTCCTGGTCCATAAATAATGGAGGATATTGTCTCGAACATGGTCAAATATTTTTTTGTAGCGGAACTGATTTGTTTTGTTATATTTTCGTGGATAACTTGGGCCTAGTATTTTTAAGTTGCTGTGATTGTGATGTGAAATGTGAAAGCTCCAGTTAGAGCAAAATAATGATTAAATGTCTAATTGTAAATTCATCAACGATTTACAAAATTAAATGCTTCATAGCGATGATGAAAAAGTTATTACGTCAATAACAATAAAAATAAACCTCAACAATCGACGATATCATTACAATTAATAATAATTGGCAGTCATTCAAAAAGCAACCCTTTAGGGCGGTATGTTTCGTCTGTTTGTGTGTCAACATTCATAACCGCTCGAAGTTATCGACGACGTCGTACCTACGTTTATTGCCGCTTCGAAATAAATTCGGTTATAAACGATTTGTGAAATGCGTTGTCAGCATGATGCGATGGAGCTCAGTAAAATAAAATCCTTTTTATATGACAAAGCACATAATAGTTTTGTCTCTAGTCAACATTGTGATGAAACGTTTTAGTGATTTCACAGCATGAGGCTGCTGCACAATTCACTGTTTGGTAGCTGCCACCCGCTTTGAAATGTAGCTCGAAATTAACATATAACATTCATTTTTAACCCCGCACATTAAATGAATGTCAGCAGGCAGGTCGAGATAGTAAAGAATTGGATAAAATTATTTACGTTTATGACACGAATGGAAACGTTGCATGTCATCGGCTGGATGAGTCGTTAGTATAAATTTGCTGGCACCGGTTTACCGAACATTAGCGGCGTACGGCCACTTAAATCAAATCCAGACAAACACAGCGCTGTGTTAAGTTATCTATTGCAATAATTTCCGAGGCGTTAAAATGAAGGCGGCGCGGGCGCTGGGTGTCGGCGCGTACCGAGAACAATTTAATTGAATAAAATTAGCCAATAAACTGCGCTTGTCGAAGCCTACCACAATGGCATACCGCCTCCGGAGTTTGCCGACCATAAAGCAGTCTTATTTACTGGCGTCCCCTTTGGGAATCCACATTAAGTAGTCTCAATATATACTTGGGAAAATTTACATGTGTTCATACCTTAGGAAGCAATAGTTTTTACGGCGATTGTTTCTTTAAAAGGTTTGTAACACGGTGTTTAAGGCGGGTGTAGAATTTTATTTGTATAGCCAAGAACATGCGATAAATAAAGTAGCAAGTACTCAATAGAGATACTGGACTTAGTAATTTGTTTTTGATAACAATAATCATCAATTAAGTGTATGATTTTAAACTACCTTTTTAAAATATAGATTTCCAGTACTTACGCATATTAATATATTTCTAAACACTTTCAATGAGTTGTTTAATTAGGTTTTATCACGAGTCACTGAAAATATAGAAATTATTATCTAGGAACCAAAAAAGGCTAGCATATTTGGAAACAAAAAAAGTTACCACTAATAATAAATATTATATATTTTAAAGCTCGCAATTTATAAAGGGTTAATTTATTAGAAAGTGACGAGAGCCTATGCCTACAAATAATTTAATTAATACGTGCGAAAGTTCAGCATTTACTCGTACAAACATAAAATAATTAACAAATATTTGCTCAACAATAACGTTTGAGTGTTATTTTATTTTAATTGTTTTAGGTTGTGTTTGACCCATTAAATTTTTTGTGATTGTTGCGTCTTTCGATTAATTTATGACATGAAGTGGTACAATTCAATGATCTCGTTTGCTATTAATTACTTGCAGACCACCATTATTTGCTAAAGTCAAACAAAAACACAACCGCCAAGTTATATGACTGAGTATTTATTTAAGAACAAGCACCAAACAAGCTACTAAATAAAAGTTAACCAGTTAAATATAAATACACGGATATAGAAATACAAGGTAATGGTATGTAAGCCAGCGAAAGGTTTTCGTGAACAATCTCCTCTCGGCTAATAATTTGAAGAATGCTTAAGAGACTAGAACTAAAAAGCCTTGCGATCATCAGCTGTCGTTCCATGGGTGGGTTGAGCCGCAAAAGCTACAGCCTCCGAAGTTTCTAGAAAATGTTATCGATTTTTGTAAATTACAGCTTTTCCAATATTTACTTAGTTCAGAAAAATTATCGTCACATATAAAGTGGTGGATTATAATATGTCTGCTGGTTATACGAAATCGACAAAAACATTCAAGTCCTAATTGAATATTTACTATCATATTTATTTATCGGTCGGGATGAAATGATTGAAGACCATAAGGTCCCTGAGCCAGGCGCAAATTTCTATCACTTTCTATCACTAAGACGTCTATCTGTTAACTGTATTTAATAAGCGTATCCCCACAATTCCCTGCAGGAATGTCCAAACGTATCCAGAAAACTACAACTTGACATATAGCTTTTGTCCTGTTGATTTATTGGGAGCAGTAACTAATTTTTCCCCGTCTTGTGAACTTGATTCCCTAAGTGCAAAGCACGATACGTTTCCAATTAAACGCGTCTGAATCTCAGTATACCCTATCAATAGGATTGCCATGTTATTATTACACAGGCTTGGACTCTTTTAATCTTACTTAAAATTTATAAACCTACGAAAATGAATTCTAAAAATAATTATTCATATTTCTTTAGTATGCATATTGGTCTGCCAGTAGGTAAATTCTCAGTTTATTATCTATAGTTCAGTTCTCGTACCTACTAGCTGACCCAGCAGGCTTCGCTCTGCCAATGAATTTTTTTATTTTATTTTTATTTTTATTTACTAGCCTATGTTACTCAGGCTGAATGTAGCTTTCCAATGGTGAAAGAATTTTTGAAATCGGCCCAGTAGTTTTTGAGTTTATTCGTTACAAACATACAAAAATACAAATGTTTCCTCTTTATAATATTAGTATAGATTTCAATTTCTCATTAAATATTACTTGTTATTTGTCTTTGTACCTATGTTGTTTTTTCGATAAATTAAAAGGTGATAGCTCAGTCCCAATGGCACAAACCGATCGATGACTTTTTTAAAGTTAAAGTGTCACCTGCTTAAACGGTGAAGGAAAAGCTCGTTAGGAATTTGTGTAATTTATTGAAAGTAAGAAATATACTTGCTTCATCGGTCATAAAAACATCCGACACGGCTTGGCTACGCGTTTCTCCATTAATACGCATTGGAGCAGCATGGTGGAGTATGCTCCAGGCCTCCCCCTGTCGTGGGAAGATACTTTTATGTGTATTCCACGTTTTAACCCGATCAAACCAAGGACAGTCCTGGTAAAGTGGACAATATGGAAATCTTTGTCATAATGGATTTCGCTATTAGTAACTGTAACCGTTCGTGACAAATGTTGGCCGGCGCTTTGTCGGCCCCAGTAATGAGACACCGAGCGACCGGGAGACAAATTTCATCCCATAAATATCCCCTGATCGTCCTGAGCGACGATCTGCATCTTTAATTTAGTGCTCGCGATATCGATATTGTAATTCATTCATGGCTTTATTACGTCATATACGATCGAGATATAGGTACTCAACTTCTTAGATATTTGTGATGGTTTTTGCTCATTTTAATCATTTGTAGCAGAATAGACAGTGCACGGTATAGCAATGAGTGTTCTTACTCTATAAAAGCTCTCCAAAGGTAGCAGGGTATCCACATATAAGCTTTTCTTTCCTATTTGTTTTTTGAGGGTGTTTGTAAAAACTTTTTTACTCTCCTAATCTGGTTGTCAAAACTGTTATAGGTCCCTTTAAAATTTGGAATTAAAATCGGCTTTAAATTTTCGAAAGCAAAACCGAGAGTTGATCTTGAGCTAAAACTTATTTAGTCTACTATAAGGAATTACTGAATACTTGAAGAACAATTTGAATTTTTTGATTACGAAGTATTTCACGCTCTGCGTGACTCCTTGATGTAAAGCTATGTTCATTAGTATTATTTATGCATTTAAATGGCTCCAGTTTAAGAATAAGGACGGTTTTATTATGTCTCATAATAAATATCCTTTTGTCAAGTACACTTAATAAGCAGAAAATTTATTATGGGTAATTCATCAATACTATTGCCTATACATTATGGCCAAGTATCTACTTATTTTTATGTAGGTACCTACCAATTATGAGTTCACTACAGGCGTACTTAACTGTATAATGCACCTATTGTAAATTACTTAGTAGGTAGGTGCATTAGTACCATAGAATCAATCATGCAAGAGACATGAAATTGGTTAACAAAGTTCTTTGAAAACCGAACTTTGCAGTTAATTGTCTGTAACCGCTTAGTGGGTCACCAAAGGGTATCACATAATAATTACTCCACCACGCTGGCTTGGTGCGGATTGGTGGGCTTTTAGGAATGTTTCATTCCATGTTATTACAGAGAACTCTCCGGAATGTTTCTTCACGGTGTTTTACTTCACTGTTTCAGCAGGTGGCATTTATTTTTTAAGAATCGTACATAACTTAGAAATGTTATTAGTGCAGGCCACGGTGATTCTAACCCGGAAATCTCAATTAAGGCTGAATTCTTAGCCACTGGGCAATCACCGTTCGAGTATATTACCTACATTAATTCATGGTCGTTACCAGCTGGTAATATTTTTGGCGATCCATCTTATTCGTATACAAGTCCAAGCTTGAGGGCGCAGTAAAATACATCCTTAACGAGACTTCCTGAAACTCAATTTGCTCAACTCCGGCGCAGATGAAGACGCAGAAGCACGCCGCACACGTCGACCGTTGAACTGGCAATTCTTTATGCAAATAGCAACAATGTGACGGTAACTTTAATAAAGCGATCATGTAAAACGGGTGGGCGTTTATGAAAACATCAATGATGTTTGTTGTACTGACCACGAGCCATACTGCACTACTGTATATACATACAATACATTTTAATTTAACATAAATTTAACTTAAATTCAATTTAACATAAAGTTGCTTATAAACTTTTTTTAGATGTGGTTAGAGGAAACGAGCGCAGGGCACTTGATGTTAAATGGTCGGTGTAGCCCATGGATAACCTTATATTGAATCTCCATTGACGTATTTATAAATCACTGATTCTACTGATGACTCTAGCTTTAAACCCATGCAGCTATTACTATTATACATGTGTAAACAAGAAACTATTTTTCTTTTCGACGTACACTTCTTTTTAAGATTTTCTAAAAAATAAGTTTGTAACATGAAAAAATACCTGCGTCTTATTTTTAAGGTTTTGTTTTGTTATACAACAAGTTGCTAACAACTTCGCGGCCGTCCATAATTTACTAAACAAACGGCGATAAGACAACTAAACAAGCTCGAAAATTGGCCTTTTTCAGATTTGCCAAAGGAAAAAATGCCGGCAGTTTGCTTTCCACCTGTTTTTTGGTAGTCTATATCGCTAAAGTTTCTACCACCCGTGATCTAATAAACACTTATCGTAACCTCATCTAAAGGAGCAGAGAATTATGGCATATTTAAACAATTTATTGCCGCCGCAAAACAAGGGAAACGCTGATAAGCCTCTGGATTTGCGATAACGTTCTTGAGTTCCGTACCATTGCCGAATGTTAAATTTTTTATGGATTTGAAATGTGTTGAAGAAATAAAAGTAGGTTAATTAACAAATTAATATATGTACCTTAAATATATTTTTTTACTTATTAAACGTGCCTGCTTGCTAAAACTGTACCTACCTACCAAAACTTGTAAACAGATAAAAGAAAAAAAGCATATCTATTTTTTAAATTGTTTGTTAAATTCGTGTTTTAGGTACATTAGCAAAAATGCAGTTTTTATAACTGCAACGATTAGTTCCTATTTTAAATATCTAATGAGGTCTAATGAATAATAATTTGAGGACGACATGTTATTTAAACATCGTTTATTTGACATGATTGTCCCACTTATTAAACTCTTTTTACTTTTTAAATTTTGCGGATCCTTCGTAAATAATATCATAATTAGATCATCTGTGAAACTTATTATAAATACATGCCTTTTGTGTAGCGTTAGCAAAAATATCTGATTTTTATACTTATACACTGGCACATGGTACGAGCAATTTAGCAAGAAACATAAAAAAAAACTGATAGAATTTTTATATAAAGTAATTTAATGACAAGAAATAATTTTACAAAGACTTTTTTCCATTTAAAATTTTAGTTTTGTATTGGGAAGCAAAAGTGTAAGACAATATCACTTTTGGGTGTCAGTATCAAGAAAACATCTGTAATTCGATATTTTTGCCGACCGTAGATAGTGCACGCTTTGACGTCCTAATCCAATCAGCTAAATTAGTCATCATCACGTTACTAATAGAGTCGTTGTGAGGTAAATTATTGACGAATCAATGACATTATTAAAAATTGTCTGCATAATTAATATTCGAAGAATTAACGTAGGTCAAGAACAATTTCTGGAAAATTATAAAGCCATTGAATTGGCTTAGTTGTTTATGAATGAATTGCTAAATTAAAGGAACTAAAAATTCGGCATTGTGGACAGATATTTTTTAATGACAATTATCTATCTATTACACTTATCTATCAATATTGATACCTACCTACTTTGTAAGATTTAAATATCTCATTCTAAATAAGATTTATCAGTAATGAGAATTATTCATTAATCAGTCTGAAGGTACACGTGGTCCAGTGATATGCTACTAATTTCTCGTCGTAAAAACGAATAACTCGTTTCACTTTTTCTTTACGATTCATAATGACACTGGTGAACTGATGACCGGCGGTTGAGTGAGATCGTCACTATAGACCTATTATTAATACATACTTTTTTCCATCCGAATCGTTATCTGACGCGAGAATCCTTTCAATCCATCCATTCTATTGTTTTTGAACCGCTTTTTTATGTTGATATCAATATTTTTTCCGATGGGAGTAACGATAAAATAGTGATTTGTTCGGAACAGATATCGAATGAACGAGATGCCTTTAGGCCTCTTATGATGCGTTTATCATTCGGCGGCAACCTTTCTTTTGTATGGTAATCTTTATTGTTAAATAAAAACTAGTTTTTCTCTTTTGAATGTAAAACGAAATGTACTATGTTCAAACAAAACGCTCGTATACGACGAAATTAGTAAATTAAATCGTAAGTAATATCCTCGTCTTTGTAAGCAGGAATTGGAACTTCGTTTATTAGGCTTATGTCCAACTAAATCCGGCACTAAATTCGATCTAATGAACCATTTATTGCGTTTAACTCTATTTTTCTTATTATCGATGGGTGATGATGTCGATAAAGTTCCAACAATCGGGATTTGTGCTAAGTAGACTATAAAATGTCGTTTTATTTCTTGCGGCAGCTTTAGCTTTTGAAAGATGGAGTTTATATTTTGCTTTAGAATTATGTTTTGCTCTTTTTAACAGATTTTGATGTGGTCCCACGATCATAATTTAGGGCTTGATTAAATGATTTTAAAATTAAGGCATCGTATTCGACAAGCTGCATCGATTCTCATATTTGTGATGACTTCGAGAAAACTTTTTAAGAAGAAAACCTTTTTATTTTTATTTGGAAAACTACATATTTAATACGTATTTGAAAAAACGAATAATTTTCCACACGAGCGTGCTAGGTATCTGATGTCAAATGTTAAGCACCGAATAATTGACATATGTGTCTGGCCTCAAACAGGACCGAAGCATTTTGAGACTTCTAGTAGAAAAAAGATGGGAAAAGATGGGAAGATGGGAAGATTATACTTAAGGAAGTTTTGATAAAATAATCATAACACTTTTTAACAACCACAGTCGTACAGATAGTTTCATTATAAATAGAAACAAATTTTATTGTAAATTAAAAAGTTTTTCGACGCCTCCTGCGTAATTTCCGAATCGAAAGGTTAGCATTCGAAATGTAATTCATCAATATTAACAAAATTATGATATAAATTATAAATATAGTTTTTATTGAACTGACATAATTGTGTTGATTAAAAATTTAATTATAAAGGATTTTAACATTAACATTCAATATATTAGTGCATCTTTGATCAATTATTCATACCGTCTTGATTTGTATTCAGAATATTCTGATTGGAATAGATTCAAGTTGGTTATCGATTGAGTTAGCGTGATTGATACTACCAGTGGTGTAATTTCGTCTTAGAACCCTTAAAAGGTTCGATGAAAATTAATAGAGATGTTTGTTTTACTGAGGCGAGTCGCTGCGGGCGCCTAACGTATTCCGATATTTAATTAGGTGTCAGACTTAGTATTTGATTTGTAGTAAAGGGGCCTATTCACTTGTTTCAATCAAATGGGTATCTTATCCTGGCTTTCAATCAGCCCTTGTCCGTGTAGTAAGTACAGATAATGCTTTCAGTTGGCCCTCATTAGTAGATATTTTACAATGATCTGCCCCCGCGGTTCTATTTTTAAAATTCGATACAAACGTTCATGCCAATATGATAAAGAATATTCATTGCTTAAATAATAACACATAGTATTATGCAAAAAACTACGGCCACGTTAGTTAATTTTGTCAAAAGGTCTTTAATTTATTTGCCTAAAATATTTTAGAAAGTAGGTAAGTTTAGAATAAGTAAATTTTAGGCCATTTGGTAACGTCTTTTTATACCGTGGCATTTAAACAGAATTTGATTTACAAACACAAATATTATACTATTTTTCAGAAGAATACTATTTTGTGGGTACTTTTAACGCTGTTTATTAATAATCCATAAATTTCCTAAAAAAGCTGAGTTTAAAAGCGTTTCCTATAAGGCATCATAAATGTAAAGTCCTCTTTACACTATCCGCTCCTGAATCCGTTAAATTGTCGATCCATAAATAAATATTTATATTGTGTTAATGACAAACAGTGTATTCGGGCCAGATTAAAAAGATAACTCGTGTCTATCGCCTACAGCCATATCTATATCAAATACATCGCGTTTGAATGTAATCCGTTCGGCTATTTATTAATAAAGTAGCCCTTGGCTGTGGGTTATTATCACAAAAAATATGAATACTTATTAAGACGTGAGATCTTGAGAATATGAAATAATACGTAAATAATGTCATGTAGCTTCTATTTCTTTTGTTTTTCAATATGAGGATGCGTACAGGTAACTTAAAGATAAAATAAGTAGTAATTGCAGTGCGTAAGTTCGTAAACGCATCGATCCTAAAATGGCATCGAAGTTTTAAAGTTACATGTGCGGCAGGTCTTCCTTACTTCTTATTCTCTATTCTTATGTATTGAGTCATCAGTTTCAAGTTTATCGACACATTGTTATTAGGTCCAAACCTTAACCTAGTATATTTAGACGATGGAAGACTTAAAGGCCCTTGGGCTGGCTAAATAGGTGGCCATCTTCTTCTATTAAATTATCTTTGAAAGTATTAAATAATAGGAATCATTTTCCCAAATTAGTTATATTTTCTTTATTTAGTGGTATCTATTAATTTGTGCTTTACGAAATCTCTACAGAAATGAGATATAACTTGAATTGAAATCGGCTTAATTTAATAGAAACATAATATATTTATCGGCGAATATTAGTTAACAACGTCCATAATAAATCTACTTATTCAAATACGTAAGTATATTTGGATGATGCGAGTAATTTGAATAAAACCGTTCTCACATTGAAAGTTTAATGAAACCTATGCATCCATTAGATAATTATGTTATGATAATTTATTAACGAACAAATCGCCTTTACAAATTAAATGTGTTTCCGTGTGAAATACTTATGAATACTCTGATGCGGCAGAGATGACACTCCCTTGACCGGATAATAATGACCAATAATAATTATATTTTAAGATTATAATTTTTGGTCAATATCAGATAATAAAAACGTCGAAGAATCATTAGGACACTTCATTATACGAGTATGATACGTATATATGTCACAATTTATTATGACACACATGGTTAGAATCTACTTACGAGTATCTATATCCACTGGTTTCGCGAGAAACACATATCTAAATCATAATAATTATGAAAGCTTAGCAGTGATCACTCCATTTAATTTTACTTTTACAGAAACATCTGGTTTTAAAATTACTTGAAAATTTTAGCATATTTTGCTAAAAAGGCAAAAAATATAATGATATATTTTATGCTAAAAACTTGTAACGATCGGACTGTCAATCTCGATTATGTCATGCCTCCGATCGTTTTGATTATAATACGCTGTGAGAATATGATCGAAGATACTTAAGCTTCAAGAATTGACATAAAAGGGATTTTTTATACAAAAATAATCTCCGCGGTGATATTAAAAAAAACAGCGGAACCATAATAGTTAAAAAAGAAACCAAATTATAAGCATTTGGGGTTAATAATCGTATCTAATTTATTCTATTAATCTAATTTATGAAATTTCTACAATTTTACAAATATAGGTTTTGTAGTAATATTTATTGTAGGAATTAACTGCAGTTATGTTTATTTTATTTAATATTTTTGTACATCACAATAAAAAAGAAAAGAAAAAGTATCTATAGCACAAAGGTTCTGTATCTGTATCTGTGTAGCTTCCCTAAGAAATTTCTACCAGCGGACCCAATACGGGCTTTTGGAGTATATAGTGGTAGATAAGCGTGTAAGCAAAAAGATAACCTAATGCATAAATTGTAATACACATTCTAGGAAAAAATCATTGGAGTTTATGTACATCTCCTAAACCTGACCATTGCCGTCAGTCTGTCTGACATCTTCCCTTTCTAATGACATACGTTAACTGTACGAATACGTTGACGATAGTGTTCATGCTTAAGGGACTGGTCACTTTTTGCTAGCCAGATCTCGTTATAGGCATGCGCACTTATCAAAACATTTCTCCCCACATGTCAGTCCGTCCTTACACCAATTAGTCGCCGTTAAATTGTAGCTTGGAATTCTCGATTATCGGCAATTCGATGGCTGAATGTCCTGTTGCCAGGGAATTATGTCCCACCGTCACGGTACTTACGAATAAACATCTGTAATCATGTAAATTAGGAAATTTACGCGCAGTGCACTAAGTATACAGTGCGCAAGTTATAAAACCTCAAACGAGTACTCGCTTCCTCTTAACTCTCCTTCAGTTTTTAATGATTGACACTTATTCGTTTGTCATTTCTGTAATTGTGATTAAACTTGTGTAGGTACCTACCTACATACATATTGAAGGGTAAGATCAGTAAATTTTCTTGTAAAGAAAAGAATAAACATTGTCGCAAGAGAATGTGACTATAATAAGATTTAAAATATAACATTTATCTCACTTACGTCATTACTTACGTTCATCGTACTTTTTATTATTAGGATTTATACCATAATAGGTAGGTAATAATAATAATAATTTTCAAGTTTCATAAATTTTTTTAAACTCGTTTTTTAGAATTCGGTGCATAAATTATTATAACATTTAGGCACGATCGCTAAAGGTAAAAGTGAATTTAACTAAAAAACATGTTATGTAAATATTTTGGTAACGTGTTATTTAGTGGTACCGTTACAATTTAATTTTGGAAGATTTTATTAAATCATCAAAGTCTATGTTACGTGTCACCGGTAATCTATTAAGTGACATAAAATGTATTAGGTCCGAGCGCTCTCCCGTCATCGTGATTCTATTAAAATTTCCATAACGTGAGTTCCAACCATAAATTAATCTAAAAGCTCGCTTCTTCTTAGCCATCGCGCACGCATCACTACGATCTGCTAAAACTCTAGCTGCTGTGAAAAAAAACTTTAATAATTCCAATTAACCCTAATAATAAGCTCCGGGCACAGTGGAGAGGCAGCGTGATTAAAAAGACAAATTCCTTAACCACTAGACTACAATAGCAGGTTGCGAGCATTCCCGACCGTTCGAAGCTGCCTTTTATTAATAGACCAACGACCGGTAGCCGCCACAGTCGCCATACTGAGCGAAAGATATGATTAACACAAAGGCGATACATAATAAGCGATATTGGGACCAGTTCGGAAACCTATGGATATAATGCGAAACCGCAGCAGGTTTTTGATCATATCCATTACAAGCTATTACTCCTGGTGACAACGCGCGCGTTTAGTCGCTCACCCAACGAAAGCACTTAAAGATGCGAGCGAACAGTAGGTACCGTCGTTTTAACGGTCTTATAGAATCGTGGTTTTCTGGTAGTTAATAAGCGCTACTCGTATGAGATGTTGCTTTCTTAATAGGTACAACATACAAGGTTTAATTAACGAAGGCCCAGATGCAGATCTGGCACGTGACCGCTTCAATATCGAGTACGGATCAAGGTAGCGTGGTTTACGATTTTATAACGAAGCCTATTTAATAATTTCTTCACGACAACTACAAAGACTTCACGACAACTGGGGCTTGCATCGATTTAATTATAAATATAGCTCCAATTTATTCATACTACGAAATAACATTTTTTGTTCCGATTCAGATTGGAGCGCTTTATCAGCTGAGATGTTTCTCACGTTACCGGCTTTACGCAGCTCGAATCTGATCTTTGAGAGTAAATCTTGATACTTTACGGGCTTATAAATATTTAATGAAAACGGTGAATCTCTTGCGTACCTTCTATGTTAATTTGTGACGGACAGTTTAAATATCAGGTGCATTTGGGACGAAACTAACGCGATTTTCCATTTATAGACAACGTTTACTTGCTGGCCCTAAAAGGCCGATTAAATGGTAAAAAGATATCCTTTTATCTTAGTTTTAATAGGCCATGTATCTTGACAATTAAGGTGATGAAAGACCATTAATTAACTGTAGTGTTCAGTCGTTTCAATCTCTCTTTTCGCGGGATAGAAAAAGATGTCTGAAGTTCTCTTCCATATTTAACGAACCTTTAAGGAGTTTTTATTTTAACGAACTTAGTAAATTTAACTGGTATTTTTTATTCTATGGCAAGGTAAATATTTCCCAGCTTATGTTTGTTTCATTCTATTAGCATTCTTTGCGGTCCAAAATCCGGGTTATTAGTTAGTTTCCATAAGTATTTAATGTAGATTTTTTACTGAGTGTTTTTTATATACCAAGTGTAACTATACTTGAAAAGTTTCGTACAATAAAATACACCCAAAATAGATGTTTTTAAGATAGGTACCTAATTTTGAAAGGCTTCATTTTATAACGTTTGTCATAACAATGAAATTATGACTATCCATTCGAGGTATACTTTCAGAGGCCTTCGAAATAGGATTCTTAAAAGATGTAAATAGAGATTTCCTTCAACGCACTCGCGCCTCGCCAGCTATTATCTACTACTAACGTTTATTAAATGGCTCTTTGCTATTATCACAGTTTGAAAAACAATTTATTTTATATAAATTATTCACCGTAAGAGCAGATTTAGACATATCTCTCTTGTGAAGATTTATGTTTAAATAGCTGCGATTTAGTAATATCTAGAACTAGTGTTCGTTGGCGCAGTTTGGGTGCGACCTTAGCAACTACTCACGTAAGTAGTATATAAATATTTGCTTGTTTAATCATTTATCATTATCTGGCGATAAATACGAAGCCGACAGTAAATAACCGCAATGACAAGGATTGTAATTGGTTGTTCTGCGTTCCGGAGTCGCGGAGACGTGTTCAGTCAATATTATTATAGCGCGAGTCGTTTACTAGCAAGTAGGGATGTCTTGGAGCTCCGTCACCGCAACCGAAAATAAAAATTAAAGTTATAACGCCCCACACTACAATTACTTCTGTCGTGAGTGCCATAAGCACACCCAAGACTCCCACACCAGAAACAAAACTCATCATTCACATCTCTGCTCCGTTGGGAATCGAATCCAGGGCCGAGCGCGCACAGGTGTCTTAACCACTGTGCAACTCTTGTCGTCAACTACAAAAGTTAACTATTGAGGGAATAAAACTCACCTAAGTACCTACTGATGAACCGAGTTAGAAAGGAGAGGTTAGAATAATGCAGGTAGCATTAGACAACTGCAAGCTATGCGGTATTCGCGCAAGACCTGTCCCAAACTCAACTCCTTCCTTCCTTTCAGCCCATGGTAGTCCACTGCTGGACATCGGCCTCCCCTAATCGACGCCACTCCAACCGTTCCTGGGCCCTCTTAATCCAACGGTTTCCCGCTGCCTTCTTCAGGTCATGAAACCCAATTACGTGTATAGAACTGGCCAGAAACGGTGGCCAGCTCTATTGTGCTCATGCCAAAAAAAGATGACCAATTTCGGCTTTACAGGCCATTTATAAATGCATGCGAGAAATTCAAATGCAACGCATAGTAGCATCGCATCCACTTAGGAACACTTTAGATCTAAGATCCACTACTCGTCTCCAATAGCCTCTCATCTCTCGCCTGTTTGAGGTTGAATGTAATTTTTAACAAGTATACCTTCATAGATTGCGCATTCGAGAAATGTTGACTTTTGATCTTAAGATTTATCTGTATTTATGCGCCTGAAAAGTCCACAATATATAAAATCTTCCTATAATTTCCAGATCCGTAGACAGATCCGAATTTTTATACCTACAACATCCCTACTCAAAACTCAACGAATTATATAGGTACTTACGTATTTATTTCATGCCATATTTCAATGTTATTACTGCGAAACTGCCTGTTTATACGCATTCCTAACTGTGGTAAAATCGTTCAATGACGTTCATCGTTTTAATTTTTTTTATACATTTTGTATTGTTATATTTAGTTCTTATCACTGTTTGGAAGTCATTAGTACCTAATGCCTACCCTACGGACCCTACATTGCGCTGCAAGGTCGGGTCTTCTTTCGCAATGGGAAGAATTTTGGCCTTAGTCTTCCAAAGTGACTTATTGCCTATTGGTGTACTTAACATGCCACTGAAAACATAATGCTTGGTTAGGATGATTTCCTTTATTTCTCAGGCATACAGATTTTCTTACTACCTATGTTTTCCTTCACCATTACCGCGTCAGAGATTGTGTCTATTACTGAGCTTATGTCTGTTATCTTTCACGGACGGACTAAATACAGAAGATCGAAAATTTAAGTACCTACTCTATCTAATTTCTAAATTAGCATGAAGTTAAAATATTTGGTCAATAACGTTTCTTGTAGATATCTACTCTGAAGTAAGACACCGAACGTGATTATATCACGTTCTTATCAGATTAGGTCTATTTTATATATACGTACAATTAAGTGACTACGGTCTACTACTTATATGAAAGAAAAAAATGAAAGAATAAATAAAGGTGGGCGCGTATTTTATTAAATTTTATTGATGCTTATTTCAGATAACCTAATTAATTTAATAGTTTTGTTTGCGAATTAAACTGGTAAACACGTGAATTTATGCCAGTATGTAGTAAATTCCGTCAGATATTTTTGACGTGTTAAACTCGCAGGACGCAGACTGTACCTATACATATGCGTAACCAATAGAAAAATCGTATTAATGTAGGTATTTACTTTTAATTTGTAAATTATTCCAATTATAATGAGGAAAATGCAGTTAAAATAGCACTCGTGAGCATCATAGTAAACCTGGCATGATAGGCAGACCTTCTAGGCAGATAACCAAATAAATAAATAAAAATATCTAACCCCACAGTTGTACACATAACTAATGAAGAGCGTCCGCCAATTAAGCGCCCGTACAGTGCTCGACAAAAACTCGTCCGAGGAGCTTCCAGAGGCGCTACCGAACTTAATTGGACGCGGTTATTGGCGGTTATTGCGAGTGCCTCTGCGATAGGCAATCGAAGGTCGAGGCATTTCATCAAGTGCACTAAAGGGTAGACAACAGTGTACTTTCAAACAGTTTGTTGTTCACTAAAATAGCTCTAGGTACTATGTACAGGGACTCGCTATCAAGGTATTCTGCTATATATCTACAGCAACGAAGTATCTACCTTAGATTTTCTCATCCATTTAAGCTTTCCATGTCCATTTTTGCCAATTTTTGTCATTTTTAGCATTGTTCGAGCTTTGCTAGCCGTAGTACTGTATAAGAACAAAATTAAACAAAACTTCAATTCAAATAATATTCAGTCCTAGGTTTAGAATGTTTTCGGTTGCATTTTAATTATGTTATATCCCATTGAGCCTCTTTTTTACTGAACATAATACACCGCTACTGCTGCAATGCAGATTGGTAAACACAAGCCAGTAAGTAAACCCTTGTTGTGTCTCACGAGGTTTAATGCTTGTTATATATTGATAACAACACGAACCGAAAGCTTAACGTGCACGTAACGTCTGAACTAATGTATTTTCAAGTAATTAGCCACAAGCGAACTTGTCTAAATTCTTCACAAGCTAACATAATAATATATATACATAATTATGTATAGTATGTAACAAATTTTCTTTTTGACATATTTTGCTTTTAGAACCACAATAAAGATCTATAAAAGAACTAAATTAGCAAAAAATTTAGTCAGTTATTATTTATCTAGACCGTTGAATCTAAAATAGCTAGCATTATTCAATGAAACTGAGGCCGTTCTTTGCCGTTTTTACTTAAATAAACTTTCTTTGAATAATTTACATTTCATAATTGTAAAATAGTTGCCTTTAAGGGTCTTAGAGCTCAAAAAACTTGACAAATAGACACATTGGATAAATCGAAGGTCGATTGACACTGGATTTCTTCTCGTAGGTACATTCTATGCTAGTGTGTGATCTATTTCTGGCTGTTGTCATAGTAAAAACCCACCGTGAAATTGTAATGATGCTATGGGGAAAAAGTTGTCTTTGTATCGTCATTAGCACAAGAAATATATGTGTCAAGACGTCTGACATCGTTTATTAGGTAGCGATTGAAATTAAGAAGTATTCTTGCAATAGCTAAAATATTTAATAATATTAATGACGTAAAGTTAAACATTGTAATATTTACTTTTGGGATCTGTGGTACAACATTCGTGCGTTTCTGACAGAGAAGTCAACAACTGAACTACTTATTAGATTACAATACATTGGATTTGAAGAATTTAGAGATAACACTGTTAGAAGTAAGAGAAATTCACGCAAACATACTTGGAAGCAGAGACAAGCTATGGAAATTTACTTGCATTCTTTAAGTTTAAAGATATTATAGGAATTTATAAACATGACGATTATAAATTGCGTCAGTATTGAGCTGTGTCACTGTCACGACCAATTTTATGACACAGAAAATGTTAATGTGGCTGAATCAATCTTCATTAAGAACGAAACATTATAGTGTTGTAAGCTTGACAGTCATGAATGCAAATCAGAATACTTATTTCAAGGTACGACATTGAAAGTTTGGTTTCCGTAGAATATCGATTTAAGATCTTAACCAAAATGGCTTCAATAAGTATCCATTATTGAAACCAGACAACAAATAAAACACGTAGTCTTGTATGACACATTTCTGTACTTTTTGCAATTTTTATCACTTATCCATCGGTTTCCTAGTACCTAAAGGAAAATAAAAATGCGTAAGTGATAAACTTTTCTAATTTTGATTTATGTGGTTACCCCCAATGTAGTTTATCACAAAGAGCACGGCAGGGAACCTAATAAACTATAGATATTACTGTGAAATATTTTGAAATCTTAAAGATACCGAAAAAATCGATTAAAATATTTTTATTCTTAAGATTGTTTATCATACAGGACACATCCCTATCGAGAATGACGTCGATGGCGCGTGGCACTCTGCGGACTGGTCCTACAAGTTCTGCCATCAAGTACTTAGGTACATTAAAAAATCCAAATGCCCTTTTATAGTCGTGTTTTATTTTTGTGCTTATATCTGAATTAATTAACACAAACACATGTAAATACCTACCTCTTCTTATTGATCACCCCACGACAGTTGAATAAAGATCAAAACAAAATGGGGATTACGAAAAAGGTGTAGTACCTAACTACTCAAGCTTTATCTTGTATTAAATCTTTGGATGGGTGTGAGAATCAACGCCCTGTCTGCTGCTAATATTTCGCTATTTTAAAAGCTCTTTAGACAAACTTAATATCACAACCATAACCTTTGCTGATGTTATTTATGCTGATGCATTATCGCACAAACATTGTACAAAAAAAATCAGTCATAAATAATGAGGTTTGTTTTAAACATCGAGAAAAGGTAGAGTGATGATGTTATTGCTTAACTATAATAAAGTGAAATATAATAACTATACTTATACTAATATTTTTGTTGCAGTTATTTGTCATAACTAAATAGTGACGTATATTAAGTTGTTTGGATTTTCACATTAAAGGGAGACAGAATTAGTGCTGAAAGTTTCTTAAAGGCAAAATAAGGAGCAGAGTGCTGCCCTGCAAGTAAGACTTATTAGACGACTTAAAATTTCTACCAATAATACTGTACCTAGTTAATTACAAAATATGGAATCTATATTCAAAATGTAAGTCTGAACTAAACCTTATGAAATATTACAATAGTAAAAAGTCAAATAGATCTCTAGTCTCATTAAGGATTCAGTTTAAAAAAGGTAAGGTGTGTTTTCATTTATTTCTTAATAAGTCGAACAAGTGTCCTTTGGCTTCGGTCGAAGTACTCGGCGGCTCTCTTAGCCTGGAAAGGTTTGTGTTTTAATCACGAATATTTATAGATGCGATTTTATTTTGTCAGCTGTTTTAATTGTGATTAAAGAGGTATTTTTATGTGGGAATATACTAATTGCCTCCCATTGAACACTGAACTTATTCATCGAAGACACTAGTCATTAATTTGCAGCGATTTAACAAACACTCGCAAAGGTCCAATGACTTTTCATTTAAATACAAAAAGAAAAAAAAATGCAACATGGAAGCTTAAGGCTTATTACCAAAATACAGAATTTTAAATTTTCAGGTCGACGCACGAAGTCGAGACGCCGTTTTTTTAGAACGCGTGCTCAAAATGTGAATTCATTACGGATATAATTGGTAATGAAGTATAACACGCGACTACCTACAGCAAAAAATGCAACGTTGTCAGTTTTACCTCGTTACTAAGGTTGTATCTGTCTGTGTTTTGATCGGTGATATACTTTATTTGGTAAGGGTTCCAGGGTTGATGACTTGTTTATCGAGAATTTGGGAAGATAAAAAATGGAATCCTGTGTGTCCAGCGAAGCAGTCCATTCAAGAATTTGTTGACAAGCAATTAAGGGTGGGCCGATTGCACACGATCAAACAGTAGCGGGACTGGAATACTGTTTTAAGCCTTTTTTTCTTTTGCTTTAGTTTCTCGGCTTAAGCTTACGCGGAGTGTGAATTTTTTCTAATAAATAATCTCTGACGGCTGCCGCTGCAACATATAAAACCTACAAAGTAAAATGGAAGAAATTAAGTTATTTAAAAATAGTTTAAAGTTATTTAACTATTCTTAAAAGGTTAACGTTCAACCAGTTTAGAATTCTAAATTTATTATACACTAGGAGTAGAATCAAATGATATTTTTACAACTTAATGTACACAGCATGATAAAAAGTTAGCTGAAAATTGGGTAAGACAGTATCTAAGAACATTTCTATTGCCCAAGCAATGCAAAAACAATAGGATGAAATCAGGAAAAAAATAAAGCTATAGGATTTAACAAAACAAAAAAAATTTTAAAAATCCATGAATTGGGGTTAGGAATTTTCGGGATGACATGTCTTAATAAATTGTAAATGCACACATGCAAAACAGTCTAAGAGAAAGAAGTGCAATAGAACTACATTTAACACAATATATACCTAACTATATTTAATAATTAAAAACCATTATTTTGCCTGACAGTCTAAGTTCAGGTAATTAATATTGTTATTAGTTTTCTCGAGCCCGAGGCGTGTCCAGTGAGCTATCATGAATAGAGAAAGGGAGAGTTAAGAAAACACAGGTACTTAAAACACGCGCATCTTCTTACCGATTTTATAGGAAAGTATACCACTTTGTGGGCAAGTGTGGGCATTTTTTTAAATACTTTTAAAAATCGTATGTTTAAAAAATGTTTAAAATATTTCTATGCCTGGTAACAAATGAATGATTTTTCTGTAGATAACCTACGATTAATTTGGATGTTCTATATTTACAGAATCATCTAATTTTGTGGCATGTTTTGTATTTATCCATTAATATTTCGTTGGACAATATTGTAAAATGTTAAATATGGGGGTGGCATAGTCACTGTGTGACAAAACCCCTTTCAATAATACAGAGATAAAAAAATGTTAAATCATTTATTACACTTTTCCCAATTTTTAACACAACTAGACTATTTAAACGAATTAATAATGGAGAAAAAGAAAACAAAGTTGAAAATCAGAATGCAGCGGTTTATTGCCGCAAGATGACACGTATATTTTCCTGACACAGTAGCGTGGGCGATTCGCGTATTAACCTGGTATTTAGCTGATCCTACCATCGTCGTCAACCTGTTTGCATTTTACCAATTACAATGTATCCGCCTGTTTGTCTTTTTGTACAACCCACGCGTTTAATTATTCTAAGACTTTTATGCAGTAACTTATCAGGGTGTCATGGGAAACCAATGATTCTATGCTATCGTTGAAGCATATTCATTGGCGCCTAGGGTACCAATAAGCAGATTTTTGTTGCATATGAAACAATAATAATGATACATATGATATGATTTCTCAATTAAATGGAACTTACCTATACAGTTTAATTGGAGAAGTATTTAAATACCCCTATTCGTCTCGTACAATTTTAGAAGAAGCATTAGCGAGCGGATGACTCTATACTAAGTGATTACTGTAGACTATGGATCACCTAATTCAAATATAGAAAAAGACTAAATTTAAGGCATTAAATAAATGGATGTATTGATCATGATCTCATTATTTCATCAGGTTAATCACAGAAATCTCTCTCTTTTAATCTAATAAAACATAAAACTTTTCATTCAATTCAATTCAGGTCTGAGATTCCACTGCGAACTACCTACGAGTATTAGCTCTTCCTCTTTTAAATGTAGAATAATAGGAGGAGAGAAATACAAATTATGTCCAAATAATATAAAGAATGAAAGGAATAAAATTATCTCTCAAACATTAAGTGAGAAAAGTAATGCGAGAACGTAATTGAAGGTAACGAATCTCACGCATACTTAAGTACCTACATATACAATTCCGAAATCACTCCTAGAAGATTATCCGGCGCGCTTCGACATCGTTTGATTTCCGATGATTTATTGCGTACTGGGAAACGCAGGGGCGTATTACCGTAAAGATAATTATTGGTTTAACAAACGCATGCGGCAGCTTTTAAAATTAATGCACAAGTGAATTAAAGTCGCGGGAGTTGTAATGAAGATAACGCTGGGGTGGACGCAGACCGATAAACTTCTGACGGCGTTTCTACCTCAAGATAAGCCTTTAATTACCGAGATAATGCCATGCTTACTACGTGAACTAGCTTTATAACTTTTAGCAACCATCCGTCAGTCTGACTTCTGAAATGCCGCCGACAAGCGCCCACCTACACGATGTTATTTAAAGTGACAAGATTGTATTGGGGGATAATTTAATTTCGAAATAGTGACCACAACTTTACTAAGCCCTAACATGAACGTGGGTAAAGCAGTCACTTATTTTTTACTTCAACTTTTACGAACGCATCGTTGAAGTGTTCCTGACAGGTTCTCATTAGTCAGAGTAGGCGTGAAGAGTACAATAAATTTCAGCAAATAGCAATCGCAAAAGTCATCAATCTCAAATTCATTAAGAGTTCCGAAGTATTGATTGCTCGATGAGATTCGCTCGACCCCGACCCTGGCTGGCGACTCCACCTACTTTTCGCGCAAAGGCGCAAAATGTATTTATAACGATGCCTGCGCAACACCCACGACATTCTCTTGTACTTTTTACTGCGAATTTATTCATTTCCTAGTCAACTAATAGACAAACATGATTGATGGCTATGGCGAACATTTGCGAATTAAATTATCCCTCGGGCAGTGTCCTGTTCACTTTCCATACTCCGTAATTATTATCAGATCAATCTTTGGTCATTAGTGAAAGAGAGGCCGAGTGTGTGATTAACGAAATCCTTGAAAAATGAGGAGTTATCCTTCAATGATTCCAGCGGATATAATGAATGAAGTTTCATGGGAAATCGTAAGCTTCCGCTATCAATCGAGGAGGAAGAAAGACAACTTTTTACGCGTAGATATCTCTTCGTCATCCGAGCAGGATTTATGAACTCGTTGTAGAGAAATTACTTATAGACATCATACTTCCATTTAATTCCATTGTACGTGCAAAAGTTGCAAGTTTACAATGGTTGCATACTTTTTGTTTAATTTTATTGAAATGGTATTTACTCTTAGGTATACTCGAACTTTCTTTATGTATACTTTATAACGGTCTACCCACAATACTTGCGGGAAATTGTGGGTAGACTGTCAAGTTCAATTGTAAAATGTGGAAACATAAGAGACTATAACTGCCATTATCATACCTAGTATAGTAGGTATGAAAGGAGTGAGCGTATGCAATACGTAGTGAAGGAGACTTCCCACAATTACCGTCGACCAATCACTTTTTAGCAGTAAGCGAGGCTATAAGTAATATTTTTTAAGTTCAATTCAAGGATATTTATTTAAAGCATACGTATAAAATAATATTGGTAGGTAGCTTATGTAGAGTAGGTATCTTAAACATCAGTCATCTGGTCAGATATGAGAATATATTTTTAACCTTCTTTATAAAGGTTCATTAATTAATGCGCCATATTTATGAGTGGTTTTAACATATTTTATACTCGATTTAATTCAATTTATTAGGGCTATATTTAATTATAGCAATTTATAATTACTTTAATTGGAAATGATTTAAACGCATACATTATAAAATTATGACATACGTCTTTTTAATCGACAACCGCTGAAAAGATATCAACTTCTTAAAGGGCATCATTATTCCTTATTGGAAACAATTTGTCAAGCATCGAGCGATCGTTAATTTTTAATAACTTTGGCTTATAACTTATATCGGAAGGTTAAATTTGCATTTCGTTAGTTAAATTTGGTATACACGCGAAGATTTCATTGAACAACGAACAAGAAAGGTCAATCAACATCTTTATTTTAACGGACACAATTGAAATGACATTAAAACTAAGTACGAAGATTCAGAAACATTTATTAGTAAAAGATTCCACTTAAAGTTACTACAAAGACTGGTCTTTAGACGTTTTGTTAAAAATCTACAGATGTTTGTGTGTCCTAGAAATGTCTATGACAGATGACTGACAAAACAAAGTTATCGCCTGAAATTGCCACATTTGTATGGAATAAATCGCAAATTGATCACTTAATCTTACATAATGGTTGGGTATAAAATGCGTCTCTTATGTCATAAAGAGTTATTAGAAATGATTACACACGCAATCTTTTGAAATGTAAACGACCTTGCTTTAGGCGATGCTTGGCCGATTATTTGGTCGTCGTTATATTTAATGCCACTAAAACAACATAAATATGAAACAGTAAATCAATTGGCAAAAATGACGTTGGAAGTTGTTAATAAAGCTGATAAATATGAATTAAATTGCATTATTTAAAGTTTCACAATAGTATTATAAAATTATTGGTCATAAAGAAAAATATATTTATGATTCGATTTTAAGTAGGTTCATTTGTGTAAAATAAAGGTTTCCACGTAGTGTGATCTGCACCGTGTTTAGTTCAAGATTTGAATTTCAAATAATTTCTTGTCAAGATCTTCTTATTTAGTATTTTAACAGGACTATGACATTGACATTCTTCTAAAAGGGCTTAAAACCAGAAGTGTAGATATTCATTAATATTTTAGCTACCGCTGAGTCCGTAAAATCCCGTAGGTATTTAGTATGCCGTGTCCGCTACATATCCGTTGGTGTTCCAATAAGGTTTATTGTATTGTATGCCTGTTCGCAATCCATATAAGTCCAGAGCACGTCCAGAAGCTGAAGGTGGACAAATCAAGTGATATGTGTATTCCACCCACGACGCGACGCCCGAGCGGCGAGCCCGCGGCGGCTGGCTAATTTTGCAGTTAATATATCTGCACTGATTGCTGGGACACACGGGTGCAAGTATTTATTTACGACGCCGTACTTAAGGTACCCCAAAATTATTGCAGGAGACTAAATAAGGACAGTGATTGCGAGGGAGTATCGCATGTGAAGCAGTAAATGAAGGTATGTATAGTAGTATGACGGTTGCTTATGATCCTTATGTTACGACGCCTTAAAATTAAAGCTTTCACGACACAAAATAAGCTTAGTATTTTCAAAAGTTACCTTAAGAGTTATACTTAAAGTATATACATTATTGTTTATCTATACGTAGAGCTTGTAGATACTAAGAAAGCCTGCAATGCGGGACGGTAGGAAATTTAAATTCTGCAATTATAAGAATGAAGCTGAAATAACTCTATTATACATATAGATGTAACAGTCATTGGATTCTTGAGGTTATGCACTGGATATGCATATTTTTACCCGAGGATTTTATAGCGATACAAAAGTGCTTCTGAGGTTATAATTAACAATAAACTTAATAACCTACTGCGTAATAATGAAGTTTATATTTTCAAGATATTTTTCCGTATTTTCATTATCGTGGACAAATGAACCCGCTACAGAGCGGCATGTAATTAAATTGTTGTTGATTTCACGTCGTATTCTTTATAATATCTCAAAGTAAATGAAGTTGCTTTTTAATTATGAGCACTAAGTGAAGTCGTAAGCATGATCATGGTCTGTGAAAACATTTCGAGAAAGAATAATAAAAACTTGACGTGTAAATGAAGTTTATAGAGACTTTCGTATTATCTTATGGATAATGCTTTTGTTTACTCATTTTCCCATTTCTTATAGAAGGTAGTAGTTAGCGAGATGTTTTTTTCATTTTTCTTTCGTATACTGTTCAATTTAGTTGTATGAAAACTAAAAATTGTGTTTTTATAAATGGCCTATGAGAGGTGGTAATTACGGATAGCTGTGAGATCTTTAAAATATCTTTACCGTATAGTTAGGCATCACAGGACCACCATGGTAATTAAATTTATGTATTCTATCATGAAATTTAAAATAGTATTTTTATAGCAATTGAGTACCCTTTTGCTACTCAACTCACTCATGCAGATCATCTGATGTTAAGTAGTCACTGCGGCCCATGGACACCCGCAACCGACCTCAAATTCTTCCGTCCTTCCTGAAAACCTATCTGAAGTTGCATGCAGGTGTGGCCAGCAAATTGCTATTTTAATTTGTAAACTTTGGGAGTTATTTCAGTTCCTGTCGTTCTACTCCGGATTTCGTCGTTTCGGATTCTGTCGCGTAGAGAAATAGCGCTTATAGCTCTCCAACCTTTAAAAATGAACTTTTACGCAATTAAAGAGGTTAAAGCAAAATGTCGCAATGGGAGCACCATGCCGGGGTTGTTCGCTGCAAGTAATGGGCTTTCTATCCGCTCATTAACAAAAGCTTTAACTGTGCTGTACCGACAGAACAAAAAGCTGTTTATGCATCCGCTGTATGTAGAGCCGCCGGAACACCTCAGGCTACTGTGTAGATTACTGTGGGAATTTCAAGTTGCAGCTCATATTTAATATCTAAAGCTGTTCCTTTTTAAATCCCGTTTATGCTTGTGACCTGGATTAATGAAACGGAATTTTATCGTCGTTTTCATCAACTTCAAGACGTCTGATTAACTTGAACACTGACACACAGTTCGCGGCCGTAAAATTCTATGTCCTAGTGTAGAACCATCCGATGGTAAAGTCTGCGAACAGTGTATGTATAATCTGTGACTATAATTTTATCAGAACACAAGTGCTATTTTAATTAAATACGGTAGTAAGTCAATAAAATATGGTTTTTGATGTAAGTACTTAGTTACCATAATTAATAGCAGGCCTATATTATATAGGATTTTAAAGGTGCTTAGCCAGTACTTACCTTTAAAATCCTATATAATCTATACATAATAGTACGTATGTTAATAAAGTAGTCCTCCAAGATTGTAGAAATGAATTTTTATTGTTTTATGGAAGGTTTTCACCTATGCTAAATTAACCATTGCATTTAAATTTCCTTTAAATTTAATGCTTTACTGCTTTAATGCTTTACGTGTACGTGTAAGTCATAAAATGTATGCAGCTTATACTCGTTAATTCTCCAATAAGACTTCATGCAATGAATACTTAGACTTCAATTTCGAAACAGAATGCGGCACCTTGATCAGTCAAAATTATTAAAAAATACCGTTATTCTGGTCATTTGAACATGAATTATATTATATTACTAGAAACAACAGCTGTTTTAAAGCACGTTTATCTGCGTTACCCCATAGTATTCATACATACAATTAATTCACATTGTTAAACCGAGGTTAAAGGGAATTGCGAGTCGCGTGGCGTGATCCCTGGCAGGTGGCAACCACCCCACATTAGCTACAGTATAGGAATGAGGGTGGGCACTGGACACTCCCTGCTTATACATTCCTATGCACGGAGATTGTGTTTAATGATTTGGATTTGTGTCTTGCGTTGCAGTAGCAACAGTTGCATATGAACTGTTTCAACTGTTATAATATAATGTTGTATTGTTTGAATTTTAAGTTTTTTTGTATGGTAGTTGGTAGTGGATACGTCTGCCTTTGGAAGAGACCTAGATTCCTTTTATAGCTCGGAGTAAAAAATAGCTATTTTAATGGCGCCTACTGATATTTAATAAATATCAGGTTCTACCCCCCTTTTCAAGAAATTCTAATTGGATTAAAACATATTTTTAAATGGTCATTGCTACTTGGATAATGAACACCCCGCAAGTCATATAAATTATGTTTATCCGGAGTCGCATATGGGTACTTTGTTACGTATCACAGCTAAGATGATACTTATAACTGTATCAATACTTTTATAAGTAGGTCGATTTATTAATTAAAGAAAAGTACAACTACGGTTTCTAGAATTTAATGTTATATTCGTTCTATTCGTTCAAGATCACTCAAAGGCTCTTTAATTAATATCTACAATGATCTACATATTATAATCTACAATGACCAATACTTGTTGGGTCAACTACACACTTATTTGCATATCAAATAAACTATATGTAACCAATTTGAGGTAAGCGCGAATAGTAACCGGCGCGTGTTGCATGAAGCAGGTGTGACCACCCTTTATGCTAAAATTTTGGGGCTTTACCGCTCGACGAATAATGCAATTTCGTGCTTGAACTATTACTATTATATTTTGTTACATTGTCAAGAATGTAACATGTAATTAACATGTAATTTTCTATACGTACTTGTTGCCCATGACTTTTAATAAATTTAAAAATTCTTCTTTTAAATAAAAATTGTAACTTGGGACTCATTCTGTTATTTTTGAATAACAAGCTTAAATAAGTAAGATAACAACTTAAACAAAGTAGATATTACCTACTGAAATACTCTACAAAACAATATATATATTGTATTTTTTAGACCAATAATAATAATGAAATTTAATTATTCCTTCGGACAATCGAGAAATCCATGCAATCGTTTTTATCGCAAACTCTCAAGCACTTTATCTGAGAAACTAAATACCATACCATAACCACTTCGCTGCCCAGTGACTCAATTGTGGCTCATGCCCATTGTTTGACTATTTTGTCTATTTACTGGACACGACAGGAACAATATAAAAATATCATCGGCCTATAAATTTTATCCTAAAATTTTATTTTTATATAAAACAAAATGAAATTTTATTTTTACGAAAAATTCACGGTTTGTTATTGGATTTCAGAATAGTGTGGATTGAAGAGATAGATGTTTTAAAATATAAATACCTATATCTGCAAGAAACCTTACTTCTGAAACCAAATCTCATGGCTTATTTAATTTTAGGATATGGGTGGTGGTTATTTCCAGATTAAGGGACCAAAGTATCTTTTAAACAATTCTTTAATAAAAATAATAAATGCGTGTAGGTAGGTCACCTGACTCATAATGACAACTGTGTTTAAATAAAATCCTTTTATCTCTCTCTGGACCGTTATTGAAATAATAAAATTTCGGTTGTCCTTTCTTTATGTTCACCCCTCTTCGCTTTTGTTTAAGGGTAATAATAATAAGCGAAATCTCGTATAATAATGCACCCTGCATAAGTACTACAAAGAGAACCAGCCACCATATCCATTACAATGGGAATTGCTATACATGTCCAGAGATTTGACACACGTATACGCACCCTTACTGGCAAATTTACCTGGAGCTCTCTTACAACAGGAATGTAAAATAATTTATTAACTAACTTAGACCTTACATATGTAATTACTTCTTTGATGTATAGATATAGTCATATGTAGAATAAATGTTTTTGAATGCCATAAACCATGCCGCATAATATATTTCAAACACAAATTTGGAATAGTCCAACGAAGTTTGAAAATTGCTACATTTGAATTATTTTAAACGGACAAGTAGCTAGTTTTATGTTTCTAAGAAAGCGAGTTTGTGGTTTAAGTTTGAGAATTCAGTAGGTCAAACATTTCAGAAATGACTTGATTTGACGATTTACACAGCGCAGTTGTTTTTTGCAGAACTGAATTTTCAATGGTAGGTAAGTCTAAATTTATATCTCTGTTCGGGGGGTGTGCATTTGGGTGTGTGCGCCTTAAATGTGTCTATGGTACCCACGATTATTTAAAATGATATTAAGTTCTTAACTTATTATCAAAAAATACATTGATTCAACCATACATTGATGAAAAACTAAGGCCATCGGTGAGAGTAAAATTATTTTAATAGTTGTTATAACAATTTTTTTTTTTATTGCACAAGTTCAGGTCTAATTACACTGGTCGCGCAACTTATGCAACGGGCGTTAGCGTCGCGTGTCGGTGAGGGCGCGGGACAGGTGTGTCGCACCCCTTATTTGAGGGAATTTGCGGCCATAGCACATAACTATACTTCAGCCTGTTGCGTTGTTAGGGTGGCCATGAATTTTTGGACAACAAAAAAAAACTTACAAATATTTTAGCAGGTCTGCTGTTACTTTTAAGGTTTTGAATTACATATACTCGTATAACGCATACAGTTTCATTAATATTCTAGAAGTTTTTAATTTAGTTACAAAATAGCATAGTTGTAACATCAGGGGAACACAGTCTGTATGCACTAATTAAGCTTTCATGGATAAAATTTGGTAGATGTCTGAAGCAAGTTTCTAATTTTCGCAATAATACAGAATCAAAAAAGTGGTAAATATTTAAACGTTATACAATATAAATAATTTAACTGTTCAAAATAAATAAAGGTAAGCACTTTTGGGCAAGGGCTTTATTTCAATGTTGCACTAGATTTTAAAAATTAAAAACTGTTCCTGCAAATCCAATTATATTTATGGTCACACTACAATCGGCGTCCATAGTAAAAGCGTTACACTTATCAAATGCAAATAAATGTGTTATACTGGTGTTTGAATAACCAACCCCTCGCTCAGTTATATTATGAGTGGTTACATAATTGCGTGTTACAAGTGTGTGTATTGTATTGGAGATTGTACGCTAATGCTCTGCTATTCTTGATATTACTATTATTAACCACAAACGACAACCATGAACTTTAGGCAGTAGAGCCACTGCTGGGCTAACTATCTTAAGTTACCCTCGTAACCCGTGATGTAGCAGCATGTGTGGTTGTAGAAGATATTATGGGCATTCTTAATTTGAGGCGAACTTTGTCCTAGTCCTTACAATCACACACACATATCGACTTCTATCGTTTTGAGCTTGTATAGTTTTTTTAATTTATAATTGAATGTTTTGGGTTAGGGGCTCCTAACTCGAAAAAAAAAAAAAACAAATAATATTTACAACACGTAGCCAAAGGGCAGCATGATGCTTGCTGGGTCAGCTAGTAGGTACTCTCAATACCTACCCAAACATGATAACCTTAGAATAACTCTTGGTACATAGTATCTGTAGGGGTTGATATCAGCTACAAAAAGGTATTATTCGATATTTAATTACAGATATTTTGTTGAAAATGTTAGTTATTTGTAGCTATTTTATTTGAATATTATATTCTGTCTATTTACTACACAACTACCTTGTTTAGTTAACATCTTAAGTATAAGTAATGTTGGTTGCCATTTATTCCGGCGAGAGACACCTTCATTGAAATATTTGCTGATGAATATTTATGGTATCTATGATATCTACGAAAGCTTTTTCTTGTAAGGAGCATACGTGGTACTCTTTCCTGTGTTTGCCTGTTTTGACCATAAGAAGGTGAATTCTTTTAAAACCTATTCATTGAAGTGATGATACCTTTTGTTACATCTCAAAATTTTCACCAAAAGATTTGAGACCTCAATTATGTTGATATTTATTCTGTTGATGTATATTTTTAATACGTTCTAATCCTTATTTCAATAGATATAACATTGAAAATGCGTAATATGCGGTTTATGAAGAGCGATGAAATGATAGAAATCACATGTTTCAACGCCATTGTAGACGTTGAACGGTCGGTGCGCTCCTATTGAAACTTATACAGCTCGGCACTGATAAAGCTTCATATACTTAGAAATGATTTGTCACTTAGACAGTGAAGTCTTTTGTGTAGTAAAGTCTTTTTATGTTAAAATTCGCGAAATAAATCTTTATCGCTTAACATTTTAATGATAGGTAGGTACCAAAATATAACATTTTTATGTACGTTATGGTCAATCCATGACATTAATGATGAGGTACTATCAATATAATAATATGATTCTGTTTCCAGTATTCCAACAATGTCGATTCCCACAATTAACTGAGATTAAAACAGGTCCACGTTTAAAAAACAACACTTAAAAGTAAAACAGTGTAGTATAAAGTAAGTATGCAATATAAGTTTCATTTACAGCCGGATAGATCATGAACCGCGGCGTGAATAATAGATAGTTGTATTTTTGCAAAGTAATTGACACAAGGCGGCTCTTCGCGCGTATATAAAATTATGATATAGTTAAAACGATTAATCTGCCCCGGTTGGTGGTAAAATCAGAATGCGAATAATGAGACGAACCTCCGAGAACCTACGAGAGCCTCCGCTTGCGTGCCAATTATTGACGTAATTATTTTGAAAATATGACCGTCCTTTTGTGATATTTAACACTCTAAAGTGGTAATATTTTTTAATCACCCGTCGCGGGCAGCGATTGTGCAGTCGACGCGTGAAGTTCTGATTGTCAATTGACTCTTTATCCGACGCTACGTGTCTCCGCGCATTCACCAACTTTATGATAACAAAGCCGTATTTTATGTTTTATTGGATTCGAAACACATTATACGAGGGACTCCGATAAATATCGTCACTCACGCTGGGTATTGTTTTCGGTCCCGAAAAAATCTCGTTAAATTTGACAATTCGCTTAATAAAGATGATGATACCTATTACGTAATGTAAGTGTTCAATTAAATTGTTCATTTCTGGTAAACCTTGCTAGCCTGAGATTAAGTAGGCAGCAGGCATACATTTAATGAGATTGTGCTCCGTGCAATCTCAAGTTTTGTTAATGAAACTACCCACAGTTGCGATCTACGGCCACTCACTGGAATTATCGTCAACTAGCGACACCTGAAAAGTAGCCTCTGATTACACGCCGTTCACACCGTACGAGCGGCTATTAGCAGCACAGAAAGGAATCCATTTATTACGATTATAAATTAATTAGTCCTTAACACCTACACACGTGATAAAGGCGTATTTTTAAATAAAAAGAATACTTATGCTTAATTAACAGTGAATTAAAATGATATAATTATTTTGATGTTCCAGAACATTATTTGCAAAATATACTGATAACAGAAACGAATTGTGTATTTTTTCTGTGTCCGGAATTTGCCACCTGTGATCCGTATGTAGCAATATGTATGTAAGTGTAGAGCTTGCGCAGGACTGTTGTTCTATTTCTCGTAGGTACATAGCGGCGCTCGCGCATTAACCTGTCCTTCCAGTAATGGATTGGGAATTTCATGCTCCAAAGGTCGATTTAAATGAATTTAAACATTAAAAAGACAAGTGGAGCCGTCGGGAGCGAAACTTGAAGTAAATAGTGTTAATCCGATCAGAGACGGCGCCCGTTGCCGATTTCTTTCGTTCACTGGAGGCTCCCACACAGTGATAGGCACTTCACAAATACGAAGTAGACGATATGAGAACTATTTTTATTAAAAATGATAGATACATTATAATAGATATCCTAGATTTTTTATATTAAAATTAAACTGTATTCTGCGGGATTCAGATTAAAAGCTGCTATTTTTTATCATAATAATATGCATTGAATAAAATAGGTATCTTATGGCAATTAACTTAATATTAAAAAGAGATTAAAAGTTTTACGCTTTGTTAAAGTTTCCCACGCAAATGAAAGAAGAGTTCTCTTGTTTAATGAATGCTTGTCGCTTCTTATATTACAAGCTTTATATCAATCACATGCAAATTAATGAACGGCTATAAATTTATATTAATATATTGACCACTTTACATTTATATCTCATTTATAAGAATTGTACTACTTACGTGTGTTGGTAGCGGTTGAATGATCTCGTATGAGTTTGCCAAATGGCAAATCCTTTCGAATGATTGACGGGGAACACTAAAGATGTTTACAGACAAAACAAGAAATAAACCGAATATTGAACGGAAGCCCTAGTGGATATTGACCCTCTGAGACCCTTGCCCAAATACAATGAAGGAACAAAAATAGAGAGTAAGGAGCGCGAGCCAACACATCTGCCGGTCACTATCGAATAAATCTACTAAAATAATATTTTTATTTTGATTACGCATGCACGGGTTAGGCAGATGTTAGAAGCATGGTTTACGAGCATCTAGTTCGTCAAACATTTTCACTTAGGAAGCAGCGTTCTCGCGTGTAATCATGAAAGCATTGAAATAATTGTGTAAAACATTGAATGTTGCCTTATACTTCAATAATGCAGGAATTTTCTGGTGTTCAAGAAACATGTCCATGTTCGGGACCCAAACAATGGACTTTAATTGTGAATCAGATAAAATTATTATTGGTATATTGTACAACGAAAATGTAATTATTGCAATGATTTAAATTTATTTACATAATGATGCAATGTGTTTCGTTTTTGCGCGTTGTTATCGTGGCCGTATCGTTAAGATGATACATTGTACAGTGGAGACTAACTGATTTCCATTTGTGGCATTATTAATGACTTAACGTGTGTACCCATGAGAAAATATTATTTAAGTGCCTATTAACAATAAACATAAAGCGGACAAAGCCCCGCTGCTTGACTAGATCGCAAGCGATCGGAAAAGTTTAGCAACGTCAGACGCAGTCAGTAGCTAACGAAAAGCTAGCGAATTAAATGTGCGCTTCCGTGCTTCGGAGCAGTCGTTAAACCTTGTCGGAGGCCTTAATGGCTGTTTGAAAACATTCAACACAGGTGGGCAACTAGCCCGTTGCTCCACCAATCTGCATTGGAGCAGTGTGGTGGAGTATGCTCTACGCCTCTCCTTGTAGTGCAGAGAGACTCGTGTTGTCGTATTGTTGTCGTCGTGAAACATTGTTGTCAGATTGAAGCCATTGCTCGCGGTCCTTGCAAGCCGTGTGTTTTACATTCTAAGGGCTGTTTTAAGTCGCCAGTCACTGACCAAGCCGATAGTGCTGTAATAGGGTACGCATATTATCTATTTATTGACCGAATACAAGGTGTGTGATCACCTCGGGTCATAATGTACGTAGAGGTGTACCTAATCACCAACTATTCTTGGTTTTAAATATTTTTTAACACTAAGAATGGTTGCTGATTAAATAATTCTATTATTAATCCTACTATATTATATATTACTATTATAAATGCGAATGTTTGTGTAGGTATAGATGGATGTTTGTTACTCTTTCACTCAAAAACGGCTGAACGGCTACGTACTCGATACTCATAAATATTGAAAATTTAAAGTCTATACTTCTCAAAATGAAAGTAATGAATTGAATATTGAAAGAAAACGGAGAAATGAAAGATATTACTCTAACCCGCTAGGTTTGGTTAATAATAAAGTTTCACAAAGAGTACAAACGATTAGACACGTCGGCATCGTAGCAGCTCCAAAGTGCACCGCCCGTAGACAACAAAACGCACCATTCCGCAATTTGACGTGTCAAAGACGCTAATAAATAAAATTAGTCGCTACATGCGACAATAACAGTAAAAGAAGCCGCACTAAGACTGACCGCTTCCCAGGGCGGGTCCATTTTACAATTCATAAACACACTACGAAGTGAGGTGTAGTAATTAATTTATAAATGCTAAGTATGGTATACATTTTATTGGTGGCGGATGATGAGGTATCATTACAACTTGTGGAAAAAAGCTGCAAGCTTTAAAACTACCTACTTTATTTTAATTTATTCTGCTAATCAAAAATAAATCCTGCTATCTAACAAAAATGTTCTATAAATTATCAAGTTAAAAGGTATATTATTATGTTTGTTACCATTATTATATTTCATAATATGATAAAAGCGAAAACCGTAGTAGTAGAAAAAAACATTACAATAGCGTTTCTCGATATAAATCTACGACGCTTCGACACATTTGACCACACGTCAGATTATGATAGGTATAAAATACCTCGCTTTGTAGTTCTCACAATGGACGGACATCTAACTTATAAATTTTTGTACGAACAAAGGCGCCATATCGACAATGTCTTGAATATAATATCGATAAACGGATGGCCGGACGGTGATATTAATATATATCGGCCGTGAGATGGAGTAAATCAATATCGGTGATGATTTAAATCATCTTCCCGACTGGTTCTTTACGAGTATAGCTGACCGCTGAGTAGTGAGACTAGTGAGTGCTACTGAATCGATAAGTCGACAGTGTCTATTCGGGGATTATGTATGTGACAGAAGAGTATAGCTGGAGAGCTGGAAGACATTTTGCGAGAAGTGTTGAAGGTATCATAAAATCATGTATTAGGTTATTTGTAATACCCAAACACAAAAAATACCGATCTGGCTGGCTTGTGACGAAATTTGCCCAATCTCTAAAAAAATGTTTGAGGTAAAAATTGTGTATTAAATACCGTCAAAATGTGACCCCGCCTTTTTGAAATTAGTTATTTTTATTAACAAAGATGATGTTTTAGCGTGCCTCAAACACTATTTTCAATTTTTTTTAATAATTGTAGAGACGCCTGGCGAGGTTATGTCACAATCCCGGCATTAATTTCTTATACATTTAATGTTGTTCGGTAAATTTCTAAGTGCTTCAAACATATTTTTCGAAAAAAAAAACGTTCTAAATTTCATTACCCATCAACGAGGTCTGCATTTTCTGTATTTAAATTTTACAAATAAGCTATTCAACATGCTTTTATGATGTCTAAAACACTTTTTGAAAAATGTCTGACAGCTCTTGGGTTATACTAGTGTTATTGAGTGCAGATATGCGAAAAATGAACGCGTAGGTTACACACCTATTTTACCGTTAATCTGTACTTTCAGTTCGCTGGTGTAGAATAATGCCTTAGTCAGTAGCATAAAGTTTTCAATGACCAATCCTTATAGTGGCCAATTGACACAAAGATTTTCCTACAATCCACTTTGCGGTGAGGTTTAAAATATGCATTTAAAGTTTATTGGTTTTATCTTTTAGAATTAAATTTATTGCACTGAACATTGGTAGGTATAGCTTTTTCCATGAAGATTGGTTTTTTAATGATGTTTGAAACCGATTTTTCAAAAATGGTGAAGAATACGAAGCTTTTATACTTTTTTTTATAAAAAAATTGAAAAAAAACGAATTAATTTAGTTTCAATATGAATTCAAATGTTTATAAATAACATAGATACACTATATAGAGTTCAGCATAAAAAATTGGGTTATTTTCAATGAAATATTTTGATTTAAATATAAACAAGTAGATAACAGGTGGGATTGAATCAAGGTGTTCTCTGGATTGTTATGGGTACTCATTCACTACTGCTGTGTGGTTCTTTCAAGGTTCACCGAGTTTAATTGTGAATTATGTACCAAAATTAATCCTAATTATTATCTTAATGTTTGTAAATATGTTATATTCAGTACTTGCCACTAAAATTAAGCATAGCTGGATATAAATACATATATAATTTGTTTTTCCATCATTGTTCGTTTAAATGTTATTCAAAACCGATTTGGCAAAAACGTCTTCCGCTCAATTCTCTCGGAACGTCAAAATGTTTACTTTTGAAAAGGATTTTAAAATGCATCAACTTTTTGTTTGTTGCCAATATCCTGGAAACTGTATGCAAAATGATGACGACAACCGAAGTCTGTAATATAAAAAGCTGGTAACTTTAAGGAATAACAAAACACACTTTGGCTGTGGCTAATTCCGTTTTTTTTACATTTTAAGGCAATTTGCGGTAAAGCAAAAATTTTTATGAAAAGCTTAGATACTTTTTGTTCTGATCAGGATTTTCATGTAGGTCGTTACACAATATCTAAGCAGTAATGTGGACGAGTATTGTGGGCAAGTTATGTGGGCAAGTAAAGTATTAATTTAATACAACTTAAATTATATTGTTATTTAGGTTATTTAGGGTTTCATTAATTTATCTAAATTAAATGGTTAACGTATGTTAATTTCACTCGTTTTGTTTAATAAAACAATGTTTAGAAGAAGAGATACAATGGTCATGTCTGATTGCATCATTAAGTTCATGGCAGACAGAATTGGTTTATTGTGTATTCTGCATGTTATATCATTGAGTATCCTAATTTAATCTTGATGATTGGACCACCGGAGCAAGTATGTAACGGGGACCTCTGCTCAGGTCTCACGCTAAGGACTATCAAGCGTGCTCTATTTTAATCGTAAAATAGAAATAAAGAGATTTTGTGTTTGGCATATTGTCATGATTTTTTTTTGCATTTGAATTACTGTAGGGCATTGTTTTTTGTTTTTTAATGCCTTCCAATCCCATAGCGATTCAAATAAATGTGTAACTGTAGAAATTTCTTTAAATGTATTGTATTGATTAAGTTATAATTTTCGTAGTACTTAGCTGTCTGTAGAAGTGCAGTTTTCTCATAAATATGCAGGTAAGAAAGTACTATCCACGGAAATGGGAAAACTTTACTCCAAAGTTGTTTTTAATTTAATTTACCTAAACAAGATTCGAAAGTAGAGTGATCAAGCAAGGTTCTAAAGTCAAAAGTGTTAATTTTTATCTTAAGGCAGATAACCATCTTTAAGACTCCCTGATACTTTAAGATAAAGATTGTGCAACGTAAAATTTATTGTTTACTTAAGAATTATGCTCCGAATTAAATGTTTACATATTGAGTACCTATTGAGCTATAAACTTCTTCTATGAATATTAATGTGAACGGTTTACTAATTACACTTGTGATTTTTACGATGCCGCGATAAATATATTTTTTTATTTGACTTTTATATCCCACACAAATCATTCGAGCTACAACATAAAACGCACCATTAAAGTTTTAAGCTTAAAACCTCACTTTTTTTATCATAAGATAGAAATTCGTTTGTTTCAATAAAACCTATAAATTTAATAGAGACATGCTTTCAAATGTTAGATTAATTGAATAATGAAGTAATTTTTAAGCAAATATTAGATTAATGATGGCGACATGAAAAAAAAAATAATTTTCACTATGTTTAAAAACAAATTACCAAAATCAATATAGGTAACGTTTGTGTAATTCTTCCACAATCTGCACTACATACCTTCTTGCTATCTGTTTCGCGTTTATGAGCCAGCCAAATAGTTTAGAAGGTATAAGAAAAGGAATCTACATAATTTTTCAAATGCCTTTACAAAGTTTGGAACATCCTGTAGATCTAAGGCTAAGACATCGGATCACTTAACTCTAAACAATATCGGAGGAGGTTGGCGTATTCAGAATTATTTATTCGAATCGCGCAGAAACGGTCGAATCTAATACCTTCCCGGGATTTCATTCCTTCTGATCCGATTCAATTTGCCTGACGTCTTATTTTCGACTTGGTGGTCCGATTGAGTGAATGTAAAATATTGAAAGACAGATGCTGTTGAATTTCATCAAGGCACTTTGTTACGATTGCATTTTTGTAAACCAAATTTACCAAATTTACCCTATCTATTTAACAAGCACGGTGTAATTGCTACAGTAAAATTTAATGTAGATGCCTGTGTAAAAGAGTTCTTATTAAAATGTTAGATGACTATAACAATTAAAGCACAAATCTGTATGTATAGGTAGAGTACATTTTTTCCTTTTAAATAAAAAAAAATAGAAGTCTATATACGAATCAATATAAATAGACAAATCGGTGTGTGTAGTACTTTGAGTAATTTGAGTAGTACTTATGGGCAAGTATATAATATTTATAAGTAGGCAAATATCGATCTTTTGTTTAGAGTCGAGTCCACATTCGTAATTTAGTCATAAACACCGAACGCATATTGCTTGTCAGATGAAGCAGAGAAAATTGCGTAAAGCTCGCCTTGAAAAAAGTCATGTGCAAAGGAAACATTAGTAACGTGCCATGAAGTGTAACTGTAGACTGTAACAGGCATAACAATGGGCTATCGGTTCCGCGAAGTCACGAGCCCAGGGAAACGCTGCCGACACGTCTGTCCGCGGCTCAAGTTAAATTTAGCGTTAGTGATCCCATTTACATGTTGTAGGTACTGAGACTTCACGTGAATAACTATGGATAACACGACCTTTGTAGCGAAAGTAAAAGCTTCTGGAGTGATGGACAAAACGATACGGACCTTTTAACGCGTTGGCGCTCGAAACAAGATTAACTAAATGTAACAAACAAAAGTTTTAAAAACTCGTACTTTTAGTGCACACAAGAAATCCTTTATTGTTACATTCTTCTTTAAAAGATGTACATTTCAACTTAACAACGAACGCATTAATTTGTTCAGCTCTACTATGGCTATTTAAGTTAATGGTCTGATTTATATTTTGGAATGTTACGCAGATTCACGAAACTTGATATCATTTCAATATGCGTAAAAATTGAAATAACGCGCTGGCCAGAACTTTATTAAGTTATCAAAATATAAATTTATTCTTAAACCGGTACTGTTACATTCTGAATGCTGATATGAAATGCTTACATCGGCACGCGTGCCCATTAAAATATTGCCCACCGTTAAATACCCAGAAACCCTGCAATTACTATATAATCAATATTCATTACGCTACTACACGTGATTGTAATTGAAACGGGAGTTTGGTGATTAACGACCGGCTACCGTTATGTTTGACTACAATGCTGTCTTTTTCATAGCTGAAAGAAACTTGAATATGAAGGAAGTTGAACGAGATTCATTCATACTTGCCGGTTTTAAGAAAAAAATGTTATGATGTTGCAACATTTGTAATTGTTTCAATGCGTTATGCGAACGATATCGATACTCTTTTACATTTTATGATGGAGCGGTATGTATGGGAGGCAGCGGCGTGCCTTCACTCGTCAAGCAGGAACAAATTCTTACATTACAAAAAAACAAGTTCAGTAGTCCGGGACGCGTTTGCTCGGAAAATCTTTCAATGACATCGCGTTGTGTTATGATTCATCGATATCTTAAGAAAGCGGTAGACTTCCCGTCTTAATATTTGTCTTTCTGTAAATTGAGTTATCAGCCCTTCGAAGTCGGCTTCTGGAGATGTTATAATATCTTCCCTGGTCACGCAAACTCCAAACGGTCTCCGGCCTGTTCAATTTATCTAAAAAAATAATATCAACACATAATGTCATGAAATCCTCGAATCAATCAAGAAATCTTGAATCCTATATGATAGGAGTAACTTTTCAACTTAACTGACTTATGTTGACTTTTATACTATCAAAAAAATTGCGCGTTTATTTATTTATTTAAGTAGCTATTAATTTCCAGAGAGACAACAGTTCGTCTTTATTCTTCATAAATCGCGCAGAGGGCATATCGCACACATGTAATGTCGCGGTACTGAGGATGGGTGGTCGGATAAATACCTGACACTGCCTGATAATTATTTACATACAAACTTGAAAATAACGACTGGTATACAGTTGTAAGTCAGCAATGTTTATTGTTACTTCGCGCCGTAATAAGACGACGTTACCAAAAGCTATGCACTTAGATAACATCACTAGCTGGTAATGCATGCGTTCGAAAAATACCAAAACGACTGTCACTTCTATAATTCCCCTGTACACGTTCACTATTCTGTTCTGAATGCAATATTACGTCATAAAAATGACATATTGGCATGTAGGCATGTGGCGTAGGTACATGATCGCATCGCTGTAACGCTGGAGGTAAAAAGTTGTAAGACACCTAGCGCCAGCCATCGCCATCAGATAGTGGTCTCACGCACCGCTCCATTCATCTCGAACGTTTATCGGTGCAGAGCGGATGCTGTCTACGGCTTTTATATAAAAATCTCGATCCGTGGAAAACTGTCATGCTTGCAGGTTATTAAAATTCTAGTGTTTTATTGCCGCTCTATTAAAACTGTGATGGCAAAATGATTGCATAATTTTTTCATCGGCTTCCAATTTTAACGGAATTCTTTATGATGGACAGTTAAAACCTATTAGACTGAATATTAGACTGAATAATCGCAACTGACAGATATTGAAAAGAGTATTTCGTAATAATAAAATAAGTAGTGCCTACCTAACAGCATTACCTATATTTTCTTGCGGTTGCCGCCAAAGATTTATATAAATAACGTTGAAAGAAATTAGAATTATGGTGTCACTTTAAAATTATGGTGTCACTTTAAATATTTTATTTTAAGTATCTGTTTTAATAAAATGATAAGCGCCGTGTAATTCCGATAATAACTTGAGGTATTCCTATGTTTAGGCCTCTATCCAAATGATATACCTAATTGTTACGGACGAGAGAGGTTCGAGTATCTTCCTCTATCAGAATATTGGAGATTTTTAGTCATACATTTTAAACTAAAATTTTGTCTGTAAATATTGATGGTAAAATTCTCATTTTTTTCTCATTTTACAAATATAAAAAAGGTTTAATCATTTATTTATTTTCTTTATTGTTTATAACAATGGGCGACCTTAATGCCTATTAGCATTTTCTACCAGTCAACCCATGTGATGGTGAGATATTGGGGTAGGTAGAGAAAACAAATAAATAAAATTATGTTTTTACTGAGTGTACTTAAGTAAGCAATTGTGGAAGATATACATAGGTATATATTAATAACATACATAATTATACACATATATTATGCATACATACATAGACACATAGTACATAAATACATACATACATACATACATAGTAAATAAATACATTATACATAAATACCATAATAAATTGAGAATTAATATTAGGTTGTAGAATATTTGCGAAGTTAGAGTTCTTTATCTAACTTTCACGAGTTAAGTTTTAAACAGATTATGACTGTTACCCTTAAAAAGGATCAATCCGCGAACATTTGGATTCTGACGAAGATTCACAGCTTAATTACTAGATATAATACTCGCTTGGTGTGACGAAAACCTGGTCCGCTTATCAATCTAATCGCGTCTATAGATAATGTATCTATTAACAAGTTCCTGTAAGATAAAACTTCGAATGAAAATTATAAAATAATAATCTTGTCTCTAAAACGCGGTTTTATTATGCCATCAATCTTGTGTTTGGGGTGGCGGATAAGTTAACAAATTAGAAGAAGATAGATTTAAGTCATAAAAAATACATTAAATCGAATTCTTAGCTAAGTAGAAATTCATTTGATCTAGCTACATAGCTTCTCACATTAAGTTACGGTGAAATTAATATTTTCTATATTAAAATAAAATTGAAAATTTCAATACTAAAACATTTATAGTAGGTATCTTGTATATATTGCGTGTGTCAAAGTGTGTTATTTACTAAAATAGTAGGTATAAATTGGATCCGCTAGTCACTATTAAAGTATCTTCATATGTAGGTACATTTTATTGCTTCAGAGCAGAAGATTGACTTTCATCGTCGAAGAATCTCTTTCGACACCTACATAATAACTCTTTGGGTAACATTAACCAGATTAATGACAATTTAGAAGTATATCATACTATGATTAGATACATAAACAATCTAATCGGTAAATGATGTTGCTTATGTTAACTTTACTGTGTAGCCCAAGATTGTCTCAGTAGTGCGTTTAAAACCCTTTAGTTTAAAAGGTTAAAACCGTTTAAAACAACGTTAGGTGAGAAACTTTTATATGTGTAGTGTAGCAGAGTACCAAATTGCTCCGAAAGTCTACAAATATAACTGCAAATCTGATTAGAAATTAGAGAATAACAATACCTTCAAAGAAGAGTTATATGTACCTACAGTAGGCACCCCGGTAGCTATCGTTTGAATTGCACTACAGTCACAAACTAAAATATAACACGCAAATAATAAAATTTGTCCTGTTTTAAGGTAATGAAATGATACATCCAATATTTTGACATCATCTCCGGTATGGCAACGTTCGTTCTTCCTAGCGCCATGTAACAAAGTCTCTTAATCTTATCTTTATTGGGTCCCTAACTTGTAAGTTTTGTGTCCTCATGTCATTTTTTAGCCCTTCTCTTTCGATTGTATAATTAGTGGATCTTTATGAAACTGTCACAGAACCTTACAATAATAATTAACATCGGAAGGTGTATGAAGTATGTAGTACCTACCTACTCGTAAATGTAGGTCCTGTACCTAATGGAGGGTGATAATTATGTACTTTTCCAAACGTACATACCTAAATAAAAAGAAGGTAGAGTATATTACACTACAAGTAGGTAGCAATTAGGAAGTAAGCCGTTTTTATACTAGGTATGCCTTAGAGTGTTATTATAATATTACACTTTATCAAAAATATCAGAAAAGCCTTCATTAGTAGATACTAACGTGAAACCTAAGCGATATTCATTATTTAAAAATAAATAAGAGAAAAGAGAAACTGATTTTAAATTGAAAGTGAAACGGGTGAACAATGTCAATACAATAAAAACTATTTGTTTTCTTAGAAGGGATAGCATTCCATCACATGTAACATTAAACTCTTTATCCGGGAGAAGCTGATTGAAGGGTCGAAAGTCAGGTCTGTGTTGACATCCGTCCAAACACAACTTGTTTATTTAATAACGTTTTTACTTGCTACTGGAATTCCCATTGATTTTGTTTTAACGATTACTTTTTACGTCATTCAACCTACGAGTATACCAACGAACCTACTTATCAGTTTATATCTCAAGAGTTCCCTTTGTCGTTAATGCCAAACAAAGATTCCTTTTAAAGTACTTACCAAGAATTTATGGTGTTCGTTTGTTTATTTGCCTTGTGATATGTAATTGGCGTTCATAGAGTTCCTGCGTGAATACAATCATGACTATAAAAGTAAATTTAAAATACTCGTGCACATCCAAATGAGGCACTATTGGTATTGCGTCTATCAACTGCGGGATCGTGTACGTATTTGTTGGGTCGTTGAAAAATGCTAAAAGGAGCACTAGGTTATATTTTTATTCCTTACTTAGGGGTATTTGCGTAATTTAAACAATCACACTACCTTCCACATTGAATGGCGGCAAGGAGACGTCACATTCCTGCGCCGTCGCCACGCGACTAAGAACCTTCCACAAAAACTCAAATGTCATTGCGCAAGCTTATAATAAGGCCCATTCACACTCACCCCAGTCCATATTTTTTCAATGTCAAGCCGGGACAGGCATGCAATTTTGTACAAAAAACGGCAAAATCAATAATAGCTTCGTGCACGTGTTGCCGGTGGATTATAGATTATGTGCCCGAAGATTTTCTCAACGCTCCGAGGTCGTGGCAGGTACGGAGGCTAGAACAGAATTGCTTAGAATAGCCACGTATTTAATCACTCCACGAGAATACGCGTACTTTATATTCAACGGTTATTGGATCAATTAAATGATACGACTTTCGATTCGAAATCCCATCAGTTTTAATTATTGGTAAATAATCTATGTCTATCTTTTTATCAGTGTAAAATATTTCATGCTACTGCATGAATCAGGTCTTCATTATTTAACATTTAAAACACTCTTTATTTTTATTACTAACTATTCCGATAAAAGCTTTAGTTGTAATTTAAATTAAATTAAATATAAGATTGGTAAGTTAAACATTTTAAACTTATTAAAAATTTTATTTACTAATGACTTCATTGTTTAAATAATATAACTACACTAAAGAAAAGTTTAACAATATAAATGAAAGTTATAGAAATATTGCTCGAAGTCGTCTCTACGCATTTTTGTTTTAACCTTCTTCTTTTTGAGCTTCTCAAAGCAATTCTATACAATTATAACGGCCGAAATTGTAACTGTCTCTTCAAGCTCCGTTGTTATATCAGTTAAGAAAACTATAAAAGCACGTAATTTTATTAGAAGATTTTATGTCTTTAAATGCGAGTAAAAACAGTATTTACTGTTATTTCATCGAGATATAGTGCAAAGATAAATCTCTAATAATAAATAGGACAAGTTGTAATTTATATAATTAGGATTTCGTCGGCAAATTTCCGTATAATTTATTGTCTTATAAACAACACACATTGTTATTAAGAAGTGTGACTCGCAGATATCGTCTCGAGCAAAATTATAGCTTTAAAGTAGCATTAAAGTATAAAAGGATATTCCTTAGTCGGTTAAGCAAAATGTAAATTGAATTTTCAATAAAAAAATACACACACATTAAAGACAAAAGTTTCTATGTATATATTTAAAAGTTTTCGCGGAAATAAAATAAAGTTTTGTATACGGATGAAAATGTTTAATTAATAAATACAAAAGCTGTTAAAAATAAGGATCCTGAAGCATAAGCAAAATCAAAATGCTGCAAATTACCTAAAGCTGCGGACAAACTGTATCTTTACTCGTTATAACAAGAGGAACATTATTGAAAAAAATCAATATTTTGATGGGTTGAGGAAACAGGGTCTTTATGTTTTTCTAAATACCCGTCGATAAACTACTGTTCTTGCGGAAATATCCACTTATTATTATTACTACAATTACTACAATTATTACTACATTTGTATGTAGTAATAATTACTACAATTATTACTACATACAAGGGCTTTTAGACAAATAAATCAATTTTACCCATATTACAAGTCATTAAGATATTGTTTAGTTTACGTATATTGGATTTTTCTGCAAACTTAAACGGTCTTTATACAGCGTACTTTATTGCAGATTATTATTTAAATTTAATATTGGTATGTTTGTGACTGGGTTTAATTTATATTTAAAAAAACAACGGATACAAATTGTTTATTTGTATAACATCCTCAAGATTTCCTCGTATGAAATTGCCAAGGATATGGCAAGTTATTATTATTTTAAAAGAATATTAGGTATAATAGCTTTACATGTTTCATAATAGCATTTTCAAACCACATTTTATTTTAATAAAATTATTGATTAAATACAAACAAAAGTTAATTTCGAAAATAGTGTAGCCTAAGCAGCATTTCATAAATCACGTAGTAAGTACCTACGTATAATTATAACCCCAGCTCGACTGAAACATCGAGCAAATGGTATTTAATACGAATGTCAATAATGTTTTGTGCAAAAAGTAAAATGTCACAAGAGCACGAATTTACTTTAAGAGTGCCGGTGGTTGGATAAACGAAGAACAATTAACGATAGTGAAGACAATTAACGGGGCTCTGTTACTGTTACAATAATTACGGGAAATATCATAAACTGCTTCACTCGAGCTTGGAGTTAAAAATTCAATACCTAGCTCAAGAGCTGGCAGGCATTTCTTGAGAAGAGCTTGAGACATCATATAATCATATTGAATCGCCAAAAATACAGACCTGCTTGGCGGATAACGGAATTTAGCTACTAACACAACGTTTGAGACATTTTGAAATTTGTTTTAAAGTTTTTGTTTAAAATCAAGTAAAAATTTCATAGTGCCACAAATTTTGGAGACATCTGGCGAAGCTATAATCCCGACTCAGTTCTAGGTTCTTTTTTTAATTTAAAAACTAAATTTAATGTTGTTAATAGGTTCATAATGCTTTAAACACTTTTTTCGTACAAAAAAATCGTTCTTTCATCGTTTAGAGTATTGGCTAAATTACAGAATCCACCAACTGGGTCTATATTTTTGGCGTTCGGATATTAAAAATAGTCGATTTAACATGATTATATGATGCCTCAAACCTGTCTTGAAAAATTACTGCCAGTTCCTGGGCTACGAGGGATATTCGCAATGGCTCGTGAACGACGCCTTCCTGTCACAGATACTTTTTATGTTTCATATAATTAGGTACGTAAACACTCGTAGTAGTAAATAGGCGCGGATTACGTATACATTTTTGAATGTACGTTAATCAAGAATTAAACAGACAAAGTTTGTTAAGTACATTTTATGAGTGAAGGAACCCATTAGATTAATACAAACGTAGAACTGTTAATTTCCGACTTTTAACTCAACTATAAATCTGACTGTTATAAGTCATGTGAAGCCTGCTTATATTATTTATGAGAGGAGAGACCAGCACTAGCGGGTTGTAGACATTACATAATATAAATATATTTAACTATGAACATTGACATTGAGGACAAATCAAGCAAGTACTTTTAAAACAAAGCAAATGATATATCCTACCTTATATGGAAAATAAGTACATACGTGGACAAAAGTCATATTATTATTTTAACGATCGATCTAGGTATTTGGTTGAATCGTCGTGGTATCGGGTGGTCATCAAAATAATTTGACAAAGATGAGACAAACAAAAACGAATGAGTCAGTTCGCGTGTGTCGAAACGATGTCGGAGATGCTGCGCAGACGCATTGCTGAATAACAATAATCGTGAATGAATTGTAATGGCGGCTGCTTTAATTGATTCGGCGACCCGCCGCGCCGGTAGTGAAGTCCAAATACCGTCCGGCCAACGGCAACGTACCTTAGTTACCAGTAATTTACAACCATCAGTAGTTATCTATCGTTAACTTATACTTAGTCTATTTTTGTTTCTTTATTGAATATTTACTATTTGGGATCATAATTTGGAGAAAACTTGAATTAAACAGTTTGATCTAGGTACAGTCAAAACCGGATATAGCGACATTGAAGGGACCGTATAGTTGCCGACGTTATATCCGATAGTCGTTATAAGCGATACATATAAAAAATTGTTGTCAAATGAAATGTCAGAAAATAAATAAAAATATTTATTAAGATAAAATTAGAATACAAAATGTACTTAGCTGCTTACTACGGGTTATAAGACTACATTAGTTTTTAAAGTTTTATAAATCGTTCTTCTTTTTTTGCGACATGATAAGGCATAAATGTACGTTCTAATCAAAAACAACACTTATTAATCAAACTGTCACTCACGCAGTCATTAAGCGCAATAAACAATTGGTGTAAAATATGCAAGGTCAAATGACCGGGAAGAGGTTCGGGTAAGGTGGGAGAAAGTGCGTAGGTAAATATTCCTTCACAGTTTATCAATAAGATCTAAAATCGTTCGTATTGTTTTGTTTTGCTGGGACAAGAAGCAGTTATAGCGTATATGTTTACTGCATAGTTTACTAGAGATTCGGCCGGGACCTTACAATCTCGCTGTAATAACCGATAGGTCGTTATAAACGATGTCGTTATAAACGGTTTCGACTGTATCTTAAATTACTTCATGATGTCCTACGGTACGATGAAAAATTATAATCTTCGTTTTATGTTAATTAGATACACACAATTAAAAATACATTTTTAGCTTTTTGTCAATTTTTGATGTAATTTTTTTTAATAAGTTATGGTGTGGTTTTTAATAAGTTATGGGGAAAATGAAATGTAAAGGTACGGTATAATACGGTATTTTCCGTTTTTACCGTCGAGCAAATTTGACACACCGGCTAAAAGGAGCACTAGCACATCTCTACTCGCTGGACCTGTCCTCATAGAGCTGTGGACCGAATTAAGATATCGATATCGGCAGTTTTGACTTCATTTGAGCACTACCGATATCCGAAAAATATGTTTCACCGCAAGCAATATCAATGAGAACATTTAAAGATAAAAAGTAACTTTATTAATAAGACTTTTTGCTGACTAGTTAATGCTACAATTACATTGGTAGCTACTGATATACACACACAAGTACCAAAATTAGTTTAATAATTACGTAACATTCATGTATATTTAGAATCTAAACCATGCAAATGCACACACGAACCTTAAGTCGCTGTTGGTCATCGCTATCTACTGACGATACCAACACATGAAGCAGTGTTGTTACCTGTGCGTTGTAAGCTTTGATAGTAAGCTCTTTTTATTTCGTTTTGAATAACCGCACGGACACCTACATGTAAGAAGTGAAACGCGAGATAAACGTGAAAAAAGTCAATGTATTGTAACAACTTTAGGATGGTGATTCCAACACTAATCTTTTCAGTCACATGCTCAGTTGGTCATTAACTCATCATATCATCATAGAACTATACGTAGTAGGTAAGTCTCGTAATATAATTCGCAGTCTTAAACAGTCACTCTACATAATATATTGGGGACAACATCGAAATGAATTGCAACTCCGTCACAGTCCAGGCGGGTTCAACTCTATTGACATTAGCACTACATCCTTGACACCCAATCGGAAGTAGTATCAATTGAAGACGCGATTCGCTGCACAACAGTCCAACTTGCTTTATCCGAGACAATTGCATCATCGAATGATGCGTCGAGTCATCGGCCGACCACTTACCGAGCGGATGTTGTTAACCGTGCCTTGATTAGCCGAGACGATGTTAAACGGCAGTCCGGGCAAGTTCAAACAATTAACTGTATAGAAGTGTCCGACTCTAATGAATGATACAGACTTGCTCCATTTCATTATACAAACACCGTGACAAGACGCGGCTTACAAATTGAGTTTAATTCCAGACGCTAGGTACTGCTATTGATTGCTTTTATCTTAAAAACGCCTTAAAATCTCTGTCATTATCTTGCGATTCTGATCCTTATGGATTATTGTAAAGGTTCACTTTGAATTGTACCGTTAAGTATGCAGTGGGTAATCATATAGAGGCGCTAGTCATAGAGGTCTATAATAGACTGTATGCGAAACGAAACGTTTTATCTTTAGCTCTTCTATGCCCTGTAGCTATTTATGTCACTAGTACCTACTCTGAAGGGTCCTTATTTTAGCAGCTCTTTGTCAGGAAATTATTTTCTTTGTGACTGTCACGTATTGTGAGTAGAAATATAAAGGACCTCATACAATGCCGCCCAGAAAAACGTGATTGGGTCGTTGATTTTGGAAGTGCATAAACATTGCGTAAGATATTATCTCATTTGTACGCGGGGAGCTTTATTGAATTTATGATGATTTTTTCTTATTTTCTGGATGTTGGGAAAGACTGAGCGAATGTTTATCCTTGTTATTATATATATCTATCAATGGAGACATACCTACATTGTTACATGTTTGTACTTATGTTAACCTAAATTAAATAGATTTTCATGACAATATTTAAACCTTAAATAAGCTCTTAAAGTAGGGAGTAATCTTTCAATTTATGTTAGGTACGGAATTTTCCCAATTCATTAAAAAAAAATCCTATATATCTATCAGATGTTTATAACACAAGATGAGTTGAGTATAATTGTACAATTTGTCGTTGGATCGCACGCATAGAATAAGCACTCCACTGTCATCGAAGCCGCGCTTACTTGATATTATTCGATATTGATTGCGCCCAGGTTGGTATAACACCCACGCTTGGTCAATATTTGTGTATGATAGCAACACACGAGCGACGCCAAGGAAGTGTGAGATACTTAGAAATAAATTTGTATTGATAACACGTCTTTACATTTGATTACTGGCTACGTAAATATGACTAAGTCATTCATGAGACGAATGCGCATTGTGCCGCAGAATAAAATTACAGGAACATGATTCAATTTGTAGCAATAACTTTTTGAAGATAATAACCATTGATTGTAATTCAATCGTAAATCAACAATCGATCAATTAAAGATTCATACTCCAGAATTCAATAAGCGATGCAATTGGAAATATCCAAGCCCACTAAAATACATTCCACGACTGCCCTTGCGTCGTAGATTTGTAATTTAAACTCTCAATGTTGTTCTCATTTAAAATTGTAAAATTCTAGATCGTCCATTCATCACACGTCCAGGGTATCGTTTTCATTTCGACAGGTGAAGGTGACGGCCTTGTAAAATGAAATAGTAGAGTCGATTCTACGGTCATCTTTTTGGTGGAATATAAAATTGGCAATTGTTCCCGTTCCCGCTTCTGAACGCGAAAAACGTCAGGAACGTTGGCAGACGTGCCTATCTCACTTGTATCTAGCGCGACCGCTTACAAGCTACGGAAAAGTTTTAACTTAAAGTGTAATTATTTTACTATAAATAGTAGCATCGCCAATTATACCTACTTATTACCATAAAATTCAAAACAGTCGATGGCGTTTCAGGTTTAAAGTCTGTAAAATTGCGAAATAATAAAACTGGAATAATGATCCTAATTTGTTAAGTCAGCTAAAATTATCACCTGGATCAAGTTTCGTAATTACTTTGCACGAGGATGCTGTTAAAGTGGCGGGTAATTATTGCTCGTTAATTGTTTTAGTGCGTCGCATTTGTCATTCACACAGGAAATAATGTTCGGGAGAACCTGAACACGATTCTGAGGCACCGTCTCGGAAAAAGGCACATTAATTGAGAATATAAACGAGTGGTAGAGTCATCAGAGCTCGCTCGAGAAACCTACTCCCTCATATTCGGCCAAGAAGCAGCATATTCCTAATATTATGTATTTTGTTCATCGAAGTATGGGCCTGGAAATACTTTATTAATTTGAGGTGATCAGTTGATCAGATAGCCACGCATCTACGTAAGTCTTTAAATTAGACCTCTATTTAAAATTTGACGTAGGTGTAGGTATGTGGATTGCAATGACCGCTAAATATCAGGTGGATGCTCGTTTGCCACTCATTTGCCATAAAAAATCTGACTTAGTTGCAAGTCATTACAATCTCTACAACTGCTCCACTTGTCACGCGACAAAGCCTATTCATTCATAGAAAAATATATTACCTACATTAGAAGGATGATTCCAATACAACATCGTATTGATTTAAAGAAGAACTCTATATTGCACGAAATAGGGTTTAGTTTTGTATGCAGTTTTCAAATGAATTACCTTACAAAGTATAGAATCTTAAGGGACATGCGCCAAACATAACGCCTTCAGCCACTTCTGCCCTTGTCGCCCAAAACAATAATGGGGAATAAATGGCCAACTTGCACCACAATGGAAAGGAAAGATAAAAGAGAACATTACACGGAAATTTCTGGGCGTGATCCTTTGTCAACGGTATTAACTAGATAACAATTTGCACTTCGAGTGTGTCGCCCATTGTATTTGGGCATTATAAATAAACATTACAATGGCGCTACCAGATGTGTGAACCGAGGAAACGATGGGCAGTGAGACACGCGCTGCGGCACAAGTCTCTGAGACTCGAGAGAAGACGGACATTTGAGCAGCTGATTTTTGGCCGACATTTCTAATAAAATTAAAATATAGCCTTTGTAACTTCGAAAAATTCGTAGGGTCTCCGTAAACTTTAAAGGTCTGAAGGCCTATTAATAGTTTAGAAATAATGCTGATTTTCATATTAACATTTTCGTTCTTAAAGTAAGTATATATCTAAATATGTTGACTCGTAGATAAATATTATATTCCGTCCATTCTACGCAGAGCTATCGCGCTCCCCCCGAACGCGCGATATTTTAGGTATTTCCTTCTTATTATCAAACAAGTAAACATTTTGAAAATGTACAACGTATAGTCGTATACGTTATAGAAAACATATCGTTTTGTTATTATTCAAAAACTGATAACCTTCCGTGAAGTATTTACGCCATACTATGCTTTTATTTAACTTTTAAGAGCTTACCTAGTAAATGCATAGCTATAGCTTTCGTAATAACGACACAGCAAGACATCAAACGAACACAAATTTCGTATAAAAAGCTCGGTGCCCTCTTAAGCAGGCAAATACCTAATCATGGATATTAAAGTGATCGTAGAAGATACAGAACTCTATAACGCGTAAACATTTATAAGTAACCCTACAAAGAGGTAATATCCAATTAAACACATACGTGTAGAGTTCTAATCATCAGCAGGTACTTCAAAATCATTCAATACCTTCATTTGGCCTTAAAATATATGTATAATGTTCTCCAATCTAGTAGAAGCGCTCTATTGAAATCATAACTTTATTTAAAGCGCGGGTTAAATAAAAAACAATAAAAGGCCCGATGGTAATAATAATAATAACGCATACATTTGTCGGCCACGAAAATGAAGATGCTTCTTCATTAACCCCGACCAATCATCGGAGGCTCTACCGGCTTGTTGTTATTAATTTATAGAAAGTCATCGCGGCTCCATTAGGCGAGATAACCATATTGATCTCGGCTCCGATATTTAGAGCTGGAGACGACTGCTCTCGCTTTGTGTGTGATTGCCTAATGATCACGTGCTCCTTGTTAGCGATCATCGGATGCCATTATAACGATTGATTTTATGTTACGGCCGCGGTCCCTTGTTAGATTTATAGCTTTCACAGCTCCTTATAGTGCAATTATGACCACAATTGACTGCGTTCCCGCCGCACTAAGGTTTATCTAGTTAGTGGGTTAAAAAACAGCGGCGGCGTTTCATAAAGACGCATCTCGCGTCCATATAAATTTATTCCACATCGATGATATATGCAAGCAATATACACGGAGGCGATAGAAGCCTACAAAATCGGAAGTCACTCATTAATGTCACTCCGCATCCTTACTCGTATTTGGTTTAGTTTTATCTCTCGAATCTCAACTATCTGAATGAAGATCTCACGAATTAATTCTTTTACACCTCATTAATGTCGTATAAGATTCATGTACAATAGAAATGCAAATTCGATCGAACTTTGGACGAGCATTTAGATTCTAGGCATTTCATCTTATCCAATTAACATTGGATTTACCGTAGTATTTTATAGAGTTTTTAGTTGGTTTCCACAAAATAAATTGGAGGAACTATGTATTTAGTTTGGCTGTTTTGTGTTCGGATTAGACGTGTCGTATATTTAAGAGGTTTGGTTGGAGTCACTTTTTATCCGGTTACGGTAACGTTTTAATTAAGGTTTAACGTGAGACGAGTGAAATACGTTATCGTAAATTCGAAATCCGAGATTTGTGTATTTATATAAATTTGGCTATAACTATTATAAGACATTATTTTAAAATGAAATGGATGTAGAAATTTGGACTTTAGCTTCTTAAATCTAAAAAAGAATGTAATTCATAAATAAGTAAGTAGCTTATCGTAACATTAAAATCAATATTAAAAAGTGTTGAATTACCTTTAGTAATTAATTTTAAGCGCATTTATTATAGAAGATTTCATTTCGCATGCCGATAAGTGATTGTGTGTAGCTCGAATAAAACTTAACGAGACTATTAACAAATCAATGACGAGGTTCCAATTAAGTAGCTGCGGTTATTATGCTCGGCAGTTTGCAGTTCTCGCTCCCGAGATGATTATCACAAAATGAAATCTTGAATGTGGCAAACCTCCGTTACTTACTCGTTAACAATTACTCGTAAAGTACATAATATATGTGGACGCGATTTCAAGCAACTCACGTATTCTTACATTGTTATCTTGATTCACGCTAGGAAGTAGAAGGTAAGAAAGGTAGGGTAGGTCCGATTTAGAGAGCATTATCAGCCAGTATTGAACGCAATAATGAGCTTTTAGGATAGGTACATACTCAGTTTCACCGCGAGGAGCGCAGCTACGAAGCCTTATAAAAATCATAAAAACAGAACAATAGATCCGAGCAGATGTTAACTGCTTGTTTGTGGGTTTTTTGAAATAAAACAATGCTTAATTATACATTTCACGTTAGTTCACAATGGGCGAAATTATTGTTATCGTAAATTTCTTATTCCCCTGTTCTACTTAGCTGTTATATTTGTACTACATAAAACCTTATTGCCTCAACTTTATGCTCAGTCGGATCTCTGTGTAAATGTTAATTGCTATGTCTCGATGTATTTTATTTACGGCGAATGTCCATTAAAATCATTAACATGGTGCTGCCGCTACTTTGATGAAAAAAACGTCTAAAAGGGAGATTTACTGAAACGTTCACGATACAAAATAAAAACCAAGTATAAGTCAATCGCGAAAACTGACATATAAATATTAAGACGGATCAGGTATTTTAATAGCTCTTCTCACAACAAGATGATACTGAGGTCTCTCGGGCATCCAGGCCTCTTTACGATGGTTTTCTTCAATTTTAGGTACAGGAGGCATTTATTTTATGAATAAATGCCTCCTGCCGTTTCATATCTTAGAAAAATCATTCATAGCACTGGGATTTAAACTCGAACGTCCTAAGTAGGTTGAGCTCTAAGCTACTGGTGTTTCATTTTAATATCTATACGACGTGAATATTTACTACCTATTACCATAGAATACATAATAGTACTATTACGCTAAACTGCGAAGGTCTCAAATAAATAAATAATTGTTTCATCAAATAACTATAGGTACTCACGTGAAAAATAAGGGTAGTCTAGTTTATTTTATATAACAACAACAATTATATAACTGCTTTCAACTTTCTGGTTTAATGGACTTGATAGTCTTAATAGCCTAATTGGTGTTATAAAGACCGGAGGGCAAGGTTCTTATGTATTCAGTAGGGTACTCTTTCAATAAGTACTTAAAATCGATATTATAATATAGCATACTCTATTCGTCGGTCAGTAGAATTACCTACCTAAACATAAAGATATATTTTAATTGATAGAACTCGCTTTATTTTGATTGATAGAGCAAAATTAAATATTTCGATGTCTGAAATCGTAATTTGTAAACGTAGAGAACATGTCAACAATGACATAGTGTCGTACGCGTCGGTACGATTTAAGCCTTGTCTGTAAAACATTAAAAACCCAGGGTCACGTCAGGGTCGGGTTTCCTGTCACAATGAGTAGGATGTTGGTATTAGTCCACCACGCTAGCCTGATGAGGATTAGTGGACAGTCATGTAGGTAATGTATGCATGCCTCTGAGAATATAATTTGTTTTTTGCGAACTCAGGCATGCAAGTTTCCTCACGATGTTTTTCTGCACTGTTACAGCAAGTGAAATTAACTTTAAATTAAAAACTTTTTTCGGAATGTTATTGGTGTGTGCCACTGGGATTCTTACCCGGATCCTTCAAATAAGAGGTCCAATTCTTAGCTACTGGGCTATCACCGACATTAGCCTTATCACGCGCAAATAAAACTTCAAAATGATTTCTATGGCCGAGTAAAGTCATGTGCGTTTACGAAACTCGTGCAAGTGTACGTTGAAATTAATTGAATTACTTTAATAGCTGCCTTATAGCCGATATCAAACGTCAGCCGCCGCAAACGGTAGTGGCGCTGCTTTCAAATTATCCGATAGGCTTCAATGCACTTTATCATTTGAATGTATAATTAAATTTTTAAAAGGAAAACCAAATGTTTCGCTATAATGTAATGTGAAAATAACATAGAGATTGAAAGCATTTTTTGATTTATTACACATCTAAAATTATTCTAGTTATGAATAAATTAATAGGCTTCTGTGTTAAAAACTAAAATATGTAGATTATTAGAAGCAAATGGGGCTTTATAATTTGTGTTAACATAAATGTGTTCGATTTTCAACCAAAATAGAAGTGGAGCATGGGCGTGGCGAGTACCTAGGTATACAAATAACGCGAAGCGCAGTTACAATAGTATATTTGATAGAATGTCCTTACAAACATAATATTTTAACTCTAAAATTCATTACTATGTACAGATGTGAACTGGTCAGTTTAGGTAAATATGACTACGCGATGGTTAGATTATTAGTAGGTAGTAGGTACCCAAATAATATTTTTTAATCTCCAGATACTCTACGTAAGGTAACTTTAAGCTAATGCTTAAATATCGGAATAAATAACAGGAGAAATTTATGTTCCATGTTACAGTTTTTCGCGGTTAATATATGATGCTTGTTTTTTATGGGTGTTTTAAGTGTGTCGGCTCGTCAAAGGGATGCACCTGTACCCCCTGGTCGCTAAACAAATAAAAAGAACGTTTAACATTAACATAAATATTGGTAACGCCATTTTAACTCATAATTAAAACCTTTGGGTAGCCATGATTTGAAGCAGAAAGCAAAGACAGATACTTCTGAAAACACTGTAATGTTTCTTACATATTTTTCATTTTTATTACATCAAGGACATCCCAGAAATATTAGCATTCATTAATGGCTGTAACAATAATGCTTTGCCTCTCATGAGGACTACGATGTTCGCCTCAAATAATGTATCCTCGGCAAACATACCTAGACGAAACACAAGATTTATGAAGAACATGCTGCATTACTTTCGCTGGCTCTACCACATAAATTGCTATCCCAAAATGATAGGAATGCTATGGTTCCTCTACAAATATCGAAAGCTCGCGTCAATTTTGACGATGTGCAACGTTAAACGATTTCACAGACCGTAGAGAAGATTCGCCCACAAATTAATCAGTCTGCCTCTTTTTGTAACCTGTTAGTTCCAATCGTTATATTTACTTTAAGACCTTTTGTGTTTGACCGCTGATTAAGATTTTATTCATAAGGATATTAAAAAATCTATAAATTTTATATATTTTTCGCGTATCGGTAGGTACCTACGTTGTTGATTTTTTTAGCACTACAATATCTGTTGAATTGGTTAGAGTCCGTTATAAACCGTAACTTTTTGTAACAATCAGTCAATCTTTAAAGCTTTAATAACCTTATAGCAGAAAACGCAGCTGAACTCTTGTTCACCAATGAACGTCGATAAATTACAATGATTAAATATTAACGTACAGGCAAGTTGTTACAAATTTAGCGGTTACTCTCATAGCAGACATTGTTTTGACATTGTGGTATAAACTACTTCATAGGACAAACTGCCGCATTTTACAGTACAGCTGCTTCTGACCGCAGGGACAAAAAATGTCCAGATAGGATCAGGTCGAATTACATTCGGCCACGGGACTTAGTATGGCGGTGGGCGAAAAAATCACCAAAAACTCTCGCTTTAGTGTAAACAACTGCAGGACAATGTTCACTTCTCTACTAAGCGCAAGCATGGAGATAAACCCTGTTTACGGAAAGCACAACTTGTAAACAAAATCTTAGTAGGGCTTTAGTTAGTCCTATTCGAAATTGCTAGCATTTTACATATACTTCCATGTAAACTTTGTTGCAACCGGTTCAATAAACCAACGTCATACAGGATTTTATATTGGCACATATTATACTAAATCGCTTATTAACTAGGTATTTTTAAAATGAAAATTAATTAAAATAAGATTTAATCCCTAAAATCATATTATCTATTGAAAATCTTAACATTAATTTATCAGGTGTAATTTATAAGGTGTTCCTAGAAGCTTACACACCAACTTTAAAAGTAGGTATGGAAATATGTATTTTTAAAATAGGTTTAATAGCTTTTGACCTAGAAAGCAATAAATACGAAAAAAGATGAATAAAACCAAAATAGTAGTATGTAATACAAGTGTTACATAAAAATACAATGAAAGGTACATGAAATAAATTCCTTGTTGCCAATGGCTTTATTGTTTTGGTAAAACCTTATGGGATAAATTAATAATTCATCGATTTTTATGGTTCTCTGCAACGAAAATAAATTTATATAAAAGGTTACTATAAAAACCTACGAGTATGTAGGTACGAGTAGGTAAACGTCTTGCGAAATAATACGAATCTAATTTCGCCACCGCATTCGACCTGCGAACAATGCGCGTTTCTCCTCGGCTTTTAAACTTCAATAGGATGGTATTTAGATGATATTTTTTCAGTTAGACACGCGGGCAATGTTCTCTTATTTGCCTTTTGTCAAATTGTGGGCACGACAAAGCCACAAACATACCCTGCCGAGCGGCCGAAAGATTTTTTGCCGAAATTTCGTATTTTATTTCGCTCATTGACGATCGATACGTAGAAAAACCGTTTCGTACATCTCGGTGCATAAAAAATCTCATAGAAGATGCAGTTTGATATATCGTCTTGTGGGCAGTTATCTATTTGTCGAGGTATCTTTGTGGAGGTGAATTTTTGACGGTGGTCACTGGTACATTGAATCCGTAGGAATTTGAACTTAAAAATTTAGCAAACGTGAATGTCGGCTGACCAGAAAGAAATAAATCGATTATTCGTAATATAAAATCAGATAAAAGATAACCGTCCTTTACTTACTTTAACTACAAAATGATTTATATACCTTCTTGATTTTATTATTAATTTAAATCCATCTATTTCCGAGAAGAAGTCATTCATCCTACCAAAATACCATAGGGCTTGGGTCTTTTAATTTTTATAGCCTAAGAATATTATTGAGTAGAGACGAACAATCGGACATCCAAAAAAATCATGTAAATTGAAATATTGAAATTTCAAACCAACAAAATTAAAGGCCATATTCAAACCATCTACATCACTTGTCACTGCTGCAAAATGAACAATTTTAGCTCTTTACCATGTTTATACACAAATGAGTTCTCGAGCCCTTTGAAACTTTGAAATGCCATTCATAATTTGGGCTTAACTCAAGCTACTGTTCTTTAATCTGAAAATGGGGATAATTTCATTCAGTGAGGCTTTCATGGCCTTTTTAGCCTCACGTTGATTGCAGGGGCGTTCACAAAACGTTCCGGAACACGTGCAAGTTCGCACAATGCCAGTTTGCATTTCCGCTCGCCATGCACTTCCTTTACTTTGGTTTTACTTTTTATTGAGAACGCTTTAAATTCTGGACTCCTTTGTGAGAAATCATTGTATGCAGGACATTCAGCCACATAACGCATCGTAGGTTTCGATTTCGTTAACGATATCGGAACATTTTTATCGAGGTTGAAATCGAAAGGGCAGGAAACGTTCCAGTGAAACTACGAACGTCATGTGCTAGTAGACATCTGACGAATCTTATGGGTCTAAGTAGTAAAATCATTGTGCTTGCTCGGGGGGTTTTTACAGTCATCTTCATAATCGTCCTGTCGTAGGGTGTTCTTTATATATGTTCTGTGTTTCGGTTAGGCAAGAGACGTTCTGAGAAGAGAACCGACCCTATAGTGGGTCACTAATAAGTTACAGACAAGTGTCGTTGACGGTGAAATTAACACAATCGTCTTATGGCCAGTTCAATTCGATTTGGATAGCCTTACCGATGTTTGGTTGCCAGGCAACATCCATTACCTATTTCAAAGCAACCACAAGAGTATCTTAGTAACCAAACAGTCTCTATTTCAATCCATATCTGAGGATTGGTTATTGAAGTCTACCGTTATTGCTCTACTTCAGAGGACTGAGATGGCCATTATAAGCAACCAACACTTACAAGCTTCGGCAATGCTTCGGTTCCGTTTGAGGTTGATAAAGGCTGTCAATTAACACCAACGTCGGCAATCCATATGCTACGCCAATATTTAAAAAAACGTATGCTTACCACTCTCAAGGCTTAACTTATGAAACCGAAAACCCCATAAATGTTATTTAACACCCCTAATCTCTATAACCACCATCTCGCATCAACTTAACTTTTAACCAAGAGCCTTTTCATGCAAAATTTATTTGCACTACCATTTTGGGGTTTAAAACAAAAAGTCAAACGCCATTATCCTTCACGAAACAATGCCGTGCAAAAAACAAGTAAGTAGATCAGTAAGTAGATACAAAAGGTTGTTTGGGTACGGGATGACAAATAGTTTTTGTTACGAATAGAAAAGCTTGTTTATTTCCGAAAAATATCCGTTATTGGTTTATGATTAAGGCCTAAAATCGTTTGATGTTATGAATGTGGAAAGTGATATGTTAAGTTTTTATTGTGGTCAAGCCCTGATTATTCTTATCTCGAACGTATCTCTAATGGCGTCAAAACTCATGTCCGGCGCCCTGCGTGATACAGGAAGGTGTGATTGCAGGAGGTCGCTGCCACACAGGGTGACGTCTCATTTTGTAATAATGCAATAAGGGTTGATATTAATGTGACAAATTTTCATTCTGCACACTAAGTCTTAAACGCGGGAGGTCTCGCTAATTCCCAATACTCGATGGTCATAAATATTCACCAGGCTCCATATATTTTAATCCTATTAACCGCGTTATACACGTAATTTTGCGATCGGTATTAATTGCTTTTTATTTTGAACACATAGTGCGGTCTAATAAGAAGCGTAATGGTTGATACTTCGTTGATGTCCTTTCTTAATAACTTAATTAATTTGTTGTAATTTTAACTGATTTATTTTTTATAATGTCACTTGTACGCTACGGACTGTAAAGTTTTCTTTAAAAATATTAAATCGTCGAATAGGCTAATCAAAAGTAAAATAAAATGAATAGGGTTTTGGGATGATTTTAATAAAAAATGTCACTTCCGTTCCTACAAAACGTGTAGGCTCTATTTGTGGCTTTAAAATAAAGATCGCGTGATAGGGGATAATTTTTGAAGAGTGACAATTCTAATCGACTAGAATTTGCTGCGAAATTCAATAAGAGTAGAAGTTATAGTAATGAAAACTTAAAATAATAGCCATTTTTCCCACGCTTCCATTACCATTTTAACATATTTAAATTACTACAAACTACATCATTAAAAATATTCCCAAAAATATGACTAATTTTTGAAATTTTGATTCTTATTAATGTTTGATGACCTTATTCAGCAATTTAATTAGCAAAATTAGGTGACAAAAATGTAATAATAATGAAAAAATAGAGCCAGAAATAAAACTGCTTTGTTAAAATAAAAGTGCATAACAACAAAAATGCTAATTTCTTGCTGGAAGAAAATGTCCCGTTAGTTAACATTGCGTTTGATAGTCCGACCAAAGTCCGACGCAAAGATTGCATACGATACTTCCAATGTGACCGGTTCGTTAGCAGCGCCGTGATAAATATCTGCCTATAGATCTTTAAGTTTGGCGGCTTCAGAGTAGGTAAACGTAGAGCCTTTTATTTCTTTTTCAAGTTTAACATTGAGATTATTTTTTTAAAAGGGTAATTATAACGTTAACCGAGGAACTCGCTTTATCTTCATCTAATTAATAAAAGACCAAACTGAATTCCTTCAGTTATTCCTAACTGACCTAAAAGTTTAATTTATATTAAATTCAATTTTGAAGCAAAATAGTTATCGTTTGCATTTATAACACGGAAAGAAGCAAAGAAATGAATTTCATCTGTAACATGAACGTAGGCCCTGTCCACTACCATTTCAACTATGTAGTTGGAATTGGCGTGAAAGTAAATTAAGTGTGAAAGGTTTTAAACTTAAATAATCAGTTTATAACATCAGATACAAAACTACGATGACGAAACATACTAGTAGGTATACGTCCAGAAGTGTCTACTATAAGATAGATAGATGAATGTTGTCACCAATTTAGGAGTCATCTACGTACTTTCTTGCGACTAACAAATGCATTGCAAGATTACCAATCTGTCCTAAAAACTTTTTAATACATAACAACGTTGCTAAATTCGACTGTCACTTTAAAAACATTCTAATAGCCGGTACTTTCTTTAAGGCTTTTGCTACCCGTTGGCTACTGCAAAGGCCGTAATGGCCTGTAATGACAGATTTATACAGAAACACTGTAAGTATTCCCCCGAGGACGGCATCTATTTGCACCGCTTACGGCGAATTACCACTGCATTGACAGAGCATTAGGCCGATAAGGTACTCACCGAAGAATGTATGAGCTATACTTTCAAAGACAGCATTAAATAGTGATAGAAAGAAGGTACAAAAGGTAGTTTCTGTACAAAAATCCAGGGGAAGTATTTTTTAATCTTAAAAATTCAATTCAATATAGATATTCAATATAGTAGAAAGGAAGGAGAAAGCATTCAACTATTCAATATAGATAAAAACCTTAGTTACTATTTTTTGTACTTCCCAACTAGCATCTAAAAGTAATTATACCTATATTACCGTAGTTCGTACCCATTTAAGACTATGAAAAATACTTGTATTTAGGTGTATTAATATTATTCAAATAGCTACAGATATCAGCAACACTAAGAGTAAACTCTTATTCATAACTATTTTGTTAAAAAACTTTTTGTAGCTTTAGGATAAGTATTCTCACTTCACTTAATGCAGGTTTGCGTGCTTACTACAATTCAGCGAACAGTGTTGACCGTAGTATCGTATGTATAAGGGCTAGAAAACGCCACTACATTACTTCGTTTGAAGATCAAAGGCGTCGCAGTCGTCGCTTTGTGAGTGTTTAATGCGTGTAACCAGCCCTTGATTGGCTTGAATTAATCGCAGGGCATGCGTGACCGCTTCCATCGGAGTCACTTAAGATGCTGCGTATGAGAAATTCCCCCAGAGTATACAGTAAATTAAAAATAATGGCATAATTAAAACTTACATCTCTCTTTGCGAACTTAAAAATATCAATTTCGTTCTCATAATGCCGTTTCAATTGCATGTATTAGTTATTATAAGTATTTTGCATATTAATGAGTAAATGTAGCGGCTTCTTGCAGCTCTTACTGCGATTCAAGCTAAACATGTCGGATCTTTGAACTTTTGAAGGCTATAAAGTGTTCAGATATGTAATTAATTGAAAGTATACACATTATTTTATTTAAATTTAAGTAATTCTTCGCTACCTACTTGTGTTTATTGTGTCATAAAACAGCCGTTAGTAAAATTTTGTACCCGCCAAGAATTGAATCTATTAAATTCGTTAACACCACTTAAAAGTCAAAGTTGAATCGTTTTCTTAACGTGCAGTAATAAATCCATTAGAATGATGGCGGTAGGCAGAAGATTCAATTCGTCACCGCTATTAGGCGGACTGGTCTCCGCTACCAACGGACCACCAGAAAGCTCTCCCAAATTCAATTATACACACAATAATATGTGCTCATCTCGAATATTTCTTCTCATAGAAACGTTAATATCATTTTGAAATTTTTGGGAAAGTAACTTTTATTATAAATGTAATAATGATGTTATTTTAATACGTGTAATAATTTAATTTAATTACAATATTATAAACCGACCGCCAGGGTTCTGTATTACACGTGAGTTAATTAGTTAATAAGAATTGGTTTTTTATATTCTTATATTAATAATAATATGAATCTGTTAGATGTAGATTGTCCACGCATTAACTGATATAATCTTTATAATTGATGAAACCTTCATATACGAGTAAGTTATTGAGAGTTCCTCTGGTAATCAGGTGAATTGCGTTTCTCTGAAATGATTATTTTTTTTTATTTACCATAGAAAACTCACAAGTTGACATTATTTCTGTAGATTACACAATACATAGATGCAATTTTATTCGCTTAGCTTTCCTTTTAAACAGTTACAGGTACTGTAAAATAATTAATGTTTATTTTTAAAACTGCAGGTCTTATGTAATATTAAGGACAGTAACTACTAAATTAAATATCACCTGCTGTTACGGTGAAGGAAAACATCGTGAGTAAACCTGCATGCCTGAGAGTTCAAAAAAAATGTTCTCAAAGGCATGTGAAGTCCACCAACCCGCAGTAGGCCAGCGTGGTGGACTAAGGCCTACATCCCTCTCATTGCGAGAGGAGACTCGACCCTGTAGTGGGGCATTAATGGATTACTGACAAGGACACTAACGTCTACGATTTTTATCTCTAGTAATTCGAGGAAATTTTACACGAAAGAAAGTAGATTGCTCGTGACAAATACACAAATTGCTACCGTTAACTTGCTTTGATTGTCTAATTCGTTATGGAACTACTGGCTATTAAACAACTCAGATGACTCGCCACGCTTTATTGTGGTTGGCTTCTGCTTCATCTAGCCTTAATGACAATTATTATTTTAATATTTGTCGACGACCATGCCTCATTCTATAATTAAGACGTTAGTATTATGTACTGTGAGATGGAGCTTGGAGCTCGTAAGCGGTTGCTACAGATGGCGGAAGCTACGGCCTTCATGGTGAATTCAAGAGCTAGGACTAAAAAAGAAACATTGAAAATAAGAACTGTCATTATTGTAATGGACGTAGTACAGAAAAGATTCATAAGTTGTATATCTTCGTTATTTTACTCCAGATACCCCTAAAAGTGCTTTCCAACGAAGATACTGGAGTCTAACTACTAGAGTTTTAATTATTGGCTAGAAATCCTACATCACCCAATATCGCTCCCACGTTTTTGAAAACCTTATAAAGCGTTTTAAAAACGGCACAATGAAAAGGTACCTATATATTTTCTATGTGAATTTATCTGCTATTTTACCTGTTCTGGGAAGGCGGAAATCAAACTTAAGCGCCGTATTAGAGTTTTTTTTATGTAAGTATCTATATCTGTAATTCCCACTTTTTATTATTTATGCCTGATATAATAGTTCTTCATACACATACCTCCTTTCATTTTCTCCATTAAGATTTTTCAATCTCTTTTGAAACAACCCTCCAGTTTGTGCCAATTTGCTAATGAAGGCTTAATCGATGTTATTGAAAGGTCATTAGCTTCTGCTGGTGCGAATTGAAGTGCATTTTCGATTGCGTGTCGGACACGCATAAAGATGGCGGCGGTGGTGGGCAATGGGCAATGTGGCCACAAATCGACACCGGAACTATGCGGCTACGCACTTGCTGCAACCCTTAATCAGCGTAAAGTCGTCTTCTGATGGTGAAAAAACCTTTTATTTTAGCTTAATTTAATCAAGTGGACCTACTGGCTGGATACAAAGGTGAAGGCTTATAATGATAGTGGAAATGTAGAAGTTGCTACATTTCTGCTTAATTTTAATCATATTTATTAATAATGATTCATTTTATATATAATTATTAGTTAATATTATCATAAAATATAATTCCCTATTTTCTTTTTTTTAATTTTAATTAAAATTTTATAAATCAATTTTATTACTTACTTTTTTATAAATTACGAGTGGCAATGTTGTTATAGTTCGCTTGCGATGACTCGTGCCTTACCTTGATCCGTTCAGTCGCATAGAAAATTGATGCGGTTAAATCAAGCCGACGACCTGTTACACAGAAATAGTTAAATTTCAATGTCAATGGCACTGAACTGATGACTCTATCATAATTCAATCCGTCTAGGTTGGTAATCCCACAAAAGATACAATCGTTGAAGCAAGAAATGACTAAATTACAAAGTTTATAAGAAAAAATTATGTAAAGAGAAATAAAATTCAAATTTGATTGCGCCAATAACACTGCGTATACCAGTAAGAGTGTGTGTCTTACAATGTAAGTTTCAGTTTTTTTATCCTCTACTTACCGAAAAGAACACACCATAAGCCCAGGGTTTATGGGAACGTTGGGCCAGATAACGCTATCTTTGTTTGAGTATAAAAGATACGTGCAGCGATCTAAATTAGTAAATTCTGTTCAGGGCCTCAATGTAGCTTAATGGTATCTCATTATAGAATTTAAAATCCAGGGACATTCATAAATTAAAATAAGTGAATCGAGTTACGACGAGGCGCTACCTTTTTAAGGCGAGCATTAACAAATTACCCTGAGACAGATATTTTTGTAATGTTACTTGTTTGTAAATGGTTTTATCTGCCATGATCAATTTATCGGTTCGTTAGCGTGTGATAAATGTGGGCTGATTCTATGATTACAAAGTAGTTTATCATGATATTAACTTGGATTAGTTCCCTGGAAATTTCCCGGTAATGTATTGGTAAATCCATTACTGTTTTTGGTTCTTCGTAAGGGCAATTCTCGTCCGGACAGCCCGATTACGGGAAACCTCCGTGCACTACTATTACTTCGTATCTGATATTGGTCGGTAATCAGTCATTTCATCGCAGAAGGCCAGACTTCTGGGCGGTGCAGCTCCTAATGACCGGCTACCAACGCGTTAGCGTTTAATGCTCCTTTAAATACTGTATCGGCTCCATACTACACTCGATGAACTGGTGGAATGCTATTAGCAAATGTCGGTTTGCACACGAAATAAGCACCGAAGCAGATATTAGCCATGAAGAACATATTGATTGGCGGTTATTAGTCGGAAGCGTGTATGACACGATTTACGGAATAAAATTTGGTTACGGAAATTTTCGAACACAGGTGAAGATTATGACCGGCAGATGTTGTGTTACTAATTTAGTTATTAATTTATTATTTTCTTAATTATTTAGCCATCAGTATAACATACTTATTTATGTTGATTTCGACAAAAAGTTATTGGAAAATACGTTCTTAAGAAAAGGGATCTATTCCAATTACGTTTTTTTCAGACATCGCACTTGCTTTATGGTTTCAATATGCTAAAATCCACCTTGTTTGCGCGTTGTCGACCCTGTATTTTAATTTTAAAATTATTTCCACTTATAAGCCAGGGTGATTGCTGCATTGAACTTTATTTTAATTTTATTGTTTAGTCCTTTTTGAATTTCTTGTGCGTAGTAATTTGAATATTAAATCGATATACTTGTTAACATACTGTAGAAGTTAGATACAGATGTGTGTTACGTGCAATCTGGAAAATATTTTGCAAAAAGACTGTTTTCTAATAAACGATTGTTATAACGAAAAATATTTTACAGTTATATTTAAACGTGTCTGCTATTTTTAGATCTTAGGATATTTACAATGATTTTATCAATTATAGGTACTCAAAATAGCATATATGTAATATTTAGTTTTTAAGAATTATTTAGGGTTTGATCCTGTAGTTCATAGCCATTTTACATTTCTCCTAAATGTATATTAAAGAAAGCTCAAGGTCTTTTGCTGATTGTGTATTAATTATAAAAACATCTTAGTCAACCGTAACAAGTCTTCCTATTGAGTCTGTCAGATTCCTTGTTAGTCCAATTTCCGTCACGTACTTGGTATCACGTCATCGTGGACCATGGGAAGTGATTCCCTCCATAAGTTGCATAATGACGAGGCTGTCCGGGTTGACAGTGTCGGACCACCGGGGGCGAGTACGGTTTTTTGAATCCACCTTCATTAGAGCGAAACTGAGTGACATGGCGCGGGCGAGCGAAGGGAATTCTCGTCCGTGTGGATTTTATAGCGATCCAAAAACTTAATTAATAGTTCAACCATGTATCCGATTTAAAAACTTAAAGCTACTAAATTCTTGATTTAAAATCTCAATTTTAATTTTCTATGACAACGGCATACGTCATTTCCATCAGGATTAGTGAGTAGATCAATGTGGTTTTTAAACGAAATGCTGTGTATTTTAAATTTTACCAATGAAATTTGGTACACACAAAATTAAGCATTCACGTTTACTCTATAGTCATGAAGGATATCAAAGTAACGTCTTATTTAATTATATCGACAGCTGTATTATCAAAAAGCTTTGATAATATTATGGTGATTGTGGCACGAACGTTAATGTAATCTAGGGTGTATTATGTAAGGTCAGTAATGTGGTCGCTATCGCTGATAGAAATTTCTTCCGCTTATTGATAAATCATAAAATCTACTGTCACTCACCACCTGGTTAGGTCGACGAACCTCATTGTTGAATTATTCCAAGGCAGGCCAAGTTTCCATTCTGAACATTACGGACAAGACTTATCGTGGAATGTGTAATTCATTCAAAACTTGTGGCAAGTTCAGGCTGTGTCGAATAAGGGCGTCATTTGATGCCGGTTCACATTGCAAATTATTCAACTTAACATTTTTGTATGGTTTTATTGAGGGTTGTAAAGATAACGATCGTTTTGAGTAAAAGTTATCGCTTTCAGATACACATAGAAAAGTATTGTTATTTAAATCGTTATTTATTTGCAAAATAAAGAATCTTTTTTCATAATAATTGAGTAGCTAACCGTCATGCAGGTCACCTGATGTTAAATGGCCACTGAAGCCCATGAACACCCGTATCCAACCTCAAATAGAGAAGAAATCTTACCTGAGTTTTTTGGGGGTGCTTTACTTTACATGGGGACAAAGATATTAGCCTCAAATAAAATATATGAAACTTAATTTTAGTTTTATGCAAGATATTTCATAAACTATAACCTATATCCATGCTACCTACGATAATTAATAACAGCTAGCGACATAGTTAGTGAATTGTCACTAGTTCCACACTATCATATTTTTTGTAATATGTATACCTAACATGTATACATACATTATTGTGCCTGTATTTTTCAATAATAAAGTCAACTGAGTAGTCTTACAACAAGTTTCACTACAGAAGGCATTATAAAGGAATGGTCAATCCGTCCCTATTGACCCTTACAGGTCCCGAACTCTTCCCACACCTCGGATAAAACAAATTATCAAAAAGAGATTTAAAAATCCGAGTATTATTCGCAGACGGTTGTATCAACTCGGTACACGTTTTTGTGGCGAGCCAGTCCATGGTTTTATGCGAGTTAATTCGATTGCCAGTGGTTGTAGGGACCCTAATTATTTGAATAACGCGACACAACGACTCTCCTTTGACCAACGCCGATAACGTGATTGCGAGTGCAGACGCTCTATAGATAATTGTTCACGGAATTCGACAACTGAGAAAATAATAAATAAATGCCAAATATGTACAAAGAAGAGAGGGAAATAATCACTTTTAAAGGACTTTATTGCGTCCACCAACCCGCAGTAGGCCAGCGTGGTGGACTAAGGCCTACATCCCTCTCATTGTGAGAGGAGACCCGACCCTGTAGTGGGTCATTAATGGGTGACATACATACATACATATTGGTGTATGTATATAATAAACGGTATTTTAATTTATTTGAGTAACATAACACTTTTTCAAACAAAACCAACAAAATTGCAGTGATTACTAGCCATAATCATGTTAATTGATAATAATAAATTGATGAATATAGTAAAATAGATAAACAAATGCATTAAATAAAATAATTAGGGCGGAATCAAATTTGTTCTGAAAATATTCAGTTTCTAGGCAACTAGATACTATAGCGTTTTGTTACTAACAAGGGAAACATTTCTAAAAAGCAAACAACTTTTCTATAGAAATAATTTTATCAATTCATCGTCACTTATTTTGAGGATACGCCCAAGGAATGTAGAAACTAAAAACCTTTACCTAAATACGGTAAAAAATGTAGATCTACATAATTATTTAGGTGCTGCGATTAAGAGTGCGTTTTAGTGGAACCTGTCACCCAAAACTATGCACTTGTGTCGCAAACAACGGTATAATTTTACCTGTTGAAGAATTTAGGGAAGTTATTCCAGTTATTTTGGGAAGACGAGAAATGCTACCAATATCCAATTCATTAAAGGCCATTAATGAGTTTTATTATAGCGTGGCTTTACGACACCGCAACGCCGCTTGATTAATGAAACGGTCCAATAAATGATCGTTGCACTGCACTGTAGCTGTAGGTTAGCATTAGTGATGTCACGAATACCAATAAGCGTATTCGCGTATTTTATTATATTGTTGGAATTTGATAGCTACGTTGAAAAATATAGCAAGAATTAATAGGTATCGATATACGTCTCCGCAGACTCCTTATACACCTAACACTCAATATGTTCTTGTGGTTTGGTGACGAGGTTGAAAACTTTAGGAGAAAATATTGAACCATTGAAGTAAGTTTTCATAAGTAGTCTAGTAGTAGTAGTAGCAGAAAAATATGTCTAATAATAATGTAAAAATTTCTAATTTAAATTTTTGTATTTCAGGTGAATCCATGAAATCAGCCTTTTATAAATATCTCTATGAATGATTTATTTAAAATAATTTTGATTTAATTAAACTAGATAAATTAAACTGGACGTATATTATACCTACTCGTATTACAATAAGTACCTAAATCAGATAAAACAGTTTTCTAGCTGAACATTACGGCGTATCGTTGAAAGTTTGAAACAGGTATTGGTTGAATATTAAAATAAGTTACCTATTCGTATTGGATGCATCACTATTAATTAACATTAAACTGTATCTTTATTTGGCGATGTATACCTAATTCTGAGTTAACAGCCTATAGAATCTATTCAAAGCGCTCTCTATGCTTTGAAAAAAAAGTTAAAGGACATGTAAAATACACTGTCGGTTTTGTGTTTCTTTTGGTTCTTCCAGGGCACTTGAACTTGTTCGATACTTAAAAATAACGACATGCATGCGCCTGCGCCTGCGCCGAAGGATTTAGGTCACACGCTTATTGGCAACTGTACACTGGCGGCCAAGGACACGGGTTCTCGGGTGCTTGTATGTGTATAAGACTCAATAATTTGTTTTATTGTAGAGCAAATATATTTAACCATTTTTCAAAAATAAATTCAAAAATATTCGTCGTAGTAGGTATTTACTTTGATAAAATCATGCATAGATGTTTGTAAGCATAGGTAGTGTTACACATTATCTTCATCAGGATATTTTAGGACCTCTATTTATCAGGGATATTTTTTGATTCTTTGTCTAAATTCCACTTCTAAATTCAGTGCCTACCAGCTATCCGTTAAATGAAGTAATTTTAATACATTCTTATATCAGAACATATTGTGTCAATATCTATATTATGTATTATTTATAAGCATTAGCATGTATCGTTTAATCCGCAGGTTGCGCAATGAAATTACACATTCGATTTCCCAAGAGTAAAATCTTCCTAAGCTAATTTTTATAGCGGCAGCAATCGGTTCGGCGCAAGTGGTCAGCAGCTGCGACGCGCGACCGTCGCGTGCCTTGTCGCACGAGCGGCTACGATGCTAGCCGAGCTATGGCGACAACCTGCACTAGCTAGGGCGACCAATCCGTTCTTGATTGTAGGAAAAAGTTTTATTTTACCACTTACTTTAATAGTAATAATTCTGAGCTTATATGAAGACAATGTTTTCATTATTCACTATTTTTTATTTCAGCGGTCTTTTGTTCTACGCAAGTGGTCAGCCGCTGCGACGCGTGACCGTCGCGTGTCTTGTCGCACAAGCGGCTCCGATGCTGGCCGAGCTATGGCTACAACCTGCGCTGAATAAGACGACCGATCTCTTCATGACTGTTGGAAAAAATTATACTTAATTAATAATGTCAGTAAGATTCTGACCAACATAAAATATGGACACGAAATTTTAATTTCAGTTCATTATCTTTTAGTTTCAGCGGTCTTTTGTTGTGCGCCCGTGGTCAGCAGCTGCGACACGTGACCGTCGCGTGCCTTGTCGCACGAGCGGCTCCGATGCTAACCGAGCTATGGCGACAACCTTCACTGGCTAAGGCGACCAATCCATTCTTGACTGTAGGAAAAAGCTTTATTTTACCATTTACTACTACTAATTCTGAGCTTATATGCAGACAACATTTTCATTTATATTCACTATCTTTTATTTCAGCGGTCTTTTGTTCTGCGCAAGTGGTCAGCCGCTGCGACGTGTGACCGTCGCGTGCCTTGTTGCACGAGTGGTTCCCATGGTGACCGAACTGCGACGAGTAGGTTAAGGTACAACCTGCGTCGACTAGGGCGTCCAAAGCAAATTTGCTATAAATTATTTCACTAAAATGTAGGTAACAATATTATATAACATAGTATATTATTACATTATTTGCTTTTGTACAAATTTGTACAAACAGTACATTATAGTGAAGTAAATTGTGACAACTATGTATAAGAGAAAGTAATAAGCTTATGTTACTGAAGCACTTTTACGTTTCAATTGCACCTATTTTTAAAGTGTGAAATAAATGCTGACTTTCATTAGTCAATACAATTTTTATGGGCTTACAGATTTGCATACTCTTTTGTACACAGGTAAACAGGACTAAAATATTGTAAGTAGATTCATTATTGTAGCTGTATTCCAGAAGCGAAAGATAGTCGCCTCCAGTTATGCCAGTAGGGATCTCAAAGTACTGGATTGGATTAATATGTTAAGGGCCATATCCCATATTCAACTAAGCTAGATAAAATATTTCTACCACTAAAGAGATGTTTAACTGATCGTAGTAAAGGTAAATAAGTAAATAATAAACCACCTCTTTCAGTCTTAAATGTATGTCCGTAATAAATAAGATAATATACTTAATGCAAGTTCCTCAAAGGGACGGCGAACTCGTTTGGATCATAAAATATACGGTCGCCCTACGAAAGCGCCATCGCCAAATTACAAAGCTGTTTTCCGACAAGCTTTCCATTAGTTATCTAGTTCGGTTATTAACAAACTTGTCAAGCGTGTTGTTTATTCGATCTTCAGTGGATGTGTCTTTATTGCGTTTTAATTATAGCCGTTATTTCGGCCCTACCGTTTCACTAATAAGCTTTCCGAAACTGACGTATAGTGTGGAAAAGTAGTAGGCATACATTAAGATAATATCACTGATAAAATGTCAACTTAATAGGCAGTTTGCACATTAATTTTCTTCTATTTCACAAAGGATATACATAACTGCTATGTTGTTTGTTATAATATACTTTCACGCACTATTTATCTACACTAATATTATAAAGAGGAAAGATTTGATTGTTTGTTTGTTTGTATTGAATAGGCTACGAAACTACTGGACCGATTTGAAAAATTCTTTCACCAATGGAACGCTATGTTTAGTCTGAATAACTTAGGCCATATTAGATTTTCAAAAATATTAGGAATCCCTTCGGAAACTTCAATAATGTAACCCACGGTAGAGAAAAACGACTTAAAATTCCTAAGATCGCGTACGCTGGGAAAACTATTGAAGATGTAATAAAATTATTAATATGATGATCTATGATCAGCCTGTCACTCGCCTATAAATCAATAGTGGGCGCGACATCCGATCTGTGCGTCAAACGATCACCTTAAGCTGATTGTTGCCTTGCTAATGCCGCATAATCAACTAGTTATCTCGGGCCAGACGAGTAAAAAGCGGTTTTGTTGCAAACGGATGCAGCATCGCATAGTAACGTACAATTAATATAAAGGGAATTAATGAGCAGCCTACAGCCTTGACAAAATGATTCGCGAATATTCACAGGTGCGCCATACATCCGTCGCATCTAGTCCGTCTCGTTACGTATTAATGACAACAAGTTCAAACAATTCATACCACCGACGGAAATATCCACCCATAATGGCTCGAGCTTCCCTTCCATTATCAAAAATTACTATTGCAACTCGATTTCGATAGGCGTGGCCAAGACGTGATCCTTTATAATGCGGATTGTCTTTTTCAAATTAAATGCAACATCGAAATCTTTAAGCCCCTTATTTGGGTATTTCGCTTGTGTTATTATTTTCATTTTGCAACGTAACCCGAGCTGAGGCACGTGTAGAAAAGCACCTTTTGTTATTTTAATTTGCGCCACCCCACCACTGCCATTTTGGAGTAGGGAATCATAAAATCTAAATTTATATCCTTTTAGATATAGTTAATAGAAAGATAGGTGGGAATAGTAAAATAATAATTATTTGCAATTTTACTTTGGTATTAGGTAGACCGAGAAAATTGGAAAAAACAATGATTCTATCATTGTATTCACATAAAATTAAAATTAGTATCTAACTTAATAATACAAGGGAAGCATTTATATTCGATAATTCAGCAATATGAACGTAGATTTAGGTATATAGACAATATTATTATGTACAAGCCACTTGTAACTGGGTAAGATAAACGATTATCCATAGTTCAATACCCATTATTTGTTATTTACTTCAAAGTAAACATTTTTTAGGAAAGTAAAGTATTTTTTTATAAAGTTCAAAGAATCCCTGAGTTGCGGAATCTATACTATTTCAGAGTGCAGAGTACACTGGTGGTTACATATTAGGTACATATTAGGGTTAAATATGTGTAAGAAGGTTTTTAAATCTTGGTATCTAGGTTTAAACGATTAAAACATAAATGAGTACTCTGTTAATGAAATAATGAGATCCTTCCTATCGATTGATCTTTGAATTATAATTGTAAAGAGAATGTTTTTCATCTAATACTTAGACCGTCTTATTGAATGCCTTTATTTATAAGTTGTAATTTTTTTTATTTATTTTTCCTTTATATGAGTGGTATACAAAAAGCAGTTAATATACTGTACTGACGTCTATTTTACTGTTTATTAAATGTTCCAAAATGTTCAGATAATATATAATATATTTCTATAAATCGAGGTTGAACTATTATTGTATCAAATTGATGAAAGCATCTTTTAAATATAGGCAATGCTATAGGTAAAGTTCCTATGGGTAATCATAAATAGGTAATAAATCTTCCAAGTAGTTCCAAGAGTCTACTTATTCCATAAGTACCTATGTAGGTAACTAGGTTTTTTTAATAAACCAAAAGATGTTGTCTAATTCATAAGATAGTAAAATAAACTCAAGTTTTGATTTAAAGTTTTTTATATTATCGGTGTTCATAATCTTACATAAGCAACCAAATTGGTTGATTATTTTATTGGTGGTAATGTCGTGATCTTTAACAATAATCTCTATTAACATCTTAAATTATTAGGAATCTGTCTTAGGGTACTAATACTATCTATGTACATTAAGTCTTTGTCTCAAATAATATTTTAAAACAATAGGCACTTCAATCAAATTTTAAGGAAGTCACATCATTTCGAAGTTATTTATAAATCGTTTGTGATGCACTTACTCAATAAAAGGCTGTACACAATAAAACTATTCTTAAAAATAATGACTAGATAACAATATAAAAATTCAAACCTTTAACTAAGTCTTACTGGAAGTTACCTACTATCAAAAGTAAGGCTATACTAAGGCACAGCGATGTTTTGAGTCTTCTTAAGATATAACTAAATGCTTATGTATGGAACAATAAATGATCGTTTCAGTCTTGGTAATGCTATTCCATCGATGTACGAAATGCAAACGGAGTATTCGGTCGTTGTTCGTTCGCTCTGTAGAATGCATCGATGGGGTCGTTATAGTCCACCATTATCCCCTCTCATTAGGAATATACTGATTGCGCTTAATTAGAGGTTCTCTCGGAGTCCCTCGCGCTCCGACAGCGTTCGGGTCCTTCTTGAGGCGAATACTCGTTTTTTCACAATCAACAGGCCGCTTAATGGCCGCACTTTGATCTCCGTAAAGCACGGTACCTGTAAAAGAAAAAAAATAACGTTAATCAAGTTAATCAGGATTAACTCATGTTTCGCGGTAAAGGCTAACCAAACCAGATTCTTAAGTTCACATCTCATATCGAAGCAAGTGTAGGTATAAACGCGTTCCTATAAAGTTTAGATTGGTATCCCCAGATGTTTGCTCGGCGCTTAGCAAATATTGTAACACGTGTGCTTCGCTCGCCGCCCTTCTATTTCCTCTTGAGATTTCGTCTTCCGGTACAGTTAATGGGCGGCGAAGTGAGCGCAAGTGTTTTTTGCGATTTTGAATATTGGATGGGCGATCCGAAGAAATCTATCAGCCAGAGACCATACGGCGAAATATTGTGTTGACAGCTCAAACTGACCGGATACGTCGATTGATAATAGAGAGACACAGTGCAAAACCTGTTTCCACTTGAAGCGAATCAGAGCAATCTTTTATGAGCACTTGTTATTAGAATATACCACTTCTTACGTGCAATCTTCCCACTGCATGCGGGGCGAACCACAAGATTGTTAGAAGTAATTGCCATTCGGCTGAATAAAATTGTACCTACGATGCGGGTGCCATCCAACTTATAAAATCTATTTTTTGCTAAAATTTCTAAATTTATACCCGCGACCGTATTCTACCTTATAGTTTTTATAAAGCGACGTGTTTTCAGATTCGCTATTGTCGGAGACACTATTGTGTTTTTGGTACCTTACAATAAAAGATAAAGTCTATGCGAGGACGGTTCAATGCGCGACCATAATAGTCTACGTGTTTACTTTTTGGCTGGCACCAAAAACGATCCTAAATCTTTGAAAATATGCAATATAAAAGCGTAGACCTGACCCGGTAGGTACCCGTAACTAAAAGTGTGTACAAAAAACATGGTGAACTTTTTAAGATACTACCTGAGTTTTCTTAAATTTTATATTACAACATTTTCCATAACATAACTACTACTTATTACTTTAAAAAAATTAAACATCGTCTCGCCGAAAAGGTAAACTTAAGATAAGAAGTTAGATTACCTGACCTTGAAGCACAAGATACACATGGACTCATTCATAAAATGTAATAGTCCCTTATCATCTTTTTTTAACTATTAGTTTACCTTATCTATGTGAGTATACATACATATACAAAGTCATGTCATCAGATTGAAAGTTAGCAGCTTTTAAAACTAGAAACATTTTTCATACAAGACTTTGTTATTTTCGACCAAAAAATCATATGGATGTTCCTAGTCTTAAAATTAAGGAAAACAAAAGTAGGAAAAACAAATAGATAGGTACATACCAGAGATCACTGTTGCTGCCACCACGATATAACGTCAAGTAACTCTTCATCTTCCGGGCTCATCGGTTCGTAAGAGTCATAAGCATCATGACAATTGGGGCCAGCAGAACTTTCCGAGATGAGGGACGGTGCCGGCGAATGAGATTCCTCCGACGAAGGCGGTGTCTGGGGGCCTGAAGAGTTCAAGCTCAAACTGATTTGCGATTCCGAGCATCCTTCCTCACTTTCCTCCAATAGCCGCTTCAAACTTTTGATGTATTCCACAGCGAGCCGCAAAGTGTCCACCTTGCTCAATTTACGCGAAGATCCTCGACCGCCGGCCAGAGCGGCCGTCACGGCCGACGGGATGTGCTGCCGGAGAGCCGCAAATCCATTGTTAACTTGTTTCACCCTGTTTCGTTCGCGAGCGTTTCTTCGGGCCACGGAAGCCGGTTGAGCGGGGTAGGGCTGATGAAGATAAGATCTCTTCTTGCACCGCGCCGGGTCGACGGGCGCAGGTGCCAGCCTCCTCGGAGCAGGTGATTGAAGCTGCACGAGCTTCTGATTGACACCGAGATTTTGATACGTGTGAATAGCCGCCATCGGCATCGCGATTTCGAGTCGGTCGAGAGTAGGTCAAGTGGAGCGCACGAGTGCGTGGCGCGGAGGTCGCCGATGGATTGGCGGAGGTGGCGCGCACCCCCGACACTAAGTACTAGTAGCGCGCGCGGCGAGCGGCGGTGGGGCGCGTGCCGGGCGCGCGCGCTCACGCACGGGCCTCCGCCCTCCCCGCTGCCCGCTCTGCTACTTGTTGCGCGCCGATCAAAATACGCCGGCACTTATTATGCTATAGAGCCAGCGAGAAGCTCGCGCCGCTATTGTTGCACGTTGTTGCGCATAATTATCCTGTCCATTACCTTGTTCGGAAGACGGGATCTGCTCGTATCGTCTATTTAGAAGTCGTTAGGCAGAATAGACGCTATAAACGGGTCGACGACGATATTGTTTTATTAATGGCCTTGTTTTACTCTTTATAATATCTTTTTAAAAACATGTATGCCTACGTAGATGGACCGCATTTCCAGAAAATGGACCTATCTTCATTTATCTTCAACAAATGATACGATCTATAAAATTATGTTTGATGTGGCCAGTAATGCGGTATATTATATTCTCCTAGACTTGCATCATTGGTATATTTACATAAAAGGACTGCAATATCAGGCGTTCGTATGGACCTCATCATAATCAACAGATTCCTAGCTCGAGTGGTCCAGTAGACACTAGGCATCATGGTGGTTAATGGGAGCGTTGCGCCTGCGCGCCTCGGGGCAGGTGCGTGTGGCAGCATCAATGCCTAGCTTACTCCGAGATCCCTTGATGCGCTAGCCTTTTTTATTTTGAGTCTAATTAAAGTGTTGGATTATCGAGTTAAGTAGATAGGAGATACGTTTTGCAATAATGATAAGGGTTAACTTATGCGTTTTTCGTTTAGATACGCAAACATGAAAAGCGTCGGTGTACGTCGCTTGCAGTTTAATGGGAGTAATTTTATGTAAAACGGGTGTGTTTATTTGCGTTTATACACACGTCTGGGCTAAATATAAGCGTGGCCCTCAGTGGGTTGCTTAAGCTGGTGGCATCGAGTTATGGGCAGGTGCGCCACCGGCGGCGTGTGCGACACCATTCTTGTGACCGCCGCGTCACTCACACCACATCAAACGCCATCGTTGCAATGACGTAAACGGATCTACACCAAAATTTCTATCGGCAAATAGAAAATACCACTGATAAGAAATTTATGCTCATTTGGTTACGTATCTTAAATTATATTTAAGTAGTTATACGGGCTTCTTACTTACGATTTGAGGGGCACGAAAATTTTAAGGCATTTTACAAGTAGAGACTGTCCGTAGGTTTAGAACTTTAATTCAAACTTATTAATTGAGAAAAACGGGTTTTACAAATGAAGGTAGGCGTGACAAAGTCATTGATATTAAAAGATATAAACACTCTTTCCTGCTAATTTCGACTTTTTATTATATTAAAAAGAATAACGGGCTTTGAAGCGTACCTACTCCGCAAACTTGTATAGATTGTATGCGGTCGAAAAATTAAGCAACGCTGGGTGCGTCTAGTAGGTACTTGGATGTGTAATCGCTAGTGGTGAAATAAATGCGCGCTTCCGTGCTTCAGAGGGAACGCTAAGTCCTCGTTCTCGGCTGTTACTAATAGAAAGCTTAGAAAGCCCTTTAAAATTGCTTTTTAATAACGGTCTAGTAATAGATCTCAATTATTTCGTATGCATTGGGTATAAGCACGTACCGAGGCATGCAATATTGAAGTGAAAACTTCTTATGGGAGGGTAAAACGCTTCGTAACGTAACGCGATACGGCGCCACTGTGTCTGGTAACTATGGAAACTGTCAAAAGGAAACATTCATAAACAAAGTTCGTCTAATTAGATGGAACCATGGAAACTGTCAAAAGGAAACATTCATAAATAATAAGTGTATTAATGTTATAGAAAAAAGCTAAATATTATAATATTTATTGTCATTTTTGATTTGACATTGCGATTAGCATTAAATGTCGTTTCTTTTCTTACAGAGAAAAACAATTTATTGTGTTTTAATTGAACTGTCGTCCAAATCACCAAGAAAACACATCTTATAAGTTTTCACTTCTGCCAGCACTCCCGGAGTGCAACCTATTTTTTATTTATTTCAAATTCAAATCAAGCAGAAAATAATTTACTCTTAGGTACTTCTTTTTAAGATTTAAATGATTACACTAGTTCTTGTTTATAAATGTTATGTAGTACCTAAAGTAAAACTTACAAAGAAAATAACTTGTTACCACGCTTTAAACAGGTAGTGCTCGAACAATCAACCCTTAAAGTAGCACACTTACGCCACCTACATTCAACCCCTAACAAAACGGAACTAAAATCGACACAAGGATGCACCTACTTAATAAGCTTCCACTTTGCTAATGTAGAGGGCGATAGAGTGACTGATGCGTATTGGCACCATAGATTCATGCGTCGACTATTTATAACATTGCAAAAGTTGCAAACATATAATGACCAATCCACCAGTATTTTTTTAAAGTTATGTGTGCTTTATAAAATTAAGTGTCACTTTGCTGTATGCATGAAGGAAAACATCGTGAGGAAGCCTGCATGATAAAGTAAAGTTAACCGATGATGTTCTCTAAGGTCTGTGAAGTCCACCAACCTGCACTAGGTCGACTAAGACTACTAATGCCCTCTCATAGTGGGAGGTGAAATGTAGAGAATTGTACGAATTATGATGATTTTAGTTTTTATGCTAAAACATATAGATACATTCTTTGATATTTATATTCAAATGTCTAATATTAAATATTATTTCAAATGTATTTAATAATAATTACATAAATAAAATACAGGTAGCTAACCTACCCATCCAAACCTGAGTCTTGTTTGACTTATTGAAATAATTTAATTAATGTACAGACGTTAATTAAATTAACATTATTGTTTTTATACGGGAATGTCGCTAGCTACCTATATTAGCAAAGCGCTCTGTAAGTATACTCAAATAGAAAAAGAAATAATCTTTTTACGTGACAGTCTTGATGGAATATGTAATATAATTTTAAATGTTCAATTTAATTGGATTACGCAGCTTTACACTTAATGGAAGAAGAGAACCTCCGCCGTTATCGGTCTCTTTGATTATCCAGACGTTTTAGTAGGCCTTCATTATAATTATGTTGTCATCCGCAGAATTTATTGATATCTTTAATAACCGTATCGATTCGCGAGAACTTAAGAGACGCTTCTTCTACAATAATCATCGTATATGAAGACGAATAATGTAAACAGGTATTTATGGTGTTAATAAATTCGCAACCGGAAACTTCTTCACAAAATATTTGTCTGGGTCGTAAGCCGTAGCAAGGTATACGAATAATAATACGAAGACCTCGTACATAGACGGATTCCGATTGTCATCGAAACAAACACCGGGGTTGGATGTCGTTGTCCTTTAAATGACGCTTAGCCGCCTGCAATAACTCGCCTAGGGATCTAGAAGGCTATCATTTACCAAATAACAATCACAAATAAAAGGCGAGGCATCATGTATACGGGCATTAGTAATGTTGAGCGCAAACACCGCGGTTGGGTGTATAATTTTACGATTGCTGACACCGGGGCCGCGCGGTGTGGCGCGGTGCGGCGCGGTGCGGCGCGGTGCGGCGCGGTTGCCATACCACAATATATCACATGGTCGCGTCCGCCGCCACGGCGTATAATTCGTGTAATTTATAGGATACCTACTAGGACTAGTAGCCAGAGCTGCACACAGTTAATAGCGGGTAACCACGCGACAGACGCATTCGAGTACACTCGCGCCCGCATATGCCCGGAGCGTTTAGTTAGTGCAGCATTTACACGCCGTTTGTGTTCTATTTTTCGTGTTTGCACGTCTTTTTCTAATTACACATTTTTCATAATTAACATTAGCACGTACTTACCCCCTGCTGTTAGATACATAATATATTATACCTAAATTAATTAATTTGGAATATATGTATCATTATTGTAGGTATCGAATGTATATTTTTATCTGTAATAGCCTCTTCTTAGTGTTTTATTAAAATATTTTATAACTTACAAAGTGTACACCTATGTACCTCAGAATTTAATTAATTTTATTTAACCAAATTACAACATTTTGAATGTTTGCTGGCTCTGATCAATGTTATAATCAAAGTCATTAGCAGTTAAGGATACAATCCCTTGCATTACCAACATTGTAATGTAATTGATGAGTTTGACCACCTCGTGCGACGCTGAAAATAAAACAGAAAGCAATTAGCAATAATGTTAATTCTTCAGCGTAGAGCTTATCCTGGGAGAAGTTATGACCTCCGCTCCGACTAAGTTTGTAAAAAAAGTTTAGTACAAACCCTTAATATGTGAAAAGGTCAAATGATTTACGATAATGCTATCTCGATAAATATCTGTGTAACTGTACTGGACGTAGACTCGGCGCTGTACTTACAGCGTGTGGTTTATTTACTTCTATTGTATTAAGTTCACGCAGTGTAGTGTTGCCAGTTTATTTTTTATTTCGCTCATATGTGTCGATTATTCATTGATCAAACAAATAGCGTGGCTTCATCAAAAGAATATTCTTTTGATCCCACGGCTAGATTGCATTTAATTATAAAATTTATGCCTGGGTGTCGACAGAAACAAGTTTCAATATTTATGTGCTACAGAAATACCTAACTCTTGCATGCTATCGACGAATCACATTCTTTTTGTATATTAACTCATTATATTGTTTCATATAGTTGATAAACCAACTGTTACTAACCTCAAATAAGTTGTATTTAACTATCAGGACACAGATTTTAAATGTGCATAATATACTAAAAATATAAAATTCTGCGTAAATGAAACTTAATCAAAGTACATAAAATCCCTTCTTTAAGATATCATAAATTACCGATTCAGTACGAATATTATATAATACAACGCCAAATGTACTCGTAATTAGCAGCTATTAAAAGAAATGATTACACCTTTTAGTATTGACTGAATAAGCAAAAGTACAAGACTTATTCATTACAGTCCAATACGCGCCCACATTAATCTGCCTTGTCAGATTGAAGTCGAAAGTCAATCCAATTGATCCACAGTATTTCGATACTAATTTACGCATCCCGTGAATTTGTATTCTAAATTAATTCAACCTGTACTTTACTATTAGGTATTACTAGGTGTGTAGACTACCTACAGTCTACACACCTAGTAATACCTAATGGTACCTACCGTAAATTTCCTTCAAGCTTATATTCTTCGGGGGTTTAAAACTAAGAAAAAAGTAATAAGCCAAAAGATCTATTTGCTCTATAGGTACTCAGAAAGTGTGACCTCTTAATTTAAAATGGTTAAGTATGCCATCCCATTTATAAATAGGAACGTTCAAAAATTATAGGAATAATTGGAAGACGTGTATGAAATACAATGATATTATAACAAATGCAATTTTCCTTCTTTTAGAAGTAAAACTTCTTGAAGTCCATAAAATACAGAATTAATAACGATAATATGTTTTAATAGGACTAAGACATCGAATACCTCAAAAAGACAACCTTAATTTTATTATAGAACGATTGTAATTAGCCTTAGCAAACATTTTCGAACGCCGTCTAGTGTTCTGGCTTGGAAGGTGCATTGTGCAAGTGCGTTTAGTGACGTTTCCTTTATCACTGTAACTGTTATCCTTATAGGACTTAAATGAAGATGGTGAATGAATGTAAACATTAATACCCTTCATTTGGCCATTAAACCAGTACTTACCTCCTGCACGCGAACAGTGCCCTAAAGTAGCGCTCTATACCTACTTCTATATCTAAATTAACTATAAAAAAGTCAACTGCTACCTTAAAACTGCAACAATTTAAAGCAATAACCGACTCAAAATTATCATAAAATTTAAACCAACAACAAATTCGCAGTTCTCTGACGCATACTTACGTCGACTCGTCGCCCGAGAGCGAAGGGTTAATCATTAATTACTTTACGACGTCATTACTGTGGGATGGCCAAATTGATTTCTTGCTCGTGACTTTGTGGCTGATTTATGCCGCAGTTCGTCAAATTAGAGGGTACGAAACAATTATCCATATTTAAGGTGTAACTCTAATTGAGGACTAAATGCCTCGCCGCAGGCTTATAATAATTTAGGCAGTATTTAGGTGCTCACGTGCACTCATAATTATTAAAGAGACTATTCTTATTTGTGCCTTAATGCTTATTGGAAAATTAATCACTGAAGAGTATAAGCATTTTATTGCGACTAAACGCAAGTTTTTTATTTTAATTTTAAAAGAAGACATTTCTTTTAAGAATCCGTTTCAAACGTAAAATGTAAAGGATAAATAAATGTTGTTGGAAATATATAAGTAAGTACTACGGAGCAGTATGTAGTACTACTTACAAGAAACTCATGACCTTCTCAATGGAAATTTTTTAACTTCCTGACATAAGGCCTTACGAAGTTTTTACATTATTAGATATTTTTGATTCTTCGCAAATGTCTACACTAAAACTTAACCTATCAAGTAACAACCGTTTACTGTAACTTAGTCGTAGCACATAATAACACTTTTAAAGCTGCGATAACCTATTTGAATTAATTTAGTATGGGTATATATCGTTAGAATCATAGCCAGTTTCTAATTCGACATTCTTGTTAGATTCCTTATGCGATTTCTGAATATAACTGACGAGTATAATTCTACGAGTATAGCGTCTACGAAATGTTGTCGATCCTCTACGGTTAACCTAACATCTAAGTCTACAGGCGTAGCACTCCGCAAGCGAAGCCTATTGTTACGTCATAGCCTGCCATTGGCGGCCGAACAACCTCTCTAGCACACGCGCTCCAATCACGGCGAACTAACTAGCCACGCATAGATATTTGCAACCATTATATACAGTGTCAACAAAGAATACTAACTACTGCGTGTGCACGTTTAGAGCGCAATGAAATGTAGCGCTTTCTGTAACGTTATTTTCAAACTGTAGGTATTAGAATTCGTAAAATGTAATATTATTGGTATTTTATACGTATGATACTATGATGATCGTCTATTTTATAGAAATCGACTACTAGAATGACTTAAAAACACCTATCAAATACATACGACACAATAGAAGGTTGCATTTTAAAATGTTCATCTTACAGAAGAATCATACAGGAAACCAATTAAGGCCGTTTTAAATGTATGCCAACCATAGGAAGATATTAAAATACAATAATCGCTAGTAAAGAGATATAAATAAAACGTAAAGGCATTAATTTTGTGCAGTGTTTAAAATTTTGTTGCATACATGCAAGCGAAGTCGTTTTAACTTGTAAATTTATTGCATATTGGAAGTTAATGTGCGAAAGTAGCGGAACAAACGGGTTATCAATATTTCAAAGTGTAATTTATAAGTAATAACAATGATTATTAAAAGCGAGTTAATGATTAATTGAAGATGATTACACTCATAAAGTATGTGACGGATGAAGCAACCATAGAACTAATACTGTTTAGAATTGGCCTGCTTACAGCTTTGTAAATATTCTTATAGGAACTCTATTTCAATACTTTACTTCTATTTAGACTGTACAATACGTGCTAATGTACTCGTAAAATGAAATAAAAGTGAACAGAGAAGTAGATACAGAATGTATTTATAATGAAAAGATACCTATAGAGTTGGTCCTAAAAGCAATTTGAAATCTAAGGTTCCTTATACGTTATACCATAATTATACAAATATCCCATTTACGTTTATGAAAACTTACATTTGTTTTTACAGTAGTTAACTTAACATTGTCTACTTAGTCTGTATTCCAAATTACGAAAACAAATTATAATATTTAATCTTATAAAAATCTTATCAAAAACTGATGTTTTGACTCGACATAATAAAATATTCTTCTTGAGATAAAAAAAAGTAACCGTATAAAGTACTTATTAATACTCTTTATAGTAGATATTAAAAAGTGTCTGAATCACTGCAACTTTGTTTCTCTGTGGCTCCAACAAAGAAGTGTTAAGAGTGTCGAGTTAAACGATGTTCCACCATTACAGGGCGATCGGTACTCGATTAACGACATGCTTCAATCCCGAACAATGTTCCATTTTCATGAAAGAGATAAGATAAGGCTACAAAGTCTGAACTTTAGTTGTAGTAGGGACTAATAGACTGTTTGTAAATAGTAGGTAGATAATTCCGACAAAACAGCATTACAATTAACAATCATCTAGCAAATATATGTATAGACGGACCCCTAATTGATATCAAATGGTCGCCGTAGCTTATTCACACGAGCAACAGCGGGGGAGTAAGCAGCAAGGGGCGCCAGTGCGTCGCCGGATTTTTAGAGACCAAAACCTTTGTACCAAAGAAATCCATGTCAGTTGGACTTGATAAGGAATTTCAAGTGGCAGACTAGAGTACGCTAACACGACGCTACTCCCATTCTTCAAATTGCGTACAAAACCTTCGATGAGATTAACTAACTGCTAATGTCGTAAATAGCTTGTAGCTTATATTGTTCATAATTATGCTTTCTGGTAATCAGACTGTAAATGGTCTGATTACCAGAAAGCAGAAAAAATTCTTATAAGATTTTCATAAGGCCACAACATCTCATTAGCATTATAGTCATAACTAAGACCTACGATGCTTCAGAGAACATATTAAATAGAAATGGACGTGCACGGTTAATTCAGTAAAATAATTGTTAACAATCAAGACTAAGGAAAGTCTGACCCATATTTCCGGCCTTTTCCTTGATTTTTCAAATCATTTTTATGAAACCATATTGGATTAGCGTGGTTAAGTACGCTCTATGTCTCTGTCATAGAGATGATTGTACATAGTAGGTATATGTCTATAGTCATGGTTTTATAACCTTTTAAATCTTTACTCACATCTAGTTTAACAACTACTTTTCTGTCACTATCAATTCCTTGGCCTCTCTCAAACCAGTTGTGGGACCGCTCTGCCTCAAAAGTGCAAGATTTAAGAAATACAACGCTGTGGTAGACGCGCGTGAGGTCTTATTACTCCCTCTCTTATAGCAATCTGTCTTAATTCTTATCTCGTTCATTTATCCTTACTTACTCGGGGAATCTCACTTAATTTTTCTTGTTAGTAAATTTTTCAAAGTTGACGCAGTCTTGTACTAGGGATTCTTTACCCGAGTCTCACATTCGTAAAGGTACTGTTGCTTTTTTGCAGCTTGAACACTGACATACACTTATTTAGATAAGTGGATAAAATGTTTGTGGGAGAGAAAAATATTTCATTGTACTTTAATTCCTGCCTTGATATATTCACGCGCATGATGTACTTAAATGAATAACCAACATTCCAAGGAATTAACTTAAGGGTCTCGTGTCGTTGGGTGCCTATTTAGTTTTACTTTTAATGGTTACCTTGGTGAAATATATGACCGAACTCGATTCTGCATTTATTCAGTTGTGGTTTTACTTGAAATACTATTTAGAGGGAACACGTACCTACGTCTGAAATTGGGCGATTTATCGATCGTTTCACCTACATAAAGCTATATTAGAACAAAAATGATGTCGGCAATCTGTGGCAAATCAAAGAAGCGTATTACAGCGGCTTCTAAAAACAGGAAACATTTATTGGAACGTTTTTCGATCCGATCAAAACAATAATATATGTTGGGGCCATTAAAATACCAACAGCGTTGACGTAACATGTATAACCTCCCAAAAAGGACGATGATTACTCGGAACTGGCTTTCCATTCATGATGAGCGCCATCAACTCCATTTTGTTTCAAGTCACGGCGTCAATTTAGCTTCCGAATACGCGTTACTATGGAATAGAGATCGGAACTTTTACTTTTGCGTGAAAAAACTAATACCCCGGTGTCGTCACGTAGAGGTACGTTTACCGTCATTATTCTGGACATGATGTCTGCGTGACGAGTGGCGCCATAGTATTATTATTTTTGACAGCTTATAAAAATTTTAATGTAGAGGTGTGGAGTTAATTTTATTCTATTTTAGGTACGATTAACTAAGTACAAAATTTATTGCATGTTTAGTTTTAGATGGAAATACCTATCTACAGGTATTTTATGAATGTATACATACAAGTGTGCATGACAAAATGACCTATGTTAAAAATGCATTGAAAAAGAAATTGAAAGTTACTTCGTAAAATGCGTCATTTCAATAACATCAATATTTAATAAGTATTGTTGATATAATTAATAAGTACCTACTTATTTATGAAGAACTCACATCAATATACAAATTGAGGAAAAACATCCTATAATTAATGAAGGTAATTAAACCCTTCAATTGCCATACCACAATTGCTAAAATTATCGAAGTCAATAAAACTTTGACAGTACCAATCGAATGAACGACAATAAGTGTTCACGTCTCCATTCATTGAACTGGAATAACAAAAAGCAAAGTGGTCATAATAAAGTAGCCGTATTATGAGGACAATAAAGATAATCTTCTCATTAAAACATTTTAATGAAAATTAATTCCGATACGATGTGATCGACTTCAGCGCGACGCTCGATATTGGAAATACTACTAAAGATGGAAATGAAAGTCTCGGTCACTACGGAATGAAATAATCATAAAACTAATTAGCAATCTAAGGTTTTACGACACTATAAATAAATAAAATGGAACCCGATCCCGGAGTTCACATGACATTTGCCGACGGTTTTTGTTACAAGACGCGCTGATGAAGACATTCTTCCTAATTAAAACTTTAAGGTAGCTCAGAACGCATTACACATTAATATGTATGAAACTCTAAACGCAAACGTTATATAAAATTAAAGGGCGTAAAATTTTTATACTATGAAAAACTCTCAATATTCGATACATTTCAAATCAATTTATTGGTAGCCCAAGTTATTATTCAGCTTGATGAAAGAAAAACGATTTTATGGGGTTTATAACAATAAGAAATTGATGAAACGCCGATCAATTAACATGATGCCGCGGTAGGGAGTCCATCTAGAAGTGATGCATAAATAACGCGTATTCCTCAATCACAAGTCGGTCGGATTATGAGATAAAAACTGATTTACTACTCGAAAGGTACACCCCGTGGGACCGGTTGGCGTCAGCGGGGTACATCGTGTGTGAATGTAAATTTTTAAGCTTAAAAATATTGACATCAATTGACAAGTATTGACAACTTTTTGATATACAAAATGATAAACGTGTGTAAGTAAATAATCAGTAACGCTGAATAAGTTATTTTCGTTTTTATATACCAATATGTGTAATGTAGGTTTCTACTTAAAAGGTATTTCCTTCAGTTCAATAGAAAAAAACATCAATGAAAATGTATTATAAAAGTCCTATAACTTCTCAAATCTAAAATCTTAAAGCACAATAAAAATAAAATCATTTACTTTTTACAAAGCTTCAACCTCTTTGACATTTTACAATAAATACGAATGTGAATAGCAGTTTATGCGCATTCCATTAATTGTTTGCGTGAAAAGGTACCAAGTTCGGTTAATACAGGTAGAAATACATTATGAAATTATCGTATCGCTTAGCAAGGATGCTTACCATTTATCCAAGTATTAAAGTTTTTCTCTTAATAAAGAAGTAAGTTTTATCCACAAACCAGATATGCAACATGCGCGATTCCAGTTCCAAAATAATCACCAGTAAGAATTTAAATAAGGTGCCAATTAGAAGAGTTGGAAATGTAGTGGCATTCTTATGTTCTTCTTAATAATTTCATTTTAGTCACATAAAATCTGTGACGTTTATTCCTTAATAAGAATTGCATTGGCATTATGCAATTATCTGTTCTGGTACTTATCTTCTTTAATAGACATTAAGTTTGTTTTCTTTTCGATGACTAAATTACAATAATTTCCAGCTGTTCGGTTGGTAAAGAGAAATAATGTATGTTAGGGTTTATTTACCCTTAAGATATCGGTTGATAAGATAAGATATTATTGCATTTTTAATCGTAAAACCATAACTTCAAACTATGTATACCTATAGATAGTCGCCATGCCTGCCATAACGTCTTCGATACTAATGTTGTATACGACATTAGTAGCGAGTTGCGAGTATCGAGTAAACTCGTCGAGTATCGAAGACTTACGTAGCCTTGTGTACGAAGGGGCTAAGACTCCAAAGATACGTGCGCGCGTCCTCGATTGTCAGAAAGCCCCGGAAACTGTTAATTAAAGTATATTAATTTTCCTTTCACAGCCTTGAAACCTGCTTAAAAACTGCGTAATATCTAAATCGAACATATGTTTTAAAACCAATGGTTATCCTAACCTTCGCCCGCGCACGTGTTAAAATTAATAACTCCGAGACTATTTTGTATAATATGCATATGTCAGCGCACAAAGGCTGTGTGTGGCGCGACAAAAAGCAACTTTTGAAACATGAAACAATAAATCAAAGCACAAAAAATACGTGTTACCGCAGTCCGTTGTTTACACATACGCACCAACTTTGTCGTAAGCCCCAAAAGTGAGTCTTACTCGAAACTTTTAAGGGGAAGTCTACATCAATAATATAACTAAGATACACATTCAATGGCTGTTTCTTAAAATTATTACCTACTTTTTTTCTTTATATTATACAAAACAATAAATTAGCACTCAAAATCTATCTATTTATTTGTTTCTTTGACAGTGTACAATGATGTTGAAAACTAATTTTTCTTCAGTTCAGTTGATAGTTGCTTTACATCATTGCAGTTCTATGTTTTCTAAACAATATGACGCTTACTGCATTAATGACGCTGCCATTTGAGTTCTCAGGAGCATGCATTTCATACTCAATATTAGATGAATTTAGCCTTTCGTTTGCTACTTCTATAATTATAAATCAAATACTTCTCCAAGATGATATGAATCCACCGACTCCGGTTCAGCATTCAGGGGTCAGGGGGTCAGAGGGGAGGGGTGACCAAGAAAACAGCAGCTTGTAATAAATAAATAAATAAAATGCTGGAAGCGAAGCAGGAGCTTAAGAGCCCAACGTTGTAATAAATACTTCTCGTTCCTCATTACCTTACCGCCCAAACCGACGACGAGGAGTATGCAAAAACGGCAAATGACATACGCCAATATGCGAGCAACGAATTCACTTAGTAAATTGAGAAATAAAGGAAGTTTTTTGCATTCCCGAAAGTGCTCTAATTGATATTTTATTCAACGCTTTTGCTCTTTGGGTGGCAGAGTATAAAAATATCAATAATGAATATGACACCAACGACGTTGAATTCTGTTTTACCTCTCTCTCGCATCTCGATTTTAAATTTCATAATCGTTCTGATATGCAGAATCGGGTTGGTTTATTGATTCTGTATAATATCTCAGATTATGGTTTATTAAATGTGAAGTAGTAAGATAACTAATATAGTAGTGGCTTTTTACAGTTAGGTCTAGTACTTTTCATTATACTAGTACTAGTATAATGACAATTTGAAGTGTGCACATGGTCCAATTACCTACGCGAATCAATGCCTATGGATAGACAGTCGGTTGCAAAAGTTTTTATTACTAAAATTTACTACTACTTAACTATTTTTACTTTAAAACACAGCAGATTAAGATAAAGATTTAAATACAGCATGTCCTTTCTGACCCTATAAGCCCCTTAAGCAGATGCACGATATATCCCCAATTAAAAATAATAACTTGATTGATTCGGATAAAACAATCTATTTGACGTCTTATTTGTAGTTTAAATTACATGTTTCTATGAGAGGTTTATTTTTTACAGTATGAGGTAGAAGTAGTAGTCGATCCAAGGGAAACATTTTTTCTATTTAATTATACTTACGTAGGAGCTTTCGTGACATCGTGCATCAGTATTACTGAGCGACTAAGTCTTAAATGATAGAAATTAACGACTCACTTTACCAGTATTAGTTTTTTGTTCAACAGAGATAATCGCATGTCTTTGATGAAATTTGTTTCAACCCTTACGTGGGTGTTTTTTGTTGAACAATTCCATCCGAGTCGGATAACCGATTGGATCAGTTTAACAGTGACAAAATACTTCGCCCAGTGTTCCTTTGTCGTCATGTTCAGTTTTGTGTACTCGCCGAGATGTATCTCGTGATATTCAACCTCATGTCACTATTAAGACATCACTTACCCAGTGGCTGGGAAGATCTTTTCGTTGATAAAATTTCAATCGTTTATTCAGAATCTGAAGTAAATCGCTGAGAAAGTATTTAGATACGGAGTTTCAATCCATTTTATGTCTCATATCTAACAAAACATCTTTTAAATTATAAAGAAGAATTTTAAATGTAAGTAATATTGATAATTTAATTAAAAGTCTTAACTATCTTTACTATTATGTGTTCATAAAAATATTTATGACAATTAAGCCTATTAATAATTACAAAAAAATGTGGGGAGCATTACACGGGCTAGTGAGCAAATTTCAAAAAAATATGTCCTTACAAATAGCTGCGCAATCACGTGGACGCTCGGCGTTTCCTACAAAACGCCCGGAGAGGAAATATTAATTAGAAGCTTGTCCTTAATTAAATTGTAACGTCTCAGCGAATTTCCATGGGACCCTCGCTCGGTGGTCTTGCAGGTAATCGATGTTAGAACTCACATGAACTTTATGATACAAGCTATAAAAGCAACATTTTAATGGTTCTCGAGTAAAATGTTAGCCTATACCTTCGTCATTAAAAGGCGCCATAAAAAGTGTATTAAGAAGTCAAAGTCAGGTTTGACGAAATTGTAGGGTTTACCCGCATCTTATGATTTTTACATGTCGCTGTAATGAATACCTTGGGAAGTGTTACCGTGTTGTTGACCGGAACGTGGACAAACGCGTTGAACATAGTTCTGTTAAAATGTCTGAAATAATGTAATAATGGACCTATTGGACTCAAACCGCGACAAAAATAATGGATGACAGCCGCGTTAAATGAAAAGTATACGTTGGGCACACATAATGAGGAGAAATTAATGGAAGGAAAAGGTTAACAAAATGAAAAATAGGAAGGTTGCTAATAGTAGAGCTTTGTAGGTTTGTTTTTTTTGCTTTTTGTTTCATTTATTTATACAAATGTTTTATCTGTAAAGATCCTATTTTTGAGTCAGCTAGTACGTTTTACAGCCATAAGGATTATATACAGGGTGATTTGTTATGTGACGTATTCCTGCTAAGGGCGTGTAGATAAGTCTAATAAATTAAATGCGCAAAACACGTTAAAGCTTATCCTTATTAATCCTTATTTATCCAGCTTTCTAATGAGGTAAAAAAACAATATGAACACATTTGTAAATGTCTGCATAAACATAAAAAAATGTTTGAGTATCGGTATGATTTAGGACCGAATTTGCAAACATAAGTACGTATAAATCTTATCGCAAATTTATTGGGTCGAAATAAAGATCACTTAAAATAGATTATTGCATTTGCTAGAATGCTAGAATAGAAGAATTTTATATATTTTGACTTTATAATTATTTAGTAACAATTAACTTCATTTCTGATCGACAATATGGTTTCAGACTAAAGAGGAGTACATTATCTGCAACAATTTATCTAGTCAGTAAAATCAAGCACAGTATTAACAGTAGAAATATAGCACTAGGTATATACATCGATTTAAAAAAGCTTTTGACACCGTTCGTCACAAATTACTTCTCCAAAAACTTTCTAGTATAGGGGTCAATGGCAGTGCCTTAAAAATGTTCCAATCTTATCTAAACAATAGATTTCAAGTTGTCAAAGTAGGCGGAAATCAAAGTAAGGCACTACATATAACAGTATATGTGGAGTTCCACAAGACTAGACTAGCTAACCTACAAGTCGCTCAAAATAAAGTCATAAAACTGCTCTTCCAATATCCTTTTTGAACATCCACTCAAAAATCTATAGAGAAACAAAAATAATGACCGTAAGACAGTTATATATTTTCCACTCATATCTTTTAATCCGACAAATTATTAACAAAAATATCAATTCTAATATCACATTCACACAAGCGAAGCACCTCCACCAACGAAGAACGAGAAAAGCCAGCTTTCTTGTCTTACCCAAAATTAGAACGTCCTATGATAGGAAAACATTAACTTATGAGGTAGCGCAGCTTTACAACCAGATACCTGCACACATTAAAAATGTAAACTCATTTAAATCAAAATTAGCTGAACACGTTTTAACAAATTTCGCTAAATAGACGAATATGTTAAGTGAGTATTACATAATTTACAATGACGAAAACAACGAAATATTTTTTTTTTGTTATTAATGTAAGTGACTAATGTAAGTCTTTATGAGAATAAATGTCTATAAACCTTAAACCTTTGCTACGAGTGCAGTGATCTTAATGTTATTTTTTACATCTATCATCAAGCAATAAAAAGTTAGTTATAAATATATTAATCATAAAAACTATAATTATTGTATTAATAGGAGGCAGTAAAATCCCACGAATAGGCGTTGATCAAGAAGAATGGATTATTATTTGTGTTTAATTAGGAATTTCATGCCGTAAAGGGAAGATCTAATAATGTAAAAAAAATTGACCGCTTCCCCAGGGGCGGAGAAATAAGAAATAAAAGATTCGGGAGCCTACGATTTCTACCGTTTTTGTATTAAGGAAAGGAGTGGTATTATTAAGTATTTTTTATCATTCAAGTTTACTTTTGTTACCTATCGTTAAAATATTTTCGAAGAAGAGAAACTAGGCAATTTCATGCTTTAATTAAGAGCAAATATCCATTGTGGCAACTCTCTGTGTGTATATACGTGTTTTCTTGATTACCTTTAATACTTGCTACATTTTTATGTCACTTCTTCATTATAAGTAAACTAAGATATTAATAGTGGCATAAGAACCGAATACACGAAAATAAAAATTTCTAAGGATTCATGACTATTTTTTGGGGTAATTAACCTTTTTGATATGCTCCTGTAAGGCGCTTGCTGTGCCTAATCCTCTCAGCAAGAGCTGTCTTGTCCCACGCTGAGCCATTGTCACTACCAGTCATTAATCAGAAACCTCAGGTCGCTGTAACTATTTGATCACGTTCCGAGTGAAGCAAATTTCTTAACTAACAACAATTTTAACTGATCTTAGTATTTTTTTAAATATTGTATAGGTTATTTAGTCCCGTTATTGGCACCCACTGTTAACAAATCCGTTGCCTTTTCAAGCAATTCGCTTACGTTAAAATATATAAGGTCGTTACAACATAAGAAATACCTTCAAGTAAAAATAAGTTTTGAGATACGGTTTACCCTCGAGCCTTTTATCAACTATCTTAAGCAATTTCAGTAGTCATCAACATTCATGTATTACCAGATTACCACAGTCATAAAATAGACTGCAGGTAAATATAGTCTTACTTCAGAGCGAGTGCCCAAACACGTCGGAGGCTGCAGCATTAAACATTCCCATAGACTGCAGGCAGGACCACTCGCAACAGGAATACTAATGAATACTTGGAACTATTTTAGAACATAATCATTAAAAAACAGGTCACATAATGTAAAACCCAGTGGATCTGATCTGAGTACGTTGCTGACGTATATTTTATTGGAATTAAAAGTGCGCCAAATGAAAAGGATAGCATTACTACATCGAATAAGTGTAAAAGGGAGGCACTTAAGTTATGGCAGGTGTCGCTATACATCTGCGCGTGTGCACTGACCGGCACGTGCGTCTTCATCAGTCGTCAAATATCCTGGTTTGAACCGAAGAGGTTAGAAAAAACGGCAAGGAGGTCAAAGGGAATTACCATACAATTAAATGGAAAACGATCCTGAATTCTGTTATTGTAGATCATTACCTATGCTTTATTGGCTCGACTGTGTTTAATTAATGACGTTTATCGTTATTGAATCTATATAAGCGAATTATCGATTCGATTCACGTAAAACGCCTCGCCGTGTAGCAAGCAGTCTTTAATCATAATTGAAAAGTAAAGTCGAGTCCACTTTTTTAGTGTCATTAACAACGTCGTGTGCGCGGCACGAGCGGTCGCCAATTTTATAAGCAATTTTGCGAACAGGAAGCCGAGCGCGTGCGACGGGCTGATTTCAATAATAAATCGATACACTCACAATTCACCGATGGACAGCGTTTGTTGGACGCACTAGCATGGAATTATCGACATTGGCACATAATGTTTTGGGGCGGAGTCCCAACGGTTTTCTGATGGCTGCTGAATTTTTATAGCGGTTGCAGGAATCGCCGATTAGGGTGTTATTAAGCATTGGCACTTCGGCCATTCTCAATTAAACTTGATTGTATCATGTCAACTTTGAGGAGCCTCCTGGCTGTTGGGATTAATAGGTCAGACGTCGAAATAATTACACTTTTTATAAAATGCACACTAATATTATATGTACTGCATGAGTTTATTCAATAATCACCCCATGCAAAATGTACTGAACTTTATACAAATTAAAAACGAATAAAAATGCCTTTAAGTATTTACACAAAATGTCCCAAAATGCCCGAATGTCGCGCTAAACCTTTAATTAGGAACCGTTATGAAATTTAGTATTCCGATTATATCGACTATCTTGGGATTTAGAAACGTTTAAGACCGTAAAAAATCAAAATCGTGGCTGAGGCGTCGTCGCCTTGTTAAAAGGCTATTAATTCTGTTTTGACGTGTTTCAATGAACATTTTAACACCTTTTCCCTCGAGGTATCATTAGTGGAGCTTATTTCGTATCCTGACCGCTTTCGATCGGTTTCGATTGAGTCCGCATCAGATTCGTTTCCGTATTATTATCAAACCAGGTATCGTCGTTAAAGTTTACCGTTACAGTTACTTTTAACTGAACGACACATGAACGTTCTTTAGAAGATAATGAGGGAATTTTCATAAAAGTTATAATTTTTTGGTATTTACGAAGTGATCCTTATTATGCATGAAATTAATAATAATTGTGATTGTATCTAATAGTACTCGTATGTAGGTATCCATGACGACAACAATACCTACCTCCTGTAAATCCTATTGCTATCTATGGGTATGAAGTTAAGCTCTCAACATGTCAAATTGAAGCCTTATGTATTATTTGATCAAATTTGATACCCTCGTGTGAATTTGTTCCTTGTGAGTCAATGTTCTAGCGATCTTATACATGCCTATAGCCACTTGCGGAATCACAGGGTAGAATGTTGAAAAATGTTACGATTTTAAAATCTACCGTTTAAATATCTTACCGTAAAAAAGTCTCCATAACTATATCATGTAAGAACGCGACAAAAAATTGCAATCAATGTTTGCATAGTACTTTTCCCCAAAACTTTTCATTTAGTCCGCACCGCCCACCCTCGATTACTATACATAAAATGAAATGTGGTTCTCACGAAAACAAAATGCCTGTCATTAAACGGTGGACAAATTGCGTCAACGTTGACCTCACAGCGCGACAATTGGCCATGAGGTCACAAACGGATATGAGGAGCTTGATTATGTGAAACCATATTTTTTATTTTAGAAGCACTTAGCCGGTAATGAAGTTTGCTAGTTGGTAGGACCGTTACCGTTACACAGGTATTACTAAGAACAGCTGAAATTCCAAACGACTAAGTAAGATGTGTTCCACAAATATTGAGGTCGAATACCTGCATAAATGTTTCATCAATAAAATCATATTATTATGTTGTATGTTAAATTTAATTGAAACATGTATACATTTTAAGATTCAGCCCGTGTTAAAACCGTTGATAAAGAAATGCCTTACGAGCAAATTACGGCTACGATCCTTTTTATGTCTCACTACTACTGGAGTTTTGTACAAACTAGAATATATTTATAATACCCAATAACTAAATTAATACCAACTATTAGTCTGTCAAAAATAATATGGCAACAAAAATATCAAATAAATAATAATTAAAAGCAAGAAATGTGTGGCAACACATACATAGCACAACACAAGGAGTTTACCTAAAACAATGCACACACACAAACACACGCAAACTAAGTATAAAAACGAAATTAAAATTTCTTTAGCTCCACTCCCCACCGGTCAGGTTTATGGGTAAACCTAATGGGAGAAGTACTGGATACATTTTCAGCAGGCCTCAAATATAGGTACTTACATACTAAAATAAATCTACCAGCTCTTTAAGACTCATTCGTGCGGCGCAATAGCGTAGTTACCTAAGTACTATAATTACACCATGCATGTAGGTAAACTCTACAAGAGCTTTCACTAGATTTCAATTGGAAGCGTTATAAAACTGTAAATTTCAATTTTCTATAATAGAAATAATTGTGTATCGGATCAGGCAAAAAAACTCCCCCAAAAGATACAATAAGGTGTAATTACGAGACAGGTCGCGGAAATGCTTAATCGTCATTCACGCAATGTTTACAAGTGTTTATGAGTTGCCCCCAACATAAAAATACCTACATTTATCGAGTGCGAGGGTAAATACCCCTATCCGTAAATTCCCACGGGCGATCGCGACACCGAGCACAGATTACACCGGTTCTGTCATGGTTTGAAATGTCCTGGATATTGTCCACTTCCTATATCCGTTTGGTATGGTCATCAATTTAAAGTGGCTGTCACACTTTTTTTTATTGTATGTGTAACCCTTTTCTTTCACTACCTGTAGACTTACCTAGTAGACTACCTTACCGGCACGGCTTTAAAATATTTTAGTATTTTTATTATAGTTTATTACTAAGCTCTACATTGATTGTTCAATCATCAATTGTTCTGTATGTAAAGTGAAAATTTTAAAAATCCAATGTACATCGAAGCCATTGCTTGCTTTTATGGGCTCGTGTAATTGATATCGTTCCCGCTGTTGCCAGTAAAATAAATAAATTCTCTGGTACTCGTAATGCAATAATTACTGTACTATTCAAACGACAGAGGAATACTACAAGTATGTAGAGACTGGTTATTTTTTCCATACAAAGTGTCCTCTTGATTAGTGCGTACTTTGTCCTTCATTGATTTCTTACACGGGATGTCAGGATCGATCGGCACCGCCATAAAGCGGAGGACCACCGTATTGCACTATCAGTACCCCTGTCCGCAATTTGCCTTTGAAACTGCCGATCGAATGCTTATCAGCTCATAGAAATGATAAAATCTCCGTCGGCGACGAGTTTATTATTGTTCCGCCCATTAACGCCCATTAAAATCGCAATCGATACGCACTTATTCATATGTCGATTTCGTTGAATCAGCACGACAACTGCTTGTCAGGTGTCGTGGCGGAAAAATTGCCCTTGCTTAATTATGGGACTAGGTCTCGTTCAACTCTAATGAAGTTGAAAGAAAAAAATAAAAGTCGCAATACATATTTTTCTTAATGTGTATTGCATTAAGAAAAATACGTAAGTATATTAAAAATGCAACAATATTTTCTACAAAAGTCAAATTTGAATGATTGTGTGATACAGATGTATGTAAATAGGTTGCAAGACAAACGCATTTATGGCCTACTAATAGTAACGGTAGTAGTTTTATAAGTTTTAGGTATCCAAACATTTAACTTTAAACAGGACCATATTACTCTCTGAGGGCATAAGAGAATACGTTTGCTACTTTAGAGAACCTACTTTTATACCGAATCAAAATATAAAACACGAAGCTTTCACGCGAGTGCTGCCGTAGGACACCCCCGTGAACTATAAAAGTTAAAATCTACATTGTATGTACGCTCTTAGTTAATATGTAAAAAATAAATTTCTCATGATTGATTCTGAGCATCACACGCAGGCGCCATGTCAATAAGTCTATCGGTCACCCAAGCACCTAATTAACCACGGATTTCGTTTTTAATAGTTTCCGCCATCCACACCTTTGATCCAATAAAACCTATGATCCTGTGACTAATTGTATTTGTTTAAGGTGGCGGCGGCTTTTTGAAAAAGTTAATAAGTATGCTGTAGAACTAATGCGCGAACACCATTACAGATGTTATATGAAAGTAAACGAAAAATAAAATAACAAATTCTGTCGACTCGATCGACCAAAATGTATGGAGAATAGTGGACTGTACGAATAATAGGCCGGTTCTGCGTCGAACAATTTATTAAGGAGGTGAATACAGCAAGGTAGGTGTGAACGGTGGCCGGTGCAGATGGCGAGTGTCGCCCCGCTGCCGTGTTGCCGGCACCGCGCCGCGCCGCGGCTCGTACTCCACGCCGCGCGCCGCGCACCCCGTCGACCGGTTCCAAAGCGGGGTCCGTACATGCTCCCCGGGTTGAAGTGTAGGAAGACTTCAAAAATCTGGAAGGGGACAAAGATTATTAAATGCTCTTCTTATGGTCCCCCCTTTGGTCTTTAATTCCGCGACTCTAGAGACGCCGTCGCTGCCAGGATATAGTTGAGTGACCCTTCCAAGAGACCATAATAGAGGGGGAAGAGATTTTTCCTTTATAAGAACAAGCGCGCCAATTTTCAGCTCTTTGTATGAGGTACGCCATTTGGTCTTCTGCTGCAACAAACCAATGTATTCCAGCGAGAATCGATTCCAGAAGTGCTGCTTGATAACTTCGATTCGCTTAAATCGTTCGATGTGCGATATGGTTTTGTCTGGCAATGGTAGCTGCGGCACAGAAGTAAGTGGCCGTCCAATCAGGAAGTGAGCTGGAGTAAGAGCGGATAGGTCGGAAGCATCGGAGGAAAAGGGTGTAATGGGACGAGAATTCAAAATAGCTTCTATTTGAGTGAGGCAAGTAGACATTTCTTCATATGTAAGATAAGTTAAATTAAGGATACGCTTAAGGTGGTGTTTAGTGGAGCGGACAGCTGCTTCAGCTAAACCATTGAAGTGAGGAGAATAAGCAGGCACGAATTTAAATTCAATGCCTTCCTGCGCTACTTGACCTTCGATATCAGAATGAACGAGCAATCTACAAAGTTCATTGGATGCTCCGACGAAGTTAGTCCCATTATCGGACGTGATGCTTTGGGGTTTCCCTCTGCGCGAGATAAAGCGTTTTAATGCAGCCATGTACGCTTCACTCGAGAGCGCCGTAACGAGTTCGATATGACAGGCTTTAATCGAATTGCAAATAAAGATTGCCAAAAAAGACTTTAAAAGTTTGCAACCTCTACCTTTTTTATCTGCTATCAGCACTGGACCTGCATAATCGACACTACAGTGAAGGAAGGGAAACTCTAGATGAGTCCGTGAAGTAGGTAGCTGTCCCATTATAGGCTGAACTGTATCGGTTTTATATCTGAAACATCGTATGCATTTATTTACAATTTTTTTAGACAGATTCTTACCACCTAACGGCCAGTAAGTTTGTTTGATGATACCCAATAAAAGTTGTGGTGGAGCATGTAAATGTTTAAGGTGAAAATGTTCAAAAAGGATTTTCGTAAAATGATGCTTGCTGCATAACAAGATTGGATGCTTGGTATCATAACTATATGGAGAATTATGAAGCCTTCCACCTACTCTGATAATATTATTTGAATCTAAAAATGGAGTATAAGCGATTAATCTATTTTTCTTGGATAAGGGTTTCCCATCTTTTAAAATCATGTATTCGTCGGGAAACATTTCTAATTGTGATTTAAGGATTATAAGATTTAATGAATTTTGAAGTTCTTTAACAGAAAGATGACCTGTTAATTTATTACTTTTATTTTTGCAATTGTTGATAAATCTTTGTAAATATGCGATTGTGTTTTGTAAATATGTTAATTTTGATTTTTTATTAATTAAATCACTTATTAAATCATTGTCAGTATTATTAAGTGCCAATGAACAATTAATCGTTTCCGGTAGGTCCACATTAACGTTGGGCATTCGAGGCCACTGGGACTCACTCTGTGTAAGAAAGTTAGCCCCTGACCACCACAAGGAAGAAGAACTGATGCGATCAGCCTTCACCCCCCGCGAAATCAAATCAGCTGGGTTGTCCTTCGACGGTACATAGCTCCACGTGTGACCCTTTGTGCTTTCTTGAATTTCATGAACACGATTACGAATAAAAACTTTTAAATGATTCGTTGGAGTACTTAGCCAACCTAACACAATTGTTGAGTCACACCAGAATCTACATTTTTTAATAGGTAGGGTTAGAGAGGCTTTTACCTTAGTGTAAAGCCTTGCCGCCAACAAAGCTCCACAGAGCTCAAGACGTGGAATCGTCGTTGGCTTAAGAGGCGCTACCCTACTCTTAGAAGTAAGAAGTTGTACCTTGACTGCGCCTGACTGACATAGGGAACGAATGTAAATGCAGCAACCATAAAGTCGTTCAGAAGAATCTGAAAATATATGAATTTCATGAATTATGGATTCATCTGCGAGAACCCAACGAGGAATTTTTAATTGGTTAAGAAGAGATAATGTTTCAGCAAAAGAAAACCACATTTCTTTGATTGGTTGCGATACTTCTTCATCCCATGTACATTTATCTATCCAAAGTTTCTGTAAAATTAATTTTGCCTCTACTATACATGGACCTACGAGACCTAATGGGTCAAAAATTTGGCTAACAACTGATAGTATGTGACGCTTTGTGACTTTTTTGTTTAATTGAATATTAATTGCAAACGAAAACACGTCTAAATCACAAATCCAATTCAAACCCAAAGTTTTGGAACAAATATGATTAGTGGTATTTGAAATATCAAAAATATTATTGGATTTAGAACATGGGGATATTTGATTAAGAATTTCTTTACTATTTGATTGAAATTTTCTTAAGTTAAATTGTGCTGTCTTTAATGTATCTATGACCCCTTTGCATAAACGTACTGTTTCGTTGATAGTCGATGAACCACTCAAGTAATCATCAACATAAAAATCTCGTTGAATCGACTCTTTGACTTTGCTATCCACTGCAGTGGACGCCAAGCTAACCAAACACTTAGTGGCGAGATACGGTGCTGACGCCGTACCATACGTCACTGTATTAAGAGTGTAGGTCTTTAAGGGTTCTGAAGGATCATAACGAAAAATTATTTGTTGTAAAGAGCGTTGAGAAGGATTAATTTCAATAGCTCTGTACATTTTTTCTACATCACCAGTAACAACGTATTTGTGCTGTCGGAAACGAAGTAATATTGAAAAAAGATCTTCCTGCACAGTAGGACCTACCATTTGGATGTCGTTCAACGACAATCCCGAAGAAGAGGTAGCTGATGCGTCAAAGACTGTGCGAAGCTTTGTAGTAAGACTCGATTCCTTTATGACACCGTGGTGAGGTAAAAAATAGTTAACACGATCAGAAGAACTATAAGATGCTGATTTATTGAAAGAATTTAGGGTCATATGACCAAGACGTTCATATTCATGCATGAACTCTAAGTATTTGTCTTTAAAGTCTGGGTCGCGAAGAAATTTGCGTTCCAGTGACAAAAAACGACATTTTGCCATTTGATATGAGTCGCCTAAGACGGAAGGATCTTCTTTTAATGGAATGGTAACGACAAAACGACCATCACCTTTACGTGTCGTATTTTTTAAGAAGCTCTCTTCACAAGCGCGTTCTTCAGGAGATAAGGAATATATGGGTGCAACTGTATCCAGTTCCCAGAAACGAGATAAGTCTGGATTAGTTTCCTCGTTTAAAAAATGACAATGAGAAGACGAGGGACTTGACTTTGGACGGGCGACATACCCAGATACCAGCCAACCAAGTTTTGTCTCGTATAGCTTAGGTTGGTTTTTACCTAAGTCTATGGAATTGCTACATAAGACTGACCAGAAGACATCTGCCCCAACTAAGATGTCAATGACTGATGGGACATTGAAAGAAGGGTCAGCTAGACTTATTCCCATAGGAAGAGGAATATTGTCTATATTGATGAACGACGAAGGAACTGTTTTAGTTATAGTAGGTAAAATGAGACAGTCAATGGTACAACTATAATCGTTATAAGACGATTTGATAGTAAGACTGCAAGACTGCGATATGTGAGAAATATTGTCATTGATACCTGTCACCGTGGAGCTAGCACTGCGTCGCGACAAACCAAGCTTACCGCACAGCGACTGAGTAACGAAGTTGGCCGTGCTGCCATTGTCGAGCAGCAGTCGCGCGGAATGCACGTCGCCCGCGCTATCGAGCACCTTCACGATCGCTGTGGAAAGCAAAACATGCGGAGGAGTAGCTAACTGCTGTGAACTATTTAAATTAGCTAAATGGTTAACGTCGCTAAATGAAGGGATGGCAGGTTCAATTTTTTGCGTTTCGTGCAAGTGAAGCAAAGTGTTATGCCTTTTCTTGCAATATTTACAAGATGAAAGCTTGCAATGGCTTTCTGAGTGGCCCGTTCGTAAACAATTAAGACAGACCTTACATTCTTTGGCCTTTTGTAAACGATTTTCAATAGAAAGTTGCTTGAATGAATCACAGTTAAAAAGAAAATGATTTTGATTGCACATCGGACACGAAAATGGTTTTTTAATATAATTATTACGATTTTTAAATTTATTTTGATTATAGTTTTTATTGTTATTAGTTGCTATAAGTAAGTTTGCATTAGATTTATAAGATTCTTTATTATATGTTTTATTTTTACTTTCTTGTATTGTCTCCAACAAATCTGCCCTACTACTAAGAAATGAAATAAAAATATTAAGAGAGGGAGGATCTGTCAGAGTATTTCTATGCTCTTCCCACACCCTATGAGTCACATTATCAAGTTTTTCAGACATCATATGAATTATAAGCGTGTCCCAATACTCTGTCGGCTGATCTAAAGTCGATAACGCTCGAAGATTTTTATTAGTGACATCTATAATACGACGGATGGAAGAACATGATTCACCGCGCATGGGTTCTACGTTAAAAAGTTCCCTAACGTGGTTATTAACAAGCAATCTTTTGTTATCATACCTACTGCACAATAAATTCCAAGCCGACTCATAATTCTCAGCCTTGAAATCTAAATTGTCAATTACAAGCAAAGCGCTGCCTTTAAGAGAAGCACGAAGATAATGCAATTTATTAATGCTATCGATGTCTTGTCTAGAATGTATCAAAGAGACAAATGTATCCCTAAACTCAAGCCAGTGCTGATAGTGACCATGAAAAACAGGTAAATCTATTTTTGGCAACCTAACGCAATTGGATTTGAAAGCACCTGTCTGAGCGTCCTCGAAGCCCGACACGGAGCCCTCCAGCGTGCGCCGATGGCCGGAGTGCGTGCTGAGCAGAGTGCGCGCTGACGACACCAACATAAAGTAATGATTTTCAAAGTGCTCACGCTCCCTTATCTCGTCGTCGGGATCCTCCGAAAGCACCTCGATGTCGCACTGTAATTTATCGAAGTCACCGTATAAGGCATCAAATTTGGCAAATCTACTTTCTAAATCTATAGCTTGCGAAGGGCTGAGCTTGTCATGGCTAGGAAGCGTATTTAAATAATTATTGAAAATAGTAAGCTTAGATTTCATACAACTGCGCCTTCTAATTAATTTTTCAATTTTCTCTTCGGCCATAATGAAAAAAAGTGAATAGGTAATTAAGAGATTAAATGAATAAAATGCGTAAACAGATGTTAGCAAGTAGGCAATAAAAGATCTCAAACAGATAAGCGAGGGTCATTAACCTTGACCGAGAACAAAGGATGCGCCGGCGACGCACGTGCCAGGTGTGCAATAAATTCTAAGAAACACTAATCCTATTGCATAAGCGATAAGCCTATTAATTACCGTTATTCGGTAAGAATGATGTAATAAGGAGCTATGCAATTAAAGGACAATTAAATTTGTATAGATGAAACAAAAGATGAAGATAATGGTTGTCATAAAATTTTAAGATAGACATAGATTTTAAATGACTATCATATTTAAAATCACTTCGATTGTTTTAAAATGAATGTAAAAATAATGGACTCGAGGTAAAAAAAAAATATATGGATACTATGATGAAAACGAGCACTCACTCAAATAAAACTGTTTTAAGGTTTTGCAATGTAAAAAAGAAGGGAAAAATAATACAAGGAATAATTGGAACGGACTCACAAAACTTAGTTCTTGGTTCCCTTCTTGCTGACTCGATCTTGTTCGGTCCGAAGTCCGCCACGTGGTGCCCTTGCTATGACCTCTGCGTAATCGCTTGAGCGCGTGCGGTTGCTTGATTTCGGTGGAGTGAAGAATAAAGAAGTCTCCCCGAGGTAGCTGAAGACCACAACTGAAGTGCTCCGATGGAGGTTTCTTCACCGATGCTCCCAAAAAATTATTCGGCGAGATCCAGAAGGACCAAAATGTCGACTCGATCGACCAAAATGTATGGAGAATAGTGGACTGTACGAATAATAGGCCGGTTCTGCGTCGAACAATTTATTAAGGAGGTGAATACAGCAAGGTAGGTGTGAACGGTGGCCGGTGCAGATGGCGAGTGTCGCCCCGCTGCCGTGTTGCCGGCACCGCGCCGCGCCGCGGCTCGTACTCCACGCCGCGCGCCGCGCACCCCGTCGACCGGTTCCAAAGCGGGGTCCGTACAAATTCATTTTCCAAGTTTCGTACATTGAGCCGTCTGTCCCATGTATTATAAATAGATTATGAGTAAAGTACTACTGTACTTGTAGCGACTTTACCTCGTTGAAGACCCAATCAGATTTCTGCCGATAACTAAACACCTATCCAAACTTACCTGACCTAAAACAAAAAGAAATCCGCTTATTACTGCAAAAAAACTAACCTAAAAAGTTCTCATTAGAATAATATCATTAACAAGATCTTTTCATTCAATCTTAGAATTCTCAGATCATTAGCAATAGTCTATTCTAAGGAGGCAGTAACACCGGTATTGCGAATTCTAGTTTCTAATGGCGTACAAGACAATCGATGCAGCAGGAGTTGCGATAATATCGCCTCTTTACAAGAGCAACGTGACATCTCAAGAAAAACGTTTTTTTTATTATTTGATATTCAAAACCGCGATGTCGAATTTTATTTTCTACAAAAACGCGGCATTTTTAAAGTAAATTTTAGAGGAGTTATGAGTGAAAGAGACGACACGGCCGTGGCAAATGGCGTTATCACGTTGTCTCTTTCGTTAAGGCATTTGATTTCGAAAACGCGACGCATAATGTTGTCCCAGACGCGCGACGAGTGAAGTGCTTCCGCTTTTCACAATAAACGTGGCTTCACGAGTATACCATGTTTTCAGTGCAAAGGTATGTTTCTTGTTGTTATTTGCTTTAACATTAATGATGTGATATAGTTATTTAACTCGTTTTTGTTGTAAAACTCCTGAGCATTGAGAATGAGATAATTAATATTGTCACATCATTGATGAAAAAGTTACAAGTTTTCTATGTGATATCTTTGATTGTAACCATGTTGTTGATGAATCGATTTCAAATACCATGGGTTATTTTATTTTACAACATTATTTTTGAAAACCTTTTAGTTTGGGTTTATTATTATACTAAAATGTCACATTATACATGCTAAAATAAACTAACTTTTACGAGTTTGTTTTTCAGATGTCATCGCGATCTAGGACGTTAGTTCAATTAGCTACAGGTGTTAAAAATAATTTAAATGTACAAGATTCAAATATTCTCAGATAGTTAGTTTAAAGCAAGATGAGAATGAAAATGCTAAAAGCTCGACCAATACTTTGCAGACATCAACAGAAGGTATTTTTTTACTTGTACTGATTATATTTTTTTTCTAGTTATGTTCCTATAATTTCATTATTTCGCATTAGATTTCATCCGACGTTTCAGACAGCGACGACTCAGTAAAGGATCCTAGCTATGAAGCCCAATCAACAAAACGTGCTAAGTACTGCTAAGTACTGATACTGACGTGGAACTAAATGTTAGTGACATTTAGTTCCACGTGATAGTGTTTTTATTAGTATTAAGAGAATTTGTGATTCTATGTTTATGAAGGGTGATAGCAATGTTCCTGTTTTGTAATGTGTAACACATAATTGTGTTAGAAGACTTTAATTACTACTTCCTTTCTTCCTTCCTTTCAGCCCTAGGTAGTCCACTGCTGGACATGGCCTCCCCTAATCGACGCCACTCCGCCCGGTCCTGGGCCCTCTGAATCCAACGTTTTCCCGCTATCTTCTTCAGGTCATCAGTCCTCCTGGTAGGAGGGCGGCCTGTGCTCCTTTTGCCTAAACGTGGTCGCCTTTCGAGGACCTTTTCCCCCTATCGGTTGTCAGTCCTGAGAACGATTTGGCCAGCCCATTGCCACTTTAATTTGCAAACTTTGAGAGCTATGTTGGTTACCTTCGTTCTTCTAAGGATTTCATCATTTCTGACTCTGTCACGTAGAGAAATACAGAGCATAGTTCTCTCCATTGCCCTTTGAGCGACTTTGGGCTTGTCAATTAGGCTCACAGATCGTTTGTCCTAGGTAAACTTACTTGTCTACAACTTCGAGAGCAGTGCCGTCAACAACCACCGGTACGGGTGTGACATGGACATTAGACATGATTTTCGTCTTGTCCATGTTCATCTTAAGACCCACCCGTTGTGAGGCACTATTGAGGTCGCTGAGCATAATGCTGAGTTCCTCCAGCGACTCCGCCAGGATCACTATGACATCGGCAAATCGGAGGTGTGAGAGGTGTTCGCCGTTGATGTTAATACCATTACTACTAGATAACTTTAAGTACAGTTAACTTTTTGATTTTTTTATTTGTTTGAAAGTAAATTTTTAGTTACCTTATAATTTTAATTAAAGCAAGTACTTAGTACTCTTAGGACAAACGATCCGAATGGGTAAGTCCAACTTCGAGAGAGAGGTCACTCGAAGAATCCAACTCGGCTGGGCAGCGTTCGGGAGTCTACGACACGTCTTGACGTCCGATATACCTCAGTGCCTGAAGTCGAAAGTTTTCGAGCAATGTGTGTTGCCAGTGATGACCTACGGTGCCGAGACGTGGTCCTTTACTGTGGGCCTAATCCACAAGCTCAGAGTCGCCCAAAGGGCAATGGAGAGAGCTATGCTTGGTATTTCTCTACGAGACAGAATCAGAAATGATGAAATCCGTAGAAGAACGAAGGTGACCGACATAGCTCTCAAAAAATTTGCAAATTAAAGTGGCAATGGGCTGGCCACATCGTTCGCAGGACTGACAACCGATGGGGAAAAAAGGTCCTCGAATGGCGACCACGTTTAGGCAAAAGGAGTACAGGCCGCCCTCCGACCAGGTGGACTGATGACCTGAAGAAGACAGCGGGAAATCGTTGGTTTCAGAGGGCCCAGGACCGGGCGGAGTGGCGTCGATTAGGGGAGGCCCATGTCCAGCAGTGGACTACTAAGGGCTGAAAGGAAGGAAGGAAGGAGTACTCTGTGATTGATTGATCTCTTGTTGATTATTGTGCCTTAAACTAATTTCATGGTGAAAGTTTTCGTATTTTTTCATTGTTTTCGTAAATTTGTATTTTTAAAATACAATATATTTATTTTGACAGTGTGTTTTATTTTACTTATCACACAGCCTTACACCTAAATTTAACAGCTTCAACGTGATATAATCAATATGTTACAAGCATTTTGTGACATATTTTCATTAAGAACGTGACATGTGTTTCTGTGTTTTTTTAAATCAGTTTTTTTAGTTATTCCATATTGATCTGAGTTTTTTTTGGTTATTTTCAGAAAGCACATTAATTACCGCAACCATTTAATTGTTTTCCCACAGTAAAATTATCAATATTTTAGAATTTATTGACGCTTAAATGTTTGAAATTGCTCTCCTGAAAAGTTGTGGTTTTCAAGATATCACGTTGTTCTTGTAAAGAGGCGATATCTTTAATTATATTTAGAGCACAGAAAGTTATGAACATCGATAGTCTTCTTAGAACTTAATTGACTCATAAAGGAAGACAGTCACGTTTAAACTATGAAAATGTAAAAAAATACCACTTCCACATAATTTTAAATTCGTTTTTATAACATGCATAAAAGTAGCATGTAGAGCTCATGGCCTGACCTTTTTTATGAACTTTAGCCATCTTCCGGTCATCACCGAGGCCTCCTTAAATTGGTCACAATTGCTCATTATATCCATTCACTTATGTAACGACACAATACAATGCGTGTCACGCGTGACTGCGTAGCTACTTCAAAAGATGATATTTACGAGTATCTCTAAGTGTCTTTGGTAACATCACCTCCCAAAGCGAACATAATTATGAAAACGAATTCTATTTTCACGGAAGTCGGCGGAGATAAGTACCTAGCTCATTGTAGTTTGGCAAAGGTAACGTGCCTAATGACATGCTTTAAAATATCTAAGTAACTTTTTTGCCTTTGCATTTTGATAGTAAAGTTTCATTCCCATTACGTATTCCCTATTAGGTATCCATTTCTTTTTTAAATTGTGATTGTGATTTCTTTGGCTTTCTCTTGTTTCTATTCGACGCTAACGTTATAAAAAAAGCAACAAATCAGAAACATCCGTCTGCGCGTTTAAAAGTTTTCGCATCGCCATAAAATACTTAAACGAAATACCTTCAAGATCAGTCTGCTTAAAAGATTACAAAAGCGAATCGGTAATGAAATGTTTATTGGCTGCCGATACGATTACCACGGCGCCCATTGAGGGTTCTGCCGGAGCGTGGATAACGAGCTGTAAATGACATTACGGACATTCAATCAAACCTGTGATTACCTGACCAATAGCTCTAGTTCTTTCTCGTAATGGTGCATCCATATTATTCTAGTATTACGTCCAATGCTTTTTACTACACTTTTCTATTCAAGTGATTTTTTTAAGATTCGTTTTTCGAAATACAATTAGCTTATGTTATCTTTGATTATTATCATCACAGTAGGTTTCATACTATTTCCGCAAAATTATAATTTATTGCAAACCACCTTTGGAAGCGTAACTTTATAGAACATTACCATGGGAATTTTTATATCAGAACGGTAAATATATTATGTCAGTCTTGTTATCCTTTGAATTATATAACATGTATATTATCTTATATATAATCTTTTACGACTATAAGTTTAGACCGTGACTTCCTTCTCGAGAGAACATGTACGAGCACATAATATATGTTAACCCAGATTATAAACTAACTATAGGAATTCAGCATTAAAGGGCAACATACATCCATCTATCATCAGAAACATACTTATTTATAAAAATATGTATGAGGAAGTAGAATACCTAGTATATGATTGAGCCACAGTTTGTGCTCCCCCTCAAATAATATTATGTGGGAACACCTTAACTGGCCAACATAAAGCGTTCAATGAGTAATCGAATCGGATCACTCTATACGGCAATCAAATTTAATTGTACTTCAACAGTTGGGCTTATAAAGTAATTATGTATTGAATGTTTTATTTCAAGTCGTATGTCTCAGGTGACTGGAAAAACTAATGACATAAAATTATTTCCATTGCGAACTCTACATTATTAATTCCATGGGTTGTATAATAGAAGTTAAGTGAAATATTTTTGCATTTAATATTTATAAAAATAAACGCAGCGTGTAAAAAAATGTAAAAAACACCAAATAAAATAGAGACACAACAGTTAATCCCATTCTGCGGCTCTGAAGGCTTAAAACACGCGATAAAGCAAAAATGAAAAACTAGTTAAAATAGCACGATCGCGATTCGTATTCCACTTAGCGCGTTTCAATCGTCGCCTCGGTGATACCAGCGTCAACGAATATACTCTCAGTTACCACAAATTATGTCCTACGAGGGTAGAAATCACACTGGTGCAGCCAAGAATGTGATGGTATAAATAAGTAGTCATGTCAAATGTTAAGGTGGGACGCGCATAATCGCGGACGCATGTCGTTCAACCAACAATGCGTTAACGAGCACATGCAAATACCAGACCTGTCGGAGTACACCGGAGTCCATCGAAGACTAACAATATTCACGCTAGATACCGCCTTGTAACGGCGAATCCACTCACCGCTTCTAGATTTGATTTGGATAAGCGATTTTCTCACGTCTTACGGCTACGAGTAATTCCTGCAATAAATGTTTAACTCAACGAATTATCAACTTAATCTGGAGCGAGTGATAGTTAATTAGATAATTGTGGGATAAGTTACTACAAGTGCTTGGAGTACCTATCGTTAAAACGAAGACATGTACTTTTAATTTTGATATAAAAATAATTAAAGTAACGATATGTAGAAAATAATACTAAATGTTTGGTTGAATATCAAGATTCGTCGCATTGAAGCCGGATCTTGGTGTCTGTTTTGCTAGAAATTTTAAATTTGATCGCTTGCAAATTATTCTCGTGAGGCCGACAGTTCGTCTATTTTAACAAGGGCATTATATCTCCGACCAGCCTTTCCAACAATTTACATTCAAAGCTGTTGAAAATAACAGCTACTTACCACAAGTTTTTTACTGTTAAACGTGTTGTCAACAAACTGAAAGAAGATTTTGATCCAGTGAGATCGTTATAGAGATGTTTTAATTTTTTAACGTTTATTGACATTGTATCGATGGAATTAAAAAGCAAACACCCCATTTAATTTTTTACTATTTTTTAAAATACATCAACGCCAAGAAAATATTGTATAGAAAACTGACTTTCCTTTGAAACCATCTATAAATTACAATTCCCAGCAGGAAATTGATCTTGTTTGGTTAAAATCACAATAAATAATATTAAATGAATTCCCGACACCGCAAGCTCTTCGAGGTACCATCGCGTTATAAGTCCTATAAAATTGACAAACGGGCTCTGTTGAGGTTCACAAGCCTAGAAATTTTATTACAAATGCGAATTCGACCTTCTATCCTCCTAAAGTTAGGGTTTTCATTTGTTCTGAACTCGCGCAAAATCCATTTAACAGAGTACTAAACAAAATCAAATCGATACTAACAAATTTTTTATAAACTACCTAAAACAAACACGGATAAATAATTAAACAAAATTACATTTTTAAATTTAGGTAAGTTCATTTATAAAATAACTTTAAGGCATTTTTTATTACAGTTGATTAAACGTGAGGTCAAATATTTCAAATTGTGTATAACATTTGTAAGTATAGGTACTCTATGAAACGTAAAAGTCAAGCCGATAAAAGCCTTATTTGAATGTAACCATAACTCTTTTGTTGTTGAAGCGGAAAGTAATTTGAAAATGGGTCGTGTTATAATTCGATTTAGTTGGATATTATGTCCACACCTCTGGGTGGGCAGGGACCTCCCGCTAACACCCGATTAAAAGTTTGAAATCATCGCGTGGGCAGTAAACATTTATTAATCGCTGTTAGATATTTGTTTCCACGCCATATTCTAACAGATTACGTGAATAAATTCGATTAAACACACGTATAGAACATGTAAGAGCTATAAATATAACCCACGAATCAGAATGGCTACGTCCAAATCTCATAATTTTATCATGAAAGTTTAGAAATAAAACTGTGTATTCCTGTAGCTAATTGTACGAAACTCAATAAATGTTATAAGTAGGTACTTTGCTCAATACTATTTACTTTTAATATGTATTACTTTTTGTGGATTCAGATTTGATAAAACTTTTAGCACCCTCTCACACCCTCTTAGACCGTAGAAATATTAGAATGGTCAATTGGAATAGTCTGGCTTGTTATTTATTCATATAGGCACTGAAAAAATATTGAGCTAATTATAGTACCAATACTAACAGAGTTATCTTGTTAAGAAACATGTAACTGACAACCATTTTTACATTAACCACATGAGCTATTGTATGCAGTGGTGATTTTCTGGGTTGGCAACTGTGTAGGCAATTTCACGAAGGCTCTCACAATGTAAAAACAATAAATATTTATAGAGCCACATCTCCTTCGACATTAAATTGCGGTGTAATCGAGTGAACGTTTATCACAACAATGTTTTTGCATCGATTGCTCCGAATCATGTTCAACAACATGAGATAACTGCTACAAAGTAGGTAAGTACTACTGCGCTTTGCAAAACGGCCGTGACGGTCGGGTTAACGACCAATCAACTCTAAATAAATTGTTATATTGCCACCAGTCCTTGTTAAGCTTTAAACAGTACGAATCCTTTTTTATATTTAGTGCACTTTATAATTCTTAGGAACAGAATTTGTTAATTTTTCCTTTCATAAAACTCACAGTAGTCACAGTAATGTACATATAATGTAGGTACATACTTACTAGTTAACTATTATTCAGAGACATCATGATATCCAATTTATGCATTTAATCGGTACCTTATTTGACAATTTCCTATTTCATGTCTTATGAAGAGTAGAGCGTATTTAACTACACAATATTTGCATCGATGGGGTATGAAACGAAAAATAAATTTAAAGTTATTATGATCATTACTGAACCAGTTTTAATTTACGATCAGTCTGTGGATAAATAATCAAGTTCAGTTTAAGGCATGAAAAAATTAATCGGATGAAGTCGGCTGCGACATTCTTTGCCGATCGAGTTTAAGTGGCATTGCCTCTTTTTGTTTCCATATTTTATTGTGATAATTTATATCACATGCTCGTGTAAAGACGACCGTTACATTCGTTCTAGATGCCAAACTCGACATCGGATTGATTTACTTTATTGTACGAACAAGATCACCCAAAATGCAAGCATCGAATGAATGGAAAATATTGATGGCCATCTTTACATAATTACATTTACGGTCGCTTAAAATAACGGAAAAGCACTGTCTGAGTGTCACATACATATGTAAATACCAAGTGTTTTAATAACCGTGTATAAATGTGGCTAAAAATAATGTCGTACAATATAATAATATTAATTGAACCAACCTTTGGAAAAACTGGAATTTAACAATTAATATGATCGCTGTTTAACTATGCGCTCATGGTGATTCGTCAAGATCGGAGGGCATTGATGACCTGTCAGCATATCAGTCATTTAAGATATCGCGGAATGACAAAGATGAAGCATGAAATCATCAACCTCAGCTCTCAGGACCCACGGCAAGGGACAGGAAGGAAATAAGGTACACGGTTAGGACTCATGTAGTTTGGTATGAATTTACGAATATTTATACTGGTAAAAATCTTATAAATTTTCATTATTTATAGCTATTTATGTGTAATACTTGATATTATAGACTTAAAAATAGACGGATTTAGAATTATTACAAAAATACCTATATACATCAGGACTAAGTTTAAAGTACTAGAACCGTTGTAACTAGCATGATAAAGTCATTTAGTGTCTCTCTAATAACCTACCGTGAAGCAGTATGTTCTTCATGTCTTACGAATGTTTCAGTTGGGGAAGTGTGGTTGCCGGATATTCTTTTTTTGAGATCGCCTCCTAATAAGTAGAAACACAGAATACGACCAGAGATAGGATTTTTATTTTTAAATTCTTGGTACGTGGGTGTCTATGGGTTGTAATAATAAATTGGATAGTTCGCATGTTAATTCACTACTTCTACATTATAAAATATATTTATATGCGTAGAAAACTAAGTGAAATTTTAATCCCTTTTCTTATTATGCCGCTTGATTGAAGATTATCTAAAAATGTGGCCGTGGCTGCATTCAATCGATCATACAGGTTCTGCGACAATAATCGGCCTTGTTTAGGTCGACTGCTCGTGACATAGTAACTAGTTGTTGCATTCTGCCAACTGGACGAGATATTATCTCCAGAAATAACTGTTTGGATTATAAACACATAATCGATCAATCGTTTGCTATGAAAATAAGAAAGTATGCGTATAGACTTTCTAACTTTTAATACACAGGGAGGTATGAGTAGGTATTGTTTATGTTTCTCATATTTTATCCCTATATTTAAAGTCTCTCTAGTTTCTCCTCTATAAATGAGGAAAAATTAGACTTATCGATTGTAGGTACATAATAGGTTTTTTCAGTTAATTACTTAGTGCCTTTTATTTTCATCAACAGATCATATACAGATAGTATACACGACTGTGGCACGACTGTAGGCACAACTGTATGACTATACACAGTAAGGTTTTGTATAACATAGTATCTCCATCTGTGGAGAGCTTACATGATGATAAAATAAATTGCGAATTCAAAATTTGTAAAACTGCCAACTCCAATGGATCACGTGTTTCATGAATAATTTTACCAAGATGTCTTATTTTGCAGAGATTAATATTCCCGTTGGCAATATAACTTCTTTTAATGTTATATAAATACTACGTGTTGGCAACCGGGGGTAGTGTCAGTTTCCCACGGGTAATGGATGGGTCGGTCAGACTGCGTCAATGTATCTGTAAGTACATCGCGAAAAGCGTGTCCTGCTCAATGGAGCGAACACACCGACTCGACAACTCGCCTGTTAATTTAAACGGACGCGATCAATAAGCACTATTATCATCCTCATCAAGACGTTGAGGCATTACAAGCTTTTAGCGAATATCCTGCACGAGCAATTTGTCATTCCCCCAACGTGATGGATTTGCTAATCTGCCGACGATATTTAACGGTTCCTTCTTTGACTTGTTACATAATTTTCAAACGTTGAATATTAGTATACGAGACAGACAACGGATACTTCGCTCTTGTTCTAAGGGATAATATGCAAATATACATATTCAATTGGAAATGCAGCTTCGTCTTGGAACTTGGAAGGTGTAAGAAAGATGTTGGGAAGCTACTGAAGGGAAAACCAGTAGTTCAAAAACAAAGTGTGGAGAACGTGAACGTGAACTTTGAAACACGAAAATCTGCATACTATTCACTATCAGCAGCCCATCTATCTAAGTACCTACTGACTGTGCCTGACTGTCCAACTTCTCTGAATCTAAGCTATCAGCAGGGCTTTGTGCATTTGAATACTAACTTCCTTCGAAACATACTTAGAAACAATACTAACGTTACATATTATACATGTAAAAACAATACAAATATAATTTTTGATTCTGAAAGACACTTTTGGCAAAGGACAGACAACATTCATCAAGATGAAAGAAAGCGCATTACTGACGACGCATCTGACGCTCAAACAAGCCTTAGTTGGTGTTGTACCTTCAGCGAGGAGATAGAAAATATATCCTAGGACTCTTGGTCTTTTAATTTTTGGTACTTACGAGGTGACACTACATAGCATTTTGCTAACCTGAAAAGCCTCGAAAAGGAAAATTGTCAAAAATTGTCTGTAGGAGGCATTTTTTGAAACTGTAGATGGATAGAATGAATGAATAGTTGAAGAACACAGCATGCATGTACCGCTGGATAAATACCAGGCGGCGATTTGTGGGGAAACTTGACATGCGGTTTGCATTTTTAGTGATTGGTTTGCAGATTTTTGTTTGTATTTTTGTTAGTCGAAGTGATAGAAAACAAAAACGGTCAAAAAAGTTAAAAAATAAGGGTGAAACGAGTACAAAGAGAACTTAAGAGTATTGAGTAGAGTTATATTATTTGTTGTTAAAAAGTCTGCAACATAAAATTGACATACCTACATTATATCCCCCTCCTACGAGTACATACCTATACCCTTCTCGTCGTTAATCGCTAGCGTTACGAAAAGCGCCTGTCGCTAACAACATCATCACGTCAACAAGCATCGCTAATGTTATTTAAGTCGCAATATTGGATTGGAGGCATACGAAATTAATAATTGCACTTACTGAATACGACTTAGTTAGCCATGGTGATATTTTGACCAAATTTGACACCTGCAAAGTAAGTAATCCGATTTGTGATACGCGAAACCGAAATTGCATTTTGGTGGTCGCATTCATACTTTTTGTTTGATTTTACATATAATCTAATTTGAATTTCAGGCAGTATAGGTATCAGTTTAACAGATTTTGGTCGGTTAATGAGGGCGATTATAAAATATATTTGGGTACTACTCTAACTACTGTTAAGTACAGCTAAGTGCTGGCTACTGTTAAGTAGAGACGAATAGACTGATGTTTACGACCTCGTTGATGAACATTGGTTTTAATTCTTTTTAAAAGAAAGAAATATTTTTATATTTGAAAGATGTCAATTGGTGTAAAAAGAGTTTTTGGCTTCTCTCGCGATCAACTCACATAAATAATAATATTTTAATAAATTCATATTCCTACTACTTATTTTCATTGATCTGACCCCGTCAGTAACAACTGGCAATGGAGATATGTAGTCATTGGATCCTGTTTGAAGCGGTAAGTGGTTCAGGTTGACTTCTAAATCAGTGACTTAATTGAGTTAGCCTGCAAGCAGAATTACAATTTCTATATTGTATGCACAATTTAAAGATAGCTCGGCTATTTTCAATCTTGTCCAATTCTAACATAGCATGGCCTCTTAATTTTCTCTGACCGAATTGGTCACAAATGATTAAAGGTTACGAAATTATTTTTCTACGTTATGAATTCAAGCCTACAGGTGTACCATTCGGAAATTACGCGTAGAAACATAATTATCGCGTAACCTTATTATACATGTAATCAATACGGCTACAACGACAGTAGGTACACTGAGCCAATACCCATTTGAGATGCAATATTCGTAAGATTATGTTATTAGTTACTCGGTACTTTATGCGTAATTACGGTTAAACCTTTTACGCGTAGACAGTACAAGTAGCTACGTTGGACCTTACACCAATTTAGTTAGTCGAGTCAATAAAACGAGTGATTCATACCCTCGCCTTCGGAAAGCGTTAACACTTAAATTGAGTTACGTGGAAATTTACTGCTAGAGGTTAACTAACTGTATGAATCGGAAATCATCGGCCAATTGTCGGTGACATTTATTTTCCTTTTAATTTATTGGAGGGCATCCAAAGTTATGCAGACACAGTAGGAACGTAAACGCTTCGTTGTTAGGTTCCAAGATTTAAAGCTTTAATCCGTTAAAATAATACGGTTAGGTGTTTTAGATGTAATATTATTAATTGGATGTCGTAATATTATTAATTGGATCGACAATGGAATCTATAGTTCAATATTCATAGGGTCCTTACTAACAGTCTAAGAGCTATTGCAATGTTTATTAAAGTAATGTTTATTAAGGAAGACACTAATAAGGTATATTACCTGCCCGACTAGACCCGATTTTAATCACTAGATTTTAGTATTGAAGTGATATAATGTTTAATAGCTCGGGACTCCTGCAAAATTCCAACATTACCTACCTATGGTGGTAGCATTAACTGCGCTCATTTAAAAACTTATTTCGTGACGTGTGTTACTAAAAGGCTTATAAGCCAATATGGTGTTTATCTATTTTCCCGTGATCCAATTGGCTAGTGTGATGTATCAATTACATATTTACTGAATAACTTTGAGATAAACGATGACAAAATCATTGCAAACCAATAATAAAATTTTCATAACTTATCTAAGAACATGCATGGCCGTAGTGTTAATTAGTTTGACCCGATAGAAATACGTAATTAATTATAACGGGTATCTAATTAGTGCGTTTGACAAAGAATAGGTAGAAATGTCATTAAACCAAGAAATGCAGCAACATGCAACATTATTTTAGAACAAGCAATCAAAACGATTTAGAAATTTTTAAAATACCATTTCAAAGACTGGCCGATAATACACCTCACCAAATTGTCGAAAATAAATAAATTAATGACGATGTGTTTTTCTTGTGTGCATATTTTATAAAATTATTATAAATTTCTTGACATTTAATTTCCGTAATCTGGCTTTTTTTAGCATAGTGAACTGGTTAAAGGTATTTAGAATTTCACAATTTTTGCATTGGCTTTGTTGCCAAAATCCTATTTTTTTCCACATTAACTGTTTTTATTATAATGTTGCCAACATTTCTACACGATAATGTGTCTGTAGCGTTAACTATCTACTTGATGTTTGCTCCTCACCTGCTGATCACATCTGTTAGAGTATTAGCAATCGTTAGAAAGTTTATAATTAGATTCAAAACAGATTAAACTTAATTAATTCCGTAAAACAATATGTATCAAATATCTGTTCGCTTCATTTTCAATTCAGATTAAAAACGAGATTGAAATTGAATGAAAATTAGGAAAATTTACTGATTTGGGTAATTTAATTGGTTAGCTTGTGTAATTCTATTTTATTAAAAATAGGAACATGAAAAATTTGCCTCAAAGATGTTGACGATGGAACCATAAAATAATATACATCATAACTCAAACACAACATTACATCTTATTCATAATTATTATGTTTTTTACAGCCACCGAAAATTTAAGTAATAAAAAATTTTGATTATTCATTTTTCATCTACCTAATTTGAATAAATTCCAAGTGAAATTTTCATATTAATAAATGAAAACTGATTAACTGAAATGAAGATAGTGTTTAAGCAAACATTCGCAGAGTCATGACTTAATAGCATATTAATGCTTGGTCTTCAATCGACTCTGATCGCTTTTCATGTAATTTACCGTCAAAGGCGGCTCTTACATAGCATTTATCTTACTTGGCTGAGTACAATGCAACCGCACGCTACTAGCGAGTAACGATTAAATAATAATTATATTATACTATAGGTAATATTGAAGTAGCAAATGAGCGTCCTTCAACTCAAACAAGACTGAAGGACCGTCAGAGGTCATAGGTGAAATTCTGAAATTTCATGAAATTTCTTCTGAAAATTTAAAATGATTTTGAAGTTTAAATTAAACTTTCATCAATGATACAGATTCCAGTTATAAAAGGTACCAGATGTACCAATTTTGTCACCAGAAACATGTCAGCTCTCTACGTTCTGTTCATGATACGTCTACTCGCCTCTTCGTTACTCGCCAGATATACTACTACTCGGTGAGCCAGCATCTTACGATTGCTTAAAAGACAACTGCCATTAAACTAAAATATGGCTCTTAGTCTACTTTAATCTTGTCTTTCAGATCTCATCAGATCCAGTCTGACAATTAAACGTTCCGAAATTCGAATTGGATTAAGCATTAAGCTTTCTTATGGGAGACATAAAATCGTTTCGGCTTCGTTACGCCGACCGCTCAGATGAATAAAGACGTAATTAAAAATAACGCTCCCAACTCTTCGTGTACTCTTCATCTTCAACCAAATAATTTCTCGATAATCGCCCAATAAAGGAAACACTCACTCTGGTGTAACATACCGCATTAAAATCTCTTGTTTATGACGTAAACATCTCTTTAATTTTCAATTTAGATTTCAATTTCAAGTAGTAAACAGTGTACGTATGTTGCTATAAATAAATAATTTTCTTTTCATGGTACTTTATCGCTTTGGTAACGAAGGTTTTGGATATAAAATAAAAATAAAATTAGGGGTTGTTGATAAACGGGTGAAAATTTAGGGTTGTACGTATTTTTTGATGCCACATTATTGAAAAATAAAAATAAAAAATTTTATCCAAAAAATAAATTAAAAATGTTAGGTGTGGACAACCCTTATCACTTAGGGGTACGAAAAATAGACGTTAGCCGATTCTCAGACCTACTGAATATGCATATAAAATTTCATAAAAATCGGTCAAGCCGTTTTGGAGGAGTATGGTGACTAAAACTGTGACATGAGAATTTTATATATAAGAAGAAAATAGAAGATACTTATCTTACTAGAACATACCGGAATAGTGTGGTGAGATACGCTTTAAGCCTTCCCTGTTGTGGGGAGAAACCTGCACCCTACATAAAAAACTTTACAGTCTTTATCAGACGCTGTCTTTGCTTACAATACCGCGTCAGATCAAATGAATATGGATACTTAAAGCAAAAGGTTACAATTTCGAGTATCGTATAAAAGTCAACACTTGTCATGTGGATACGCGAAAAGGGACAAGGAAAGGAGGTGTTCTGCGGTGCGCCGACGCCATCAAAGCGCCCGCTTGCCTACATCATGCGGTTTGTGTAGGGCTGCCCATCTAAATTTTTATAAAAAATATTGGCTGTTGCTATTCATATGATAGGCGAATGAATAATTTATTATAATTATTCTTCCGATAGTGCCACGCTATTGTAGATACCTATCAAAACATTAAATTTGTTTTACATAATTTAATAAGTATTGGATGAATAATTATTAGAATATTAACAATCGGTTTCGATAAGGTTTACGACTGCTTACGATTACTGGACATATGCCTTATATATCCCTTGTAGTGAACACATGGCCTAATGCAGTTTGGTGGACTTCACATGCCTTTGAGAACATTATAGAGTGGTATTTAATTTCATAAAGCGCACACAACTTGTTAAAGAACGTCATTGGTGCGCGCCACTGGAATTCGAATCCAGGCCTAAATGTTCAGCCACTGGCTATCACCGCTTAGATAATTCAGGTGCAACCCTATTTTTGCCACACAGCCGCATACACCACGCTCATCTCCCTTTTTGATGTCGGTTTTTGAGTGCACCAATAAGCCGCCAGCGCACGTCGTTACCGCACCTCTGTTTCTCTGCGATGTATGGAATTTGTATTCAATAACTTAAACAGCTGGGTGATGATTTGAGTGCTTAATGGTATTACATTAAGCTGATTTCCTTTTCATACATTTTTCTGATAAACATCACTTTTGAGGAAATTTCAGCGTAGGTCATCATAAATTTATGTAAATATTTCAAAAATCTAGTCTAAGTGTTTACATTTTATGTTAAGAACATTTACATTTTTAATAGAGAGCGTTGTGTAGAAAGTTAAGGGTTAGTCAAGAAGCAAACCATCCAAATAACTATAGTTTTACTAAAAATAATTACAAAACAAAGCAACTTAATCCAAATAATGCAACATCCAATTTATTTATCGTGTGAAAATTATGCAAGTACAAATTTTTTAATACATACCGCTATAAATTTAGTCGTTTTATTAATTTCCTTCCCTTAGTTAAGTTTCAGTTTATTCTTTTATTTCTGTCGTTTCGACTCTCCATTCATATAAATCTGGCAGTCTCGGACTTGGCAACGGATACAGGTGTCCCTTAAGAACAATCAGACTTGGAACACGTCATTCGTCGAATATTAAGAATTAATATAAACAACTATATATATTCAAAAGTTACCATGGACTTCCCATTGGGAATCAATATTTACACAAAGACGGATATCAAAACTAGTTTCCAAAGATATGACCACAAAGGCACAAATTAATTGGATCTCAAGAACTGCAGGAACTTAATAGTCTAAGTCTTCAAATTTGTAAGTTACGATCAAAATTACGGAAACATTCATGAAAATAGCAATTTCAATTTAAAATAATAACTGGGACGTATTACGTATCGATGGAAGTTACAATTAATGACATAGTAATCTGTGGCTTATTTATTATTCCGTGGTCCAAATAACTCCGGACGCAGGTGTAAGCCAACACGGATGTTCCACACCCCGACTCATTTACAAAATGCACGTCGTAAAATACCAAAACTGAAAATTCAATAATGACAACATACATATACCTACCGAAAACGCGACCGAAATATTTATCACAATACACCGTTTTTACAGTCGCCAATTTGTATTATATATTAAAGATCACAATTATATCTAGGTAGCGCAAGTAAAGATGTTAGAAAAACTTTTAAACATTACATACGTTTAGAAATATTTACCTGAGTTTATTTAATCACTGCAAATGCCAAATATTGTTCTAGAATGATAAGGCACTGTGAAATTTATTAAATGCTAAATAGGAGCATTAAAGTTAGAAAAATACTGAATTACAAATACCGTTACACTGTATTTGCAAATCAATTTGGAAACGTTATAATAGTAGCTAAGTTAAGTAAACAGGTATAGAAAAAGTAACTACAACAAAAATACCACACCAGAGGTCACCTACGTAATGCATCTACAAAGGCGGTTAAAAAAAATATTTTTGTTTTATTATAAACCTTTTTATTCTTTTGATAAAATAGCCTCAAGATTACTGCTCATGTTTTTTCACAAACTGAAATCTACAAATGAACACTTCTTTGCACAAACGGCTGTAATTAATGGTCAGCACCCTTAGAATTTTATTATTATGTGTCTGTAAGAAACAAGTAATGGTTTCAAGGGGTAAAATAACAACCCCGATGGGTCATTATAGTTAATCTGATTATAGTAAAGTGATTTTATATTAAAAAGAAATCTAATGTGCTTTTTTGGACAAAAAAGCGTCTCTTGTAACAAAAAATACAGACGAAGGTTTAATCCGAAACTAATAGCAACAATCTGTTTGGGACCATATTCGTTATAGGTTAACCAACGAATATTTACGATTGACTGAATGTATTTCTGCCGTGATCGTTTTAACGCAGTATGTGGGTGCGTTGCTCACGAGGACACACATTTCCCAACCTAACCGCAAATCTTCTACTTCTACTAGGTGCCTACAAATTTACGTTAGGTATCTGAAATAAATTGCATCTGAAATAAGTATCATAAAATTCATAAACGCCAGTCTGTATTTTTAAACGGGACGCACAGTCCTACAGTTCAAGGTGCAACTGACATTAGTTTTCATAGCATCGCTCTTTCAAGTTACCCCAAACCCCACGGGCAAATTCCTACTGGATAAGCTATAACTATGAATAAGAAGGAGCAATACAATTGATTTTAAAATCATATTAAAATAATGAGGGTTGCTCTCGGCAGTCGGGTGTTTAAGTTACTTCTTGACCGCCCCTTGAGTAAACAAACTACTAATGACGAATAGATGAGTCGGTTTGTGAAATAAATCGAGCGAGGTTTCTCACTGGCGGCCATTGTCATCAATCACTGCATGAAGCGTTTAGTAGATATTTTTTATATCCGATGTGCCTTACCATGTTCTGTATCTTGTGTTATGAATGGGAAGTGCTTGAATTTCCGAAAATTATTATTTCTTTATTTCTATTTTGTGTTTTCTGTTTGGACTTGTCTTGGAGAAATCGTTAACTGTGTTATTTTCTGGCTCTTACAGAAAGATAGGACCGAAACTTATGCTACGCCTCTACACCTCCCTAAATGACGACACAAAAGAATTTGTGTCTCGACGTTCTTACCTACAATATGCCTAGTCGATGGAAGGTAGGTACCGGGAAGGTTCCCGGGCAAACGAAAATGATTCCACCAATTACAAAATTTTAATGTTTTATTTATTTTTCTTTTATTTTTACGTACCGACCTTTGTACAAAGTTCAACTTATAGTAACCGCTTTAATTTTATTTAAATGGCAGTGTTGTTAAAATAATTGGATAAAAATGCCTAATAAATAAAAAAAAACCTCGTCAAGAATAACTCAAGCTACTCAATATTAATAAGTATATCAATGGTCCAGATAAGAGTTGCACTTAAAAAGGAGCTTTCATTATGCATTTTAAAAGAGCAAAATTAGCGATCACGTGATAGGAGCTCCTGTTTCATTAAGAAGTAATGAAAACTTCCACTCGGCATTAATTGATCGAGTTATAAATGCATTTGTGTATAACAGGTTTTTGATCAATACGCGGTAAACTGAGATATCTACGTGTTTGACGATGGATTCGAATGCGGCGAGAAAAAATGCGGTCCACTCTAAAGTGGATTAACGGTCACACGTGGCGCGTGGCTACGAATGTAAATTTTCTTTTGGACAAGCCACTGATGCTTAAATATTTGATGAGGAAGATATAAATAAAACTGTTCAGTTGGAATCGATCTTAGTAAGCAAGCTACAGAGTGACATGACACCGTACCTTTTTGATGTAAGTAGATGTTCTGTAGATAGTTAGATACTGTTTGTGATATTCAACTAGCATTATTATTTTACGTACTAAAAACCGGCATAATATTAGTTTGAAAAGAGTGTAAACTTAGAAATAAATTAAAATTTATAATGCCTATTATTGTTTGATGATTACTATTTCGGAACTACGTATTCATAACCCGTGATAACATTTCATAGCTTACATTGTGTAAGGATAACAATCACACCAATTACTTACGGGTATTTTTTTATTTACCTATACGTACCAAACCTTGGACATAATAGGTTAGACATAATAAATTATCACCTATCACATAAATGCAGCGACTGCCTGGTATTAGGTACTATTTTTCAATTATTGTGATCATGGTATTTGTTTAGTTCTCAAAAGATTTTATTTCATCTTGAGGTAGTTATTTTGTCGTAAAAAGCGCATAATTGCTCGTCTCAAATGAATAGGCATTTTCACAATTATATAGTTGACCATCGTCAACTGTAAATAAACCTCAATTTGCAAAAGTGTTTTTGCTTGTACTTAACTAGAGCCTGCACTATATTCGTATAACAACATGATTGACTTGTTTGGCGCGTGTTGTTTTGTAATTTGCATTTAGCCACAAATCTTTTCAAGAAGCTCGAGATATAAATAATTCATACGAAGCGACATATTATTTTCCTTGTACAAATTTATTTGCTTCTGCTCTACGGGTAAAATTACACCCCGTAGGCATGGCTTGAATTCTAGACAAAAAATAGACATATCAAATTGGACCAATACCTACCATATTTTAAACTACTAGTCCTTTTTCTATACGTGTTATAGGGAGGGCATTTTTTGCGTAAAAATGATTTATAAGGACTCCCGCTATTCTTGTTTACGAAGTGATCGCCGAACACAAAGCGGGAAGATCGATATCGCTCCACCTAAATGTGTTCAGCATGATGCGAGGATTTTGACACCAAACACAAACGATAACATCTTAAAACATCTAATGTTTTAAACAAACTCTTTTATGTGGGCTAACTTAATTTTGTGGGAATAAAAGAGAAATATAGAAATATTACTGCGGCTTTGTTCTTATTTTAGAGGATGCTTTTTTGGATATTAATAGAGCGCCGTCCATTAGCTTACATATTTTTACAAAGATTTTACGCAACCGATCGTAAGTTTTTTAATTACGGATAATAGCGCGATAAACAAATGTACTAGTACATGCGATAAAAGTATAAGTTATGGGAACAAATTAATCACGCATGCTTTACTAAGATCGAGATGTTATATCATGCATATGCAAATAGGATCGATAAACTGAAATGTGACGGACATGTGCGCGACGACAAGTTAGAGTTATAGGTTGCCCAAAGATATTATGTTTTTGTGGAATATTTATATTATTAACAATTTTTACATTAATGTATTAGAATGCTTTTACAAACTGGAAAAGAGAATACGTGTCTGCCTACCACTTAAAAAGCGAAGAAGATTTCTTTCATATCGAAATATTCAGGCACTTCTAGCGCGAAATATTATGATGTGATTATTCAGTTAGTCATTTATATTATGAAATAAAATATAAGTTGTTAAAATATACCTAACTTACTATGAGCTACAATATACATTTTCCTAACTAAAGTAAACTAGCTTTATTTTACAACAGTTCTTTGAAAATACTTTGAAAAGGTATATCTAAGTACTTGAGAAGAGGTATATCTATCACTGAATTACTATTTTTTTTAAGTTTTAAAAAAATATTTTCATAAACATTTACTTCTGCTTTTTAAATGAATCTGGCAACATGAGTGACAGGTGTAGTGGTTATGGCGCTAATGAATAAAATTAAAATTTTTTCATACTTCCAATGCTTGCTAACTATAAAAGTTAACTTGCATATTTCTTGAACATAAATCATTTTAATTGGTTTTATCACTGCTTACTGCACTGCTCACTTTTAAGTGCGTTTTATCGTATCACTGTATGCATGGAACAAGATTTTTTATGAGTTAAAAGTTATTTCAGTTTTGTACTTTTTTTCAGATCCTGACTTTGAAAACTATGTAAGTACATCCTTCACAAGAATTCCTCATAAATACGATATTCCTTTTCATAAACTCGCTTTGGCTACTCAGCATTCAATAAATCTCGGGCTCTGTTCACCTAAAACCTAGTTTTTAATGGTCTAGCTAGTCTAGCGAGTATTTTAGTAACCAAACGTGTATGGAAAATTAAAATTTAGCCGAGTAATCAAGGTTCAAGTAATTCAGTTGCGCCTAAATAACTCACCACTCGCCTAAAAGACTATCTTTGTAAAGTAGTTTCAAATTCAATCAATTTAGAAGCAGCGCTCTAGCAGCGCTAAATTCAATCAATTTAGAAGCAGCGCTAGTCGCCAATACTGCCCAGCACTCACCCACAGACCCGCTGCCCGTATTCTATCTGCGTGTAAAAAATAGAACCTGCGTTATGTTAGGATCTAGTCGTAAATGGAGAATAGAAAAGGGATAGAGTTGTATTTAATTTATATTTCGTTTGTATTTTTTCTTAATTCACTATTATTTTTATAGCATATTTTGTTTTTTGATTAAGCTTCCCTTAATTTATATAATATCGTGAATATTATATAAATCACGATTTAAATTATATGTATGTATATCAATGTAGAGTTGCTACGCTAAAAGTGTTAATATGTACGATTTTTTTGTATAACTTCTTTTCAATCAGAAATAAAATAAATCGATATACCTAATGAAAATAAAATTGCTAGCTACAGCAAGCTATAAAAAAACCAAATTAACGCGAACGAATTCGTAGACAGATTAATAATACCAAAAATATTTAGTACGTATCGAAGAGGTTACTCAAAAAGCTGTGTTATAAGTAATGCTATGGGCTAACTTATCCTTCCTTACTGAATATTTCTTTGAAAAAAAATTCTCAAATAATAATTAAGTAGTCTCCACAAAATTTATAATCATAGATCTTAGCAACACTGAGTGGATATTAGTGGTCAGTGTGGTTGGACGTAGGTATGCAAAACGGAACCAGTCTGTCGCAGCTGACGACGCGACGCTTAGGCCTCTTAGCTGATGCGCCATCTACATGCAAATTGTTCCCCCCGCACCGGACAAGCATTAGGATTAAGTACCCATCCATAAATAATATTCATACAACATGTAACATAGCGATCATGGCTGAAGTCGAGTTTTATAATAGAATAGCAAAGATACCTTAGAAGCAATACAAAGAAGTATTTTTTTATGAACGAATCATTGTAGATCGCCAGGCAGGACCGATACCGTCTTCTTCTTAAACAGTATATTCTTCGTTCGTCGAGTATATTCAGTTGAGGAGTGTTGTTCGAGATACATTCACTGAGGCGACCATCTTAGTTCTCATGAGCTGCAACGCACCGTATACAACCTCAGATATTTATGTTAGTTGAGGTTTTACGTGTTACAGTGACCACTTGACATCAGGTGACATCATCCTTGAATTTGGTAAATAACAAAGCAACGTCAGTATTATGTCTAGAATGTCGGAACATGTGTAATTGTGTAGCTCTTAAGCAAAGCCGAGCTAATACGGGCTGTCATTACACAATATAATTAAGAGTATCGTACATACTCGTATTGCAGATTCAGCTTGATAGACTTTTGTGCAGGAATGATACGTGTAAATATGTTCATCTATTTGATATATTAAGGTCGGTTTTTGTCGTGCACCATTATATCTAAACGCATAAGCAATCATTATCTCCTTATAACAAGCTGATGTCTTTTTTCTGTAGCACACTTTAATGTCTAGGCATGACATAGCTTCGCCGGACGCGATCGCCTGTAACAGGCGTATCCAGTAAAGGAGTTGCACCTGCTAAAACCCAATACTTACTGGGACTCGGTTAATTGTCTTGGATGCTCGTTTACATATGTACTTATCGTATAACCAAAGAAAACAGCAATTAAAATGTTCTTGTCCACGGAGATAATAACGTGATCAAGGTAGCGCTGTGTTATGAGCTGTTACAGAACCAGGCATTTCTGAAAATTACTCAAGCTTGCAATGACTTGCGCCCAAAAGATTCCGTATGGTTTTCATTTAAGTTTTAAGGAGATATATAAGTCTAGCCTTAACTATCAATCTCAAACGCTGTAAATTTAAGGTCTTGATCGTTCTTGTTAAATACTTATTAATTACGATCCACTTAAACTGCATTAATCACAGATTTTTTTAAAATTAAATCAAAAGTATCTTTTTCACTCAGCATTCCTCAGGCATTCAATAAAACATACAAATATTTAACAGTTTAATAATACGAATATGTGTTTGTTCAGATTTACAAATATAGCGAACAAAGGAACATTTGGATTCCATTTTGATATTTTTATATGGACCCTAAGATTTTAATTAACTTGACTTTTGGCACATTTCATTCGTATTAATCTACTTTGCACTTAATTATGATTAAGGAAGTAGATGCAACAAAAAACATTAAAGTCTTGCTAAAATTGCTTTAATAATTTTAATATGATATCGTTTATAATAGGCATAAATTCCCATTATTTCCGTTCCGCGATATCTTTATCCTTATTAGTGTCATAGCTCCTGAATCCCAATCTTGTGTAAACTTAATAAAATATAATTTTATGGAGCGCAAAGTAACGATGTAATCATCGCATATTTTTAACACATAGTTAAGATTATTAATTATGGTTGCAAGACAATTAAAACAATGTGGTGTATAAATACCCCAGGGGCGTCCTTCGCGAAGGCCGCGTGGCATACGAGTGAGTGACCTGTCATCTGGTCGCCGCCGCCGCGCCGCGCCGCCGCGTGCTGGGCCCGCGCTGCGCGCTGCCATGCGCCATGTTAATTAATACGACCAATAAGGTGCCCCGTCAACATATATATTTTTTTAATATATATATGACTTACTCGGAAACTCACTTCATTAAGGTCGTATCTGTATCGGACCCTTTTTCAGGCGTTATTGACGTGTGATGACCTTGATCAAAATGCCAGCGTTAATTC